>CM070671.1:17263480-18463480 GCA_036346575.1 Dendrocalamus sinicus
TAAGCTGGGAAACAGAAATCAAATTGTACTGCAGCTTACTCACTAAAGCAACATCTTTTAAAATAAATGAATCATTAACGCGCACAGTACATTTAGCGATGACGCGCCCAGACGAAGCATCTCCAAAGGTGATAGTCTCATCACCTGGAGCATGGGCTAGGGAAGAGAACCAACACATGAGCCGGTGTCAACAAGCCAAACCTCTCCCTTCCCCGCGCTAGCGAACCTGAGTCATCAAGAGAGTAAAGGCTCAGTACTGGGATACATCAAAAGAGATTTTGGAACCCAATACTGAGTCAAACGTCGAGCAGAAGAAGTAGTCACACACGACTGACCTCTAACTACCCTACGCTCTCTGACGCTCAAAAAGCCAGAAGGTCTATGTGCAGACCTAGAGTTGTCGTTGGGTCCGACTGCTATGGGAGAGCGAGTCGGAGTACCAACAACATGCTGATCACGCCGCGGGTAGCCATCTCAACAGGGGAAACGAGATCTGTCCTCAGAACGGTGGAAGTCACGACCAGAGGCATATCGAGGATGAAAACCAGAAAACTCAGAAGAACCAAGTCCTCGATGCTGCCCAAACCCATCAACAAAAGCAACTCTAGACCTCATGTTGGTCTTAGGTGCACTCAAGGTCTGGGGCTGACCCTGAATATGCCTAAGAGCGTGAACACGGTCTCTCCGCGCGATCTTGGCACGCCTGAAGCATCTCTCGAACAAGTGTCCATCCTTCTGACAGAAGGTGCAATGGTCTGAGAGGTAGAAGGAGCATGATGAGGCTTCGGCTTTTGAGAGGTCGAAGCAACAGGTGGAACAACCTTACTGTCAGAGATCCCTTGGACAAAGCCCGCTGACTTGAATTGAACTTTTTTAGTTCTGGGCTCGACCTCGATCACACCTGCTGCTATGGGTCTAAGAACAGCAGGTGGATGCTTCCTAACATCCTCAGAAAAATCGTATCCTAGACCTTGATTGAATTTGCAAATCTTGGATTGGTCTAGAATAAGATTTAGCTTCTTCTTGCCTCCTATCTCGAGAGTGTTCATAAGATACTGACACTCCCGAAACAGAGAGGTGCAAGAAGAGCAGGGGGAAGAAGAGACAGCAGAAGGTAAGGGAGTAGAAGAAGAACCAATAGCAGAAGAATGAAAGGCATGTGCATGCACAGCCGCCTCAGAAGGGACAGTCCTACTGCTAGCCATTTGGTTCACGTTGCTAAGCGTCTCCACCATACCCTCAGACTTCTACCCATCAGCACGCACATTACAAGCAGACAGTGGCTTCTGTAGAAGGTCCTTAGTTAACTTCACACATTTTTCATCCAATGCAATCAAGTCAGATTTTAGTTTTTCACAATTATTGCATGGTGAGCTAACAAGGTCCTTAGAAGCATATTGAACCAATTTGTTACTGTTATCCATCATCTCTTCAAACTGTTTGGAAACAGATTCAAGCTCAGCAGTCAACTTGGGACAGTTCATACATGAAGCAATGGGCTCTAATAGAAAAGCTTGTAACTCAGCAATTTTATGATCTGCCTTTTTTAAGTTAATCTTCAAATTAATGCAACTTTCACATGATTCAGGTACATCGAGAAGCATGGTATAAAGACCTCTAAAAACATTGTCCTTATCCTCACATGAGGTGCAAGAAATAGTCTCAATAGTAGTAGATGAAAGAGCAGCTACCCTACTCATGTCTAGTTCAGCTAAAAGACTAACATTCTCCACCTTAATCATGTCAAGCTCAGAGGTCACACTATCATGCAAAGTCCTTAGCTTTTCCATATCACCAAGCAAAGCAGAACATACATCACAGTCGCACGGGAGGGAGCAGATATAAGTGAAGTAAGCTCCCGTGACAATCTCTCTACTTCCTTCTCCAACTCACTACACCTAGCTCTAGATCTAGCATGAAATCTTTCTAGCTTAAGAAAAGCATCATTAAGCTGGTCATAGCTCACCGAAGTCGGAGTAGAGCTCGTTGTCGCTAATGTCGCCCTCAAGGGCTATGAAGCACATGTCGCTGAAGTCCTCGCCATCTTGGGATCTTGATCGTCCTTCCCATCGTCATCACTCCACCCCTCCACCTCGCTGAGGTCGAGGTTGTTGGATCGTAAGGGCCTTCTCACCTCAAAAGCTAGCCAATGAGGTGAGGGACTCCTTCCCTTTTAAGTTAGATCCTTTGCCCTTCCACAACTAATGTGGGACTATTCCGACAATCTCCCCCTTCACACATTGGTGTCCCTCAGCCCTTCACCGCCCCTTTACCGTACACCGACGGTCCCTCAGGGCCCCTTCACCGTACACCGACAGTCCCTCGGGGTCACAGTCCATTAGGCATTCACACACTATAGTGTCCATTGGGCCAGAGATGTTAGAACTGGGCTCTGATACCACTTGTTGGATCGTAAGGGCCTTCTCACCTCAAAAGCTAGCCAATGAGGTGAGGGACTCCCCTACTTTTAAGTTAGGTCCTTTGCCCTTCCACAACCAATGTGGGACTATTCCAACAGAGGTCGTCGAAGGCGGTGAGGACTCGATGGAAGAGCTTCTTGACTTTGCCTAGGTTGCGGAACTTCTTCTCTTTGCTTGGTGGCTTCTTGTTGCGGTTCTTGTCGGTGTAGATGTTTTTGCTCGAACCGCCGTAATCGTTCTTGCCCTCCAGTTTGGGGCAGTTTGCTCGAATGTGGTTGGGGCCACCACACTCAAAGCAAATCACACGACCTCCTCTCTTTCTCTCCCTAACCCTCTTGTACGCATGAGAAAACTTTCTGGCTAAGAGGGCTAGTTGGTTTTCTGGAAGCTGCTCTAGATGATCATCATCAATTTTACACACAGCAGCAAGAGAGAACCCCGAGAGAGTGTCAACAGAAAAATCAGAGGCAAGACTGGGATCGGTGACCAAAGCCATCGACTGAGACTTCGACTTGCGAGAGACAATGTCAATCTCGTGAGTCTTGATGTGTGAATACAACGCATTAAGAGTCAAAGTTGAAAGATCTGTCGTGTCCTTGATGGTGGTCACTTTAATCTCCCAAACATGCAAATTCAAAGCCGAAAGCATTTGACAAGCGTTGTCCGAGTCGGGGTATGTGAGACCGACCGCTCGGAGGTTGCTCAAAATCTTGTGGAACCTCGCAAAGCACTCATCAAGGGACTCTCCAGTGGGCATTTCAAACTTGTTGTAATCTCGCTTGTACTGGTCATGTCGTACCATCTTAATTTGGGTGGTGCCCTCATGGTAAGCATCGAGGGTCACCCAAATATCATAGGCCGATGTAAGATGAGAAATGCGATCAAACTCATTTCGGCTCAACCCTTAGATAATGATGTTCCTTGTCTTTGCATTTGCCTCAACATCGGGCATGTTCGTCACATTGATGTTCTCATCGGCAGGAACATGAAAGCAAGTTTTGACTTTGCGCCATATCGCATAGCCCTGAGCCTGTATGTAAGACTCCATCCGACTCTTCCAAAAGGGATAGTCGATCCCATCGAAGATCTCAACGCTAGGATAAGGTCATGAGCATAGGCAATCTCATGGCTTCCCGTGATACATCCTTATCCTAGAACCACTTTTAAAAATTCTATTGGCAAAATGCCAAGACTCTTAATAGTAAAATATTGTGGAGTTCCTAATCTATTGTGATTACATTAATAATATTTTTAATATTACTAAGTCTTGTCAAGGTGAATATGGCTATCAAATTAGATTGGGCTTTTCAGGTGGTAGGACATTAGCTAATATCATGTTATTCTAAACATCTTTTGTACATAAAATAATAGTGCGTAAATGTAGGATCGAAAATGGCAACAGAATGGGGGTGAAAGGTGCCTTCAAAAATCGCCCCACGGTATCCACAAAATCTTTGCTCCGATAGCTATAGGAGCTATGAAGAAGGGAACTAAAAGCTCACTGAAAAATAATAACAGATTAACAAAAGATTTTAGAGCAAGCTTGGCCGAAAAGGCTACAAACCGACAATCATGTTTTACAGGCCAGTGAAAAAGAATTTTAAACCAAGAAGCTGACTTTGCAGAGAAGTGCGAGCTAGAAACTGAGTAAGACTGAGAACCTAAAAAAAATTAAGCACTGCCAAGGCTAAAGAAAATCACTAGATTGGCAAAAATAGCAAAAAGGAGACACTGCCGACAACAAAAAGGGTTGACTGATCTGGCTGAGAAAAAGAAGGATACAGAGAGTACCAAGCTGACCGAAGGCAACTAACTTTGCTGCAGCCAAAAATAACAAAAGGATCCTGCTCAAAATCAGCAAACAGAAAGCAGCCGAATGTAAACTGTAGATTGAACCTGCAGCCGAGAGGAGGAATTGACCGGACTAACTTTCAGCAGAAGAAAACAACACCGAAAAAGAAATTGGAAGGCATCTGAAAACTAGAGAGCTGCTGTCGAACAGCAGCAAACCGAACTGAAATAAAACAAGGGAACCTTGCTGCTGAGAAACTTCAGACTACAGCCGAAAAATAGCAAAACCAAAAGAACTGACAAAGCTACACTGATCTCCTCCCGCTGGTTTTCTTTTGGTTTTGCTATTTTTCGGCACTCAGAACTGACAAAGCTACACTGATCTGAACCGAAAAGGAGAGGAATTCAAAGAATAGAGATGACTGCAGTCAAGGAATTGCAGGCCACAGACCGAAAATGTAGAAATTACTGCTTACTCTCGAAACTGAAAATTTAACCACTACTTGCTACTTTTCTCTTGACACTTGATAGGGACTTCATCCCAAATAGCATCTAGGACTCAAGAATCAAGAAAATACCGACCAAAAGGCAAAGAATCAAGATCTGGGCAGAAAACTGATAATCTAAAAATATGAACCGAAAAAGAGACACATTTCCAAATTGGTTGCCATTCTCCAATCTTTAGCTTTAGAGACTATGAAATTCAGTAGGAAGTGATCTCTTAGCAAGAAAATACAAGCAAATAGCTGACCTTTTTGGCTAGATACCTAGAACCACACTTGCTCTGCCATCAAACCCTAAATTTCCAAAAACAGAGGAAGTGAGCTCGAGCTGATTTCTTTGGAAGAAGCTAGCTGAAAAAGGGATTGCTCTCAAAAATATAGCAGCCAAATGGCTTTGAGATGATTCCCTGTTCAAAGCTAATCCATTTTGCTACTTCTCGAAGAGAGATTTCAAGACTAAGACAATAGAATCAGAAAAGGAATCGAGAGCCAAACAGAAGAAAGAACTTGACCCGAGAACAGAGAAGCATAAGAAATCAGATTTCTCAATCAAAAGGCATCTCAAATATATGATAACTCAAATCGATACATTCCCTTGAATGATTACATAGAGGAATGATTACACAGGGTTTGCTACAACCTCTCATCCCATTCTCACACCCTGAGACACACACGCAGAAAGACAACCAGAGTTCACTCCCTACAGACTATGCTCCACTGCTTGGTCTCAAGAATACATTTTCTCTTCTGCCTCCACCTCTCCATATGAAGGCATGAGCTCAACTCAAAGTAGGAAATCAAGAAGTTGCAGCCAATGCCCACTCCCTTTCCTCACACACCAAAGAGGCAAGAAGTCAACACAAGAAAATGGAGGAAAAACCAGCCTCCAACTCATGGCTTGAGTCAATTTTCCAAATTGCCCCTCAAGCACCTTCCCGGAAGCTTCCCGCAACTGGCACCCTGACCGTCTGGACCTCGACTCCTCCCTGAGTCTAGTCCCGGTCCACTCTGCTACACACGACCGCACTCGGCATCCTGATCGTCTGGACCTCAGCTCCTCCCTGAGCCTAGTCCCGATCCACCTCGCTGCTGCCCATCGTGTCCAACTGACTCCAGCTCTGGTTCGTCGTCTCCCAGCTCGCAACCACCTCGGTCGCCTCGATCATCTTCGGCATCTCCGACCGTCTGGACCTCAACACCTCCTGTGCCTAGTCCCGGTCCTCCTCGCCTTACCATGACCTAGCTCCGAAGTCCTATAGTCACACAGACAAGCAAACCATCACATAGCACCGTACGAAATAGTATAAACAACATTAACATTAACAAAAAGGTACTCAAGCATGAAATACCCAAATCGACCGATCGGGAAGGAAAACAAGCGTCCTAAGCACTCCCGACCGCAATCGACCAAGTCCAACCGAACCAGACCGCGCCATGCACTGACTCGGCGCGAACCGACCAAACCAAACTCAAACTTTCCCGAAACCGAGTCAATTACTCATCACAAACATGGGGACACCTCCACATGGTCTCTCAGTAAATAACATAATGAAAATACTGATAAATAAATAATTAAAAGAATGTAGCTTCAATATAATCAAAAACATGTGACTTGCCTTGGGGATTTACGACTTCGACAATTTCGTATTCTTCTGTCTCTTGATCTTGAGCTTGATCCTAAGTTTCTCCTTCTTGAATTGAACAACTTTCGACGTCGTGTGCTAGCGTAAAGCAAACAAAAATAATTTAACTCTATGCTCGAAGAATTGAGCTTGGAATAAAGAAATAAAATCCAAGAAAAATCAAATAAAATAGGTTTTGAGTTTATAGGGGCCTGAATAGGTGAAACGAAGATGGGGAATGGATCAGCTTGCTCGAAACGGTCAAAATGGATATAAATTTGCATTTTCGGTTTTTGTGAACAGTAACGGGTTTGGGCACTATTCATTGCGGGTATTTACTGTTCACATCGGGTTGGGTTACTATTTAAATTGGATTTTCACTATTTATGCGAGTCTGGTTACTGTTCGGGCCGAGATCCATTTGCTACAGTGGTGCACAGTAACTCGGCAGCTCGGCTGTTGCGGCCTGACACTTTGCGGCCCAAGACGCACAATGTCGTCTTCTTCCTCTGATCGCGCGCTCTAGCTAGAAACAGGGGAATGGAGCGGCGGCGACCGGCGGTGCTACAGTGAATTGAGATGCAATCGGAGACTATGGACGGGTTTCTGGGAGTGTTAAGTTTCCATTTTTGGGGTCGGCGTGGCCGGGGGAGGTGGCATTTGCCGGCGGCGAGGCCAAGAGCTCGGTACGATGCTTGACAGCACAGATGCTACCAGGGTGCTCTTGCTTGCAATCGACGATCATTTACCCATCTAGGGATACTCAGGAAGGCTTGGGTGGTGGTGGTTTGGGCTGGGGAGGCCGGGATTTGGCTAGCCACGGCGGAGCTTCTCGGCCATGCCGCGAACCACGGTGGCAGAGGAGAGGGGGGCTCAGGAGCTTAAGGCAATGGTTTGGGGGTGCTACTGGGGGGCTTGAGGAAGCTATGGGTGAAAGCAATCGAAAAGTAATTGGCTAAATCGACGGAATTGAATTCAAGCTCACCTTGAGGCTTTCTGGCAATAGCCAGCGATACTCCGGTCGACGATCTAATTGGGGTTGTGGAGAGGCTCACTGGACTCCGGTGTTGTGGTTTGAAGGGGTCCGTGAATTAAATAGGGCCGAGAGGCGGTTTGGCACCGGGGGGAAACAATGGCGGTGGTGGTGGATAGCGCGTTCGGGAAGGCGCGGGAAGGCACAAGGAGAGGGATAAGAGGGAAGAACCTGCTGGCTAGGACAGGATGTTGCGGCGGTCAAAGTTTGCAGCTCAAGTTGGCTGTGAAACAAAAAGGGGAGCGGCGGCCGAAATATCCCAGGCAGCGGTGACTTACAACTGTGAGGTGTCAAGGCAAGGCGAGCGAGGTGGTACGGAGCCTGACAGGGTGGCAGCGGCGTGGCAGTGGCTGGAAGACGCGAGAAGGTGCGGGAGTGTTCAGGCGGTGGAAAACAGGGGCAGTTCAGGCGGTGGAAAATAGGGGCAGTGGTGAGAATCTTAGTGGCGGCGGCGGTTTTTCGGACGGAGCACAGTGCCAATGCGAAAACTTACTGTTGAAGCAATGCCGTAGAGATTTTTGTACCTTGGATGGCTAAGATTGAGCTAGACTAGGTCAAGGATCAAGAGGAAATTAAATCAAAATAAAAATCCAATTCTTTTCAAAATTCGGATCACCAGAACAGAAACCCATAGATAATCTACTTCACCCTCGATGAACCTCAACACCAAAACCTCTACGAAATGTGGCGGATTTTAAGACCATAAGCAAGGCCCCAAGCCACGGTGAGAGAAAAGACCACAAGGGGCGACTCCTGGTTGGTGAAGAACAGTTTGGACGCCTTTTTTCATGTGCGGCCAGAACAAGTCAGAAGGGGAAGCGACAGAGAGTGATCACATGTGTGGTACGGGCATGCTTCGAGAAACCGTCGTACGTATAGGCTAGCTCAGTATGTTCATCCGCCTCTCCCCCATCTGTGATAATGTAAACCTAAGCATATTTCAGAAAGGAAAGGATAAGGAAGAAACATGAGGGCAGGCACTGTTGGAAATTTTCCCGTGATCCTTCGCCCTCTGTCACTTCATCCACGGGATGTGTGTGCCCTCCCGCTGGACCTCCATGTGATGCGACGTGTCCTCCTTTTCTCTCTGTGGGACCCGATGATCCCAGCCGATGTGCTCGCCTGCGCCCACGCAAGGAACAGTGGAAGGAGCGGCGCTTGCCTCCCTGGTCTTTACATGTTGGACAGCATCGAACTACCCCAAGCCCTCTGTCCACTACGTGAAAAATAACACAAAGCAGATGCCTTAATTCTGTTGTTTCCACAGCTGAAGAGATACACAGTACGAACACAGTAGATCAATTTTTGCTGGAGCACAGAGCACTTCCGTTTTTTTGCTATTATTCCTTCTGGGTGTGTCTAAGTATCATCTAGATATTTTTTTCTTAACAATCATCTAAATTTGAGACTGTTGAATTAGAGATCCAACAGCACTTTTTTTTGGAGGGGATGGGGAGAGAAATCATGAATGTTGGATCTCTAATCCAATAGTCACAAATTTTGAATAGCAGATATTATCTCCTATAATCTCGCAGACCTTTCTCACCCCTTCCTCTCCCCAGCGCCGACTCCCACCCCTTCCTCTCCCCTTCGCCTTGCCGCCGCTGGAGCACGCCGCCGGTGGCTTGTGCGGGCGCTAGGAAGGCGGCGGCGGGGCTCTTTCACCTGGATCTGGACGGCGGTTTCCAGATCTAAACGTTGGTTTCGAGGCGGCAGGGTCCCTGTGGAGGTCGCCGGAGGAGGCTGAGCGGCGTGAGCGGCGGCCGGGGCCGGAGCTCGCCTCCGGGCGTGCGGGGGCATGGTGGTGGTGTTGGCCGTGTGGAGCTGTGTCGAGGAGGTGTGGCGTCGCTTTGCAGCCTGGTCTGGATCTTGTCTGCGTCAAGGTTGCCGGCCATCGGCGTGCGCTTCCGGCGAGCTGGCGCCCGGATCTGGTTGAGCTCAGATCCGGCGGCGGTGCTGTGGCCTGGCTCGGTGAGGGTCGCCGGAGCCCGGCCTGTGTCAGTTTTCTGCGGCTAGCGGCAGTGGAGGAGGAAGGCGAGAGGGAGGTGGGGTCGAAAGTGTCCGCGGCGACCAGTAGTGTTGAGGGGGCAGAGGACGGTGGCAGCTCGGTGGAGCTCGTAAACGCCGAGCGGCGGTTTGATCCGGTGGGAGTGAAGGTGCGGTGGGCGTTGGAGGGCGGTGCCAGCGTTGGGGGAGCAGAGCAGGCTGGCGGAGGAGGTGGGCGCGCTGGAGAGTGCCGTCCGGCGGGTGGAGGAGGCCGGTCGGCGCTGGCGGTAGAGGCCAGGAGGCGGCAGGAGTTGGGGATGGCGCGACGGTGCTCGGGCGGGAAGCGGTTCGTCGTGGAGTTCAAGGATGGCTATGCCATGGCCTTGAGGCGTGTGGCTAGTGCGTGGGTTGTTGTGGAGGTGCTGGCGAAAGCCTTGCCGGTGTTCTTACCGGTCTCGACAACTATGACGCCTTTGAACGCCATTTTCCTTCCTGAAGGGTTGTCATGGCACTTCATAGCCCTCATGTACTCTGTTCTCCAGGTGAAAGCCTTGTCTCGGTGAGGCGGGCGGCGTCGAGGCGTCGCCTTGGAGGTTCATCTTCTCGCAAAATAGACCGGAGTTTGGGTGGCTCAGTTGGAGGAGGTTTAGGGCTTGGTTGAAAGCAAGGACGGAGAAGAAATTTTGAAGCTTAGTCTTTCTAGTTTTTTCTTAGTCCTTAAGCTCTCTTTCTTGCTGTTGTGTACTCCTCAGTGTTGAGGTTTTGAGCCTACGAGCTCGTGTAATTTTTGGCTGTATATATCCCAAGTGGATATAGATGCCGGATTTTATATCCTTTATCTAAAAAAAATAGTCACAAATTTAGATGATAGTTAGAAAGAAAATATCTGGATGATGTTTATCAATACCCTTCTTTCTCCTCAACTAAAACTAATTATACAGATGCTCTTTTATTCAAAGCAAATAATAATTCGTATTCGACTAAGGCTTCACGCATCCGGAAGAGGTAACAAACCAACTCTAGTATCCATAGTAAATACTTTCTCAATATGAAATACAAACTCTCCCAAATTATTAGAACATACCAAAATAAGATTAATTCTGTCAATCACCCCTTCAATTTTATTTCTTCACCTTGATCATGCCATTGGCCCTCAAAGCATCATCCTTTTCTCCACAGGCAGCACACTGCTCTACCAATTCTGTGACATTAGCGGCAACCTGTTCCTGTTTGCCCTCATCGGCAGGGCTCACAGGCTCAGTACTCGTTACACATGAATCGGCACTCATGTCAGCATCAAGATGCCCATTCATCATCGGAGCAGCTGATCCATTTGTACCCAGCTCCACCGGCTACATGACTTCAGTAGCACTCTGTCCTCCTTTGCTCTCCTCACCACAAACCTCAAGACTCCAAGGCAGTGGAACCGGACTCAGGGCATCATCCCGCCCTCCGACTCCACAGCAGCATCCACGCCACCTGTTCTTCAGTAGCAGCCTCATGCGCCAACAATTCAGCAACATCAGCAGCAGCGCTTTCTTCCCTTGTGCTCTCCTTGCCATTTACCTCAGAATCCACAGCAGGAGCAGCAGAATCGGCACCAGCGTCAGCATGGTCAATTCCCCTGGCTACCGGAGCCTCTGCCCCACCCTGCGCGCCTTCATGTGCGTGAGCTCCACCCGAGCCGCTGTGTTCCCTGGCTGCATGCGCTGCTTGCCGTGAGAAATTTTTTTTTATGGAGGTACGAATTTAAGATATTCTTTAATACAATAAAAACATTGTTATTACGTGTTAGTTTGTCTTATTATTACTGGACAACATCAAGCTACACCGAGGCGCTCTGTTCACCACGTGATGATGCCTAGCCTGAGCGTGAAAGATAACACAAAGCAAACGCCTTGATCACTATTGTTTCCACGTGTCGCTTCCTGCTGGAGAGATACGCAATGCGAACACAATAGATCAATTTTTTTCGAGAGCACAAAGCACTACTGCTTTTCTACTTATTATTTCTTCTCCCTCAATCAAGCAAAAGAACAAGAACGGGAGTGGCCCGCCAGCTGAATAGGCCAGGTCAGTATGTTCATCCCCCAATCCCCCATCAATCCCGCTCTCTCAATCGCTTGATCTGACCCTCTCTGTCTCACAATGTCTCCCAATCATAGCGTACCTCTCTCGCTCATCACTCAATCCCTCTCGCCTACAACTTCTCCTTGCTTCTCCCTCACTCCTCTTGTGGCCAGCGACGCTGCCAGCAACAACAGTGAGCAGCGACTATGGTGCCTTGCTGGCGACAGTGATTGCGAGAACTATGTTGGCTGTTCTATTAGTGGAATGAGTAGCCTCTTGGGTTTTGTTGACAGAGAACGAGAGCCTACAGTTCAATTAGTTTAAGCTACCTGTAATCTCAGTAAAGCCGAATCTTCTACCCAAATTTACCATGTTAGTTAATATTAACTGCTAGATACCCTATTTCACCTTGAACCGAAATATCCTAAGGCAAAATTTGCAAATTAGTGTGTAGCATAATTTATTTTTCACTAGTAGCTTTTAAATAGAAAACATGAAATAGAGAACCTTTAGAATACAAGCACTCCTTCACTCTATATGGACACAATATTCTCTTAATCGAAAATCTATGACATTATCATCCACTCTAGCACATCACTCAATCCCTCTCGCCTACAGCTTCTCCTTGCTTCTCCCTCACTCCCACTAATGGCCAGCGATGCTGTCATCAACTACAGCGAGTAGCGACTATGGCGACATGGCGGCGACAGTGATGGGGAGAACTATGTTGGCTATTGTATTAGTGGAACGAGTTGTCTCTTCGATTTTGTTGACAGAAGGAGAGCCTACAGTTCAATTAGTTCAAGCTACCTGCAATATCTCAGTAATGTCGAACCAAATTTACCATGTTAATTAATCTTAACTGCTAGATACCCTATTGCACCTTGAACCGAAATCTCCAAAGGAAAATTTGCATATTATTGTGTGGCATAATTTATTTTTCACTAGTAGCTTTCAAATGGAAAACAGGAAATAGTGAACCTTCAGAAAACAAGCTTCACTCTCTACGGACATAACACTCATTACTCAATGGAAAAACTACGTATGACAGAGCTTGTACAGTTGAAAGACAATAGCATTAAGTTTATACTATTGGTCTAATACAAACACACCACACTAAAGTATGTCGGATGATGGAACTATGTTTTTAAAGGAGAGGAGAAGGCAGACGACACATATGTTCTATTATCCTCTTTAGTAGGGACATTAGACTTACATGACAAGCACCGTACATACAAATGTAACTTTTTTTCACGCGTGACAACCAAAGTTTTAAAAATCGGACTGGTGATCGAACGGGTGAGGCTGTTGGTTCTCCGGTTCACCCACTGGTGTCTCGTCGGATCGTCAGTTTCCTAATTATTAGTATTTTATTACTTAAATATCATTTTAAGTCTAACATATTATGAATAGAAATCCCAAATAGAGAAATATAATATCAAAATTGGAGATTCGGGAAGAACCTAGTGCTGCATGTGAAAACTAATAATGTCCAAGGTAAGCAAACACTATTTCCTACAATCCTACTTGAATTAGAAGCAAGCTCTAATGAGGAAACACCAATCCCCGTCTATCCGGCTTGGGATCCAAACTCAAATCCTGCACAAACTCCAAGCAACAAACAACAATCCCTATATAAGGACATGTACAATGGTATAGACAACTACTATCTATACTATCCTCCATATCATATATAGATGGCACTAAAGACGGCTCATTAGGGCTGGGCATTCGGTTTTTTCGGTCTATTCGGTTTGGTCTATTCGGTCTTTGAAAAATTCGGGTTCTAAAAAATAAGGACCAAATTTCTCAGAAAAAAAACAAGAACCGAACCCAAATAGACCGAATTTTTTGTTCGGTCTAATCGGTCCACCGAATTGACCGAAATAAGATGGGGATCCTTGTCACCCCTCAAAATCTTTGTAAATTGTAATGAGCTAAACAAAACAAATAATATTCATGCATAAAGCAATGAGTAGCCAGCCAGTAAATAGATGATAGACATATCAAATAAGTACATACATCACATATTAAGTTCATGAATTCAAGAGACAAGAGACATATCAAATAATTCGGGTTATTTGGTCTATTCGGGTTTTGTAAGCCAAAGACCGAACCCGAACCCGAAGATCGAACTAAATCAAAATATTGACCGAACCCGAACCCCGAAACCCGAATAGACCGACAATTCGGTCTATTCGGGTTCGGTTCGGTTCTCGGGTTTAAAGTGCCCACCCCTACGGCTCATACAATAGATTGTCTTTTTGCATATCTCTATAGACAGCTTATCTATGGCACAATGTGTCTTGTTTACCGTGTTACAGTCGACTACCGCATAACAGATGACCCAATTCTCTATGCTCCTCCTCTCTCCTCTACATCATCTCGTGTCTTACGTGGTAAGATTTATATATAGCTAACATCATACTATTGTACATGGCCTAACCTGCATGGGATACAACCTGATTGAGTGATCTTCGTCAGTGAAGTAACAGTGCCACCGACGACCGTCACTGCCATCATGACTTGCCGGGACGCAGCGAGCCTATTTGTCACCGAGATGCAGCTAGTCTCTTCATCACTGATCACTGGGATCCATTTCTTCAAACGGTTTTGTGTCCAAAACTGTGTTATTAACGTCGGCGTCTCCGTCGTCGTAAAAAGCGTGGACAAAAATCATCGGACATAACTGAATGAACAGCATGAAAATAATAAGAATGAGGGTATTTATGTCATAAACAAAAACAGCTTGGTTCAGTATAGCCAGTACTGGTTCGCCAGTTTACTCAAAAACCAACAAATGCACGGCGGTCTTTGAGCTGAACCGCACCGGCTAGGTGTCGGTTCCAACTTTTTCTGGTTTAACCAGCGATCCGGTCCGACATTTTAAACACTGGTCACAACTCATGAATACAGCTGTAGTAAACAACAATATAATATGAGAATTTGCCTACTTAAGATAGCATGGCAGTACACAGCAACAATTACCAAACGTCTTATAAGAGCATAGCGACATGATACATAGAAAAGATCGCCGAGTGCTCTAATACCTCTCCAAAAGAAAGTCAAACAGATCATACGGTAGCAAAGCTTAACACCTCAGCTACTTTGTGATCCGTGAAACTTGCCTTTAGAAAATAAGGCACTCCCTTTATTTACTTACTTAGAGCTAGCACACCATCAATATACCAGACCACAATATAAGACTATTTGGGAGCACAGCCTTACGGATAGACTTCAATTACACCTCGAGCTCCCAGTTTCTTGATAATCTTGTAGTCACTGAACCCTGCTTTTATGAAGATATGGTGCCAGTCGTTTTCGTCGCGTTGCTGGCCTCTAGTCAACACCATCATGGCTATGTCCATCAGGAGCTGCGCTTCCAACATAGGCCCTGAAGAAGAGCCAATCACTATATCTATGACGATCACCTTCCCTCCCGCTTCTCGCGAAGGAATGGCCTTCTTGCATTGAGCCATGATTTTTACACAATCCTCATCGCTCCAGTGGTGCAGCACAAGCTAACATGGATATAAGTTCCATCAAATTATAAGAGGAAAAATGGAGTATGTAAAAAATTAAAAACTTGGTGATTCTATGCATCATAGGTAGAAGGTTGCATAAATGCTGAAGTAAAATTTTCATATATGAACATGCCAGCAAAGATTGACATCTCAATTCTCATCAATTGGTTTAGGATCGTTGTAATTTTATTTGGCAGTTAAACATATATTAGAGATGCCTTTCCCATTGGTTTCTCACTTTGTACCTTGAGCATCACAGCTTGAGCAGCGGGGATGGACTTGAACATGTCACCCGCAACGTAGTTAACGACACCATCAGCCTGGACGGAACCAATGACCCGTGGAAGGTCCAGCACGGTGCACTTGATGTGTGGGAAGGCCTTGACGATGGCCCTCGCCATCGTTCCGTCGCCGCCGCAGCAGTCGGTAAGCGACTGGAGCCCCTCGAACAGGTCGCGGCACTGCCGCAACACCGTGCCCATCCCCAAATTATCGTGGGCCGCCAAACTTTCGTTGACCTCCTTGTCGAATTCCGGGAACTTGCGCGCCATGCTCTCGTCGAAGAGCGTCGCGCCATGCACCTCTTCAAATGGTGCAAGCGCCACGTCTTTACTGAACCAGTCGGCCAGCCCCATGGCTGCCTCCATGTAGTGCCGCGAGGTCGCAGCGAGCACAAGGGGTGCTTGGCTGGTGTGGCCGTCGTCCGCGACGACGCCATCCACCAGGAGACAGGACAGCGGGGTGAGGCGGTACAGCCCGACCTCCGTGGTATCGTCGGCGGCGAAGACGCCGGACGTAACCAGGAGCCGCATCAGTCGGCGGAGGAAAGGCAGCTTAGCCGGCGGGAGGGACAGCGCGGTCGCCAGGTTGGGCAGAGATGCAGTGCTGCCAAGGCGATGGATGGCGGTGGGGATGCCGAGCTTGATGGCGCACCGGAGGGACATGGACGAGAGGTAGTGGAGCATGTGGCGGAACAGGTCGGCCTGCGCCTGCACAAGCTCGTCGTCGGTGGGAACCATTAAGGGCTGAGCCTGAGCCGCCATCGCTCTATGGATCTCCCTCTCTCTGACTGTGGTGTTTTTTGTGCTGCTTAGTTTGTGCGTGCCGGGGATTTATATAGTGCGCACCAACACAGGCCATGGAATTAAAAAACAAAACAGAGGAAAGAGACACCCTGCGAATCTATCGCCCCGGACCAAGCTTCGTGATAAGTGATAGCTACATTAGATATTTTTCATTTTTTAGAGGTTATACTGGATAATTGATTTGTCATGGCTATATCATAAAGAAGAAAAGAAACCACATTTCCACACTTAACTGGCACATATTCCGATGTTGAATAGCGGCAGCCACAACCAGATGAGCGAACATACAACATATAGGGTCGGTGCAAAACAGAGTCCCATACAAAAATTATAGGACCGATATGGTAATATAAAGGGGTGAATGGTGCCTCAGAAAATTTCTCCTAAGTGCTTGCTAATTCTTCACCTCAGTAGTTACAAAGCTATGAAGATTATGATTGGAAGTCAAGAGCAAAGCAATAAAATCAAAAACCCACGAGATGAATATTTTAGCTCCTCATTGGTTTGCCCGCCACTGAGTGTGGTCAGACTAGTAGGCGGTCTAACTGGTAAAACCACGGGCGGTCTGACTGGTGGCCGGTTGGACCGGGCCTAGGGACTATCTGACCACCCCCCTATTCCTAGAACATTAAATCAGCCTGAGCTAAGATAACCCGAGTTAAGACCAAGAAAGGTGCAACTTCCAAAATCTTTAACCAAAAGAGAGAAACTTTGCATACACCTTGCTTAGGGTCTTAAGAAACTATTCATCCAAATATCGTATGAATCTTAGTCAAACTTCAAAGACAAGTAAGATTGCATCAAAACTGAGCAAACTTCAAAATCTTAGAATATGATTTGCTCGTGGGTGGAGAATAACCAAGATGGCTTCAAATGAGTCCCCACGTGTCATAGCAAGCTATTTCTCCTAAAGATTCGAAGCAAAAATCTTAGGATCAAGAAACCTCAAGATAAGGTCAAATCAAAGCAAAACGGGAAACTTCACAGTCCTACGAGACTTGATGTCTAGATGGATAGGATATAATCTCTATGAGTCATCTTCATCACTTATACATCCTTGGCACATGAGGAGAATAATGCATCGGAGGGAGAATGTCTAGGGCTCGTGAGGCGCCTCGCCTGTGATACATCTTCTCGGGATACCACTTGGTACTTTTTTTTGTTTCTTCGGCGTCATCTCTGTGGGAGCCGATACGACAGTCTTTTGAAGCAGAGGTTGAGGTAGAGTCATTGATGGTTCCAGCTCGGTGTGGTGATGGGGATCTGTTGCCTTGCAACTATCTTGCAGGTGGTTCGGAATGCGGCCGCTGCTTTCTTGGAATGTAGAGGGATCGCAGCTGGATTGACTTCCATCATGGTCATTCATCTCTCGGACATTTTGTATATGCCTCGGGCCTCTCACTTAGTTGCTCCTTTGGTCTGGTCAACGAACGCATTCGGCAAAACTTTGCATAAAGACTGTGTGGACGTCATTTTGCTTAAATGAAATTTGATTAGTCTTAGGTGTTGGCTACACACTATTATCATAGTAAGGCCACCTCAATACAATTCATCCAAAGACTATTTATGATAAATATGAAATTATCCTTTACTGAAGTATTAACTAGAAGATGCTCTACAGTAATATATTGGATAACAGAGCATGAAGTATACATTTGCTAATTTGCTAGGCAGATATGCTAATTTCACATTTCCATGTACATTATTTCCATCACCTTTGTCACTACTAACTATGATGCACATAATAACAACCATATTAGCGGGGGGATTTCGGCCAGGAGACGCGCCCACGTCAGCCCCCAGCGCTCGGCCGGCCGGCGCGTGGCGCAAGAATTTGCGTACGGCCGGCCGAGGCACTTTCCCTGACTTTTTCGAAAATTACGTAAAGATCCTCCGTTATGGCAAAAAGGTCCCTGCATTTTTTTGAATAAGCCCCTGCATATTTTTTTGCTGGGTAGCGACCCGAGGTTTCCCGTAATTACGAACAGGCCCTTACTTCTTCCGAAAAGGCCCTCGATTTTTTACGAAAAAACCCCTCTGATCTCCTTTTATTGCGAAAAGGCCCACGATTTTTTGCGAAAAAACCCCTTCGCTTTCTTTTTTCTGCGAATTTTTCCCTCTTTTACTTCGGTCCACACGGTGGCTGGCGTGGTGTTGCGCCACGCCTATGTGGCTAGTTATTATTATATAGTGTGCAAAAACCTCTAGTAATCATCTAGTATCTTTTTACATTATATAGTGTTCCAAGCGGACCTAAATTTTCTACTCTAACACTAGATATCTGTGTCAAAAACAAATCATAGCAACTACTTATGGTGTGACTTCTCAAATCTGGGCATTTAACCAAACAGTTGGCCTGTAAAGAGTCTAGTATAGTCATGAAGAAGCTTCATGAAATTTGCACCATGACACATCAACATGAAATTTGCAGCTCGACAATTTCATTGATTTCGACTACAAGCATCATTCACTGAAATTAAACCTTATATTGTTCAAGTATAAACATCAAATAAATGGAACTATCTGCTCCATTCAGGCCATGTATTCTGATACTTTTCATGCAAGTAACATTCTGATACTCTACATGAACAATTGATACAAATATGCAACAGCTAGCCATTTTTCTCAAGTGTAAATTACCACTTTTTTACTGAAAGAATCGCCATGAGCAAAATGTCGAAATGAACGATATGGCTTGGCACTTTACAACTGTAAGCTTGTAACAACTAGAAGACCAGGCCAAAAGTTTGTAGTATAGTGGCGGCTGACAAATTACTATACTCATGTGTTTACTCATTTGTTGACTAGACAGTGAATTTTTGATCATGCTCTAAATCCAATTAATTAGGAACAGGGAGCAACCAAGAAATGACATTTAGTCTAGAGATTAAGAAGGCAAGAACCTTAAGCAAGGATTGAAAGGTGGGAGAACGAATTGCACACCTCGATTTCAACCTTGACGATGAGAGAGGGGAGGAAGACCAGGATCAGAATACGAAGAGGCAGCGGCCGCTCAAATCTAGTCGTCACAGTGTCGCCTTTCCATATGTCGAGTGTGAGCGGGGAGGGAGGTGACAGAGGAAGCTGAACAGGCCTGGATCCAGTGGCGAAGGAAGCTTAGAAGGACCGAGTGTATTGTGGAAAACCTAAGTGTATGTAGATGTAGTGAGTTAGGTTTTTGCCTTAAGTGTCTGTACATATAGGAGAATATTATCACAGATGACTAATATAAAAAAGTGTCTGTGATGGTCTACGTATCACAGATGGTTTTATGTTAGAAACCGTTTATGATAGTCCATATATTACAAATGGTTTTTATTACGAACCGTCCGTGATGCATCATAGACGGTTTGTGTAAAAAATCATTTGTGATAAGTAGGTTATCACTGATGGTTCTTACCATCAGTTGCAATATAGATGGTCATGCTAGTAAAACCGTTTGATATAACTACGCTGCAACTTAACACTAATGAATTCTATAGAACCATCTGAAATAAGACGTCCAATATGGTATTCTCTATAGTAGCATAAACTGGATAGTTGATTTGTAGTGCTAGTAAGCGTGCACGTCAGGGCTATATCATAAAGGAAAAAAAACACATTTGAACAATTAATTGGCACACTTTCGGATGGTGAATAGCGGCAGTCACAACAAGATGCCCCAACATACAACATATAGGCTTGGTACAAAACAGAGTCCCATACAAAACTAATGTTTACGGACACACATTTTGCCACTGTATAACAAGGGGCAGAAATGTGCTTGGAAGAATTCTGAATAGAGGCAAAAATTTTCATCAAGAAGCACTGCTATCGACGGGTTTGGCGTAAGGATTTAAAAAAAACTTGAGACTTGCGAACTACTCAAACTCGGTTTGTTTTAGACTTGATTTGAGTTCGGCTCAAACTTTAAATGAGACGAACCAAGCTTGCGAGCTTCATTGAGCCGAGCTCGAATAGTTCGTGAGCCTCGATTTAAACTTAAATAGTGATACATATTAACTCTTACTGAGCATACCTGAGCCGAACTCGAGCTTGAGTTTTTCTTATTGTTGAAAATTAGTGTATGATTGAATTATTTTGACTGTTATCGAGTTTATTCGAGCTGAACTTGAGCTTAAACTTTTCTTATTGTTGAAAATTAGTGCATAATAAATCATTTTATTTGTTATCGAGCTTCAACGAGCCGAGCTCAACCCTACTCAAGCTTAGGCTGAGCCGAGCTCAAGCCTAGGTCCAGGTTCAGACCCCAACTCGAGCTTGGCTCGAGTTTCTCGAGCCTGAGTTCGATTAGCTGAATCATCGCATCGCGTCGTGATCCGAGACCGAGATGAAGAAAAGAAGTGGGAAGAAGCAGATGGATAGTCGCTCAGCGAAGAAGTCGGCTATGTCGGCTGCTCACCAAAGAATCTGGGAATGTCTTTTTTTTTGCGCTTTTGTAATAAAATTGCCTTGAGTTTTGCGGGAAAAAGAAGGATTGTCGGAGTGGAGAATGTTGTGGATGAGGACAATCAATTTGATGATATGAATGTGTTGCTGTGCTTGCGTCTGTATTTGCTTGTTTTCAAAGGTCATGGGTAACATTATTTAATCCCTTGAGACTAGACAGAAAAAAGGAAATTTATTTATTTATTGACTTTGCATCTGACATAAGCCGCAAATTTTAGCTCACATGGCTGGAAGGGGTTCCCAGATAAAGAAATCTTGTGATTGTTGCAAAAGATACATGGACCATTTGGGTGGAAAGATGAATTATTTGTAAAAAGCATGATCGCCAATTGAAGCATAGCATAGCATTCGAGGCACATCAGAGCTCTGCTGCTGTGTCTTGAGGAATGCCACATCTGAAGACCAGCTCTTGGCATTCCTCAAGACACAGCAGCAGGCCTCGGATGTGCCTCGGATGCTATGCTATGTTTCGAATTGGCAGTCATGCGCCTGATGAAATAGTTCATCTTTCCACCCAAATGGTCCATGTATCTAGCCAAAAAATAGCAAATGAAATGGCTACTGCAATTTCTATCACAGACGGTTCGTTGTTACAAGCCGTCTGTGATATATATATCACAGATGGTTTCAAATACTGAGCCGTCTGTGATATATCACAGACGGCTGTTGTTATTAACCGTCTGTGATATTGAGTATATCACAGACGGTCATTGTTATGAATCGTCTGTGATTGTTTAGTATCACAGACGGTTGTTTATAAAACACCGTCTATGATAGTTTAGTATCACAGACGGTTTTTTTTATAAAAAACCGTCTGTGATAGTCAAGTATCACAGACGGTTTTGTATAAAAAATCGTCTGTGATAATTTACAGATGGTTATTAATACGAACCGTCTGTGATATATTTGTTTCTCAGACCGTTTGTGGTTGGGACACACGGCGGGCGGCTGGACAACACACTCTTACCGTAAGTGTCGTAAGTGTGTCTTGTTCAACCGCACCGTCGTGCCATGAAGGGCTCGTTAGCTGTAATAGATCTGAATGTTCTGTATTTGCTTGTTTTCAAAGACCATGATACATTATTTAATTTCTTGAGGTTAGCCAAAAAAACTGAAAAAATTTGACGTATAGAGTGATCTATCACAGACAGTTTGTGGTATAAAACGTCTGTGAAGGTCTATCACAGATGGTTCTATTAACGAACCGTCTGTGATAAGCACAATCACAGACGGTTATTAACACGAACCGTCTGTGATAGTATGCATCACAGACAGTTCGTGTAAGTAACTGTCTGTGATAAGCAAATGTTACCAATAATTGACGTATACCCAGGATTTCGATCTCACCCGTCCATTCTCTCCACATCGAATGGCTGGCACCAGTTCCTTCCACGGCTCGGCCCTTATTAATAACTTCTCATCAACCTTTCCACCGGTACTAGTCACGCGTGAGTTCATCCACTAGCTAGGTTCCTCCGCTGTGAACTAGCGCCCGTCACGGCATGATGGCGGCGGCTGGACAACACACTCTTGCCGTAAGTGTCGTAAGTGTGTCTTGTTCACCGCACGTTGTGCCATGAAGGGTTCGTTAGCTTGTTATCCCGTAATAGATCGATCTGAATGTGTTGTTGTGCTTGCCTCTGTATTTGCTTGTTCCTCCACAACGCCGACATCGCCGTGAGCTAGCGCCTCGTCGCTGCACGCGGCGGCGGCTGGACAACACACTCTTGCCGTAAGTGTCGTAAGTGTGTCTTGTTCAGCCGCACCGTCGTGCCACGAAGGGTTCGTTCTTAGCTGTAATAGATCTGAATGTGTTGTTGTGCTTGCCTCTGTATTTGCTTGTTTTCATCTTCTTTCCAGAGGGCATGGGTAACATTATTTTATTGCTTGTTTGCGTACAGAGTGAACTATCACAGACGGTTTGTAGTGTAAACCGTCTGTGAAGGACTATCACAGACGGTTCTATATACGAACCGTCTGTGATACGCATAAATCACAGACGGTTCGTGTTAAGAACCGTCTGTGATAATGTTAGACTATCACAGACGGTTATTTATGCGAACCGTCTATGATAGGCAACAATCACAAACGGTTATTAATTTGAACCGTCTGTGATATTGTTTGTATCACAGGCGGTTAATATTAATAACCGTCGGTGATAATTCACAGACGATTATTAATACGAACCGTCTGTGATATATCATTTTCACAGACCGTTTGTGGTTGGAACCGTCTGTGATATTCTGCGTAGTATTAATTACTTGGCGTACTTGCTTGAAGGATGTCGACACCGATCTGTCTTCATTGCGCTGCATCGGTGGAGCAAGGCGGCCGGCTTTAGGGAGTTGGGGGTGAAAAAATATCACCGTCTTCTTAGTGATCTGATCAGAGGTTAGTATACTCAATTACTTAACATTCTTAGTGATCTGATCAGAGATTAGTACTCAATTACTTAACATTCTTAGTGATCTGATCAGAGGTTAGTAGTAGGGGCAATAATCATTTTTGACACCCATTTGTCACTTGTGTAGCGTAGATGGACCGAAGTGGATGTATATTGAGAACCGTGTGAGTGAAGAGTACATTCTTGGCGTGTTCGCTTTTAGAAGGGCGGCGAGCTGGATATGTTGAAGAAGGGGATGAAATATATGTATTGCCCATGTATTGATTGTGATAATCTCAAGATGTTTAGCAACTCAGCAGATTGAAGCTCACTTGATTCAAGGGGTTTCGAAAAGGGTACAAATGTTGGACCAGTCACGGTGAAGAGAAGAGTACACAAGAAGGTAGTTATGACATAGTCGAGGGAGACAACGATATGCCAGTTGTGGACTGTTCTTTCGATCATGAGGATAGGTCACAGGATGACAATCTGGATCAGATGTTACGTGATGCAGAAGGGAACTATAGCGAGAGAGAGTTTGGTAAATTCGAGGGCTTGATGGAGGACTCTGAGAAATCTTTGTTCCCGGGCTGCAAGCCGCAATACACAAGGTTGTCATCAGTTCTAGAACTGCTAAAATTGAAGGCAAGCAATGGTTGGTCCGACAAGAGTTTCACGGCATTATTAGGTCTCTTAGTGGACATGCTTCCAATGGGAAATGTGCTGCCGAGAACCACCTACCAAGCCAAGAAGATTTTTTGTCCATTAGGAATGGAAGTAGAAAGAATACATGCATGTCGGAATGATTGTATCCTATACCGTAAAGAGTATGCTAGCTTACATGTTTGTCCGGTGTGCAAAGCATCCCGATACAAGCGTAAAAATGACTCTGATGATGGGAAGGGCATCGAGGTGAAGCAAGGACCTCCTGCTAAGGTGATGTGGTATCTTCCTATAATCCCCCGTTTGAAGTGTTTATTTGCAAACCGCAAGGATGCAAGATTGATGCGTTGGCACTGCGAGCAGCGTAAGAAAGACGGAATGATAAGACATGTTGCTGATTCTGCCCAGTGGAGGAACATCGATAGGATGTTTGTAGATTTCGGTGTGGAACCGAGAAATATAAGGTTTGGGTTGAGTACAGATGGAATGAATCCTTTTGGTAACATGATCAGCCGACATAGCACCTGGCCCGTGACTCTATGCATGTACAACCTTCCTCCTTGGTTGTGTATGAAGCGAAAATATATTTTGATGTCACTACTTATCCAAGGGCCGAAGCAACCTGGCAACGATATTGATGTGTTCCTAGCCCCATTGGTGGAAGATCTTGCAATACTTTAGAATGAAGGGGTACATGTATGGGATGCGGACAAACGAGAGAACTTCACTCTACGCGCCATGTTGTTCTGCACCATTAATGATTTTCCTGCCCTTGGTAACCTATCAGGGTTGAGTATAAAAGGAGCCAAAGCGTGTCCGCACTGCTTAGATTATACCGAGAGTGTGTGGTTGAACAACTCGCGAAAAACTGTGTACATGCGTCACCGTAGGTTCCTTCCAAAGTATCACCCATACCGCAAGATGAAGAAACAATTTGACAGAAAAAAGAGGATGACTCAGTACCAAGACCTTTTAGTGGGAAAGAGGTGTATGATATGGTCAAGGATATAAATGTTATGTTTGGAAAGGGACGTAAATTGAGAAAGAACATGTGGAAAAAGATGTCAATATTTTGGGACTTGCCTTATTGGGAATACTTAGAAGTTCGCAATTGCATCGATGTCATGCACGTAGAGAAGAATGTATGTGACAGTTTGATTGGTCTCTTACTGAACATTCCTGATAAAACAAAGGACGGTGTTAACGCAAGGCGTGACTTGGTCGCTATGAACATCAGGACCGAGTTAGCACCGATAGAGACCGATAAAGGCCGGACGTACCTTCCCCCAGCATGTTACACTCTGTCTAAGTCCGAGAGAACTGAATTGTGCCAGTCCTTAAATGGTGTGAAAGTTCCATCCGGTCACTCCACAAGCATGAAGAAACTTGTTTCCATGGAACATTTGAAATTAATTGGCATGAAGTCTCACATTGTCATGTGCTAATGACTCAAATGCTACCTGTTGCAATTAGAAGTATTTTGCCGAACAAGGTTCGAGTGACAATCATAAGGCTATGTTATTTCTTTAACGCAATTGCTCAGAAGGTCATTGATCTGGATGGACTAGATGCTCTGCAAACTGAGGTGGTGACAACTCTATGTCATCTAGAGATGTATTTCCCTCCATCATTTTTTGATATCATGGTCCATCACATTGTCCACCTTGTGAAAGAGATAAAAATATGTGGCCCCGTATTTCTACGTCATATGTACCATTTCGAGAGGTACATGAGAATTCTGAAGTCCTATGTACGCAATCGATCTCGACCGGAGGGTAGCATCATCGAAGGTTATACAACAGAAGAGGTCATTGAATTCTGCATCGGCCACATGGCTCAGGTAGAGCCGATAGGTGTCCTCTATCTCGTCACGAGGGGAGGTTAGAGGGTATCGGGACTATCGGGAGGAAAGCAATAACTCCGGATCAAAATACGTATGCTCAAGCCCATTTCATGGTTTTACAACACATGACTGAAGTGACCCCATATATTGAAGAGCACAAGGACATGCTACGTCAGGAGAATGCAGGCCAGTCAGAAGTTTGGATCACGAGACAACACAACCGTCAGTTCAACGAATGGTTGAAGGCGCAATTGACTAGGAGGTCCTCAAGTGAAACACTACAATGGTTGGCAAAATGGCCAAAATTTACAATTGTGAAATGGCAAGGATACGACATTAATGGCTACACATTTTATACAACAGATCAAGATAGAAAGAGCACAGTGCAGAACTCAGGTGTCCGCTTAGATGCCTATGATGCGCACGGCAGTACCGCTGGCCCAAGCTTGTACTACGGGCTTGTGGAGGAGATTGGGGAGCTTGACTACGTAATTTTCAAAATTCTTCTATTTCGGTGCCGTTGGGTCCAACTCCCACGGGGTGTAAAGGTTGACAAGTATGGCGTCACTACCGTGGACCTCGAATGTGTAGGATACAAAGACAAACCATTCGTACTCGCGAGGCAAGTTGTTCAAGTATTTTATGTAACCGACCCGGCAAATAAGAAGCGCCATGTAGTTCTTCAGGGAAAAAGAAGGATTGTCGGGGTTGAGAATGTTGTGGATGAGGAAGAGTACAATCAATTTGATGATTTGCCTCCATTCGGAGACGGCATCAGGCTCGAGGAAGAACAAGGCGATGAAGCAAGCTATATGCGTGTCGATCATCGTGAAGGGCTTTATTTAAAATGATATAGCCAAAGTGTAATAATTGATATTGGTTATGCTTATGTTTTTCATACATGTATGTATGTTCCATTGTAATTGTAAAATGACTAAGGAACTAAGAAATAGTTATATTTATGGTTATGCTCGCGTTTTTCATAAATGTATCTATGTTCCATATTGTAATTGTAAAATGACATAGGAACCTAGCTAGCTGCGGGTATTTATAGTGAACTATCATAGGCGGTTTATCAAAAGAAACCGTCTGTGATAACACATCACAGATGGTTCTATCGATATAACCGTCTGTGATAATATGGATATCACAAACGGTTATATCTATAGAACCGTCTGTGATAATATGCATATCACAGATGGTTATATCGATAGAACCGTCTGTGATACCACTATCACAGACGGTTCGTTTAAGGAACCGTCTGTGATAGCTTATCTTTAAATACCCGCAGCTAGGTCTGCGGAGTCCGCTCTCGCGCAGTCTCTTGTCTCCACTATGCAGCGCCCTTGCTAGCTAGGTTTTGGTCCCTCCCACCGCCGCTCCCTTCCGACGCCGCCGGTCCCTCCTGATGCCGGTCCCTCTCGATGCCGCCGGTCCCTCCCGACGCCCCTCCGACGTCGCTTCCTCCCGATCGACGCCGCCGGTCCCTCCCGACGCCTCTCCCTCCTGACGCCGCCGGTCCCTCCCACCGCCGGTCCCTCCCGACGCCTCTCCCTCCCGACGCCGCCAGTCCCTCCCGACGCCGGTCCCTCCCGATGCTGCTCTGTCCCGACGCCGCCAGTCCCTCCTGACGCCGCTCCCTCCCGACGCCCCTCCGACGCCGCTTCCTCCTTCCCGACGCCGCCAGTCCCTCCCGACGCCGCTCCCTCCGCGCTTCACATGTATTTTATGTTATATGCTTCACATGTTATATGCTTCACATGTTGGAAGGCCCATAGCTCACTGCAGTAAGTTAATCTTTAGAACTTTGTCAATGGGCATAAAGCAAGTGACACACTCCAGTGTATCTTGTTCAATGAACTTGATGGCAGGTTTGTGTCACTTGATTCATAGAACTTTGACAAGCTGGGTGTCGGACCTCGAGTTAACAAACCCAGATCCTCTGTGATTCCACCGCACTATTCCCTGGATCAGTAGATAGTGCTCACAGATACATTACTGTATATCAAACACATATCATGCGAAAGCGTAATTAATACAGTAATACTTACTCATGGGCCGGTTAGGCCGAAAACAATAACATGCAGCAATGAAACTTCACAGGTGGGACCCTCGGGACTTGCCCACAGCACCAAGCGGGGTTGCGACCTAGTCCATGGCCTCATCGTCTTCCAGCCCCGTCGACCCTTTTAGGCATCGCAGGGCTTGACTTTATTTCCTTTCTGACTGAATGATGGCAGTTAAGCCAGAATGAGTACGATGATACTCAGCAAGCCACCACACAGGATGCAGTAATAATTAGATGCAAAGCTGTCAAGGGAGGCTTGAGTTTCTTTTATTTGCTAAAAGCATGGTTTTGGAATTACAATAATTAAGAAAAATCTCCAGAGACGTAGCAATTTTAACTGAAACATGTTTTATGAAATTGATTGTGAGAATGCGATTATAATTGTAGTGTAGGTTACATCCACATTTTAAAGTGCATGGCTACCTCCACCAATGCTAGTTTTCGCCGCTGGAGTACATCTCTCCAGGAAAAGTTCAAAGTCAGAGTACATCTCTCTGATAGGTTTTTATCCCATCCACAAATGTTTTTGGAAATGGAACTAACTCGAGTAAGTTCCCATGTCCGCCCTTAACCGTGGGCACGGCTATTCGAATAGTTTACACTCTGCAGAGGTTGTACACTTTCACCACAAGAGATAAGTCATCTTAATAGCCAACATGCTTCCTTAGGCATGAGACGCAGATGGTTTATCACAAAGCCTTTACCTTACTCCGATTTAGCTAGATACCACCCCGCTGAGGTTTCACCGCTGAAGGGCTACATCCACCACAGTCAGAAGCCCCCTCTTGCGCCGTATGAGTAAACCAGTGCTCTGGCACCCATCTTCCGTGATGATATCTAAACTAAACCTTTGCAAGTTAATCAGCTAGGTCGTACCCATATAGACTTGTGGTTGTACTGTTTTACACCAGGAGGTCATCACAAGATTCAGTCCTTAATTTGTCCAGGCGGTTCTTACCACAAACCACAGATTCTCGTGCGACATCAGCACCATCCACTCCCGCCAACCGCCCAGACAGGTACATCAGGTTTTGAGAAGCTTAAAATAGTTGTATCAACATATTCAGCCACGTACATCCCATGACTGTCCCAAAACAAATTCTTATGTTTTAAAGATTGATGATCAGGGCAACTAGTGCCCTGGACTTTGACAAGACTAGCATGGCATTTTAATTCGACTTATAGCTAGTAAAGTTATCATTAAAATCTATGGTGACAAGGATCAGGTGATTCAAGTATCAAGGGATGGCATAATAAATTAATACAACATCAGGTGGGCATGTAGCTACCTTAAGCTTTGACATATATTTGCATAATAAATTAGGCATGCAAGTTGGTAGTTTAAAAGAACATAATTTTGCATAAAATGTAGGGTCAATATGATCAAAGTGATGACTTGCCTTGCTTGTTTTACCACGGCCTTGATTGCTCTAATTCAAAGCCTTCTCAGTCGTTGATCTTAATTTTACTAGTCCTCGCTTTTACCCGAGTCTTGGTCTTGTTCGAATCCGTCGTCCGGTTGGGTCTTCAGATTCTAATACGCGGCAAAGAAAAGAAAGATCAAATAAATCCAAACACTTTAAATGCCCAAGTTAATTTAAATTATACATTTATTACGATTTGAGAATAGAAGGATGATTCGGGTTAGTGTGCCGTAAGCACAGCGGTAGATGAATTGGGCGAAGGAATGAGGTGGCAGAATAGCTTTACCATGAGGGAAAATTTACAATAAGGAGGGACCAAAATGAAGAAGTATCTACAGGAATATACCCCCTTTTGAAAAGGTAGAGGTCAAAACATAGCTGATCGGGGCAATGCGAGGTTCGACCATTTATTGGATAACCTTCTCATTATTAATTTTATATTTATCAAGGAAGTCCCGTGAGTCAGGCAGGACTTACGAACAAATAAAAGGGGTTAGCGAAGATAGTAAAGAGGAATTGAACTTTGTATTTTTAGGATGCGGGAGCTTTATAGGAGATGAGAAATTTTAATTATTTGGTGAAATTTGATATTTCATGAGGCGATAATTATCTGAGATTGCAGTAGCCAGCTTAACAAATCATTATGTTAATGGCTGAATCAAATGATGGGGTTAGCCATTTCAGTCTAGTCGTTATTAGGAGCAAAGTTAATTAGCTGGCTTATTAACAATCATTATTAGATATGGCCAACGATTATGTTTTACTAAAAGAGATGCTATGACTTTATAGGGATCTCCTTAATAAAGCTATTCCTTTTATTATTAATTGTTCTCGACTATCGAATTTAAATCCTGAGATAATGATTGGAGGTTTGGATGCTAGACAAAAATTAAGGATTGCCCTCTCTTGTTTAAGACGTTCTTAAGCGCACTCATTTGTCATTTTAAATCTTAGTATTTTAAGATAGATGTTAGAGTCTTTGCTACAAATATTTTTAAGCATTTTTGGAAGGAGGGTTCCCATGATTTTAGAGACGAGTAAACCACACTTGATATTTTATGTGGCTTGCCAATGATTACATCAAGCACTAATAAGAGAGATGATATGATTTTAGACAAGAGCAATCTATGGTCTATATTTTATGTGGCCAAATCTTGCTAAATTAATTTATTTAGTTTGCATTAATAGATTTAGATCGGCGGATGAAAGATAGCATCTCAACCACTTGGGATAGTATTAAAGTTATTATTCGGGTTTCCAGAGTAAAGTTTGAAAGCATCAAAATATTCCTTATAAAGCTTCAGACATACATTTTCACTCACTTAGGATCAACTTCAACTACATTGATTTGTAAAAGAGAATCTTTTTAATTAGTTTCACACATCTGATTCCTTTAACATCGACATCCATTTAATCTATGTCGACTTCTTGTTATTTAAAAAATAGGTATTAGTGTATTGATCTCAATTGGTACATAATTAACCATTGTTAAGTTTTCAATTTACTTGTATAAATCTTTTCTTTATGCACTTATGAGCGATTTCTTATTCCCATTAGTAGCCATAACTTAGTTTATTAGCACCATCTGCATGCAAAACCCTTGCATATGATTTCAGCTCAGTTGCTTGGCTGGGCCCACGGTTCAGAAGGGATGCAGACAGAGAGAGAAAAGGCAGCCGGTTCGGCCAAGACAGAGCAAAGCCGAGTGAGGAGCGGGGAAACAGGGGAGGATGCCTGGCGGTCGGGGCTGGCGGGCTCGCTGGTGCATCCGGCGGCCGGAGGAGCGGCGAGCGCGCAAATTGGATTGCCTCATGTTGAGGGGGGCTGGGGAGGCTGCGCCTTCGGCCAGGAAGGCGCCATGGGCGGCCAGCACCGATTCACGGCGGCCGGAGCAGGGGCGGAATGAGGCGATGCCGCCGTGGTAGGGGAGGAAAAAATTGGAGAGGAGCATGAGCGTAAGAAGACCTAGGGAAACTCACCGGTGGTGGCGGCTTGGCCGGGGAGGTGACGAAGCGCGCTGGCGACGAGAGCCTAGGGGCGGCGGTGGGTGGCTTGCGCGGAGAGATCACACCGGCGGGGAGGAGCACCGGCCGGCCATCGGGGAAGCTCCGGGGCACCGAGTAGAAGCTCGCGGCGCGAGGAATCGGCCTCGGGTCGACCGAGCGGGAAACGGCAGCGGCCGACCGGAGGCGGAGAAGAAGCGGCCGCTACAGCAAACTCCGTCGACGAAACTTCGATTAAATGGAGGGGGAGGTAGAAGGTAACTAGGGACACATTATGACGCGGTTGGATTTGTGGGGGCTTCGCCAGAGTGGCCGAGTGGCATGAAATGGCGGCGGCCGGCGCGAGCGCAGAGCCGCTGTTCGGCTTGGAGGAGGAAGAAGGGGAAGTGGGGAATGGGGAAGAGGTGAGCTCGGTTCTTATAGCTGCGGAAAGGCGTTCCTGTGGCAGAGCTGTTGCCGGAGACCTGGGAGCAGTGCACGGTATGATGAAACGACTGTGAGGCGATGGCCGTAGCAGGGTGACGCGCGTAGGGCATGGGCGCAGTGTGCGGCCGCACAGGCGACGGCATGGGGCGCGGCGTGGGTAGGGGTACTGCCGGCATGGGCGGCGCGTCCGGCGGAGCCTGCCGCGGGCTGGGCCAGGGCGAGGAACAACGGAGGCAGAGGCGGGCCGGCTTGGCGCGACAGGAGAGGAGGGGGGAGGAGGAAGAGACGAAGGAAGAAGGAGGAGGAAGAAGGAAGCGGCCGAGCCAGCGAGCGGCCAGGAAAAAGGGGAGGCGGGCTGAACGGGCCGGAAAAGAAGAAAGAAAGAGAAAAAAACAGCGGCCTGGAAAAGAAAATGGGTCAGGCCCAAGAGAGACTTTGGAGATTTTAAGAAGTTTCCGAATTTAGATTTGCAAATTCGATTTTGAATTTGGAAGCTTTGTTCAAATTTTGCGATCAACAATTTAATTTTTTCAAGATTGTCGAGTCTTGAGAAATAACTCTTAATTTTTCGAATATGAATTTACAAATGTACAAATTTGATGGAATAGATTTTATATTAACTTTCAATTTCCATTCCTGGCTTTGAATCTTCAGATTTTAAATTTTAGATTTGAACTTAAGATTTCCAAGTAAACTTGGATTTTTTCCAGTTTGATTGTCAACCTTGGTTTTTGATTCCAAGATTTCAAATTTTATTACTTGGGCTTTTGTCAAGAAAAACCAACTTGAGAAATTTGAACTTCGCCAAAAACTTTTGAGAAACACGGGATAAACCATTAAAAGATTTTATAATTTTCATAATTACACTAGTTCCCTAATTGGGATGTTACACTGGGACCATAGCTCATTGTAGTTAGTTTTTTCTTAGAAGAGAGATGGCGTCCACACAGTCTTCGTCGTCATCATCTGGGTCTCACGCTCCCAAGATTGCGAAAACTAAATGTGGCCGAGGAGTATCGAAAAGGCCAGAGGGCCGAATGACCATCACAGTGGTCTCTCCGAATGGGATCCCTCTAGAACCAACGAAAGCAGCGTCATCATTTGGGACTACCTGCGGGATAATTGGAAGGCAACGGGTCCCCATCACCATAGCAAGCTGGAAAGATTTGACAAAGGATCACAAAAATCAGCTATGGGAGGAAATTACAAATTTGTTCGAGATCCCAACAGAAGTACAGGGACTCGTGCAACGGCAGACGCTCCTTGCGATGGGAAAAGCATGGAAGAATTTTAAGAGCACTCTTGTGACGAAGTACGTGTCCAAGGATGTCACGCCCTTCACGAAGTATCCTTTCGTGTCGCCGGAAACATGGGAGGCCTTTGTGCAGATGAAGACGACGACCGAATTTGAACAACAAAGTGCAACGCACAAGGCTCTACAGTCACAAAACATGCACCCTCACAGACTTGGCACTGCTGGGTACGCGGGTAAAATCCCGCAATGGAGGATGCAGGATGAGGTCGTAATTCGATCGGAGGCCTCTCCGCCATTTGCCGGGATCGCAAACGAGCGCGCTCGAAACTGGTTAAGAGCGAGGTCATCAACCACATCTTCGGGTGTCTCTTTCAAAAACCCCGCAGATGAGGAAGTGTCCCAACACCTGGTAAAATATGTTAAACAACATAGTTATTAACACCTCTTGAACTTCATGGGTTCAAAAATAACATGATTAATTGCCTCTTGCAGCAATCATTGACTACCGAATCTTCTCGTGGCTCCTTTGAAGAATATAGGGAGATAGATTTACTATCACAGGCCTTGGGAAACAAGGAGCACCCAGGTGGCACACGAGGCATGGGGGTTTATGTACCTTGGAGGCACGGATTTCCAGATTACTCCGAGACATATAGGAGTAGGAAGAGATCCAAGGCGTACCGCAGCGAACAAATAAAACAGGAACTTCGTGCTCAACTTGAGGAACAACTATCTGCCTCACTTCAAGAGCAGACTGCCTCACTTCGAGGAGAGATAGATTCGTTGCGGGAAGAACTAAGACAAGTCCGCAACCAATCGCAACCCACTCCTACTACTGCGGTACCCAGTCCCCCTCAACGTCGCAGTAGCTGCGCGTCCACACCAATTTCTGAACATAGCAACGCCCACTTACCTATTGATGACATTCAGGTAATGTACCTCTTGAGAATGGTACATAGATCTCTCTGGTGGACGTCTTAACTCATCTTGTATCATTATGTAGGAGCCCATGCCTTGCAGCCTCAAAGTCAGGCTTGTTGGCTCTATTCTCGTTGACGCTGGGCGCGGCATGGTGTATCCATTGCTGCCAGGGACGCTGGTGCACGGTGTACAAGTAGACACCGGTTTCATAAAGGTCCAGGTGGACATGATTAATGATATTTTTAAGATCGTCCCTCTTGAGAAGCCCCCAAACGAAGAGATTAAGACATTAGGGGATGCCGTCAACACATTCATTCAGTGGCCCAAGAGGGACATCGTCCTCGACATGTCCGTGCCACAATCTTCACATCCAGTGGCCCAAGAGGGACGTCGCCTTGGACCTGGCACATCAGCTCCAGTGGCTCCACCTCCACCTCCAAATCCAGTAAAGTCTGTTGCATCGGCTTCCACCGAGACGCCACCGAGAACATATCATAAGCGAGGCTCCAAGGCCTCCAAGGCTCATGCGAAGAAAATTAAGCCGCGTCCCGTGTCATGGAAGTTTACTCTAGGAGTGTCGTTGGTGCCCGAGTTACAATTATCCCAGCTTGGTTTGATTTGCAATACATTGCATGCCTGGTACATGGAAAAGTCCAACATGAAGCCAATCCGGCAGAGTGCATTCACTCTAAAATATAAGGAGACGCAATTCCTCCACGACTCGGGCTACATCGTTGTGACATTCGAAGATTTATTCTTACTATTCAATCTCGACGAACTCGACGCCTCACTTCTACGATGCTGGACACTGTAAGTGTACTCTACAATGAATACATTCACGTTATACAGATAAATGGTGATAATTAGATGTTGAAACATTGGATTCAATTGTACAAATTAAACAATTCCTTCAATTGAATTCATTTGTCATATTTTGTGTAACGATTTTCATTCTATATATGTGTGTGATCTGCTGGCCTTTTGTTACATTCATCTGTGTATCGAATTTTGTTGTAATTTACTAAATTTTTCAGGGGGTTTTTCGCACAAATGCCTGGCGCCGGCCCAGTCCCTCTTTTTCTTTTCTTTTCTTTCTCCCCATCCGTCCGGCACACTTCTCCTCTTAACTGTACGGCCCATCAAGCCCTATTGGCCCATGCCGGCCTGCCCGATCGGTTGTACTGGGGTAGGGTTTCTACCCCATTCCACCGGTGGCGGCGGCGCCGACTCACGCTTGGGCGGGCGACACGGGCCGGCCCGGCCGGTCGGCGATGGCCGGCGTGAGGGGAGGCTACGGGCGGTCGGGCGGCGGCCGGCGCTGCGGGCACGGCGTCACGGCGGCGGCATGGGGCGGCCGAGGCGCGTGACCCGAGGCGGCGGAGCCCTTGCGGGTGGCACGCCGGGGTCTAGCGCGACAAGGCCGATGCGGGCGGTGCCGTGCGCGCGGCGGGCGTGGTGGCCCGGTTGGCGCTCGCGGGTAGCGCCATCTAGGCTCGGCGGCGGCGCTGCGGGCGCGAGCGCGGGAAGCCGAGGCAGCAGGTCGTCGCGCGGCGGCGCGCGGAAGCCCGGTGGCGCGGCGAGACATCGCGGCTACGGACGCGATGAGAGCTGCAGCCGACCGTGCGCGCGGCGGCGAAGCCGAGGCGAGGGGCGGTCGATCGCGGGCGAAACGGCGGGCGGCGCCATGGCGGTGAAGCGGACGGCTACGGGCCGGAGCCCAGTCCGGGGCAGCGCGCGGCGGAAGCCCGAGGGCGGCGGCGCGCTTCGGGGAGGGCGGCTTCAAGCCGGTGGCCGGAGTTTTGGGTGAGCCCGTGCGGGGGCGTAGTACGTGCGAGCCGGCGGCCGTGCAGGGCATCGCAAACAGGGCGGCGGGGTTGCGGCTGAAGGCGAGGTTTTCGGCGGCAGTTAGTCATGCACGGTCGAGAGCCCAAATCCTTTTTTTTAATTATTAGATCTACAATGTTGTGCAGAACAAAAGGAAGATGCAATTTTTTTTCAATCTGCAATGCAGTGCATAAACTAAACAGGAAACCCATGCATATATATTCTTGTTCTTATGATCATGCAGGATCAAACAACACTATGCAAAATTTTGTTTCCAATCTACGATGCAATCAACATCTACCCTGTTTCGCAATCTACCGATCGACGTTGTGCCGGCGATTTCAGATCTGCTCGCGGTAGATTTAGGACGGATTTGCATCGTTTCTAATCTACAGTGCAATCAACATCTACCCCGTTTCACAATCTACCGATCGGCATTGTGCCGGCGACTTCAAGTCTGCTCGCGGTAGATTAGGGCGAATTTGCACCGTAGAAAATTCAATCTAGAACGTGAAAAGAAAATACGGATTCAAAAGCGATCTAGAAAATTCAATCTGTGCTTCGATGATTACCTCGTTCACCGGAGCGAAGTCGTGCTGATGACGTGTTGAGAAACCGCATTGGCGACGGTCCAACGATTCCTCGCTTAGAACAAGAACGAATCAATCACGTAATCACGAATAATAGATTGAACACAGAGAGGTAGAGAGAACTCCTGATCTTTCTTTATTGCTTTAGATTGCATCGGGGTACATAATGAGGGGGGTCTAGGTCCCTATTTATAGTCTACAGTGGGGTGCCTATATTGGGCCAGGTCTCTAGGTCCTGGGCCCAGTTTCTCAACAGAGTTGTTGTGTCTAACATTGATATGAGATGGTGTGCATCTTGCAGCCCTAACAGCAAATGTCCCTTAGGTGGAACGGACTCCCTAATGTCCCGGACACCCAAGAAGACTGTAACCAGGACAAGTACGTTAATCCTAGAGATAGGGCAACCATGCATGGATTGTTTGCCATAGCACGTTTAGATGATAAAAATGATGGAATTTTTAGATACTATGAGTACCACTCGCACGTTGCTGCGGGTCTCATGATACCATCCAAAACATATACCAATTACAAGTCAGAACTTTGAGGGCCATTCGGTAATTTCTCGATTTAGAAAAGAAAAAAAAGGAGAAAAGGAGGGCCCGCCTGTTAGTTAGGGAGAGAGAAGAGATGAGACAGCTTTGGCTGCTCCATTTGACTTGGCCTCATGACTATTCGGTGCCCTCTCTCTCGGCTGTTCCTTCGACTGGCGACTCGGGCGATGAATGGAGAGGCTGTGACTAGTGAGTCGGCGCCAGAGGCGCGGGCTCCAAAGAGTCAGCCGTCTGCAACCACCACGTTGCAGCCCCTGCCTCCTCTATATAAGTGTCGGGACCCCGGATTTCCAAACCCGGACCCTCTGTGTATTACTGCACTAGTCCCAGATCATAGCTAGTGCACACAGTTAAACAGAAATGATTCATGACCAACAACGTATTTATTACAATTATAAAGAATACAGACCGAAAGGTCTCATTATTACATTGGAGGTTTCAAGACCTCGCACAATCAAAATTCAGCGGAAGCAAAGTAAACTCAAAGTAGACCCATCAATGTGCCACAGGCAGTTGACTGGGGAAGTGCGACCTAGTCCTCCGGGAAGAATCCGTCACAGCCACAAGCGAAACAGTAGTCGTAGTCACCTTCTTGAGCTTCAACTTCCTCTGAGATTTATTTTTTAAGTGTAGCATGTGAGTACATAAAGTACTCCGCAAGTCTTGGGAAAAATGCATAGATGCAAGGCTTAACAAAGGAAGGCCATATGGTTCTTTTGCACAAAGCAATATTTTAAATTTCAATTACTACTAATTATTTTCGAAGGCATCAATTTAATAAAGTAAATGATTTTAACAGAACTAACAATTATTCCCTAGTGAAGGTTCTATCTACCAACACTAGATTAATTATTTCCAACTGAACAAGTTAATATTGCGGGTTACATCCACCCTCTCTGGCTCCATCCGCCAGGATACCCATCCGAGAGTTCCCTCCACTCTCGGAATACAAAACTTTTGATTTTAAAACCAAAACCAGAAATCTACCATGTGAATGCATTCTTTGCCCGCCCTTGACCGTGGGCACGGCTATTCGAATAGTTTTACACTCTGCAGAGGTTGTACAACTTTACCCACAAGAGATAAATTATCCTAAAGGTCAACACGCTTCCTTTGGCATGAGACCCAGATAAAATATCACAAAGCCTTTACCTTACTCTAATCTAGCTAGATACCACCCACGAGGTTTCACCGCAGTAGGCTAACCGCCCAACCGAAGCCCCTCTTGCGCCATATGAGTACTGAGAAATCCTGTCCCTCACTTTGTGAATAACCGGTCCATCCTCGGCATCCACTTTCCACTGGTGGCACCTAAACTAGACTATCGTAAGTTAGTCAGCTAGGTCGTACCCATATAGACTTGTGGTTGTACGGTTAATGCTCAGTTTGGACAAACACAAGCGTCGGTCCTTAATTGACTAGGGTGGAACATACACTTTACAAGATCTCGCGCTTCCTGCACCAATCCAAACTAACCATCCACCCTAATCTAAACCAATTTTCACATTTTAGTTTATTTTAAAAGAACAGTGGCAACTCCAATTACCACTAATTTACACAGGGGTATTACAATAAATCATAATTTCCCATTTTCAAGATTTCTAAAGTATTGAATTGCAGGACTAAGCATTATACTACCATACTAACATCAACAAGTAATTAAATACTCTCATTAATGAGACAAAGGGGATTCTATGGTGACAAGAGTACATGGCATTCAATTTCAATGGAGGGCATAGCAAGTTGGAATAACTAGTTCCTAATGATTTGAACTAATACTTTATGTAAATAGCAATGCACATAATTTTAAATAATTTGAAAACATTTCAAATCATGGGTTCAAGATGATCAAAGGAGACTTGCCTTCTTGCAGGGTTTCTGGGTCTTCTTGCTGCTGTGAAGAGGGATCGTCGACAACGTTGGAATCTATGCGAGAAAAGACGAAGCAACAAAGCAAATAAATACAAATAAAATTCAAATAAAATCCAAAAATTCAACAGAGGCCATATTTGGATAGATTATGATTTTAGATGAATTTAGAAATTTGAATGGCTGGATTGGAGTTAAAATGAGAAAGTTATGCTCATTTGAAAATCTCAGATTTGAATAAATCCAGAAATTCGAACATTTCTGACAGGTGGGACCCACGGAACAGTATTCTCTGCTGGTCACTGACATGTGGGACCCCTCTGTCAGTGACCTCATTTGCTTCGGTCAGCGCGGTGGGACCCATCGCATCTGGACCCACTTGTCGAGGTCGACGCAGATCGGTGGGGCCCGAGCGGCGGTGCAGCCAGAGCCGCGGCCGCGACGGGTGGGACCCACTTGTCGGCCGAAAAATAAACGAAAACTCCACCTCCGCTGAGAGCGAGGCTCGAACGCGCGAGGAGTTACGAGCGAGCGCCGCTAGCTAAGTGAGCGGGAGGCGTTGCCTACCCAATAAGGCGTGTAACCCTCTTGAGGGGTACCCGGGTGGCCCGGCAGAGGTGATCGGAGGCGACGGCGCGGCGGCAGGAGGAGGCCGGAGGTGCTCGGGTGACGCGTAGAATATAATCTGGCGCGGAGGGGTTCGGTTGGAAGGGTCGGCGCGGCTTGGGGACGAACGAGACGGCGGCGACGAGGTGGCGGCGGCGACGGCTCGGGAGCTCCGGCGCGCGGCGCCCGGTGACGGGAGGCGGCGAGAGTCGGGAGGATCGCCGGCGTGAGGATGCTCGGGGTGGCGGCGGGCTCCGGTGGATCGAGGCGGCGCGATTGCTCGCGGAGCACTTACCGGGCGCGCACGGTGAACTTCTGGCACGACGGCGCTCGGGGCTCAAGGGGAGATGTGGAGGGCTCTGGAAGGTGGTGCGGGAGGAGGCGAAGCCGAGGGGGGTATTTATAGGGGCTGAGGGGGAGCAGGGGCGCGGCAATTGCTCGCCGTTGCTGGCGGCCGGAGAAGGAAGGTTTGGGGGAGGAAAGGAAGGAGGGGGCGCGGAAGGAAGGGAGGCGCGGGGATTTGGGGATTCGGTCGCGGCGGCGTCCGAGGCTTCCAAAACCGCAGAGAGACGAGGAAGGAAAGGCCGGGTCCGTCGAGGATTCGGTCGGCCGGCGAGAAAGGAAAGAGGGGGAGAGAAAGGAAGGCGCCGGCTCCGCGAGGGAGACGGATCCGACAGGCGGGGCCGGGCGGCAGCGAGAGCGGAGGCGCGTGCGGCTGTCGGGCGGGGCCCGCGGGTCAGAGAAAAGAGGGAGCGGGGTGCGGATGGCAGCCGCGTGGCAGAGAGTTGGATCGGATGGCGGGGCACGGGCGCAAGGAGGACGGCTGGATGGCCGAGCGAGGAGGCGTGGCGCGCATCCGGGCTGGCTACGCGTCGGGCGAGGAAGAGGTTTAGGCGGAGAGGCTGACGGGCCTGGCCCGCTTGGCGGTGAGGGAAGGGGAGGGGTGGCCTGGATTGGCCGAGCGGCGACGTGGACGGATCTGGGCCGTCCACGCGTCGGCTGGAGGGAAAGGGAGGGATTTTTATTTTCAGAATTTGATTTTGATTTTCAGAAAAGGCTAGCAAATTATTTAGGCCTCAGAAAAATAAGAAATACCTCCAAAAATTCCAGAAAAATTCACAGAAGCTCCTGGACATATTTTGGACTAAATAAAATTATTTCCAACTACTGTTGGTATTTTAGTTTCATACTTTGAATTACTTTTTAAATTTAAAAATTAGGTTTTAAATTCCAGAAAAGCCACATAAAATCTAATTACTTTAAAATAATTAATTTGAATTTAATTTTCTTCCAAAAAGCAAATTTTGGGATGTGACAATAAGCCACCTGTTCTGATTTGGGTAACTCCTCTTCAGGTCTAGCTATAGTTCCTCTTCGGTATTCTTCCTTCTTAGCTTTGGGTTTGAGAAAACTTGGTGCTTCTGCACTATCTCCACTTGGAGATCTCTTCTTTGGGCTCCCGTGTACACCCTGCCACTCGGTGGGGATTTGGAGGGGAACTCGAAGGTGAGGACTTGATTTGGGGGAGGTCCTGATCACATGTGTTGCTCTTGAGTGCACTCGACCGGTGCGCTTTGGTGGTTTTGTGCGGCATTACCTGTACCTCGATTTTGTGTTTCAGTGTGTCCCGAACTACGAAAGTGGGCATTGTATCTTTGTCAACCCTTGTCTGGTGATTCGCAGCATAGCGAGGTAATCGGTTTTCTGGGACAACGCTTTTAGCGTGCCATGCCCGGTTCTACTTGGTGGCTTTTAGTGCCGACTGCTCCATGAGTATACTAATTTCTGATTTTGCTCATCACTTCCATTGTGTGCTGTATTAGTTAAATTTCTAAGACAGATTTTGAGACTAATACTGGGAGATATTGCTTGGTGATTTATGTGGGTTCGGCTTGTACTCAATGAAGATTTGGGGTCAAGTTGAGATTTGAATAAAACAATTTGTTTATAGATTGATCTTGAGCCAGTAAACCACTTGCTGTTAGTTTATTTCTTATATGATTATTAGTTCTCTATTCCATTCATTCGTTCTATTCCTATGATCTTAAATCATTCACTTGCTCACTGTGATCATGTAGCTTTTGTCTTACTTTGATGATTAAGTTGATATCTTGAGCAAAGGATCATTTAATTTTGTCCAGTGATCGCAGACTTGATGAATTGGCTAAATTGACTAATTAGATTTGAAAGATTTATCTGGACTCAAGATGTTGTGGACGCTTTTGTCGGCAAGACGTATACTCGCCGCAAGAAGAGCAAACCGGTGTCCCCGGCGCCGGCTTCCACAACACCAACAGCCACGCAAAATTAGGAAAGATGAATAATAGAAATAAAAGGAAGGTGTCCTTTCCTGTTAGGGCTGAAGGAATAATAGGAAAGAGGAGAGAAATTATAGGGGAGTGGTTAGCCCGTAAGGCTATTTATATGTAACCCGATTGGGATTAGAGGATTAAGCAAGAAGAGAGTCAATTCGATCAGAGCCTCCTAGGGAGGGTGATCAGGCTCATCTCTTGCCATTGTGCTAGGATATCCAGATCAATAAAGCCAATCTTCCAGCCATAACATCTTTGGTATCAGACTCGTGATCCTTTGACCTGCTCATGGGCGACTCCATCACACCAGCCGATCTCAAGGCCACCATGGACAACATCCTCGCCAATCTCTCATCCATCCAGAACGAGATGATGACGATGAAGGGCGACCAAAGCCGCCTCGCTGTGGCTGTCAATCGGCTGCAGTCCGAGAAGATCGATTCTGGCGGCTCCCACAGCGGCAACGTCACGGAGAAACCAGCACCCGAGCCGCCGCTTCCGCCTTCACATCATCAACCAACCCACAAGCTTCGCTTTCCACGCTATGACGGCACCGCGGATCCGGTGATCTGGCTCCACAAAGCGGAACAATTCTTCCGCCAGCAGCGCACGCCGCAGGAGGAGAAGGTGTGGCTCGCCTCCTTCTACATGGAAGACGCCGCCCAGGATTGGTATTATCGCCTGGAGCAGAACCGCGGCGCCCCCACCTGGCCGGAGTTCGTCGAGAGGGTTCAACGCCGTTTCGGCCCCCCGATGCGCAGCAATGCCCTCAGCGCCCTCATGAAACTGCGTCGTACCGGCACCGTGGAGGAGTACCAGGCGCAGTTCCTGCCCTTGCTTGCCCGCTGCAGGAACGTCACGGAGCAGCAGCAGATTGACATCTTCACTGCTGGCCTCTGCAATCCCCTGCAGACCGATGTGGAGCTCCAGAGCTCGGAGTCCCTCGACGACGCCATGGTCCTCGCTCGTGCCTTCGAGCGTCGCCTGGAACTGGATGACGACGACCGCGGCACTACCCGTGTGCCCCCGCGGTCCACGCTGGCACACCGCCCGGCGCACACAGCGGCGGCGCCCGCGCTGCGCACACCGGCCCAGCCCGTCAAGGCGACGCTCCAGACGCCGCCGGCTCCGTCGAAGGCCGCGCCGCCAGCGGGCACTCGCTTCAAGCGGCTCACCCCGCAGGAGATGGCTCAACGCCGGGCGGACGGCCTCTGCTTCAATTGCCCAGAGAAATTCACCAAGGACCACCACAAGTCGTGTTCGATGAAAGGCCTGTACCTGATGGAATTGGATGATGAGGCTCCGGACGACGGCGCGGAGGAAGATGATTTACACTCCGACGCCGACGTCGAAATCTCTCTCCATGCCCTCACCGAAATAGCCACGGCGGACACTATGCATCTGTCAGTCACCATCGGGCTCGAGCGGCTACGCGCCTTGGTGGACTCCGGCTCCACCCATTCTTTTGTGGCGTCCGCCACAGCACGCCGCCTCAGTCTTGCGCCAGCGCCGCGTCTAGGCCTCACCGTGGGCGTCGCCAACGACGATTGAATTCCTTCCAACGGGGTCTGCAAGCAGGTGCCCGTGACCATCGGCGCAGAGCGGTTTTGCATCGACCTCTACGTCCTCCCCCTCGATGACTATGAGCTGGTCCTCGGCTGCCGATGGCTTAAGACGCTCGGTCCCATACTCTGGGACTTTGAGCGCCATTCTATGGCGTTCTGGCACGGCGATCACCACGTCAAGTGGCGCGGCCTGGATGCGCCAACTGCACCCCAGCTCAACTCCATGGAACAGCTGGACTTGATGTCGCTTCTTCTGGCAGAGTTCTCCGACCTTTTTGCGGAACCAACCGGCCTGCCTCCACAATGACACTTGGACCACCGCATCACGCTGCTGCCCGGTACCCCACCAGTCGCAGTGCGTCCCTACCGCTACCTGCAGCTCCTAAAGGACGAGATTGAGAAGCAGTGTGCCGATATGCTGCGCCAAGGCATCATCAGATCCAGCACGTCGGCGTTCTCCTCTCCCGTTCTCCTGGTACACAAAAAGGATGGGAGCTGGCGTTTCTGCGTCGACTACCGCGCCCTCAACGCCAAAACCGTGCGCGACGTCTTCCCGATTCTGGTCGTCGATGAGCTCCTCAACGAGCTCAAGGGGGCCACCTTCTTCACCAAGCTGGATCTACGCAGTGGGTATCATCAGGTCCGTATGCACCCAGCCGACATTGACAAGACGGCGTTCCGCACACATCATGGGCACTTCGAGTTCGTCGTGATGTCCTTCGGCCTCTCCAACGCGCCCTCAACGTTCCAGGCATTGATGAACGAGGTCCTTCGGCCCTTCCTTCGCCGCTCGGTACTTGTTTTCTTTGATGATATCTTGATTTACAGTACATCTTGGTCGGAACACTTGCGACATGTGCGCTCTGTCTTCACCACCCTCCGCGCTCACAAGCTTTTCCTCAAGCGCTCCAAGTGCACCTTCGCCGAGCGGAGTGTGGCATATTTGGGTCACGTTATATCCATGGACGGGGTGGCAATGGACCCGTCCAAGGTGGAAGCCGTCCAGCAATGGCCTCAACCCCGGACTCTCAAGGCGCTGCGGGGCTTCCTCGGCCTCATGGGCTATTATCACCGCTTCATCAGCAACTACGGCGCGATAGCCGCCCCATTGATAGCACTCCTGAAGAAGGACGCTTTCCGCTGGTCCTCGGCTGCCTCGGACGCCTTCATGGCGCTGAAGGCCGCCCTGACGTCCGGTCCCGCACTACAGCTCCCTGACTTCTCCAAGGGATTCACCGTCAATTGTGACGCCTCGGGCTCTGGGTTCGGTGCTGTCCTCCACCAGGGCGACGGTCCCATCGCCTTCTTCAGCAGGGCCATCGCACCACAGCATGCCAAATTGGCAGCCTATGAGCGCGAGCTCATAGGTCTGGTCAAGGCGGTGCACCACTGGCGTCCCTACCTGTGGGGGCGCTCATTCACCGTGCGCACGGACCACTTCGCCCTCAAGTACCTCCTCGACCAGCGGCTATCCACAATTCCGCAGCATACATGGGTGAGCTGCCTCTTCAGGTACGACTTCGCGGTGGAGTTCCGGCCAGGGCGATTGAACACGGCCACCGACGCACTGTCTCGCTGGGATGAGGAGACTGCGGCCATATCCACATGCGCCATTTCCCAACCGGACTTGGCTCTATTCGAGGACTTCTGGCGTGAGGCTGAACATTTGCCTGAACTGCTGGCCAAACGCGCAGAGGTGGAACAAGGTATCGCCGACGCTTCCTGGACCGTCGTCGACGGCTTCGTCCTCCACCGCAACCGCATCTACGTGCCCGATTCGTCAGCACTGTGGCCACAGATCCTTGCCACAGCCCACGGCACTGGGCACGAAGGCGTCCAGAAGACACTACATCGACTACGGGCATCCTTCTACAACCCTCATGCCAATCGGCTTGTTCGTGACTTTGTGCAGGGATGTACGGTCTGTCAGCAGCATAAAACTGAGCATCACCATCCAGCTGGGCTCCTCCAGCCACTTGAGGTCCCGAGCTCCGTATGGGCGGACATCGCCATGGACTTCGTGGAGCGGTTCCCCAAGGTGGGCGGTAAATCAGTGGTGCTCACGTGGTGGACCGGTTCTCCAAATACGCCCACTTCATTGCCCTCGGACACCCATACACGGCAACTTCGGTTGCGCGCGTTTTCTTCGACCACATAGTCCGACTCCACGGCATACCTTGCTCCATTGTCAGTGACCGCGACCCTGTCTTCACCAGCACATTCTGGACTGAGTTGTTCGCTCTGTCTGGGGTGGACCTCCGCCTCAGCTCCGCGTTCCACCCACAGACCGACGGTCAATCCGAAGTAACGAATAGGGTGCTTGGCGTCTATCTCCGGTGTCTCGCGGGCGATCGCCCACGCAGCTGGCTGCGTTGGCTGCCTTGGGCTGAGTTCTGCTACAACACCTCGTACCAGACGGCGCTCCAAACAACTCCTTTTCAGGTGGTCTATGGCCGCGCACCGCCGACGATCGCAAGCTATCAGCCCGGTGTCGCTCGCGTCGCCGCCCTGGACAAGCAGCTCAATGATCGTGACGCATTCCTGGCAGAGATTCGCGAGCGCCTCCTCCATGCCGAAGACCACATGAAGCTGCACTATGACGCAGGTCATCGGGACATCCAGTTCGGCTCGGGTGACTGGGTGTGGCTTCGTCTACATCATCGCGCCACCGCCGGCATCACCAACAAGTCCAGCGGCAAGCGTGCACCACGCTACTATGGCCCCTATCAGGTCGTGGCGCGAGTTGGCCCGGTGGCCTATCGCCTCCTGCTGCCGCCCAAGGCGAAGATACATGACGTCTTCCATGTGGCCTTCCTCAAGCAGTTTGTCGGCACCCCTCCAACTACCCTGGTGCCTCTTCCACCCCTGTCACGCGGCCGTGTGTTATCGACGCCGGAGTCCATCGTGCGCGCACGTCTCAACCGTGGCAACTGGGAGCTGCTGGTTCGCTAGGTCGGTCGGCCAGCTGCGGAAGCTACTTGGGAGGCCCTGGATTCCTTCAAAGAGGCGCATCCCACATTCCAGCTCGAGGACGAGCTGTTTCTCCAGGAGGGGGGTAGTGTTGTGGACGCTTTTGTCGGCAAGACGTATACTCGCCGCAAGAAGAGCAAACCGGCGTCCCCGGCGCCGGCTTCCACAACACCAACAACCACGCAAAATTAGGAAAGATGAATAATAGGAATAAAAGGAAGATGTCCTTTCCTGTTAGGGCTGAAGGAATAATAGGAAAGAGGAGAGAAATTATAGGGTAGTGGTTAGCCCGTAAGGCTATTTATATGTAACCCGATTGGGATTAGAGGATTAAGCAAGAAGAGAGTCAATTCGATCAGAGCCTCCTAGGGAGGGTGATCAGGCTCATCTCTTGCCATTGTGCTAGGATATCCAGATCAATAAAGCCAATCTTCCAGCCATAACACAAGATCTAATTTGTTTTAGAGAATTGTTGTATGTAATTTGTGAATTGAACTGACTTAAGTGCCGAGGAGGCCAAATTTATCTTGAGTAGCCCGACATCTGAGTGCCATAAGTTAGCATCAAAATCTGAGCAAATATGTTGATTTTATGTGTTGCATTGTCGTCCCTTCTCATGAGCATGCTATTTTATTTAGTTGACATGATAGATATACTTGTTTATATGTTGATTATGTCAATTAAAGGTTGCTGGAATTATGATTTTAATCCTTAAATAGTTGCTAGAATTAAACTTGAAAAGTTGCTAAAACTGCTCATTATTAAGACATAGAGCACCTTTTATTAAATTGATAAATTGGTGGGGACTGTTGCATCTTTGAGGGCCATTCGGTAACTTCTCATTTGAGAAAAGAAAAAGAAAAAAAAGAGAAAAGGATGGCTCGCTGTCAGTTGGGGAGAGGGAAGAGAAGAAGCAGCTTCGGCTACTCTATTTGACTCGGCCACATGACTGTTCGGTGCCCTCTCTCTCGGCTGTTCCTTCGGCTAGTGATTAGTTGGTGAATGGAGAGGCGACCATTGGTGATGCAGCGCTAGAGGCACGGGCTCCTCGGAGGTAGCCGTTCACAGCCTCCATGCTATAGCCCCTTGCCTCCTCTATATAAGCCACCTCCTCTTCTGATTCGGGTAGCTCCTCTTCATCTCCTCTTGGAGATCTCTTCCTTGGGCTCCCGTGTGTACCCTGCCATCCGGTGGGGATTTGGTGGGGCCCCGAAGATGAGGACTTGATTCGAGGGAGGAAGAAGGTCCTGATCACCCGTGTTGCTCTTGAGTGCACTCTGCCAGTGCGCTTTGGTGGTTTTGTGTGGCATTACCTGTACCTCGATTTTGTGTTTCGATGTGTCCCTAACTGCGAAAGTGGGCATTATATCTCTGTCAACCCTTGTCTAGTGATTTGCGGCACATCAAGGCAATCGATTTTCTGGGACAACGCTTTTAGCGTGCCATGCTCGGTTCTACTTGGTGGCTTTGAGTGATGACCGTTCCATGAGTATACTGATATGTGATTTTCCTCATCACCTTGCATATATGTGTTGTACTAGTTAAATTTCTGAGATAGATTTTGAGACTAGTACTGGGAAATATTGTTTGGTGATTTATGTGGGTTCAGCTTCTGCTCAATGAAGATTTGGGGTCAAGTTGAGTTTTGAAAACAATAATTTGTTATAGATTAATCTTGAGCCAGTAAACCACTTGCTATTAGTTTATTTCTTACATGATTATTAGTTCTCTATTCCATTCATTCGGTTTGTTCCTGTGATCTTTGATCATTTACTTGCTCACTGTGATCGTGTAGCTTCTATCTTACTTTGATTATTAAGTTGATATCTTGAGCAAAGAATCATTTAATTCTGTCCAGTGATCATAGACTTGATGAATTGGCGAAATTGACTAATTAGACTTGTATGATTTATCTGGGCTCAAGATCTAATTTGTTTCAGAGAATTGTTGTATGTAATCTGTGAATTGAACTGACTCAAGTGGCGAGGAGGCCAAAATTTATCTTGAGCAGCTCGACATCTGAGAGCCATAAGTTAGCATCAAAATCTGAGCAAATATGATGATTTTATGTGTTGCATTGTCCCTACTCATAAGCATGTTATTTTATTTAGTGGACATGATAGATATACATGTTTATGTATTGATTATGTCAATTAAAGGTTGCTGGAATTATGCTTTTAATCCTTAAATAGTTGCTAGAATTAAACTTGAAAAGTTGCTAAAACTGCTCATTGTACAACATTATAGACTTAGAGGAAATTCTCAAGTTAATCGGAAAAAGTTTAGATGATAAAATGATGGAATTTTTAGATACTATGAGTACCACTAGCACCATGTTGTGGGACTGATGATGCCATTGAAAATATGTACCAAATACAGACTTAGAGGAAATTCCCAAGTTAATTGAAAAAAAGAAAAATATCGAGCCGTCCATCAAGCCAAATTATAATTGCTTAGATTAAAAGAAAGATCACATGTCAAGTATAATTGCTTAGATTTCCTTGCATAACCTTAGTTACAAATGATCGGAGATGAGATTATATTGGTTGATTTCGTTCCTTGGGTGAGTAATTATTCTTTCCATGAATTTTCATTGGTTAGTTCTTTGCAGTGTTGGTAATGTACTTTCATTCACTATTCTGTTCTTAAAGGAATTGTTGTTCTTGCAAATGTTGAGCTATTCTTGCTACTCATAAAAGTTAAGTTGTAAAGCCATCCTTTTTATGAAAGTTTTGCCATCTTATTGAGGAAGATAATTTAGTTATTCAATCGGTGTTGTGGGTAATAGAAAATATCTTTTGGCAAGTTATTCTCCTAAGGAAGGTTTAGACCTTTGTGTTTCTTTTCGAATATTTCGAGCGATTGAAGTTAAATGTCCCTTTTGTGAAGAATAGTATTTAGACCCTTTTGAGATGTATTTTCAATGTTCGGATGAGATGTCATGATCATAGGAATTAAGAGACAATGTATGGGATGCCAAGTGTTGTAGATGACATGGCGTATAGTTGATTCTATTTAACATCCCTCGGAGAGATTTGTATTAAATTTCATGGTGCCTTGGAGTAGTTACATGGTGAGTTATGACTAAGAGTATGTTCTTTCCTACTAGGAATTTATGGATTATGAAGAAGTATAAAGTATTGGATAATCCTTAATATTGCTTAATCTTCCCAATTTTGTTGGGTACATTTGATTTTTTGGGTCTCAATGGATCAATCTAATTGTTTTGGATGGATAAGTTAGGAAGATGTTGAATTATTGTCTTGGTGGATATTACATTTCAATGTAACCTTACTATGGATACTTGGTGATCGGATTAAATTGTTAGATTCATTTCTTAATATGGTTAATTGTTGGCATTGTATACAAAGGGGGTTTAAAAATCTGAATATTGGTGGATCTAGAATTTACAGGGGAAGAGTTTGAATAAGTTATTCTAACTAGAGTGATTAGATGAAATTTATTGTAGTGTCATGAGAGACCATGATTGAGACAAGATTTTGATTAATGAAGTTTTAGCAGAATTATGCAAGATGGAATATTTTAATCGGTGGTTGTATATGTCCATGCGATTACCAATAGAAGTAGGATAGCAACTAGACTTTATGATAAAGACAATTGTTAATAGAAATCATTCGAATACAATTAATGTGTGCTAGGCTTTGTTGTTGAGAATCACTAGAGTAGAGTTACTGGACTTTAATAGGTGTCTCATATTTATAAGCTTATAGAATTGTTGGATGGTAGTTGATGATTGATATAAGAATTTTGGAAGATCATTTTGATTTGTGCACTAGATATCTTCTAGGATAAAGTGGTTGTTGTAATGTTCTGAAGTTAGGGTGGATTCTCAATTTGGGGATGAGATGATAAAGAAGTGTGAAGCTAGTTAGTGAGTCCTAGAGAGTTTTTTGATGGAGTAGTGGAGAGTTTTATGATGGAGTAGTGGATTTTGATGATCCCTGTTAAGAGGTTTAGTAAATGTATGATACCAGGCTTGTTCAGTAAAGGCATACTGGGAATAGTGGTGATCCTTTTAGAAGGAAGGGAATTTGATCATCCTTCGTGATGTCATTTAAATAAAATGTTTTGTATTTTTTGTGCTTTTGAGTCTCTGGGTTCATGACTTATGAGAAAGTTGTATTCTATTTTGCATCAAGATTAACATCAGTGAAGTGTTGGTGAATTTTTGTAGTTTATAAGAGGTTTGCACAATTTTGACTTTAAAAAAAGTGCTTTGCTATTTAATTTCATTTTCCTTAGGATTTTGCTTGCTGCAAATTGCTATCATTTTTTGGTCTTCTGTATTTGTTCTAATTGCTACTTATTTGTTTTCTTGTGAAGGTAATAGCTAATTCATGTTATGAAGTCCTTTAAGGTTTATAGTGGTAACTGACTAGAGTGGTCAAGTATACAATTTTATAGGGCATCGAGTGCTAAGTTATTTGGAGTACAATGGAGGATAATTTAATTTATACTATAATTCTTGGGAAGAAATTAACTTCAGGTAATGATTATTTTTTGGAGCAAAATGATCATAATGTAGTTGCTAGTAGAATTCATAGTGGCTAGTAAATAATGATATATTGGTATATATTTTGGATTGATTGGGGTTATCAAAAGTGCATAATTCTAATCAATTAAGTAGAATGTTGTGATTGTGTAAGTTGTTGGATTTTGTAGACAAAATTCATTGGTGTGGTTCAATGAGAATCTAATGTTGGTGAAGCAACTTGATCGATGTGGTAGTTATTTGGGTGATGAGGATTTTGGATTATTAGATGTTATGATTTGATCTTTAGTGGATATCTCTCTTAGAGTTATAATCTTTCTAAAATGTAGTTGGTGGAGATTGTATTTAGCTATTGGTGATATAATGATTGAGTATAATTGAATTGCCAGAATTTTAGTCAACATATTTGAGGATTTTCGTAACAATTATATCGAAACGTGATTTGTAGGAGTCGTTGAGGTTGAAATTACTAGGTGTAATGAGAGAATGCTTTGGTGGTTTACGAGCTAGCAAATTTCTGAATTATTTATAGTTACAATCTTAATAGAAGTTTGTCTCAATCTAGGGAGTAGAGGAGGTGGGATTGGATTTTGTGCTTTATCTTGGAACTATAAGTGTGCATGATATGTGTAGAAGTAGGAGAACAACTTGACTCTGGAATTTGGAATGATCGCTGGTCAAATTCATTTGGTTGTGGTAAACGTTTGCGTGCCTAGATTTTCAAGGTGATTATCCTTAATGATTGAGGTAATACGATTCAATATGAGAATCTATATCTAAGTTTGCTTGGAATTATCTATAGAATATTTCTTTAGTGGTGGAGTTAATTAGAGCATTTTGTGGATTAGTAGATCCTTTCTAGATTGGTGTGGATGTTGCTTTAGGATTGTCTATATCCCCGAGGTTGTCAATTTGAGAGAATTGAGTTGATGTGGCATGTGAGAATTTGGAATCCCAGGATGTAAGACCAAAATTGATTCCTTAAATTTGAGTACAGTCTATTTTGTCTAGTTGATGACTATTTCATGTGTTTATATATGATGTTCATTTCCGAAGTGAGTTTGTTTTATGTTGGAATTTGTGATCATTTCCTTGTAAGAAAAAGAGGACGATGTTGATTTGAGCATTTAAGTTGTTTTGCCTTTGGCTTATGTAGTATTCATTGGCAATGGTTTATTTGGATGCTGAGGGTTTTCATTGTGAGTTCTTCGTTCTTAGAACAAATTCTTTTTGGAAGAGAGTTGGTTTCATGAGTGTTTATTTGCTTCTTTTGCCCAAGAGATGCTCCTTGCAAATTGAAGTAATCTCTCTTTGCCTCAGAATATTCTCTTCTCATAATAGTATTTTGAAACGGGTAGTTTTAGAGGTGGGTTTCCTCATGAAGGAGGAGTGATTAATTCCTTACTTGAGGCATGGAGGGATCGAAGGACATGTTGTATCCATGTGTGCACAATAGTACTGTGGGGTCTTGAGTTGTGCTATGCTCTTCAAGCTATCTACTTGGAGTCAGAGTATTTGTGTGTCTCGAGTATTTCTCGTGACTGGGTTGGAAGGTTCACTACTACAAAACAAGCTATATTAGACGCCTTATCACAGACGGTTCATGTGGAACTGTCTGTGCTTTAATTATCATAGACGGTTCATGGTGAAAATCATCTTTGAAACTATCACAAATGGTTAGGTTTAAAAGCCGTTTGTGATGTCTCCCATTATCACATATGACTTTTAATTATAACTGTCTATGAAATATCACAGATGGTTTTCATTTACAATCGTCTGTGTTTTGTCCATTATCACAGATGGCTTCTAATTAGAACTGTTAATGAAATATCACAGACGATTTTTATTTACAATCGTCTTTGTTTTGTCCTTTGTCATACGAACTACAGAAGCTATTGAGCTGGAACAGATAAGTGTGTCCAGTCACTTTTACAAAAGACAAATTCAAGTCAAATTTATTACAAAAGTTCAAAGAAAAGAGATTCCCAGATCTTGATTTTCTGGGCTTCATATGCTTCCTCTTCTACTTTTGGAGTTGGAGGATCAGCGGCTGCGTTTTTTTATCAGCGGTGTGAGTTGCACCAGCTGCTAGCTCCTAGTTTATCTACTCCTAACTTATTCCTGTATCCTCCCCTTGACGACACCGATCAAATACCACCATGAGCTGGCTCCTCTGTTGTGACAACAACAAGCGTAAGGTACTATAGCTCTGAAAAGCGCTCTATGGTCTTCGCGAAGCACCCTAAGCGTGGAACGCCAAGCTCAACGCTAGCCTGTCAAAGCTTGGGTTTCACAAGAACGTCTCCAAGCATGCTGTGTACACACGCAGTGACAGCGTGTGTCGGCTGATCATCAGAGTGTACGTCGATGACTTGATCATCATTGGCACTAAAGCCATCAACATTTGCGCGTTCAAGGTCGAGATGAAGAAGATGTTTCGGATGAGCGACCTGGGGTTGCTTTCCTATTATCTTGGCATCGAGGTGAGCTAAGGGCCAAGTGGCACCTCCCTGTACTAATCGACCTATGCGCTCAAAGTGCTTGAGAAGAGTGGCATGGAGAACTGCAACAGCTGTCAAGTGACGATGGAGGCCCGCCTAAAGCTGAGAAAATCGAGCTCTTGCCCACTGGTAAACACCACCCAGTACCGGAGTATCATTGGCACCCTCCGATATTTAGTGAACACGTGGCCAGAAATAGCCTATGCATGGGCTACACAAGTCGGTTCATGGAGGAACCGTGTGATCATCACCTGGCCATGGTCAAGCACATACTGCACTATATCGCTGGAACGTGCAACCATGGCGTTTGCAATGCAAGGAAGAGAGGCATCCGACAAGTGCTATTAGGATTCAGTGATAGTGACATGGACGACGATGTTGACAACCGCAGAAGCAACACTGGAGTGCTCTTCTTCCTCGGAAGCAACTCCATTGCCTAGCAGTCGCAAAAGTAGAGGGTGGTGGCATTGTCGTCCTGCAAGGCAGAGTACATTGCTGCGACGACTGTGGCATGTCAAAGCATTTGGCTAGTTCAGCTGATGGGCAAAATTCTCTACTCAAAGCCCAGTGTGTCGGTGCTTCAGGTGGATAACAAATCCGCCATTGCTTTGACCAAAAATCCTGTCTTCCATGACCGGAGCAAGCACATCGACACTCACTTCCATTTCATCCGGGAGTGTGTTGATGGAAGGAAGATCATCCTCAAGCACACTGGCACAGAGGAGTAGCTCGCAAATATTCTCATGAAGGCTCTTAGGCGCGTCAAGTTCCAGGACCAGCGTGTGAGGATTGGCGTGGTCAAGATCACAGGTGAATGCCGCAAGGATTAGGGGGTGAATGTTGAATAAGCCAGCACATTCATCATTGTTGAAGATTCACTATAGCAGTCATAGTGGTCATGGTCGTAGAGTTACTATAGCAATCGTAGTGGTTATGGTCAAAGGATCACTGTAGTAGTCGTAGCAGTCGTGGTCGAAGGATCACTGTAGCAGTCGTAGCAGTTGCGGTCATAGAATTACTATAGCAGTTGTAGCGGCCGTTGTCGAAGGATCACTTTAGCAGTCGTAGCAGTTGTGGTCGTAAAATCACTATAATAGTCATAAAGACTTGGTGCGTGCTCAGTCCACGCGAGAGCATGTTTTCCGTTAGAGTCGTGTGTGGCATGGCCTGGGTCTGTGGGATCGTGCGAGTCATGGTGCATAATAAGGGTGGTTTAACCACCATGTTTAGGCTAGGATTTCTTTTAAGGGTTTTGTTAAATATCATCCGGATGTTTTTTTCCTAACTATCATCCAGATTTAGAATCATTGGATTAGAGATCCAATGGCCATGAATTCTCCTCCTCCCCCTTGAATTATACCTCCTCCCCTTTGAAAAAAATCTCCTCCCTTCAAAAACAAGGGGCCCCTTGATCTCTAATCCAAATGTCACAAATTTGGATGATAATTAGGAAGAAAACATCCGGGTGATGCCTAGATACTCCCTTCTTTCAAATAGCTGATTAATATAACAAAAACGTTGTTCAGCTTTCCTACAATGCAAAACACTTGTATTCTTGCTCTATTTTCTAAATTCGTGTGTATTCACATGTGTGCTCAGACATGTTGATCAGCTGGAGTTCCTAATATGCTCATCACTCAATCCCTCTTGTCTACAACCTCACCTTGCTTCCCCCTCACTCCTCTTGTGGCCAGCGATGCTGTCAGCAACAACAGCGTGTAGCGACTATGGCGCCATGCCGGAGACAGTGACAGCGAGAACTCTGTGGGCTATTCTATTAGTGGAATGAGTTGCCTCTTGGGTTTTGTTGACGGAGAATGAGAGCCTACAGTTCAATTAGTTCAAGCTACCTGCAATCTCAGTAGAGCGGAATCTTCTACCCAAATTTACCATGTTAGTTAGTATTAACTGCTAGATATCCTATTTCACCTTGAACTGAAATATCCAAAGGCAAAATTGCATATTAATATGTAGCATAATTTATTTTTCACCAGTAGCTTTTAAATAGAAAACAGGAAACAGAGAACCTTTAGAATACAAGAACTCCTTCACTCCTATAGACACAACACTCTTAATAATCAAAAACTATGACATTATCATCCTCTCTCGCACATCACTTAATCCCCTCGCCTACAACTTCTCCTTGCTTCTCCCTCACTTCCACTTGTGGCCAGCGATGCTGTCAGCAATAACAGCAAGCAGAGACTATGGTGACATGGCGGCGACAGTGATGGCGAGAACTATGTTGGCTATTGTATGAGTGGAACAAGTTGACTGTTGGGTTTTGTTCATGGAGAATGAGAGCCTACATTTTAATTAGTTTAACCTATCTGCAATCTCAGTAAAGTCGAACTTTCTACTTAAATTTATCATGTTAATTAATATTAACCGCTAGATACCCTATTTCACTTTGAACCAAAATCTCCAAAGGCAAATTTGCATATTATTGTGTAGCATAATTTATTTTTCACTAGTAGCTTTTAAATAGAAAACAGGAAATAGTGAACCATTAGAATACAAGTAGTATCTTCCTCTCTCGCTCATCACTCAATCCCTCTTGCCTACAGCTTCTCCTTGCATCTCCCTCACTCCCTCTTGTGTCCTGCGATGCTGGCAGCAACAACAGCGAGCAGTGACTATGGCACCATATGGCAGCTACAGCGATGGCGAGACCATGTTGGCTGTTCTATTAATGGAACGAGTTGCCTCTTTGGTTTTGTTGATGGAGAACGAGAGCCTACAGTTCAATTAGTTCAAGCTACTTGCAATCTCAGTAATATCGAACCTAATTTACCATGTTAATTAATCTTAACTGCTAGATAGCCTATTGCACCTTGAGCCGAAATCTCCGAAGGAAAATTTGCATATCAATGTGTGGCATAATTTATTTTTCACCAGTAGCTTTTAAATGGAAAACAGGAAATAGTGAACCTTTAGAAAACAAGCTTCACTCTCTAGGGACACAACACTCTTTACTCAATGGAAAAACTATATATGATGATGCTTGTACAGTTGAAAGACAATAGCATTAAGTTTATACTATTGGTCTAATACAAACACACAACACTTAAGTATGTTGGATGATGGAACTATGTTTTTATAAAAGGAGCTGAGACATATGTTCTATTATCCTCCTTAGTAGGGACGTTGGACTTATGTGACAAACACCGTACATACAATGATACACAAATGTAGCTTTTTCACGTGTGACAACCAAAGTTTTGAGAATCGGACCGGTGAGGCTGCCGGTTCTCCGGTTCGCCCACTGGTGCTCTGATCGGATCGTCGTTTCCCAATTATTAGTATTTCATTACTTTAATATCATTTTAATTCTGACATATTATGAATAGAAATCCCAAATATAGAAATATAACATCAAAATGGGAGATTCGGGAAGAACCTAGTGTTGCATGTGAAAACTAATCATGTCTAAGGTAAGCAAACACTATTTCCTACAATCGTACTTGAATTAGAAGTATGCTCTATTCAGGAAACACCAATCCCCATCTATCCAGCTTGGATCCAAACTCAAATCCGGCACAAACTCCAAGCAGCAAACACCATTCCCCACATAGCCTGCATGGGATACAACCTGATTGAGTGATCTTCGTCTGTGAAGCAACAGTGCCGCTGGCGCCCGTCACCGCCGTCATGACTCATCGGGACGCGGCCACTACTACAGAAAACCTAATACTAGACGGTCAATTACAGACGGTTTGATAAAACTGTCTGTGACCGATACTAACATAGACAGTTTTAATTTTGATACCATCTGTGTTGGTGGCGTCGGAGAAAATGAGTATCACAGACGGTTCTTACCGATGAACCGTTTGTGATCACAGACGGTTTGTATTAAAAACCGTCTGTGATAATCTGGAATTATCACAGATGGTTTTTTTATTAAAAACCGTTTGTGATAAGCCTATTATCACAGACGGTTTCTAATAAAAAAACCGTCTGTGATAATGACGCTAGGCATTTATTGCGCTGCTCAGAACCGCATCTATCTTCATTTCGATCCAGATCTAGCCGGTGCTGCACTTTTTCGCTCAGGAGGCAAGCTAGGCGATTTCAGACCAATTAATTTAGTGGGAGGAGACAGAGATTGAGCTTTGAAGATTCATACTTTCCAGGTTGCTCTAGATATGGTTAGTAATGAAATTTATTTTTCTTTGCATTACAATTTAAATCTAAGTAATTGGTGATTGTTATTGAAGATGGTTTGCAAAATTGTTAGTTATATAATAGCTTTTGTGTTTATAATATAAATTAAGCTAGCAAAGCCTGAATACATGTGGTATATATATATATGTAGTAATAATTAATTAATTTAATTTGTAATACTAAGTTGTTATATATATACATAACGTAGGACTAAAGTTGGATGTATGCCGCGAGCCGTGTGAGTGAAGAGTACATTAATGGCGTGTCTGCTTTTATAAGAGCTGCCGAGGAGGATATGCTGAATAAGGGGGTGGAATATATGTACTGTCCATGCACTGACTGCGATAATTTAAAGATGTTTAAGAAACGAGGGCAAATTGAAGCGCACTTGATTCGAAGGGGTTTCAAAAAGGGTTATACGTGTTGGACCAGTCATGGCGAAGTCAATGATCATATGCCGCCGGATGACATCGCCGGTGAAGTGAATGATATGCCGTCGGATGACATCGCCGGTGAAGTGAATGACATGCCACCGGATGATGTCGATTGTGTTTGGATTCGGATAGGTTGCATGATGACAATCTGGATGAGATGCTTCGCGATGTAGAAGAGAACTATGATGAGAGAGAGTATGTTAAATTCCGGGGCTTGATGGAGGACTCATAGAAACCTTTGTTCACGTGCTGTAGGTCAAAGTACATGAAGTTGTCGGTCGTGCTTGAACTGTTAAAAGTGAAGGCAAGCAACGGTTGGTCCAACAAGAGTTTCACGGCGCTGCTAGGTCTTTTAGCGGATATGCTTCCAGAGGGAAATGAGTTGCCTGAAACCATGTATAAAGCCAAGAAGGTTCTTTGTCCATTGGGAATGGAAGTAGAAAGAATACATGCATGTCCGAACGACTGTATCCTGTACCGTAAAAAGTATGCAAACATGCATGTATGTCCGGTGTGTAACGCATCCTGATACAAACGTAACAATCAATCAGATGACAGCGAGGGAACAGAGGTGAAGCAAGGATCTCCTGGTAAGGTGGCATGGTATTTTCCTATAATTCCCTGTTTGAAAAGGTTTTTTGCAAATCCAAAGAAGGCAAAACCGCTGCGTTGGCACTCGGAGGTGACGCGGATACGCTCATGTCTTGTATTTCTCAGTTAACTATATTATTTAACTGGAAGGAATTATTGAGCCGCATTAAATATTATCAGGTGAACTCTAATTTAATTGGGTCCTTAATTTTTATATTTGGAGATACAGAGCTACTACTATTTTATTTAAATATATACAGGCCTATACTCGATCTGTACAAGCCTAAAGTGAAGATGCGTACAAGATAATGAGGACATTCCAATCAGACCGATTACACGAGCATGAGCAAAAAAAAATTAATTAACAGGTGAACTCGCTCCTAATTAAATTTGGTTTTTAATTTATATGAGAATTGATTACTATTTAATGATAGTATTTTAATTGGTCAAATGTTTTTGCTGAGGAAAGCAATGACGTGAGTATATATGTAGACATGCGCTGGATGGAGATCTTTCTGTTGACCAAAATAATGCTAGTTCACGTGAGAGAATTATCTAGTTGGTCTTCATTTGTCATGCACGTGAGAGAATTATCTAGTTGCTTCGGATGGACTACATGCATGGGGCAAGCACTTATGGATGACGCAAGGAACATGGATCAGACCAGCCGAGAGATGCACAAGGCCCGTGAGCCAACCAAATCCGTGTGTCAATTTCGGTTTCCTTGACCGAACAGACTTTGTCGATTTTCGGTTTCCTGCCGAACGGACTTGCGCCGGCCCTAGGCCAAATAAGTATCTTCTGTTTTCTTTTGTAAAGGACAGACCACCATGAATCAATCTATTATTTTCAGAGAGAGCTATACGCTTGTTCTACCTAGGGTTTGACACACAGATGCAACCTAGAGGGGAATCGGGCGTTTTTCCCCATTGTTCTTGTGATTCCTTGTGATTTGCAGAAGCGACGACATGTCTACTTGGTGGTCGGGTAGACGGGATCACGAGCGTGTGGTTGGGCGAATTCTTTTGTCGCAGGTTGCTGTTCTAACAGTGGTTGGCGCCATCGATTCGTCAGGTTACACGGATCCAAATTATCTCCATCGATCCTACGCCGTGAAGATCGGGCAATCCCCGCATCATCTTGGTATCAGAGCGCGGTTGATACGGTAGGATTATTTATCCTTAGCTAGTATCATATTTATTTTCAGTCCTAGAATCCAGAAAATTGCCTCACAAAAATACCATCATATACCTAGACCCTTGTGCCCAGATTTGTTCTTTGTTTTGCATTATCAAGTTTTAATCCATGTACAAAAGGTGCCAAAGCTTGTACCCATTGTTTAGATGGTACCGAGAGTGTGTGGCTGAAACACTCACGCAAAACCGTCTACATGCGTCACCGCCGGTTCCTTCAGAGGGCTCACCCATACCGCAAGATGAAGAAACAATTTGACGGAGAGAAGGAAGACGGTTCAGCTCCAAGGCATTTAAGGGGAAAAGAGGTTTATAATATGGTTAAGGATTTAGATATTGTCCTCAGAAAGGTACGTAAATTGAGGGCTCATGAGAAGAGCACCTGGAAGAAGAGATCAATATTTTGGGACTTACCTTATTGGTAGTATCTAGATGTTTGACACTGCATCGACGTCATGCACGTAGAATAGAATGTATGTGACAGCTTGATTGGTCTCTTACTGAACATTCATGATAAAACAAAGGACGGCGTCAACTCACGGCTTGACTTGGCTGATATGGACATCAGGCCTGAGTTAGCACCGACATGCACTGATAATGGACGAACGTACCTTCCCCCTGCGTGTTACACTCTGTCCAAGGCCGAGAAAACAGAACTGTGCCAATGCTTGCATGGTGTCAAAGTTCCGTCTGGTTACTCCGGCAACGTGAAGAAACTTGTTTCGATGCAAGATTTGATGTTAAATGGCATGAAGTCTCATGATTGTCATGTGCTGATGACACAGATGCTCCCTATTGCAATTAGAAATATTTTGCCGATCAAAGTCCGAGAGACAATCATGAGGCTATGTTATTTCTTTAACACAATTGCTTAGAAGGTCATCGATCCCGAAGGACTATATACTCTGCAGGACGAGGTGGTGATGACTCTATGTCATCTTGAAATGTATTTCCTGTTAGTGATATGCCCTAGAGGCAACATGGAGATGTTGTATATATCACATACTATGTTTATGATACATTACTTTGTTCCTTGAAATAGACATTATTATTATTGATCAATGAGTATGTGACTTATTCATGAGACTCTTAATGCTAAAATGTTGCTATTTCTAAACGATCCCTGATCATATATCATATGAGGAATAAATATGATTCAAAGATCAGCATATGTATTGATTGATGATCATGTCTCATGGATCATGGTATGGTGATACCAAATCAATAATATAGACATGTGTTAGAGAACATATGTTGGATAGACCCGCCATGAGACACTGCAGAGAATCCATGTGTCATCAGTTGGTCTCAAGTAGTGTTTATGTAGAATCCTTAGACTTGAGATCATCATGGTTCCCAACATGCGTAGTAGCTTATTTTGGGACTACTAAACACTACTCCGTAACTGGGTAGTTATAAAAGTAGTCTTCGGGTTTGCCATGAAACATGTAGTGGGATGTGAATGATCAAGATAGAATTTGCCCCTCCTTGTGGGAGAGATATCTCTGAGCCCCTCGATGTAATGGATTATGAAAGTGCATGGACATGCCAAGGTGATTGAGGAGTCAATCACAAGTTTATAATCCATCACGGAATCGAGAGAGTGATTGAGCTATTAAGAGGATGACACAGGTCTCGCCTTGAGCTCAATCTATATCGTGAGGCAAAGGGATTCGTACATGAGAACATTACAGGTTCAGCCGATATGATCTTTACGTATACTTTGGGGTAAACATGTCTTACTAGAGGCCGCTATTAACAGGGTGACCAGAAAGGCGTTTCCGGGTCACGACCAAGTATACGTGAACCTACAGGGTCGCACGCTTAACGGGTTGGAACACTAATTCGAATATGATTCGGATGTGGGCTCATTTTGGATAGAGATCCGAATAGACTCCTATTGGGCCTCGGTCCACAAGGCCCAAGTGAGGAGGTCTATATATATGGTGGCGAGGGGCTGAGGGGATATGCTTCTAAACAACCTCTAGCATAACCCTAGCCGCCACCTCCCAAGCCAAACCCTAGCCACTCACGAGTGCTAGTACACTCGCGATCGGCGTTCCAACCCCGGACGTGTGGATACCGGTGGAGGCGCTGCTCGTTGCGGTGTTGATCGGCATCAACAACCTACAGATTGGATCTGCTCGTGGTGTGGTTGATCGCGTGGAGGAGACGATCTGTTCGGGACGATCGGCTAATTCCACTACTACCTCGACACGCGTGGTTGGATCGGTTTCTCCAACTCTTCTTCCGCTGCGCTGCGCTGCGCGTCTAGTGGTAACGATCCATGATCCCTCCTTAGCATGATGTCCTTGTGTGCGCAGTAGAAAAGTTTTATTTTCTGCTTTCGTAGCCTACGCGCATTCCTTCAGTGGTATCAGAGCCATCTTGCTTAGTTTGCGATCTGAATCAGCGCATATGTTGATATGCGGTAGTAGTAGTAGATTGGATCTATTACAGTCTAGATCAGTTGGTTCATGTGATGAATCGGTGGTAGCACGGGTTGATGAGATCAATCGGTGAATAGGGGTTACATGAGGCACATATTGTATCGCTACTAGTGCCCTAGAGATTGTCTCGGATCGGCATAAGGTGGTTATGTCGAATACTAGTAGGATATGAATCTGATAGACTCGGGCCAGTGGAAAAACTAGTGTCCTAGAGAATGTCTCGGATCGGCATAAGGTGGTTATGTCGAATACTAGTAGGTTATGGATCTGATAGCCTCGGCCCAGTGGAAAAACTAGCATCCTAGAGAATGTCTCGGATCGGCATAAGGTGGTTGTATAGCGTCATGGGTTCACATCGTTAGGTAGAATGCGATTCTACGTCTAACTTGTTTTTGCAGGGAATGGTGTGAATAGTATGGCCCTATAGCTTATTGGAATGTATGAGATGTATGTGATGCATGTAACATTCGTTCATGGCCTGCGTGTCATGATTATTTCAACTATTGTTAGCTGTCTATATTGTATTTAACGACCTGCGTGTCGACCTTAATGCTTGAATCTATCTTTGTAATCTTCAATTTCTAGCTATTATAGTTAGTAGCCTAGTTTTGAGGTTACAAGCTTTCAAGCATGGTGGCCTAAAGGAGTGATGTGGAGGATGGAGATCGTCTACACCTATATGGAGATGGATATCACCATTTTTTTGGGCCATACTACTTCATAGTTAAATGTGTTTATCTGTCTTATTCTTATGCAATGATATATGTGATATGTTGCTATGGTAGGATAGAATCCCTCATAAAAATTAGGTGTTAATGCCCTTCCATATGTTGCACCAAAAGATAATGATCACCGTATGGTAGGTCTACCAAAGTAGAGTGCCGTCGGTTATCATCATTATTTGGGGTAGATGTCAGACATCTACATGCGGAAGCATTTGATTTACTTAACAAGGTTAGTAAAATAGTTTTGGACCTTGGGGCATAGGTTGGGGCCGGGGCATACTGATGTCACCCAACAAGCAGGAGTCACATAGGGATGTGATTAGCAAGGTGTTGCTTACCCATGTCACTAGTTTTCTAGCCGTGATGCCAAAGCTCACTAGGAATTAGTGAAATGAGGATCTTGACCCACTATGTAACTTAGAGGGAGTTTTGTTGCAAAACACATAGTGGGAGTCTTTTGTTAAATAGTTTAATAAAAGATGAACATAAACATAGTGCTAAACTTTGCATATTCTTGTGTTGTAGATCATGTCAGCTAACGCCGCATCCAGTTCTTTTAATTTGCGATCTATTCTTGAGAAAGAAAAACTCAATGGAACGAACTTTTTGGATTGGTAATGCAACTTGAGAATTGTTCTCAAGCAAGAGCGCAAGGAGTATGTCCTTGAGTCTCCTTACCCCAAAGACTTGCCTGATAATGCTACTGCGGCTGCACGGAGAGCTTATGAGAAGCAAACGGATGATTACCTTGATGTGAGCTGTCTCATGCTTGCCACAATGTCCTCTGAGCTTCAGAAGCAATATGAGAACACAGATGCCTACAATATCATTGTGGGGTTGCGTGGTATGTTTGAAAACCAAGCAAGGGCTGAGAGGTTCAACACTTCAAAGTCCTTGTTTGCGTGCAGGCTTGCGGAAGGGAATCCCGTCAGCCCTCATGTGATTAAGATGATTGGCTACATTGAGAGTCTGGAAAAGCTTGGTTTTCCCCTTAGCCAAGAGTTGTCTACTAATGTGATTCTCCAGTCGCTTCCGCCGAGCTTTGAGCCATTCATACTGAACTATCACATGAACAACCTGGACAAGACCTTGGCTGAGTTGCATGGGATGCTAAAAGCTATCGAGGAAAGCATTAAGAAAAGCAGCAATCATGTGATGATGATGCAGAAAGGCAAGGGCAAGCCCAACGTCAAGAAAGGCGCGGTCAAAAGAAAGTTAGCTCCCGATGAGATCGCGAGCAGTTCTAAGGCCAAGCAAGACAAGAAGGGCGCTGCTAATCTTGATGCAGATTGTTTCTACTGTAAGCAATCAGGACATTGGAAAAGGAACTACCCAAAGTACTTGGAGGATCTTGAGAAAAAGAAGGGAAGTACGACTTCCACTCCAGGTATAAATGTTATAGAGATCAATCTTGCTACTTCATCCACTGATTCTTGGGTATTTGATACCGGATCGGTTGCTCACATTTGCAAATCGTTGCAGGGGCTAAGAAGAAGTAGAAGTTTGAGGAGGAGCAAAGTGGATCTTTGCGTTGGCAATGGAGCAAAAGTTGCTGCGGTGGCTGTTGGCACCATGCCATTGTCTTTACCTTCAGGATTAGTTTTGGAATTGAATAATTGTTATTGTGTTCCATCTCTTTCTAAGAACATTATTTCTGCTTCATGTTTGCAAGCAGAAGGTTATGACTTTAGATCTGTGGACAATGGTTGTTCTCTTTATTTCAAAGATATGTTCTATTGTCATACTCCATTGGTGAATGGGTTATATGTTCTTACTCTTGAAGGGTCACCGGTCTATAACATTAATGCAACGAGGCAACGTCCGAATGATTTGAATCCCACGTTTATTTGGCACTGTCGCTTAGGTCACATAAATGAGAAACGCATGGAGAAGCTCCATAGAGATGGTATTCTACACTCATTTGATTTTGAATCATTTGAGACATGCGAATCTTGTTTACTTGGCAAGATGGCAAAGGCACCTTTCACCGGTCAAGGTGAACGGGCAAGTGACTTATTGGCACTCGTATATTCTGATGTATGTGGACCAATGAGCTCAACAGCCAGAGGTGGTTTTCAGTACTTCATAACTTCTACTGATGACTTTAGTAGATATGGGTATATCTACCTGATGAAGCATAAGTCTGAATCCTTTGAAAAGTTCAAAGAATTTCAAAATGAAGTGCAAAATCATTTAGGCAAGACAATCAAATTTCTACGATCTGATCGTGGAGGCGAGTATTTGAGCCATGAGTTTGGCAATCATCTGAAGGATTGTGGAATTGTTCCACAATTGACTCCGCCAGGAACACCTCAATGGAATGGGGTATCTGAACAGAGAAATCGCACCTTATTAGATATGGTGCGCTCCATGATGAGCCAAAGTGATCTTCCGTTGTCTTTTTGGGGATACGCTCTTGAAACAGCCGCGTTCACACTAAACAGGGTTCCATCAAAATCAGTAGAAAAGACACCATATGAGATGTGGACAGGACAACATCCTAGCTTGTCTTTTCTTAAGATTTGGGGATGTGAGGCTTATGTAAAACGTTTACAATCTGATAAGCTCACTCCTAAATTTGATAAATGCTTCTTTATCGGATATCCTAAGGAAACAAAAGGATATTACTTGTATAATCAAGAAGAAGGCAAAGTGTTTGTCGCCCGGCATGGTGTCTTCTTAGAGAAAGAGTTTCTCTCAAGAAGGGATAGTGGGAGCACGGTGCAAGTTGAAGAAATTCGAGAAACACCTGAAAACGTTTCAGCTCCTACAGAACCACAACAGGATGAACAAACTGTTGAAGAACCTATTGTGGACACACCGGCACCACGTAGGTCAGAGAGGTCACGTCGTGCACCTGAGAGGTACATGTTCTTGACTACTCAACAACGGGACGTATTGTTGTTAGACAACGATGAGCCTAAGACCTATGAAGAAGCGATGGTGGGAGCAGACTATGAGAAATGGCTTGAAGCCATGAGATCCGAAATTGAATCCATGCACAGTAATCAAGTTTGGAACTTGGTTGATCTACCTGATGGTGTTAAAACCATTGAGTGCAAATGGGTTTTCAAGAAAAAGATAGACATAGATGGAAATGTTCACATCTATAAAGCGCGATTGGTGGCCAAAGGTTTCAAACAAATTCAAGGTGTTGATTATGATGAAACTTTTTTGCCCGTCGCAATGCTAAAGTCTATTCGGATCATTCTAGCGATTGCTGCATATTTCGACTATGAAATATGGCAAATGGATGTCAAAACAGCTTTCCTTAATGGAAATCTGAGTGAGGATGTGTAGATGACACAGCCCACGAGTTTTGTCGATCCGCAATCAGTTGAAAAGATATGCAAGCTGCAAAGATCCATTTATGGATTAAAGCAGGCATCTCGGAGTTGGAACATTCGTTTTGATGAAGTAATCAAAGGGTTTGGTTTCATCAAGAACAAAGAAGAGCCTTGTGACAAAAAGGCTAGTGGGAGCGCACTCGTATTTCTGGTCTTATATGTGGATTACATATTGCTGATCGGAAATGACATTCCTATGCTCGAATCTGTTAAGTCTTCATTGAAAAATAGTTTCTCTATGAAAGACTTAGGAGAGGCGGCATATATTCTGGGCATCAAGATCTATAGAGATAGATCAAAAAGGCTAATTGGATTAAGCCAAGATACGTACATTGACAAGGTGTTGAAAAGGTTCAACATGCAGGATTCCAAGAAAGGCTTTCTACCTATGTCACATGGTATAAATCTTAGCAAGAATCAATGTCCTAGTACACCTGATGAGCGGGATAAGATGAATGCGATTCCATATGCTTCGGCTATTGGGTCCATTATGTATGTCATGCTTTGTACACGTCCAGATGTCTTGTATGCTCTAAGTGCTATGAGTAGATACCAGTCAGATCCAGGTGAAGGTCACTGGATTGCCATAAAGAACATCTCGAAGTACTTGAGAAGAACTAAAGATGTGTTCCTTGTCTATGGGGGTGAGGAAGAGCTCGTTGTAAATGGTTACACCGATGCTAGCTTCCAAACTGACAAAGACGATTTTAGATCGCAATCTGGATTTGTGTTCTGCCTGAATGGCGGTGCGGTGAGTGGAAGAGTTCCAAGCGAGAAACGGTTCTGATTCTATAACGAAGCCGAGTACATAGCAGCTTCAAGCTGCTAAAGAGGCTGTTTGGATCAAGAAATTTGTTTCTGAGCTTGGTGTGATGGCTAGTGCCTCCAGCCCAATGGCCCTCTACTGTGACAATAGTGGGGCCATTGCGCAAGCCAAGGAGCCTAGATCGCACCAAAAGTCCAAGCACATTTTACGGCGATTTCATCTCATCCGCGAGATAGTGGAGAGAGGCGATGTGAAGATATGCAAAGTACAAACGGATTTGAATGTTGCAGATCCGTTGACAAAGCCGCTTCCCCAGCCAAAGCATGAGGCTCACACTAGGGCAATGGGTATTAGATACCTACATGGTTGACTCTAGTGCAAGTGGAAGACTGTTAGTGATATGCCCTAGAGGCAACATGGATATGTCTCAAGTAGTGTTTATGTAGAATCCTTAGACTTGAGATCATCATGGTTCTCAACATGCGTAGTAGCTTATTTTGGGACTACTAAACACTACTCCGTAACTGGATAGTCATAAAAGTAGTCTTCGGGTTTGCCATGAAACATGTAGTGGGATGTGAATGATCAAGATAGAATTTTCCCATCCTTATGGGAGAGATATCTCTGGGCTCCTCGACGTAGTGGATTATGAAAGTGCATGGCCATGCCAAGGTGATTGAGGAGTCAATCACAAGTTTATAATCCATCACGGAATCGAGAGAGTGATTGAGCTATTAAGAGGATGACACAGGTCTCGCCTTGAGCTCAATTTATATCGTGAGGCAAAGGGATTCGTACATGAGAACATTACAGGTTCAACCGATATGATCTTTACGTATACTTTGGGGTTAATATGTCTTACTAGAGGCCGCTATTAACAGTGTGACCGGAAAGGCGTTTCCGGGTCGCGACCAAGTATACGTGAACCTACAGGGTCGCACGCTTTACGGGTTGGAACACTAATTCGAATATGATTCGGATGTGGGCTCATTTCGGATAGAGATCCGAATAGACTCCTATTGGGCCTTGGTCCACAAGGCCCAAGTGAGGAGGTCTATATATATGGTGGCGAGGGGCTGAGGGGATATGCTTCTAAAAAACCCCTAGCATAACCCTAACCGCCACCTCCCGAGCCAAACCCTAGCCGCTCATGAGTGCTAGTACACTCGTGATCGGCGTTCCAGCCCTGAACGTGTGGATACCGGTGGAGGCGCTGCTAGTTGTGGTGTTGATCGGCATCAACAACCTACAGATTGGATCTGCTCGTGGTGTGGTTGATCGCGTGGAGGAGACGATCTGTTTGGGACGATCGGCTAATTCCACTACTACCTCGACGCACGTGGTTGGATCGGTTTCTCCAACTCTTCTTCTGCTGCGCTGCGCGTCTAGTGGTAACGATCCATGATCCCTCCTTAGCATGATGTCCTTGTGTGCGCGGTAGAAAAGTTTTGTTTTCTGCTTTCGTAGCCTACGCGCATTCCTTCATTTCCCTCCTTCGTTTTTCGATATCATGGTCCATCTGATTGTTCACGTTGTGTGGGAGATAAAAATGTGTGCGCCCGTATTCCTACGTAGCATGTACCCATTTGAGAGGTTCATGGGAATTCTCAAGTCCTACGTACGAAATCGATCTCGGCCGGAGGGCAGCATCGTCGAAGGTTATGCAAGCGAAGAGGTCATTGAGTTTTGTGTCGATTATATGGCTCATATTCAACCGATAGGTGTGTCTCAATCTCATCATGAGGAGAGGCTGAAGGGTATCAGAACTATCGGAAGGAAAGCAATCACTGCAGATGTGGACACGTATACTCAAGCCCATTTCACGGTCTTGCAACACATGACTGAAGTGGCGCCTTATGTCGACCAGCACAAGGATGTGCTTCGGCAACAAAATCCGGAGCGGCCGGATGTTTGGATCATGAGGCAACACAACAGTCGGTTCAACCAATAGTTGAAGGTGCAAATCGCTAGGAGCTCGCCAAGTGAGACGCTGACATGGTTGGCAAAAGGGCCAACATTTACAGTTGTGACATGGCAAGGATATGACATAAATGGGTACACATTCTATACACAGTCTCAGGATGTAAAGAGTACTAACCAAAACAGCGGTGTCCACATAGATACGTTCAGTACCGATGGGTTGAGAAACTCATACTATGAGTTCATAGAAGAGATTTGGGAGCTCGACTACGTGGTTTTCAAGATCCCCTTATTTCGCTGCCGTTGGGTGCATCTCCCACAAGTGAAGGTTGACAAGTACGGTGTCACTACCGTGGACCTCCAATGTGTCGGGTACAAAGACGAACCATTCGTACTTGCCAACCAAGTTGTTCAAGTTTTCTATGTAACCGACTCAGCAAATAAGAAACACCATGTAGTTCTTCATGGAAAACAGAGAATTGTTGGAGTAGAGAATGTAGTGGACAAGGAAGAATACAATCAATTTGATGAGTTACCTCCTTTTGGAAATGGCATAATGGTCGACGACAAACAACGTGACGAAACTAGTTACGTATGCATTGATCATCATGAAGTGCTAATTTTTAAAGGAAATAAGCAAGTAGAATGAGAATGTGTGACATATATGTGGGCATTTGCATATATGTATATAACAATGCATGTTTGTGATATATATGTGAATTAACATTTATGTATACAACAATGCATGTGTGTGATGTATTTGTGAATTTGCATATTTATGTATATGTGAAAATGTGTGAAGAAATACATTGTGTGAGGTTGGTGAATGTAGTGAATTTTGAGAATGAGAAAATGTGTAAAGAAATACACTGTGTGAATGCAGCTGGTTGGTGTTTGTCCTAATAACTATAGTCGGGTGCAAAGGCTTATCACAGACGGTTCTCCATTTAGAACCGTCTGTGATAATAAATATTATAGACGGTTCTAAGTTTAGAACCGTCTGTAATAGTATAATTATCACAGACGGTTCTATGTTTAGAACCGTCTGTAATAAGCCTTTATATATAACCCCCGCTAGGGTTTTGCGCGTACACTGAGTCGCTCTCCCGAAGTCTTCATCTAGCCCGTGGTCTCGCCGTCTCGCCTCCTGTCGCCGTCGACCTGAGCCTGCGCCATCGCAGTCGCCATCGACCCGACCCGCGCCGTCGCTGTCGCCGTCGACCCGAGCCCACACCGTCGCAGTCGTCGTCGACCCAAGCCCACGCCGTCGACGTCGACCCGAGCCCACACCGTCGCCGTCATCCCGAGCCCACGCCGCCGTCGCCACCGCCTACACAACGCCGCCGAACCCTAAGGTGCGCAATTAAAAAATGTTAGATTGTATAAATCTATGATGAATATAGATGTTCCTTTATATATATTCTTTCATATGTTAACTGCCAGCAATCATCACAAATTTCCTTAGCATTATCTTTAGCATTGTCCTTCATTTTTTATGCAACCTGCCATTATTAGATTTAGGTAACTTCTCTATTGTTTTAGCTATTGTTGTTTCATAAACTTCTCTGTTGTTTTACCTGCCAGCAATCATCACAAATTTCCTGGCATGAATCTGAATGCTAGATGTTTTAGGTTATGTAACATTTTAAGCCAATTCAAACCATCTCTCGTGGTTCTTTTGTAAATATACATCACCTCTTAATATTTTGATTTTTGAAAAAAAAATGAAAAAAGCTGCATAGTTCGCTTGCCTCTTTTTAATCTTGTAAAACACAATATCCAAAGACTTAATTTAACAAATCTTAAACCATTATTCAAACCAGAGCATAACATTATACATGTGTATATATGGCCCATTAGCATGTACTCTAGAGTTGTATTGTAATATGTATATGTATATGTCTATTTCTCCGACATGCTCCATTTATATCACCATAGTATGGCACTTTCTTATCTTATCCTAATAGACCCACAAATTGAGCGAATCATAGTATGACACTGATAGACCATGTGGAGGTGACCCCGGTTGTGTGATGAGTAATTGACATCTGTTTTAGAAAAGTCGAGTTTGGTTTGTGTGGTTCGGACCATGTCGTTGCACGATGCAATTGGTTTCGGTCGGACTTTGTCGAGCTAGGTCGAACGTGTTTAAGTCGTTTATTTTTCGTTTCGATCGGTTTGGGCTTTGAGTATTTCGTCTGATGCTATTGTATGGTTACAATATTTCGAGCGGTGCTATGTGTTTTGTTTCTTGTCTATGATGGCTGCAGGACATCGAGGTGGAGTCGTGGCGAGGCACGGGATGACCGAACTAGGCGCAGGTGGTGCTGAGGTCGGAGCGGTCGGGGTGTGCCGAAGACGGCAAGGACTCAAAGTAGCTGCGTGGCTTGGAGGGCAAGGAATGAGGAAGCTTCCTGGAAGGTGCGCGAGGGGCGTTTCGGTGAATATGCAAAGCTGCACTAAAGGAAGTGGATTGTGGATAAAGCGCCATGAGTTGGTGGAGGCTTAACGGGTAAAGCATGGTGTGAACCCATTATGGAGGCTATAAATAGAGAGGTGTTCTCTAGTGCTGAAATGGAGAGAGTGGGTGTAATAGTTCTATGTTTGTGTCTCTCCTTGTTTGTATGGGATGGATTAGGGTTTACTTCTAGTCCTTGCTTGTTGAGAAAGAAAGAAAGAGAGAAGGTGAGAGTTTCTCTCTATGCTCTCCGGGCGTATGGGGACTTAGATAGTGTGAGATTGAGAGAGAGAGAGATGAGTTGAGAACTACTATTTGTAATCGTGTCTTGTCTCTGTATCAATCAAAGATGCATTTTATTTGAGATGGGTTGATCAAATTTATTTGTTCTGTCTTGTCCTTGTTTCTCTTTCTCTCATTTGTTTTGATGGCTCCAGTTATTTCTCTTCTGCTCTTAAGTTCTTTTTATTGCTTCTTTTCGTTTTGAGTAGCAATTTATGCTTTTATTAGCTCCTGCCTTCCTTTAGCTCTTTTGGTTAATTCTATTCCCTAGAGCCCTTGATCAAAGAACTTTTTGTGCGTTTGTGCACCTTGAGTAGTTCTGAGATCATTGTTCTTGTTCTAGGCTGCTTGTACTAGTATACTCTAGATCTCGACTGCATGTGCTATGAGTATTGTCTAGTATATTGCTTCCAGTTTTTTTATCTCTTGTGTCCTCTTTGCTGTGCGGTTTGAGACGAAGTATTTGTGCATCCTTGCAGCAGATTTCTCACTGCTTTCGGTCAAAAAGGTGCTGCAGTTTTTACTCTCTTTTTCAGCCAACTGCCCTCTAATTTTACCCAATATTTTGGGCAGCAAAAAGGAGTGTTCGGGTGCTGCCTTTGTACTGAAATTACTGCTTCTTGCAGCAGTAAAAAACATCTCTTGGCCAGCAGCTCTCAGCAGCAATATTGGTTCCTTTTTGCAGTGCAAAATTTTTTTTGTTGTTTGTCCCCTCTCGACAGTAAGTTATTTCTTAGTTTTGCTGTTCTATTTGTTAGCTAATTCTTGTGTTTTTCAGCTATTTTATTTAGCAGTTTGTTAGCAGCAAAGTTGCTTCTTGGCTAGCAGTAAAAGTGAATTGTTTTAGCTAAGTCAGGCAATCATTTCAAGTGGAAGTTTGATCTATTTGTTTTCTTTTAGGCTTCCCTTTTTAGTTGGCTTGCTTACAGGAAATGCTTAATATTGAAATCTTTGCTCCCCAAATTTCTGCATGCCTTTTTACTTGAATACTTTGGGGGCGATTTTTAAAAAGCAACATTCACCCCTCCCCTCTGTTGCCATTTCCGATCCAACATGCACTTTCTTATCTTATGGTCTTCTAGGATGGTTTTTCATAACTCCTTATAGCTATTGGAGTGTGAGAACTATGGTCTTCTCTTTCCATCTGTTTATATCTTGAAGAAGTCACTGGATTCTTCTTTTCTGTTACTATAGTGCACATAATTTGAATATATCCCTTGTATATGTTGTTTAGAAGGCCAACATGTCACCCGCGCATTCTTCAACATCATCGCTGGATGCGTCTGCTCCAAAATCAAAACGCTGAGGAAGAGGGCTATCGAAAAAGCCTGAGGGCCGATTTACCATCACAGAGGTTGATGGATCTGGGACCCCTCTCCTTCCTCCCAAAGCAGTAAGTGCATTGTGAAGAATGGTCGGAATAGTTGCATGACAACAAATTGAGATCACATTCGATTCGTGGAAGAGCGTGCCTAAGACTCGGAAACATGAGCTGCTGACACAAATTTTGACATCGTTCGAGATCCCAGAAGAACACCAAGATGTCGTGCAACGACAAGCCTTGCTAGCGGTGTGCAAAGCATGGAAAAACTTCAAGAGCACGCTTGTCAAGGACTACGTGGAGAAGGACAAAACACCCTTTCATAAATACCCATTCCTGGAACCACAATGGGAAGAGTTCAAGACGATGAAGATGACCGAAGATTTCAAAAGTATAAGTGCAGCGCACAAGGCCCTTCAGGCAAAAAACACACACCCTCACAGACTTGGCACAGTTGGGTATGCGGGTAAAATCCCGCAGTGGAGGAGGGAGGACGAACAGGCAGTCCTGCAAAACACCGCCCCGCCATTTGCCAATATCTCTGATGACCGTGTTCGAAATTGGATTAGAGCAAGGTCATCTACAATGACATCGGGGGACGTCTCCTTTCGAAACCCTGCAGACCAGCAAGTGTCCTAGCGCCTGGTAAGATATCGATCGAACTATGTAGCTTTTAATTACTCCACAACTTCGTACGAAGTGAAATGACATGTCGTGCTCCTTGCAGGAAGCGCTGAGTGTTGAATCTTCCCAGGGATCATTCCAAGGAATAAGGGAGAAAGATATACTCTCCGCGGCCCTGGGAAACAAAGAGCACTCGGGTCGTACGAGAGGCCTTGGGCTTTACGTTCCTTGGAAACATGGTTTCCAAGATGACTCCGAAATGTATCGGCGTAGGAAGAGAGCCAAAGCCGAGCGTGAGGCACGACTACGAGAAGAGATCAAGTCATCTCTTAGAGAGGAGCTGGCGGATTATGTCAGAGATGAGGTGCAGAGACATACACAAAATCAGTAGGCCACCGCCGCTCCTGTGCTAGCTAGCCCGCGCAACCGTCTGAGTAGTTGCGCGTCCAATCCGATGGAAAGCGAGGTCAGATTTCCTCTGGACGACATCCTGGTAATAATTATTATCTCTCGAATGCTTGCTCTATTGGTAGGCTTATTGGAGTAGCTAATTTTGTATCGTTATGTAGGAGCCTACGAAGTGCAGGCTCCAAGTGAGATATGCCTCTGTTCCCTTGTACGCTGCTTGGGGCCAGGCATATCCGTCTGGTATCGGGGCCATGGTGCACCGTCAAGCTTTAGCGCCAGGCTTCGCAAAAGTTAATGTGGATGGTGTGCATGTCAATTTTGAGGTCGTCCTGCTACCGAAGCCCCCCAACGACAAGATCGTGACTCCAGAGCAGGCCATTGGAACATTCATCCAGTGGCCCAAAACCGACATCTCCCTGGAGGCTTCTTCACCGGTGGCAGGACCAGAAGGGCAGTGCGATCCAGAGCTACATGCACTGGTGCCATCTCCACAAGACTTATTTCCAGCACCGCTACCTGCACCGGTGCTATCTCCACGGGTGCTATCCATAATCAACGAACTTGTCAGCTGCACAAGCAATACTTGAATGGCAATCATGCACCATCCAAGTATAGCTTGTGCAGCCTGACAAGTTCATTGATTATGGATCTGTTCCTTTCGCGAGACCTCGATTCCGGAGTGATAGAGCAATAAAAAAATGCAATGTTACCATCTAAGTGCAAATGCAATGTAGATCTTTTGTAATTGTGTATTTGTTAGTGGATATTTTATTTCATTTCAACTAATTGATTTGTGAAATGGATGCTTTATGTTTGTGAAATGAATTGAGATGTGAATTGATGTTTTATGTTTGTGAAATGAATCGAGATGTGAATTGTATGTATACATGTATATGTTGATCTGCTTGTTTCAGATGGCATGGCTAGCATTTCCTGAGGCTAACCAATAAACATAAATACATTTAGGGGTAGAAAAGAATATCACAGACGGTTTGTAACTAAAAACCGTCTATGATAGCTGGTAATCACAGACGATTCGTAAGTAAAAACCGTCTGTGATAGCTGATAATCACAGATGGTTTTTAGTTACAAACCGTCTGTGATATTTACACCACAGACAGTTCGAAAACCGTCTGTGATAACCTTTGATTATCACTGACTCATAAATTCAGACGGTTCAGAAAACCGTCTGTGATGACGTGTTTAAACTGTCTGTAATACGATTTTCTGTAGTAGTGGGCGAGCCTATCCGTCACCAGGATGCAGCCAGTCTCTCCAGTGGCCACTTGCATGCGTCGCGTGGCTCTCACTGTGAAGCTCCACCAGCGCGGAAGGATGAATCGAGAGAACAGGGGGAGGCGGCACTAGAATGAGGGTGGGTTCTCAGTTACGGATGATTAATTATGACTATTGTTGATAGCTTTTGGTCATATCATGAGCATCTATTCGAATGTACCAAATGCCGATAAACCATTTAAAAAAAATTATACTAATAAGCCGCATTGAAAAGACGGCAGAGATGCTGTCCTGTTTGTTTATTCAGAATAAGCTATATGCTATGGCTTGTTCTTTTTTATTTGTTTATGGCTTTTGGCTTCAGCTTCTTCGAAAACTGGAATAAATGGGGTGGTTTATTCAAATAACTTCTTAAAACCGTTTCTCCAAATAGCTTTTCGTGCTTAAAACCGTGTGTCGTCGGTGTCGGCTTCTCCGTCGTCATAAAAAGCGTGGATAAAAGCAATCAGATATAACTAAAAATTATGAACTATAGCTAAAAAGTAGACATATGTTGAAAAGGAGACCAGAGCGAGCGTGAGAGCAAGAGAGATAGGAGGAAAACCAAAATCTGTAGTAAATCCACTCGTATTCACACATTTCCCATCTTACCACTGAATGCACAGCATGAAAATAATAAAAACGAGGGTACTTATGTCCTAAACAAAAACTGCTCGGTTCAGTATAGCCAGCACTGGCTCGCCAGTTTACTCAAAAACCAGTCGAAATGCACGCAGTCTTTGAGCTGAACCGAACTGGCTAGGTCACTGGTTCCGGCTTTTTCTGGTTTAACCAGCGATCCGGTCGGACATTTTAAACACTGGTCACAACTCATGAATACAGCTGTAGTAAACAACAATATAGTATGAGAATTTGATTACTTAAGATAGCATGGCAGTACACAGCAACAAGTACAAAGCGTCTTGTCGGAGCATAGAAAAGATCGCCGAGTGCTCTAATACCTCTCCAAAATAAAGTCAAACAGATCTTAAGGTAGCAAAGCTTAACACCTCAGCTACTCTATGATCCGTGAAACTTCCCTTTAGAAAATAAGGCACTCCCTTTATTTACTTACTTAGAGCACACCATAAATATACCAGACCACAATATAAGACTATTTGGGAGCACAGCCTTACGGATAGACCTCAAATACACCTCGAGCTCCCAGTTTCTTGATAATCTTATAGTCACTGAACCCTGCTTTCATGAAGATATGGTGCCAGTCGTTTTCGTCGCGTTGCCGGCCTCTAGTCAAGACCATCATGGCTGTCCATCAGGAGCTGCGCTTCCAACATAGGCCCTGAAGAAGAGCCAATCAGTATATCTATGACGATCACCTTCCCTCCCGCTTCTCGCGAAGGAATGGCCTTCTTGCATTGAGCCAAGACATCGCTCCAGTGGTGCAGCACAAGCTAACATGGATATGAGTTCCATCAAATTACAAGAGGAAAAATGGAGTATGTAAAAAATTAAAAACTTGGTGATTCTATGCATCATAGGTAGAGGGCTGCACAAACGATGAAGTAAAATTTTCATATATGAACATGCTAGCAAATATTGACATCTCAATCCTCATCATTTGGTTTAGGATCGTTGTAATTTTATTTGGCAGTTAAACATATATTAGAGATGCCTTTCCCATTGGTTTCTCACTTTGTACCTTGAGCATCACAGCTTGAGCAGCGGGGATGGACTTGAACATGTCACCCGCAACGTAGTTAACGACACCATCAGCCTGGACGGAACCAATGACCCGTGGAAGGTCCAGCACGGTGCACTTGATGTGTGGGAAGGCCTTGACGATGGCCCTCGCCATCGTTCCGTCGCGGCCGCAGCAGTCGGTAAGCGACTGGAGCCCCTCGAATAGGTCGCGGCACTGCCGCAACACCGTGCCCATCCCCAAATTATCATGGGCCGCCAAACCTTCGTTGGCCTCCTTGTCGAATTCCGGGAACTTGCGTGGCATGCTCTCGTCGAAGAGCGTTGCGCCATGCACCTCTTCAAACGGTGCAAGCGCCACGTCTTTCCTGAACCAGTCGGCCAGCCCCATGGCTGCCTCCATGTGGTGCTGCGAGGTCACAGCGAGCACAAGGGGTGCTTGGCTGGTGTGGCCGTCGTCCGCGACGACGCCATCCACCAGGAGACAGGACAGCGGGGTGAGGCGGTACAGCCCGACCTCCGTGGTATCGTCGGCGGCGAAGACGCCGGACGTAACCAGGAGCCGCATCAGTCGGCGGAGGAAAGGCAGCTTAGCCGGCGGGAGGGACAGCGCGGTCGCCAGGTTGGGCAGAGATGCAGTGCTGCCAAGGCGATGGATGGCGGTGGGGATGCCGAGCTTGATGGCGCACCGGAGGGACATGGACGAGAGGTAGTAGAGCATGTGGCGGAACAGGTCGGCCTGCGCCTGCACAAGCTCGTCGTCGGTGGGAACCATTAAGGGTTGAGCCTGAGCCGCCATCGCTCTCTCGATCTCCCTCGACTGTGGTGTTTTTTTGTGCTGCTTAGTTTGTGCGTGCCGGGGGTTTATGTAGTGCGCACCAACACAGGCCATGGAATTAAAAAAAAAAAAGAGGAAAGAGACACCCTGCGTATCTATCGCCTCGGACCAAGCTTCGTGATAAGCGATAGCTACATTAGATATTTTTCATTTTTTAGAGGTTTATAGTGGATAATTGATTTGTCATGGCTATATCATAAAGAAGAAAAGAAACCACATTTCCACACTAAACTGGCACATATTCGGATGTTGAATAGCGGCAGTCACGACAAGAAGACCGAACATACAACATATAGGGTTGGTGCAAAACAGAGTCCCATACAAAAATTATAGGACCGATATGGTAATATAAAGGGGTGAATGGTGCCTCAGAAAATTTCTCCTAAGTGCTGGCTAATTCTTCACCTCAGTAGTTACAAAGCTATGAAGATCAGAATTGAAAGTCAAGAGCAAAACAATAAAATAAAAAACCCGAGAGATGAATATTTTAGCTCCTCATTGGTTTGACCGCCACTGAGTGTGGTTAGACTGGTGGGCGGTCTGATCGGCAAAACCACGGTGGTCTGACTAGTGGTCAGTTGGACCGGGCCTAGGGACAGTTTGATCAACCCCTATTCCTAGAACAATAAATCAGCCCGAGCTAAGATAACCCGAGTTAAGACCAAGAAATGTGCAACTTCCAAAATCCTTAACCAAAAGAGAAAAACTTTGCATACACCTTACTTAGGGTCTTAAGAAACTATTCATCCAAATATCGTATGAATCTTGGTCAAACTTCCAACCTATACCGAAGACAAGTAAGATTGCATCAAAACCAGGCAAACTTTAAAATCTTGGAATATGATTTGCTCACGGGTGGAGAATAGCCAAGATGGCTTCAGATGAGTCCCAAAAACCCTAGGATCAAGAAACCTCAAGATAAGATTAAATCAAAGCAAAACGGGAAACTTTGAAGTCCTACAAGACTTGATGTTTAGATGGATAGGATATGATCTCTATGAGTCATCTCCATCACTTATACATCCTTAGCACGTGAGGGAGAATAGTGCATCTGGGACCAACGGCATTCCGAGGAGAATGTATAGGGCTCTTGAGGCGCCTCACTTGTGATACGTCTTCCTGGGAGACCACTTGGCACGTTTTTCTTGTTTCTTCGGCATCATCTCCACTAGAGCCGATACGACGGTCTTCTGAAGTGGAGGTTGAGGTAGAGTCATTGATGGTTCCAGCTTGATGTAGTGATGGGGATCTGTTGAATGCAACTATCCCATAGATGGTTCGGAATGCGGTCGCTGCTTTCTTGGAATGTAGAGGGATCGTAACTGGACTGACTTCCATCATGGTCATTCATCTCTTAGGCATGTTGTATATGCCTCGGTCTGGTCATCGAACACATTCGGTGAAACTAAGCATAAAGACTGTGTGGACATCATCTCGCTTAGATGAAATTTGATTGGTCTTAGGTGTCTGCTGCACACTATTATCATAATAAGGCCACCTCAATACGATTGATCCAAAGACTATTTGTGACAAGTATGAAATTATCTTTTACTGAAGTACTAAGTAGAAGATACTCTACAGTAATGTACTGGATAACAGCACTTGAAGTATACATTTGCTAATTTGCTAGGCAGATATGCCAATTTCACATTTCCAAGTACATTATATCCATCACCTTTGTCACTACTAAGTATGATGCACATTATTATTATATAGTGTCCAAAAACCTCTAGTAATCATCTAGTATCTTTTTACATTATATTGTGTTCCAAGCGGACCTGAATTTTCTACTCTAACACTAGATGTTTTGTGTCAAAAACAAATCATAGCAAGTACTTATGGTGTGACTTTTCAAATCTGAGCATTTAACCAAACAGTTGGCCTGTAAAGAGTCTAGTATAGTCATGAAAAAGCTTCATGAAATTTGCACCAAGACACATCAACATGAAATTTGTAGCTTGACAATTCCATTGATTTCGACTACAACCATCATGCACTGAAATTAAACCTTATATTGATCAAGTATAAACATCAAATAAATGCAACTATCTTCTCCATTCAGGCCATGTATTCTGATACTTTTCATGAAAGTAACATTCTGATACTCTACATGAACAATTGATACAAATATGCAACAGCTAGCCATTTTTCTCAAGTGTAAATTACTACTTTTTTACTGACAGAATCACCATGAGCAAAATGTTGAAATGAATGATATGGCTTGGGCACTTTACAACTGTAAGCCTGTAACGACTAAAAGACCAGGCCAAAAGTTTGTAGTATAGCGGCGGCTGACAAATTAGTATACTTATGTGTTTACTCATTTGTTGACTAGACATTGAATTTTTGATCATGCTCTAAATCCAATTAATTAGGAACAGGGAGCAACCAAGAAATGACATTTAGTCTGGAGATTAAGAAGGCAAGAACCTTAAGCATGGATTGAAAGGTGGGAGAATGAACTGCGCACCTAGATTTCAACCTTGACGATAAGAGAGGGGAGGAAGACCAGGATCAGAATAAGAAGGGGTGGCGGTTGCTCAAATCTAGTCACCACGGTGTCGCCCTTCCCTATGTCGAGTGTGAGCGGCGAGGGAGGTGATGGAGGAAGCTGAACAGGCCTGGATCCAGTGGCAAAGGAAGCTGAGAAGGCCGGAGTGTATTGAGGAAAACCTAAGTGTACGCAGAAGTAGTGAGTTAAGTGTCTGTACATATAGGAGAATATTATCACAGACGACTAATATAAAAAACTGTCTGTGATGGTATACGTATCACAGATGGTTTTATGTTAGAAACCGTCTATGATAGTCTATATATGTTAGAAACTTGTCAAAAACTGGAACAGTAACCTTCTTGGAGACGGTCACAGCACACCGCTTGAAGAGTTTCAGAAAATAATGGTATAGAGTTGTAGTCGAAAACGCCTTGAGTAGCCATGTCTGACTTCAGTCGGCGCACACACCTTAGAGTACCACGTCTGATGTAGATCGATGCAGAGTTTATTATGAACTTGAAAATGAACCCAATCATAATCTCTGATCAGTTCGCATTTCTTTGTAATCGAATTATTCAAGTAATCAGAAAGACCAGTAGCGATCAAATCTAACCAGATTCGGATCACAAAAGATACGTAAGAGAAATAATCAAAATAAATGGCCATGGCTATGGCATGCATGCATCTCGACCGCCCAACCAAGCTGCATATAGGTTGCAGTGATTAGTTTAACTGGCCAACTGGTTGAGGGTTTCGAATTCAACCTCCAAATAATTGCTTATCATATACGGTACTTTGTTTAAACAAAAGGATTTTGCCCTTACCATCAGAGTACCAACTAGGGGAGAGAGGCTGGGAACACCAGTGGCGCCACCAATGAGCAGGAGCGCGGAGCCGCGGACTAATAAGGGCATGTACAACAGACATTACATGTCCCTTAGCGTTGCTACGTTGTTTTCGGGTGAGGTGGAGAGAACTCAAGGAATAAACCCAATCCGTCTGTCATGCATGCAAGAGATGACTTGGCACAAGAACCAGCGCAACATAGAGTATATAGTTATGAAGTGTGTGTACCAGTTTTTAATGCTACATAGAGTCAATCGTGTCTCTAGCATTAGAGTTGTTGTGTCTAACATTGATATGAGATGGTGTGCATCATGCATGCAGCCCTAACAGCAAATGTCCCTAATGTCCCGGATGTGAAAGTTCAGAGAATTGTAAATGGCCAGAACACAGCGATCCTTCTGGATCGGTTCTATTTATGTGCCATAGCAATCACAGATGATCCGTGAGAGCCGGAGATGCAAAACAGTTACAACGTGAGTACTATGATCCTAACAATGCGCTTACAGGCGCGAAACTCACGCACACGATTACAAACTGTTAGCAGACGCAACAACTATCCATACATACACATTAACTTTAACAGGCCCCCTCAATCACAACCTCGTGACACTAGGTTGAGATTGCGACAATTCTGAACAAATGAAGCCTTGGTGAACACATCAGCCAATTGATCTTTGGAGGAAATAAACCGGACCTTCAGAGCCTGACGAGCAACTTGTTCCCTAACGAAATGGAAATCCACCTCGATATGCTTTGTACGGGCGTGAAAAACTGGGTTGGCCGTTATGTAAGTGGCGCCAAGGTTATCGCACCACAGTACTGGAGGTTCAGACTGATATATACCTAACTCTTTCAGCAGTGTTTGAAGCCAGATTAATTCAGCTGTTACATTGGCAATTGCCTTGTACTCGGCTTCGGTGCTAGAACGAGAAACTGTTTGCTGTTTTCTTGAGCTCCATGACACGAGGTTTGATCCGAGTAAAACAGCAAAGCCACTAGTTGAGCGTCGATCTTCAGGTGACCCTGCCCAATCGGCATCCGAGAAGGCATTTAGTCTATCACTGACTGACTTTTGAAACTTCAGACCATGTCCAACCGTTACTTTCACATACCGAAGTATCCTCTTGACAACTTGCCAATGTCTGTTAGTGGGCGACTGAATAAACTGACAAACCCGATTTACCACAAACGAGAGATCAGGTCTTGTCAAGGTTAGATACTGTAATCCGCCGACAACACTTCTGTACTGAAACAGTTCATCTCCTGTCAAAGGAACACCTTGATCCCTGTTTAACTTCTCACCAGATGCCATTGGAGTGGATATTGGTTTGCATTTGTCCATGTTTGCTCTCTTCAAAAGATCTTGAGCATACCTTCTTTGTGACAATATTACACTCCCTTTGTTAGAAATGACTTCAACGCCCAGGAAGTAATTCAGCTCTCCCAAATCCTTGACTGCAAACTCCACTGTTAACTTCTGAATAAGTTTGTCAGTAGCAATTGAAGAGGAGCTCACAATAATTATGTCATCGACATAAATCAACATATACATTGTCAGGGATGTTTGTTTGAGAATGAACAGCAAAGCATCAGCTTGTGATGGATTGTCCGTTAATCGGGAATGCCATGCACGCGACGCCTGTTTCAAGCCATATAGAGCTTTGTTAAGTTTGCAAATGTAATTGGACGGCACTTGTGAGCTTTCATACCCAGGGGGTTGAACCATATAGACATCTTCCTTTAGAAAGCCATGCAAAAAGGCGTTTTGTACATCTATCTGTCTCGTTGACCAACCTCTGGAGATTGCCAGCGCTATAATGGTTCTAATTGTTGTTGGCTTGATAACCGGACTATAAGTATCTTGATAGTCAACTCCAAAACGTTGCTTGAACCCCTTGGCTACCAACCAAGCTTTGTACCGTTCAATGGAACCATCAGCATTTCTTTTGACTTTGAAAACCCACCTGCAATCAATAAGATTCAGCCCTTTCTAAGGAGGAACAAGTGTCCAGGTCTCATTTTTCAGAAGTGCTGAATATTCAGCATCCATAGCCTTTCTCGACAGACTATGTTGCATAGCCTCTGTGTGTGACTTCGGTTCTACGGGTACATACACTGAAGATTGAGTTTGAGCAGTTGCCAAATATCTGACAGTGCCATCAGTATACTGTTTGGGTCTGGTTATATTGTCCTTAAGTCTTGTGCGCATTTGATGACTTGGTTGCTGTGTATAATGCTGCTGCTGTTCAGAACCTGCAGATGCTGCTTCTTCAGTTGAGGCATCATCAGACCCTACAGCTCCAGAGTCACCTGCAACAGCCTGATTATCAACAGTATCGTCAGCAGTATGAGTATGTCCAATATTAGTTGGAAAATCATCAATTACAGGACAGCTCGTGGTTGTATTATTTGGAATATCAGTAAGATTATCTGTTGTCAGGTCTGTTTCAGTGAGAAAAGCCTCTGAATATTGATTCAGATTAGTGACAGATGGGAGAAGGACGGGTTGGTGAGCTGTTTGTGTAGGACAAGCAGACTGATCTTGTTTTCTCTGAAAGGGGAAAACATTCTCAACGAAAACAACGTCTCGGGAAATGTATATTCTTCCAGTTTGTCGGTCAAGACACTTATAGCCCTTATGACTGGCACTATATCCTACGAAGACACATTCTTTGGATCTGAAACTGAGCTTGTTTGGACTATAAGCTCTGAGGTTAGGCCAGCAAGCACACCCGAACACCTTCAAATACTTGTAGTCAGGATTTTTGCCAAGAAGTCTACGCATAGGTGTGTGTCACCTTTGATTACTGTACTGGGCATCTGGTTAATGAGAAAGCACGCAGAATGGAATGCTTCATCCCAAAAGCGAATGGGCATGTGAGATTGTGCAAGGAGCAAGATGCCTGTCTCGACAATATGTTTGTGCTTTCTTTCAACGAGACCATTTTGTTGGTGTGTGTGTGGGCTAGAGATCTGGTGTGCTATGCCTACTTGAGAAAAATGTTTATGCAAACGGTGATACTCTCCACCCCAATCCGATTGAACTGCTAGGATCTTTCTCCCCAGCAAACGTTCAACATGACATTGAAATTGAAGAAAGATGGATTCAACATCATATTTATTTTTAAGAAAAAAGATCCAAGAAAATCTGCTGTAATCATCAACGAAGCTTATGTAATAACGATATCCGTTTACAGATATCTTGGCTGGACCCCATACATCCGTGTGGATCAGCTCAAGTGGACTAGAAGTAACATGTAAAGAAGTAGGAAAAGGCAATTGGTGAGCTTTAGCTTGTTGACATGCATCACAAACTTTAGCCTCATTATTTGAGAGTACAGCAAGATTATTTTCTTCTAGGATCTAACGGACAACAGCAGGAGCTGGATGTCCGAGTCGACGATGCCAAAGTTCAGAGGTAAGTCTAGTTGACATATAGGCTCGGTAAGAAGAATTTAGTGGAATGAAGTAGAGGCGTAGAGCCCATCTTTGCAAATTCCTCTAAGAAGAATGTTCTTTGTGGCTTGATCCTTGACAAGGAGGCAATCAGGATGAAACTCAGCATAAACATTATTATCAGAAACCAGTTGATGGATTGAAAGCAAATGTCTATTAATGGCAGGAACGTGAAGAACTTTGTTCAGAACTAATGGACGATGAGCAGCAGTAATTAATGAACTTCCAACATGATCAATGGACAAACCTGAACCATTGGCGACCTGTACTCGATCATTGCCACCATAGCGTTCCTTCACAGTCAGACGCTCCAATTCAGGGGTGATGTGGTCGGTGGCTCCAGAATCTGCATACCAGTTGGCGTCCACGGCATAACTATTCGTGACAGCCGCTGCAATTTTGGCATCATTGGCAACATAATTGTGATCAAAGCAATGATAGCAGTTGGCTGCATCATGGTTGTCGCGGAAGCAGATTTGGCAGAGTTGTTTCTGCCCTCCTTGGCTTGAGTTTCCTTGATTAAAGTTTCTTCCGGCACTGCATCCACCGAAATTGCGGACACCATTGCCACGGCCACGGCCATGACCACGTTGGCTGTTGTTGCGTGCAGGGATCCTGCTCACCTGATTGACTTGGACACTGGTGTTATTGTGCTCAAGCCTCAGTTCATAACTGAGCATATGAGCGTATACGTCGTTGATGGTAATCACATCAGCGCGAGTGGTGAGACTCGTCACGAGTGCGTCATACTCTGGCCCCAGGCCACGGAGCATGTAAGCCATCAGCTCGTCGTCCTCAAGATGTTTGCCAATCACTGCAAGTGTGTCGGCGAGCCCTTTCACTTTGCGGAAGTAGTCGGTGATGGAAAGATCCTTCTTCTGGATGGTTGCTAGTTGCATGCGAATTTGCATGATCTAGGCACGCGAGCTTGCCGCAAACATCCGTTCAATGGCACACCAGACTTCCCTCGCAATGGTGCAGCCAACAACCTGTGCTAGGACGCCTTCAGTCAGAGATGAGAGGATTGCACTCATCACGAGCTGATCTTGTTGATACCAGCTGTTGAATTCTGGATTGGCGATGGCGCGTGCTATTCCGTCTGTGCCGCTCTCCGAGATGACGGAAGCTGGGCGCGCGATAGTTCCATCAATGAAGCCCATGAGTCTTTGGCTTCTCAGATAGGGAAACAACTGTGCAGTCCACAGAAGGTAATTGTCACCGGAAAGCCTGACGGTGATCATTTGATTGAAGGCCGGAACAGGAAGGATGCCGGCTTGTGTTGATGCTGACGGGTTGGAGACGAGACTGCCGGCGCTTCCATTGTGTTGGATACTGCCGGTCGTCGACATGATGAAAACAGAAGGAGGAAGAGATTTAGCGTGGATTGGATCGGGGCTCTGATACCATGTGAAAGTTCAGAGAATTGTAAATGGCCAGAACACAGCGATCCTTCTGGATCGGTTCTATTTATGTGCCATAGCAATCACAGATGATCCGTGAGAGCCGGAGATGCAAAACAGTTACAACGTGAGTACTATGATCCTAACAATGCGCTTACAGGCGCGAAACTCACGCACACGATTACAAACTGTTAGCAGACGCAACAACTATCCATACATACACATTAACTTTAACACCGGACACCCAAGAAGACTGTAACCAGGACAAGTACGTTAATCCTAGACGACAGATCACCATGCATTTGTTTGCCATCGCACGTTTAGATGACTAGTAGTGTGCCCGTGCTAACGCTACGGTAAAATATAAAACAAGATAAAATTTGTAAAAAATAAAACGAACAATCAGATTCATTAAGATTCACGTCTCATATACGAAGCTACTCATCCATAACAACGCGGTCAGCTGTCCATAGTCATAAATTGGTAATGGAAAGAAAAACAAAATATTCCTTTTTGATCACGTTGGAATTATGAAGTTCAACATAGGTACAGGAGGCACAAGAGAATATGGTCAAACCTTTTTGATCCAGTGAACAATCATGGTTCCATTCTGTGGGAACTCATCCAATGTTTTGAAGTACACAAGCATTGGATCCCACTTTAGACGAAAATCATCATCCCAGAAGAAATCTCTAACCAGTTCAGGAGTAGCATCCTCAAAAATAGTCCGGCTGCAATACATTACAGGTCCCACCTAAAGAAAAAAAACACAAATAAACTCGAGAGCAGTATATGAAAACTATATGACAAGATCTTGACAGTATAGTCATTAGTCTCATTATACATATTTTTCTATAAGTTCCTAAATTTTTTCACATCAGGTCATGCCACATTTCACAAAAAAATTCGAACACAAGATAATAAATGAACAAAAGGTATACTGCAGCAAGCCAGTGACATGATAGTATTACCATGAGGGGCGAGGACACCACAGCACTTTAAAAAATTGATAATCTGGTCCTTGGTATATTTAATTGAAGTATCGAATTTTCTTTGCATTGAAGCTAATACTACCTCTTATTTCTAATTAACGGCCCTCTAAATTTTTATAATATATTATATTCTTAGCATCAGTTTCTCTTTCTGCAATCCCACTGGCAAAACAAACCTCGGGCTCATGGCGCCAGGCCTTGTAAGTCATGTTGGAAGTGGTGCGCTCCATCAAATCCTACTATGTTGTGTCCCCACTCTCCTTGTTATCTAAAAGTTGCAGAAGGTGTTCTAGGTCCTTCTCGGTGACAATATCATGCTTGCCCTAAAAAATTGTCCTGATATTTTTAGAAAATAATGAACTTAACAAAATAGTTCATTGCAGAAAAGTACATTAAAATCAATTCAAACAGATGGGACATTTTGGTGCATTCATATGTTGAAAGCACTGTTTATCTATGTTTGTTTGTATCTAGTATCTACTATAACATAGAAACCAAAAATGCAAACTAACGGAAATTATCAGTAGAAAACAAAGCAAGAATCCTCTTTCACCTTCAGTCGTCTCCCAAGCAATGCCTCCGACGAAAATCCTACACCCAAATCGCTTACCCCGACGAGTCACCGGCAGCCGCGGCCCTCCCATCCTCCCCGCCGGCGTCACCAAAGGTTTTAAAACCACACCCGGTTAGTAGTAACTTACCAAGAGACGTTATAACAACTAACATTTAAAAAAGGCACTCGATAATCTTTGTAGGGTTCTCCCATTCTGATAGCATATAAGACGCTTCCCTTTTACATCCTGTTTAACTCTCTGGAAATGCAAGCATACAATAAAAATCCAAGTCATATATTATAAGAATTTGCATACCTGGAAAGCAGCAGCTTGGCATAAATGTGTCTTCCTTTCAAAATACTATGATGAAGCGGTGTTCGACCTCTCGAATCTGTAGAATTTACATTGGCACCATACTGCAAGAGTAGTTCAACCATGCCCATGTCTGCCACATGGCATGCTAGATGAAGCAAAGATAATCCCTCAACACAGTCATCCAATTCATCTATACGTGCACTTGTGCTGGCAGGAGAAAGAGAATCCCTGGGACAAATCTTCTCGAGCGAACTACGATCAAAACATCTTGAACTCCCATCTGATGGCGAAGCTGGTTGCTCTTGTAGAAGAAGCGCTTTTCCAAGAGTCAAAGCCGAATTAAATGATGTCTGCCCATAAGTTAGATTTACATCGGCGTTTGACCCCACAATCAAACTGTACACCCCCTTCTTGTTGTTTGAACTTCAATTATCCCACATCTGTTGTGCTAGCTGAATCTCATCCATATTATGCTTTCGTACAAAATCTTTTTCAGCATACTGGAATATTAAAAAAAAATTAACAACTAAACATCACTTAGAATATTGCAAATGAAATTATCTGTTAGCCCCCCATTTTAAAAACCATTATTATGCACTCTCTAAACCAATTTCTTCTTTTTCACGGCAGGCGGTTGATGAGGCATTACAAATTATGTAAAATGCAACACACTTGTCAGGCGGTTTCATGGACATTTCCTAAGATAACTTCTAATCAATAGATGCTGCCTATACCACCAAATCGTACTCGATTCATGAAATTGTATTCTCCTGATCAGTGATTGCTAATTGTTTGATGACAAAATAGAATAGGCTGAAGCGATAGGCAAACAACAAAGCACCTTGGCATGAATAAATTTCTCCTTCACAGCGATAGGATCTGAGTGTTTAGGCTTGCTGACAACTAAATTATGTGATGTGTTTTCTAATCCATCAGCCCTGCAAAATAGTAAAACTTGCAAGTTAATTGCATGATAATCATATGCACCAATAAATCCAAGGACAAATTACATTTCAAAATAAGTGTATCTCCATTTGAAAGGACAATCTGTATATCTATCAGCTATTATCCAATTTCTCACGGAAATTTGCAACATCCATGAACCATCACCACTACTACTCAATTTAGAATTCACCTTCCAATAGCATACCGGCCACCGGACACAAACCAAAGCTGGGCGACGACCAGAGAAGACGGAAAGCAACGGTACAGCGTACCTTCCTCCACGGCCGAGGCCGCGGGTACAACGGCAAATTTTAGTGTATTATAGAGGGGCGCTGGACGCCGCGGGAGAGGGGGAGCCGGGGGCGAGGAGGTCGGCGTGGCGCGGCAGCGGGATCATGACGGGGGAGAGCGAGCTCGGGGAGAGGTCCGACGCCGCCGGCGACCCGGCGGGACCGTCCGGCTGCGGCGGCGGCGCGGCGGCGGCGGGGCTCGAGATGGGGCCGAGGCGCGGGGTGACGGCCTACCGGCGGATCTTGGGCTCGACGCCGCCGACGACGACACGCGCGCGGCGGCGGAGATCCATCGCCGCCGCCGGAGGGGTGGGGCGGTGTTGCCGCGCGCGCGAGGTCCACTGCGTCGCTTTCGGACGCTGAGGCGGCGCGCCATTGGTGGCAGCGACGGAGCTGAGTCGATTCGGGATCCCGCGCGGCGGCGGCGCGAGGCGCGCTTCTTGAGCCGGGTCGGGCGGCGGATCTGCGCGGCGGAGGAGGAGGTCTCCATGGGGCGGCGAGGCGCGCATGGTGGTTGGCGGAGAGGAGGTCTCCATGGGGCCGTCGCGAGGCGTTGCAGAGGTCAGCGCCTTGACGGCGAGGTCGAGGAAGTCGGCTAATGAGCGATCGAGCGGGGCGCGGCGCGGCGGCGCTCCGCCGCCGAAGAGGATGGCGCGGAACTCCTCGAGGCAGATGAGGAAGGAGTCGAGGAGGCTACGCGTCCAGGCGAGGGAGAGGATCTCCGGGGCGGCGCGGTTGGAGGAGGAGGGGTCGGGGAGGAGGTCGAGGAGGAGGTCAGGGGGAGGAGCGGAGGCGCGGATGGAGGAGGGAGGGGAGGAGGCGGCGTAGAGAGGGGGTAGCGCAGGTCGAGCGGGGGCACAGGGGGGCACAGGGGAGAAGCGGGGGCACAGGGGAGTCAAGGTGGGCGTCGCCTTTGGATCGTTGGATATGAGTGGGTAAGGAGAGAGAAAGGTGGGAATTGACCCTTGATCGTTGATTTCACTGGTTGGTTTTCCTGGGACACGAATTGGTGTGGACGCAGGAAAACTCATGACTGCTGGGGGCATAATTTGGGGTGGTCGTAGAAAAGAACTGAACTAGTGGATTTTGGGGTAGAGATAAAAACGATGGAATTTTTAGATACTATGAGTACCACTCGCACGTTGCTGTGGGTCTGGTGATACCATCAGAAACATATACCAATTACATGTCGGATCTTTGAGGGCCATTCATTAATTTCTCAATTGAGAAAAGAAAAAAAAGGAGAAAAGGAGGGCCTGCCTGTCAGTTAGGGAGAGGGAAGAGATGAGGCAGCCTTGGCTGCTCAGTTTGACTTGACCGCACGACTTTTCAGTGCGCTCTCTCTCGGCTGTTCCTCTGGCTGGCGACTCGGGCGGCGAATGGAGAGGCTGTGACTGGTGAGGCGGCGTCGGAGGCACGGGCTCCTCGAAGCCAGCTGTTCGCAACCACCACGCCGCAGCCCCCTGCCTCCTCTATATAAGCCACCTCCTTTTCTGATTCGGGTAACTCCTCTTCAGATCTAGTTATAGTTCCTCTTTGGTCTTCTTCCTTTTGAGCTTCGGGTTTGGGGAGACTTGGTGCTTCTGTGCTATCTCTACTTGGACATCTCTTCTTTGGGCTCCCGTGTATACCCTGCCATCCGGTGGGGATTTGGAGGGGAACCTAAAGGTGAGGTCCTAATCACCTGTGTTGCTCTTGAGTGCCCTCGGCTGGTGCGCTTTACTGGTTTTGTGCGGCATTACCTGTACCTCAATTTTGTGTTTCGGTGTGTCCCAAACTGTGAAAGTGGGCATTGTATCTTCGTCAAGCCTTGTCTGGTGATCTGTAGCACAGTGAGGCAATCGGTTTTCTGGCACAACGATTTTAGCGTGCCTTTCCCGGTTCTACTTGGTGGCTTTCAGTGCCGACTGCTCCGTGAGTATACTGATTTCTAATTTTGCACATCACCTTGCATATGTGTGCTGTATTAGTTAAATTTTTGATACAGATTTTGAGACTAGTACTGGGAGATATTGCTTGGTGATTTATGTGGGTTCGGCTTCTACTCAATGAAGATTTGGGTCAATTTGAGATTTGAATACAACAATTTGTTATAGATTGATCTTGCGCCTGTAAACCACTTGCTATTAGTTTATTTCTTATATGATTATTAGTTCTCTGTTCCATTCATTCGGTCTGTTCCTATGATCTTAATCATTCACTTGCTCACTGTGATCATGTATCTTCTGTCTTACTTTGATGATTAAGTTGATATCTTGAGCAAAGGATCATTTAATTCTATCCAGTGATCACGGACTTGATGAATTGGCTAAATTGACTAATTAGACTTGTAAGATTTATCTGGGCTTAAGATCTAATTTGTTTCGAAGAATTGTTGGATTTAATCTGTGAATTGAACTGACTCAAGTGGCGAGGAGGCCAAGATTTATCTTGTGCAGCCTAACATCTGAGAGCCATAATTTAACTTCAAAACTGGAGCAAATATGCTGATTTTATGTACTGTGTTGTCCCTTCTCATAAGCATGCTATTTTGTTTAGTTGACATGATAAATATATTTGTTTATATGTTGATTATGTCAATTAAAGGTTGCTGGAATTATGCTTTTAATCCTAAAATAGTTGCTGCAATTAAACTTGAAAAGTTGATAAAACTGCTCATTATACAACAAACCAGAAAACCAAATATTAAAGAAATGGCTTTCCTTGTTCGATATTGTTAAGCCAGAAGTATTTGACGGTGCCAACTTTAAACGTTAGCATTCTAATGAAGCTATGGTTTACTGATCTCGAACTTTTTTGAGTCATTTCAAATCCTCCAATGTTCCCATTGAAAATTCCTGAAATGATACGATGGGAGGATGCAAACAACTTAGGCTTAGCTTGTTTATTAACCATTTTATCCAACCGGCTGTTCGACATATACGTTAACTTTAAAGATATCAAGCTAGTCTGGGACGAACTTGATGAGAAGTATTCCGAACGGGATAATGGAATTGAGTTATTTATAACTGCTAATTACTTGAACTATAAGATGATTGAGGGACGGTCGGTGATGGAGCAACTTTACAAGCTATAACTCTATGTACATGACTTAAATTAGTATGACTATATCCTGCTAAAGAAGTTCTAAGTAAATGTTATCCTGCCAAAGTTACCGCCTTCGTGGCGTGACTTTGTGACAGCTCACCGACATATAAAGGAGCGCTTGACTCTTAATGAGTTGTTAGCAACTATTAATGTTGAAGAGCACGCTAGAGCTGGTGACGGTGCAGGAAAGGCTCAAGTCTAGGCTCATCAAGTGGAGGTTAGGAGTTTTGCAAGTAGTGGGAAACAAAAGTTCAAGAACTACCCCCAAAACAAGCTCAAAGGCAAGAAAATAAAGAAGAAGGAGGAGATCGTCTGCTTTGTCTATGGCACGGCTAGTCGTAAATCCAACCATTGCCACAATTGTAAAGGCAGGGGTCCCTCTCCTGATCAGCATAAGAGCCGTATGGCTGAAGTGAATGTCACACTAGCTACCTTAGTTCAGAAGGGTATGTACCTTAGGCCTTTACGGCAAGTCCATCAATTGATTGGTGGATTGATACAGGTGCTACTAGATATCTATGTAATGATCAATCATGTTGCTCTTCATATTTGGGTGAAGGTGGTGGATTTGTCCTAGTAGGGAATGGAGCCGCTGCAATAGTACATGGGATTAGATCAGGGGCGAAGCCAGCAGGGGGGCTTGGTAAGGCTGGAGCCTCACCTCCCCCGGCGCGGCAACCGCCCGCATGGCGGCGCGCGCGAGTGCCGCGGCGGCGGCAACGTCGGCGACCATAGAGACCTGAAGAGCGGTGGCGCCGTAGCCCACGGAGAGGCGGAGACGTCGGAGAGCATATTTAGGATGACGGGACCGGGAGGGCGGCGTCGGCGCCTTGGCGGTGGCCTCCACCACCCGGCACCAGCGGAGAGCGAGGAGATTTGGGAGGGCGGCTAGCAAGAGGAAGCCGCGCGATGGTGTCCGTATCCCGAGGAGACGCCAAGAGCAGATCCGGGCCGGGTGGGTGGAGGCGGCATTGGCGGTGGCGCCTAGCGGCCGGCGCCGGCGGAGAGCAGATCCGGGAGGAGGGCCGCGTAGCAAGAGGAGGAGTCGTGCATCGCGCTGCCGGCCTCACTTGTGTTCTTTGGGAGTGGAGTGGGACCGGGACTAGCAAGAGAAGGCCCCGTCCTCTGTGTAGGAAATAATCCTGACTTGGTCAGGTCGGTTCATACAGAACCAAGTTTCAGATAGCAGTGTCTAGCACGTTAGAAAGTTTCGGGTTGCAGTTTGTATTGATTCGAGAAATAGCGCGATGCGCGCGTTGTCGTGTGTGAGTCGTCCGACAAAATCGGATCGCAGTTAGGGGCTTATTTCCTTTGGTTGAACCAGTTGTAAAACGGGTTAAATATTGTATTCCTTTGGTATTCAAAGTGAGAGATATACGAAAATTGCTCCACAATTCTGATCTCATCACTGTTTTGGGTTGTTCGAAAACACTTTTTTTTCGAAATTCCACCCAACAAACAGAAACTCAGGTGTCTTGGATCTGACTAGAACCAACACTCTGCCGGTGAGAAGGAAGATGAGAGATCTGTGAGACCTTGCAGTGGTGGGGAGATGAATAGATGATGACTGGTTCGGTTGTTGGTGCCTTGGTGGAAACTTTGAAGTCTTGGAGAGTTGGTGCCTTGCTGGATCCAATTACAAAGTTTCCAAGACTTTGTAAAAATTACATTATTGCTGATCCGACGTATCGTACACTAATAAAAGATCACGTCAATAAAAATAGAGATCAAATGAGAAAGGCATATTTGTAAAAAAATTGTGTTTGTGACAATCTAGTTTGGCGGCTTAGCCCACCCTTGATTTTGTTCCTGGCTTCGCCACTGGATTAGATAGGTTTGCCTGAAGTCATCTCAGGCAAAACACTTATCCTCAAAGACATACTGTACGTACCTGTTATGACTCGCAACCTCCTGAGTGGGTCAATGCTATGTAGGCAAGGAATAAAGTTTTTTTTTGAGTCCAATAAGATCGTGTTGATCAAATTTGGCAATTTTGTGGACAAAGTGATACGGGGTCGCCCGATCTTCTCGACGTAGGATCAAGATACTCACGTGGAATTGATGAATCGTAGTGATCCCCCGTTGCCAATGCAAGAGTTAGCACTCTATAATTCGCCCAATCACACGTGTTGAACTTCACGACCACCAGATGAAGTTCTATCGTGCTCCCAATTCCCAGCGGAAAGGTTGAACGATCTTGATTTTTGACTAACTCCCAATTCCTTCAATGTTGGTTCAGCCAACAGAAAGAACAAGAGTATTTTTTTTAATCAAAAGTGGTTCCCTTACAATGGGGGTCTACCCCTCAATATATAGCCTCAGCCTAAGGCTATTCAACACTAAATTCTCCATATGGTACTATTCACGCGCACTGTTCATGGGCCTTTTACTGTAGCACGCGCACTGTTCATAGGCCGTTCTTGTAGCGAGCACGTTCACGGAGCCCGTTACTGTAGCACAGCACTGTTCACGTGGGCACTATTCATGGGCCGATCATTATTCATGCCGTGGACTTGTGCTTCCTTGGATGACGGCCACATATTGTTGATCTCCATCCATCGCTGACTCTTCAAACCTGAGTACAAGTAAAATATTGTTTTTAGGCAGTATACAATTCTCATTAAAATTAATGACATGTTCATTAAGGAGCAGGTTCACCTGAGATTGTAGTTTCTTAGCTCGTGCTCTTGTTATTGGTCCTGACAATATTCAATGCGGCTCAATACTTCTTTCCAGTGAAATAATGTATTTGATTTAAAAGGGCTAAGCATGCGCGTATCCGCATCATCCTCCCTTTCTTCAAGAAAAGCCGTCCTCGGCTTTTGATTGCCTGAAATTGTACTAAGCAAAGAATACAATGTGTATGCATGGTATATGTATTGGTCAGTTACACCCCTTCCGTCTTTCACATTATTATTACCTGGAGGTGTAGTAAGCAAAAAGAACAACACATATGCGTGGTATATGTATGAATCAATTATTGTGTCATTCTCATTTTCACTGTTTTGCACAAACCAATTGATACTACAACAGCTATCAAATACATACATTGCAATGTTTTCATTGACATTATTCCCCCTCCCATAAGAAAAAGTCGTCCTCGACTTTGTGAAGTACATGGACATGTCATTAATGGGCCAAACTAGATCAAATGGTTCAAATATGGAAGAGAAAATTTTAAGTGCCTTCCTTGCTTCAACTGCGCTACTCTGATTATTTGTACATGATGGCTCATCGAAAAAGGAACAAGTAGGCACAAGAAATCTTATTAAACAGCAAGCACTATTGTTAAACCTCATCTCATTGTGATCATGACGTGGTATAAAAGATTGTTTGTCCAAAATATGCAATTTCAACTCAGCAAGCTTATCACATGTAATGCATATTCGATAAACATAAAAGTTGTCATCTACACCATAATCTCCGATCAAATTGAACTTATATGTGTAGGCATATGCACTAACTAGTGATTTTAAACATGAAATTTCAGCAAGATTCTCAACCACACTAGATAGCTCTCTAGGATCATCAAACATGATATAGTACAAAGAATCAATAGGAGATATTCGAGTAAGAACTTCCTTGTGAGTAATCAATTCCACATTATATAAATTGAGCAACGAAATTTCAGAATATGGAATTTTCATTCGCACATATGAGTTCTCACAAGTACTCACTATTTCACAATTAATTTTAGCACCAATATTATTACCTTTGTTGTTCTCCTCAGTTGATGTTGGTGTTGTAGGTATTAAATCATCATGATGTAACAACGGGACAGCAAGTACTTCATCTTCAATCGTGGTTATCTCCTCATCTTTGACTTCCAATGATGCCGGTTGTTGAATGTTTAATTCCTCATATTTAATTTCAACCTGCACAATGTGAGAAACAACACTAGAAGTAGATATTAATGTGTTAGTTTCAAAATCAACCTCATTTTGTATATCTTCTACTTCCATCTTTTCTTTTGATGTATCTCTCACACTCTCAATTTGGATGCTCTCAAACTCACATATGGTGGAATCACACAGCTCACTCTTTTTAACACTCTCACTCAATTTGGCTATGTGGCTCTCATTCTCACATGGGTTTTGATGCATCTCAAGTGTTGTTTGTAGCAATGGGCCAGCAGTACATGTCTTCTTGACCGAAGGGAAAGTCCCATGCTCGGTCATCTTCTCATGTGTCACACTTGTTGAGGCATAAGAATTGAAGTATGGACTTGGATGAAACTGTGGTGTACGCATATCCATAAGTCTCTTCTCCTCCTCAATAGCACAATTCACAAGATCATGCGTGCTACTAAAATATTTATATTGAAGTGCAGCGATCTTATAATTCAAGCCTCCTTTGAAGTATACTGTTCTTTTATTGCACTAGTGACACCAAAGACGTCGCAATGCACGCTTTAGCTCATTATAGTAATCTTGAACAGTGTTACTCCCTTGTGTGATGCTCTCCACATGGTGAAGCAATTCTTGCTCATAATAGGTTGGCACAAATTCAGTTCTCATGATCACCTTCAAATCTGACCAAGATCTAATGAATCGTTTTCCAGATAATTGTTGCCACCAACTATAAGCATAGTCTCTAAACTGCATAGTGGCTTGCATCATTTCTTGGTCTTTGGGAAGCTTCTGAAATCTAAACTCTTTCTCCAACCGCCATTCCCACTCAAGATACTCCTCTGGATCTTCACTTCCATAGAACGGAAGAAACAAATTGTTGGGATTGGAATCGCACCATGAGGTACGAAATACTTTAGATTCATTCCTATTTTGTTCACACCAAGAGGAACAAATTGTTGAATATCCTGTCATGGTTAGTTATGCAACATATATATATGTGGAAATCACTCAATCTCACTATTTTCTCTCCCAAGTAAAGTTCTTACCCTTCCGAAGTGAATTAAGGCCAATAAAAACTTACACCTGGTAGAAGTGACAACAACAACGTGATGATTAAGCGAATTCAAGAGTGTTCACTACTTGCATAACAACGGTTATATGGTGGAGCTTGGCATGGGAGTGTATATCCTAGCAATCTGAAATTCTTGATGTTGTAAAGCTAAGTAATAATCCAAGCTAGAATACTTTGCCTAAGTGCTGATCCAAAAGATTTAAGTGAAGTATATGAACGCACACGCAAAGATTAATGTGACTCGATGCAAACAAAGGAATGAGCTAACTAGAGGCAATCTGGAATTAAAGATTAGATAGCTCGTTTTGCACCAAGTACTAGGAGAGACGCTAGCCAATTGCAATGATATGATGTAAGGGCACAGATTGCTCAAGAGATTAAATTACACAATCTGAATTTATGGATTAAGAACTCACCCCAATTCGGCCAATGCTTTTTCTTTCTTTCTTTCTTTCTTTCTTTCCTCCACTGTTTTTTTTTGCTCAACTTCCTTTTTTTTTTCTTCTTTCAAAGGCCAAACTAGGTTGAATTGTTCTTTTGGTTTTGCACAGGTTACAAATATTCAGCAAGGTGTAAAGTACTTAAGAGCAGCCCTAGATGCAATATTCAACAGCTAGTCTCAATTGATGAAAAGAATATCAGCAAGATTTTTTTTTTGGATTTTTCGATTGGACACAAAGATTAGGCTACGCAAATAAACACGAACGATCAGCACCTAAACAAAAATTCTAATGGATCAAAACCTAACAAAACTCACAAAATTAACAGATGCAAAAACTAGGGTTTGGTTATTTTTGTTGCAATTTTCAGTTTAATGGACTATAGGACAAAAATAAATCAATCTAAAAGTAAGGGTAAATAATCCTACCGAGTAAACGCGCTCGATACCAAGATGATACGGGTCGCCGATCTTCTCGACGTAGGATCAAGATACTCACGTGGAATTGATGAATCGTAGTGATCCCCCGTTGCCAATGCAAGAGTTAGCACTCTATAATTCGCCCAATCACACGTGTTGAACTTCACGACCACCAGATGAAGTTCTATCGTGCTCCCAATTCCCAGCGGAAAGGTTGAACGATCTTGATTTTTGACTAACTCCCAATTCCTTCAATGTTGGTTCAGCCAACAGAAAGAACAAGAGTATTTTTTTTAATCAAAAGTGGTTCCCTTACAATGGGGTCTACCCTCAATATATAGCCTCAGCCTAAGGCTATTCAACACTAAATTCTCCATATGGTACTATTCACGCGCACTGTTCATGGGCCTTTTCTGTAGCACGCGCACTGTTCATAGGCCGTTACTGTAGCAGGCACTGTTCACGGAGCCCGTTACTGTAGCACAGCACTGTTCACGTGGGCACTATTCATGGGCCGATCATTATTCATGCCGTGGACTTGTGCTTCCTTGGATGACGGCCACATATTGTTGATCTCCATCCATCGCTGACTCTTCAAACCTGAGTACAAGTAAAATATTGTTTTTAGGCAGTATACAATTCTCATTAAAATTAATGACATGTTCATTAAGGAGCAGGTTCACCTGAGATTGTAGTTTCTTAGCTCGTGCTCTTGTTATTGGTCCTGACAATATTCAATGCGGCTCAATACTTCTTTCCAGTGAAATAATGTATTTGATTTAAAAGGGCTAAGCATGCGCGTATCCGCATCACAAAGGCTATGATAGCGGAGGCATGGTTTGCTTATTCATTCTTGATCTCAATATTGTAAACATTTTAATGTTTCCCATTGCAATAAAATTCATGATATTTGACATTCTTGTTTATGTCATGTTAACTTTGAAGCCATTGAATGATTAAGCAAAATTGAGTTTAATTCCAAGCTATAATTATGAGAAGGGTTCAAATTGTGAAGTGTGTGCGCAAGCTAAGCAACTCCGAAAACCTTTTCATAGCGTTGAAGGGCGAAGCACCTCTCCATTTGAACCAATCCATTCTGATCTTTGTGAGATGAATGGAAAATTAACTAAAAGTGAAAAATGTTATTTCTTAGCACTCATAGATGATGTGACTAAGTATTGCTATATTTATTTACTTAAGTCAAAAGATGAAGTACTAGAACACTTTAAAGTCTTTAAAGTCTTTCAGAGAATTGTTATATTTAATCTATGAATTGAATTGACTCAAGTGGCGAGGAGGCCAAGATTTATCTTGAGTAGCCCAACATCTGAGAGCCATAAATTAACATCAAAATTTTAGCAAATATGTTGATTTTATGTGTTGCGCTGTCCCTTCTCATAAGCATGCTATTTTATTTAGTTGACATGATAGATATACTTGTTTATATGTTGATTATGTCAATTAAAGCCTATTGGAATTATGCTTTTAATCCTTAAATAGTTGCTAGAATTAAACTTGAAAAGTTGCTAAAACTGCTAATTATACAACATTACAGACTTAGAGGAAATTCGCAAGTTAATCGGAAAAAGTTTACATGATAAAACGATGGAATTTTAGATACTATGAGTACCACTCGCACCTTGCTGTGGGACTGATGATGCCATCGAAAATATGTACCAAATACAGACTTAGAGGAAATTCCCAGGTTAATCGAAAAAAGAAAAATATTGAGCCGTCCATCAGGCTGACCCGAGTTACAATTGCATAGATTAAAAGAAAGATCACATGATAAGTATAATAAAAAAATAACTGAAATTTAAAATATAAAATAAAGTAAATTTAGCATATTGATTTTCTAACAATTCCAAACAAAAATCCCTAAATAACTAGAATGCGAAATACAAATAAATGTATTTAGCAATTGGGATAAATAGTCCATATCAAGTCCAATCCAAAAATAACTGAAATTTAGAATATAAAAAGAAAATTAGAAATTATATTTCGATTGGACTTCCAAAGTAAAATTACCAAATAGCAAATACTCAGAATAAAAATTATATGAAAATTTTGAATTTGATTTGTATAAGAATTCCAGCCTAAATCTAGCATGTCGAAGTAAAATCCACAATTAAATGTGCAAATTAAAAATGAAAATCATAGGATCTATTTTTCTATCTATCTCTAACTATGCTAATTATAGACTCCGAGGAAATTCCCATGTTAATCAGAAACAAAGAAAAATATCTAGCCATCCATCATGCAGACCGCAGTTATAACGGCTTTGGTTGAAAGAAATAGTCCTTGTCAAGTACAATCCAATGTTAGCTGAATTGTTGAATAAAAATAAAATATAACTAGCAATTTGATTTCTATATGAATTTCAAAGTAAAATCCCCAAATAACTAAAGTTTGGTATAACTGGAATCCAACAATAACTAGAATTCGGAATAAAACAGGAAAAATTAGAAATTAGATTTCCATGGGACTTTGAAAGTAAAATTACTCAATAACAAAAAATTACAATTAAAAATAGCAATTCGATTTGTATACAAATTCCAATCTAAAACTGAAAAAAAAACTCCATGCCAAATTAAGATCCACATATCAGAAAATTAAAAAATGAAATCATGGGAGGATTAGAGATTTGATTTATGTATGGATTACAAAAATATTAAAATTTTCAGTAATAACTAAATGAAAGTTTGACATTTTTTGTTCTATATTAAAATTCAAAAAATATGTAAATTTAGAATAAAAATTAAAATAAGATTAGGAATTTGATATTTTTATATATGTAAATGGGGAATTAATAGGTTAAGAGAAATACTCAATGTCAAGTGCAACATATAGTTTATATCCTTTGCATATGCGGTATGGACTTTGGACCATTATGCTATGATATTGGTGAAGGCGATTGAATCAGAGAGCTAGGGATCAAGGCCCAGGATATATATACACCTAGTTACCTCGAACGCGTGCGTTCGGGTGAGGAACAGTGGCTTTACACAGGCCGGGGCGAGATCTGATCCAAAGACCAATTACAAATCTATTTATTATAAAGAACTTACTATGAATAGAAGCTTTGTCGTACGACGCTCTTATGATCCCCGGAAGCACGTGAGTCCGGACTCTGGAGCACTGATCCTGTGGAAAGATGTGGGCCCGCTTGACCTTCCCCTTCCTCGTGCTGTGTTCACCTGTGGCGAGCTAACTCGGCGAGCCAGGGCAAAGAAGGCCATGGTGGCAGACTGGCAGGCTAACTCGACAGGTGGCCAGCGAGATAGGGCAAAGAAGGCCATGAGGCATTACACGCTGATCTACAATTTCGTGGCCTACAGAATTATCTACTGGCCAAGCACACGGAGATCACGTACAGCTTCACCACCATCGATCGTCTTCCAGTTGCCTCGTGAAGCTCCCAGCCAGCAAGAACTTCAAAATTGACACACAATCCTATTAGCCTTCTTCCTAAATTGACACCCAATCCATGAACATCACTAGAACAGAATCCCCGTAGATAATCTGTTGTAAATATTACGGTATAAGCATAATTCTTAATTTAATTCCAGCAATAATCATAAAAGTCCAAGCAAGATAAACATAGCATAGAGATGACTTAACCAGCATATTAACATATGAATCATTTAAGTCATTGCAAATTAAACACATGCCCAAATTAAATATCATATAATAGTTCATGATTAGCATAACCTCAAGAGAATATGAGCAAAGAAATGATATCCTTAACAACTTAACATATATGACCTCATTTAGCATATGTTTAATAAATTGAAAGTTGATTAGTGCATTCAGAAGGCTAGTTGCACAAGATTGATTCTTGGCCCTCTCTGCCATGACAAATTCACTCTTAATTATACATGATAGTTGCAGATTAAATCTTGAGCTAATTATTAAACTTTGTTACTGTTAAAATAATTAACAGATCAAGAAATCAGCAGTTTATACACTGCAGAAGCATCAGTAAATCACTCTATCAATCCTACACAGAGATTATCAATGATTTAACAAAATGATAGCTTCGGCACAGACCAAACCAGGGCAGAAGCTGCACTGTCCAGAACTGAACAAAGATCACTTAGGCATGCACAGCAGGAACAAAGATAGTAGTATTAGCTCAAGAGTAATCTACCGTCTCAATCATATACAATTTCAGATTTGTCTTATTTCATCACAGAGCATATAAATCGCAGAACCAATCTTTGCAAATTCCCACTAAATAGGCTTCACAGATATAAAGTATATCACCAGTTTGCAAAGAGGCAAGAATCAAAATACTCACAGCAGTGGTGATAATCAAAATCACCGTGAAGAAACAACAACGGGTAAGGCACGCTCACGGCGCTGACCCAGAAAACCTAGCACCCTCTTATGCCGCCAGCAGAAGAGAAGTGAGGTAAACGGAGATACAATGCCCCTCCAGCCACGGAAGCCGATGCCGGAGTCGAGGATTGGAGTTGATGCCGCACAAGCCCACCGAGCACTCCGGCCGAGAGCACTCGTGAACAACGAGAACCGATCACAAACCTCACACAAAGACAGCTTAAACCCGAGTCAAACCAACCTCTAGAATTATCCCAATCATTCCCTTCGGCCAAATCAAAGAATAGCCTCAAGGAAATCGAACAGGAAACACTAGAACCGGCGATTTGCACTCTACAGCTGACGGTGACAAGGAATAATCTGGCCGACGGCTCTCACGTTTCAAGAACAAAAAACCACGGTGAGAGATTTTAGATCGGAGGAGGACTTACTCTTTTTGATGCATCAAAGAAGAGGAGCCCGAGCTTTATAGCGGAGCGGAGGAGGGGAAAGATCCGGCTGGCTGCGGTGTGGCTGGCGCCGAAACGCCCATGCCGACGCCACCTCCGTCGCCTTCGTCTCCCCAAGACCCGGCCGCCGCCGCCCCCGAGCGAGAGGGCGAGATCCAGCATAATCGCATGTGCGTAACCGGCCATGAGAGGAGACTGAGTCTCCTCCCCTTATTCGCTAGATCGGCCCACCAACTGGTGGGCCCCACCGGCCTGTTTTCCTCTTTTTTTTCCTTCTTTTCAATTGAGAAATTCCCAAAATACCCTTGCATCACAACATAATCTACTTCACTCTCGATGAACCTCGACATTAAAACGTCTACGAAATGTGACGGATTTGAAGACCGTAAGCAAGGCTCCAAGCCATGGTGAGAGAAAAGACCACAAGGGGCGACGTCCTGGTTAGTGTTAGTGAAGAACAGTTTGGACGCCTTTTTTTCACGTGGGGCCAGAACAAGTCGGAAGGGGAAGGGACAGTGATGACGTGATTCCGTGTGTCATATGGGCATCGTACAAGAAACCGTCGTTATAGTGTAAACCTAAGCATATTTCAGAAAAAAAAAGGATAAGAAAGAAGAATAGGGCAAGGAGAAGGACAAAAGGACGAGAGTGGACCGGCAGCCCAATAGACCAGCTCAGTATGTTCATCCCCCTCTCCCCCATCTATCCCACTCTCTCAATCGCTTGATCTGACTCTCTGTCTCAGACAACCATAGCGTATCTTTCTCTCATGCTCATCACTCATTCCCTCTCGCCTACAGCTTCTCTATGCTTCTCCCTCACTCCTCTTATGGCCAGCCATGCTGGCAGCAACAACATCGAGTAGCGACTATGGCGCCATGGCAGCGACAGTGATGGCAAAAACTATGTTGGCTATATTAGAAATAATCATGATTTATCAAGTAATAGGGTGTTAGAATCCTAATGTAATCGGTATTAGATCAAAATTGGTTACTTATTTCTTTTGTTATGCTTTCTTTATTTAATTTATTTCTTAGATAAGTCTATGATGTACTATAAATGCTACCTTCAAGGTTAAAAAAAGATAACAGAGAAATTTAGAAAACTTAGCTACGCAGTTGCCGGGGGGGGGGGGGGGGAGAACAATTCTCCTGTGTTATTTTCTATTTATTCTTCTTCCACTGTAAGTCCGTGCAATGTGTGAGTCCTCTTTTGGGGCTGGACAAACAACTGTTATAAAAGCCCTAGGTTTAATTCTGATCTCTGGGCGACACACACAATGCATCAAGGCAGCTTCGGCGTCTCATTTTCGCGCTCGGTTTCTTATCGAATCTGAGCCATCCTCGAGTGGCCTTTTCCGAGTTGAAGTCTCGTAGTCCTAGCGACAAAGCCAAGGCTTTCCTCGGTCTAGTGCAAAAGCAGAGAGAAAGCGTGCCCAAGCTTCGTCGCTAGCCCAAGATGTTATACCAGTATGATCTATAGAAGAAGAATGAGACTTGATCATGAGCATTGTACTACACTAAAAGAAATTGAGATGAGATAATGAGACATATGGATGAGAATTGATGAGAATGAGATGTGAAAATTGTGTTAATGTTTATAAATTGTTTAAAATGAGGTGGATTCTTTTATTATTCTACTTTATACTTGCTAAGTCGTGGACTTACCCTTGATTATTAATTATTTTTAGGTAAATATTGAAGGCGACATGCATAGGTGGATGTAGAATATGGTTTATTGCACATTTGTAGTTCTTCCCTCCACCTAGCAACCCATCATTTAAGGACATGAACAAAATAGTAGTTTACATAGCATTGATTAGATAATTTATAGTTTTCCTTAGTTTTTATAGTTCATAATATTGTTGCTTGATGCTTTGCTTAATTTAGACTTATTTATGATTCATCTTGGTTTTTGTTGGTTCATATTAAATTCTATTTATGGTTTACAGTGTTGCTAAAATTTATGTTTACTATATGTTGAATGTTTTGTCTTGAAATCTAGTTGATAGTAATGCTTGCTTATTGGTTAAAATTTGTAGCGATAGTAATTGCAGGTGACATCTTAGGCTATTGTTAAGCCGGGGTGTTACAGTTGGTATCAGAGTGGGCATTAGATCCATGGTGAGGAAATTATTAACCTACTTATTTAATCAACTAAAATTTGACATTGGTTTGGTTACTTAATAAAACTAATAATCCTAATAATAAAGCAACTTAGAAAAATTTAAAATTCCCTTCTTTCTTTATTGTGGCCCTAGGTTCTTTTTCATTCCTCCCTTGAATCCTATCACCTTGGAAAAAGATATAAATGCTTTCATGAGCATTGTTCCACTTGTAGGTGGGGTCCATGGCTTCTTCTCCCACCTCCCACACATGATTATTTCTAGGCTTCGATCTGCCTATTGCATGATTTTGATAGACTAGGCCCAAGGTTCCTAGAGAAAATTTGCATACTAGGTGAGAAAGACCTCAAGAAGAGGTTCATCATGAAGATGAAAACTCAGCAACATAAGCGTGTACAAACTATAATACTGGGAATGTGGAACAACCAAGCATCTTTCATTTTGGGAAATGGTGAAGATTTGATTAACATATGAGATAACCTCAAATTATGATGATATGGGAGAAACGAATAACTGTCAACAACGTTGCCTCTATGATTACTAATGTTTCTCTAATGGAAACTAGATCCGAAAATAAATTCCATAGTAGTGATGCTTGAAGCACTCATATCGGGCCATATGAAGAATGCACCTAAGCTAAACTATAATCACTAAATGTATGTCTTGAAAGTAGCAAGTTCAGACTTCATGTGTCATTATGAAAATAATGTGATGATGAATTGTAATGGTTCATAGATCCTTGTAGTAGATCAGTACTCTCATATTTTGAATATAAGTATATTCTGCTATTAGTATTTCTAGTAAATGGCATGAATAAAAATATATAGTTAATGTATTCTGAGAATTTGTACGAAGAGATCCTTGAATGACTCAGGATTGCTAATGAGAAGGAAAAAATCACAACATATATAAACCTCATACATGTGAATAAGTCTCAACCGAAAGAATGACATTTTTTTTTGAAAAAATACGTCAATAAAAGACTTACCAGTTGATATCTAAATTCACACCAATGACTTTATACTCTTTTGAAGTGGACAAAGATCCATATAGAACAAGAGAATGAAATGAGGAACCTTAAAGGCCGAAAGGCTATATAAGCACTTATAAGGTGTATATTCCATCAAAAAATAGTGGAATGGACGTATCCTCTAGTACCATAAAGGAAAACGTATATTGGTGATAGTAGCAATGTGATCAATCCTTTAAATACCATATTTATACTAGTTATATATTACTCTGTAGTGGTACAATGATTTTACCCCATAGTCCTATGTAAGGACAAAATTTTACTTGTCTTGCACAACTACATAGTGGTTATTTGAAAATGTTTAGCACATTGCTCCCGAATTATTTTATGCTCACAATATCTAAAAGAATAATGAGATAAGTGTCTATAAGACTAAATATTTTAATAATATAGTATTTTTGCTCATAATATAATTACTTATGTTTTATTTTTCAGAAAAACTCCAATGGATGTTATCTTGAGGGGAAGCATATGTTGGAAATATGGGCAATATTTTAATTCCAAATTTTACTAGGAGACAAACACAATAAACTAGTGATGCAAAACTTACTACTAGCAGCAGGCTACTCATCATATTTCAGAATATACTCAAGAAAATGTAGTAACTAAGTCGTACGTGCGCGCGAATGACTTACTTGTTAGCCTGATGAAGAACAGGAAGCCGCGTAGGCTTGACGCAGTATAGAACGTAGATGTCGCAGTGCAGTGAGCGGTCGCGCAGATGCGCTGCCTAGAAACCTTATTGCCGCCCCGTGTAGGTACTCTCTGTGGCAACGGTTCGAAGATAGCCGCTCTCCCTCCTTCCAGGTGCACGCCGGGAAGAAATGTCGACGAGGTTTAGACAGCATAGCACAATAGCACAACAGAGCAGAAAGCAGGGGAAGAAGGGAGGTACAAAATTCTCTCTCTTTTTCTGGACGTCTCCAGGCCCTTTTAAGGGTGCTGCAGTTACTACTCACTAGTAACTATTGCGTTTTAAACAGAATTATGCACTGGTCATTGCCTCATCAAATCACAAATTAAGCAGTGTAAATTCACTTGTAACTGCCTCATTCAAATGTTTAAATCTCATTCAAACAGAGAGAGTGAGGTGCATGGTTCAGCAAAAATAAAGATGGACTTGGTCTGCCAAGTGGCGCACCACGTCACGGCACGGTCGCGCGTCGCAAGTAACAAGTCACGCGATTTTCACGCGAAAATACGCGAATACGCGCGCGCTCGTGTGTGAGCACGTGTGTGACTAGACAGAACCATCCTTATACCATCTCTTTCCATATTCAAGGAGTGGGGAGGACTCCACCTTATAAATCGGTCTTCCTCACCCTGCCTTAGCAATATGGTACTAAACCATGCATGCTTTGGAATGAAGGAAATATGCCAAATTAAATGGGCCAATTTCTAACAATCCCTCACCAATTCCAAAGCAACAAGTAAACATATGACAAAGATATTGTGCTGAAGTACTGTTAATATACCAGTCTTTTAGTGTAAGTCCCGTATGGGTTGAACTTGCACCTATAATGACAAGATTCATCTTCGCATAGCTGATGAATGGGCTATGCCTTGAATTCACAACTTTTTTGTGATCAGATATCACTTGAAATCTCAACTAGCACTAGGCTGCCAATGAACCACGTCTAAACGGAGCGTTATATGGTCATGCTCCCTTATCTGCTCATGAGCTTTCTAGAGAATGCCCGTTCTCGTGAACTGTGACCACACAGTTAAGCTCAAGTAGGTGTATTCTTTCTAGGTATCCTGCAGGCTAATACCTTTTCCTTATTTGGACAACAAAATACATTAAGACTTTATGCCAACCTTCCATACAGTCGAAAGTACATTATTTTTTAAGACATGGGTACAATAAATATGTACTCTCTTGTTACAACATCAATTTGTTTTTCCCATTACCTAAGTCACGGGATCTCCAATCAAGAAGGTATGGCTTACTATTGTGATGTAACTTAAATGGGCCTCATTCCCATGTCCATAGATGCAACAGAAATCGCTTTCCGTACTAACCACTTTGTAAAAGGGTCTGCCAGATTTTTCTCAGTGTGAATATAGTTCACAGCAATCACTCCGGAGTTTCTCAGTTTTCTGACAGATTTAAGACTACGCTTCACATGTCTAGAGGACTTCATATTATCCTTTGTACTTGTGACTTTGGCCAACACTGTTTGATTATCACAGTACATCAGGATTGCAGGTATTGGTTTCTCAACCAATGGCAAGTCCAATAGAACCTCTCTCAGCCATTCAGCCTCAACTGTGGCTGTATCAAGTGCTACAAGTTATGCTTCCATGGTTGACCTCGTCAATATGGTTTGTTTGCAAGACCTCCATGAAACTGCAGCACCAGCAAAAGTGAATACATAACCACTTGTAGCTTTGATCTCATCCGCATCAGGGATCCAATTAGAGTCACTGTATCCTTCTTATACAGAAGGGTGTCCAGTATAATGTATTCCAAAAGATGTTGTGCCTCTCAAGTAGCGCAACACTCTTTCAAGTGCCTCCTAGTGATCATCTCCTGGGTTAGAAGTAAACCGACTTAATTTGCTCACAGCAAATGAAATGTCAGGTCTTGTGGCACCAGCTAAATACATAAGTGACCCAATAATTTGTGAATATCTTAATTGATCTTTTGCTAACCCCTGGTTCTTTCGAAGCTTAATGCTCGCATCATAGGGTGTTGGTGAAACTTTACAGTTTTCAAAACCAAACCGGCTTAATATTTTCTCAGCATAATGGGATTGATTCAAAGTAAGCCCATCCTTGCTTTTGATCAATTTAATATTCAGAATGACATCTGCCTCTCCCAAGTCTTTCATATCAAAACACCGAGATAAGAAAGATTTAACCTTGTCAATTATGGCAGTGTTTGTTCCAAATATAAGTATGTCATCTACATACAGACATAAGATCACTCCTTGACCCCCACCATAGCGATAGTACACACATTTCTCAGCTTCATTCACAACAAAGCCAGCAGATGTTAAAGTTTTGTCAAACATCTCGTGCCACTGTTTTGGTGCTTGTTTTAGGCCATACAAAGATTTCAATAATCTGCATACTTTATTTTCCTATCTAGAAATCACAAAACCATTTGGTTGATCCATATAGATTTATTCCTCCAACTCTCCATTTAGGAAAGTTGTCTTCACGTCCATTTGTTGAACATGTAGACCATAGGAAGATGCTAACGCAAGGAGCACTCTGATAATAGTTAGTCTGGCGACAGGAGAATAGGTATCAAAGAAATCTTCTCCCTCTCTCTAGGTGTAACCCTTGGCCACAAGCCTTGCCTTGTACTTCTCAATAGTTCCATCAGGCCTTAGTTTCTTTTCAAAGATCCACTTACATCCTACAGGTTTACACCCGATAGGACGATCTTTGATCTCCCAAGTCCCATTAGCCATGATAGAGTCCATCTCCCTATGGACTGCCTCTTTCCAATACTCAGCATCAGGAGATGCATAAGTCTCCGAAAGAGTCTTTGGCACATCATCCACGAGGTATACAATAAAGTCGTCACCAAAGGTTTTCTCAACCTTTTGTCTCTTACTCTGTAACATCCTGAAAAATGTATATCTGAAAATGTGAAGCTTTTAAATTATTTTTGCAATATATTTCATTTGAATTTGGATTTTATGGGGTTTTTCTGAAAAATTTGGTGAAGGTTCCAAAAGTTAAAAGGATCAAGAAGAAGCAAACATATTTAAATAATAGTGAATTGAGATTTAAATTGAGAATCTGAAAAGATGATCCAGAAAAGGAAGGAAGAAATTTGACTAAAAATGTAAATTGACATCCTTGGAAAATAATGACATGATTAGCAATGGTAGCAAGTAAATCAAATTTCCAACATGAAGGGATATATATATATATATACACAAGTACATGCCCAAAATAAAAGAAAGAAAACAAAAAGATAAGGAAAAGAGGGAGCCAGGCCAGCCCTCACCACGGCCCAGCTCCTCCCCCTCCCGCCGTTCCCTCGCGATGGCCGAGCAGCCTAGCTGCTCCCACGCGTGAACCTCGCCGGCCCAGTCCGCCCTGCTTCCCGCCTCTGTGCGTGTGGCCTCACGGCCCAGCCGGGCGCACACGCGCGGCCCAACCGTTTCCCGTGCGGCGCCGTCACTGCCATGCGGCCCCGCCTCCTCACCACTCCCTCTCTTTGGCCGGTGGACCCAACATCGTGTAGCCTTCTCCCTCTCCTTTTTATCCCCGCACGCCCGAGCTTCTTCTCCTCTCTTCTCCACCGCGCATCTCCAGTCAAAAGCCGCACGACCCAGCTAAAGCCGAGCGACACGGCCGACGTGCGGGAGCTTCCCAGAATCCCGCTGCCAAGCCCGCTGCCCGCTATCGCCGCTGCCGCCGCCGCCTGACATCGCCGCCCGACAGCCCCGACATGCGCGCACAATGCCTCGCCGTGGCTAGCTGCGCTCGCACGGCTATAAAACCCGCACAACCAACCATTCAATCCGCCACACTTCCCTCTGCATTCCACCAAAAGGAATTAGGTTTAAAGCCCTTAAATCACCGGCAAACCTTCGCCTCCCCCAACTCCGGCCACCGGCTTTCTCTGTTAAATTCCACCAAAATTCACTGCCAAAACCCGATTAATCCATCCCACGCCCTCTCCAAAACCCCACGAGCCTAACCCAGGCTCTCCCCGCGCACCCCGTGGACCCTAGCTCGCCGGCACCGAAGCTTCCTTCCGGACCGCCGCCGTCGCACGTCGCCAACCCACCGCAGTGCACCCCGATCCCCGTCGACCCCACCGCCGGCATCCCCTTCGCACCGGGGACGCATTTTCGCCCTACCCCGAACCTCCCCGACCGTCGCTCGCCATCGGCACCGCAGACCACCGCCGCTCCGACCTCCTATATGGGTAAGCAACACCTGAGTGACCAGATGGCTAGCAGCGTTATCTCTTCTTTCCCCCCGGCTCCCTCGGCCGCGCGCGTTCGAGCCCCCGGCTCCGCAGCGCTGAGGTTGAGCCTTTCTTTTTAATTGCGGACTGACAGCCGGTCCCCACTCGTTAGCAGCTGCCAGTCTGTGAGGCCGCTGACACCTGTGTCCCACCTGTCAGTGCTGGTCGCTGGCGCGTGGGTCCAGAGCCCGAAGGGTCCCACTTGTCAGTGGCCGATAGCACCTGTGGCCACTGACAGAGGGGTCCCACTTGTCAGAGATCGTGCACCATGGGTCTCACTGACATGAGGACCCCACCTGTCATAGACACCTGTCATAGACACAAAGGTATAAAAAGATAAAAGAAAAGAATAAAATCTAAAATATGCAGTAGGACCCACCTGTCAGAGATTTCATATTTTCTGGAATTAAATCAAACTGAGAAATTTAAATGGGCATAACTTATTCATTTTAACTCCAAATTGAGTGAAACAAATTTCTAAATTGATCTAAATTCAAGATCTATCCAATTGAACTGGAATCATGATTTTTAAAGTTCATTTGAATTTCTGGTGATATTTTGTCTGATTTGTTGATTTTCTTTTATCCAAATTTTTGCGCGCGTTAAAATAGCATACACGGCTCAGGAGGAAGAGGCTGAGGCATCAACCCTAGAAGCTCAAGACAACCAAGAACCAGACCACTATGACCAAGGCGAGTTAACACTTTGACCATGTTGAACCCATGTTTAAGCAAATTTAATTTCTCTTAAATTATTAACATGCATGCTGCTATTTTATGTGGTAAATTTATATTCATTTTTAAAAGATGTTAGTTATACACCTAATATTGTGCTTGCTAGTAATACTCCGTTGAAAGTTTGGACATATGAACCTTGTCGCCCTAGCAAAATCAAATGGAGTATCTTTTGCAAATAAGTCCATATAACTATTGCGTTGCTTAGTATGGCTAGATACTCGGGGGTACATAAATACTCCAAAATTATCACTTGCAATTATGAAATGATTTGGGCAGTCTTGGTGGGAAAGACTGGAGTATGTGGATAGGTTATTTACATTCTTGAAAAACCCCAATATTGCTTTAATACCTGGGTGGATGGTTTGGGGGCTGGTATGAGGTGCAGTGGACGCATAAATTGTGAAATGTGGTAGTACCATCCAGGTAACCTTAAGGACTGAATCTTGTCATGTTAGCCTGTGTAAAACAGTACAACCACAAGTCTATAAAATACAACTTGGCTTAGTAGATTTACCGAACCCCGAAAGTCATCCTCACAGGAGGAGGTGGTGAGGTAGTGCAAGCGGCTGTCTGTGTGACGGCTTGAATGGGACACTCATAGAGGGTGAAGTTTTGCTGTGGTGGGCTAGTAGTGGGTGTAGCCAGTTGCTAGACGTTCAGAAGGAGAACATCCTGCACAACATATGGGACCCACCGCAAGTGGGAGCGACCCATAGGGTGAAATGACGGACGGGGCGAGGTACCTTGAACAGTCACTGTGACGGTCTACTCAACCACATGACTAAGGAATCATGTGGGGCATCGAGTTGGTTGTCTCTTGTGGTGAAAGTGTACAAACTCTACATAGTCAAAACTATTTGAATAGCCGTGCCCACGGTTAAGGGCAGACATGGGGACTTAACTAGATATAGTTCTATTTCAAAAATAACTTGTGGGTGGTATTGGAAAAGTGTAAGGACTGCAGATGGTCCTGGTTTGAATTGTCCTGGGTGCCGACCCAGTGGTAAGTTAAGCGGCTATAACGCTGAAAAATGCTATATGGTGCAGATGCCATGTAACGATGGATGGAATCTGTGTCAATTATAAGAAAGAATTACTTCATAAATTTAAGTCCTGAGTTTAAAATTGCTAGGTCTTAGGGATTAAGTAATTGTATTCAAAAGCACTCTACGCAAAATAAAATAAACCCAAGCCTTCCTTGATAAGCCGAGCATGTTAATTATTGCATTCTGTGTGTTGGCTCGCTGAGCACGGTGGTTTTGTGCTCACACTCGCCTACCCAAACAGAAACAGGTGTTCAAGATCACTATGCTCATGAGGACGCCACTGTTACTGAAGGAAGAAGCAACAAAGGAAATTAGGGCGTAGTTTACGCTTTCAGATTATGGACAAGTTGACCTACGGCAGTGTGTGCACGTATATTTTCTAAGTCTGGGCAATATATAATGCACACATTACCCCCAGTCGCTTGCCTGTGGTGTGGTCTTACTTTTGCTTCCGTTTCCGCTGTTTGCTGTAATGAAGACATTTGGCCTAAGCGGCCCTTTTGTAAAATCTCACCCAATGTGGTGTATTTTAATTCTGTAATATTATTAATGGTCATCCGATGTATGATGTGATTCAGCAATGTATCTGTGTGCACTATCTACTGATCCAGGGAATAGTGCAGTGAACACAGTAGATTCTGGATTGAAAAATCCGGGTCTGACATGCTCCTGCAAGGAGTTTCTGCGACTAGATTGTTATCCTCCTCAGGGATATCACATAATGGTTCAGAAAATGGTGGGAAGTTCAGAAGTTTGATTATTCTCACTATCAATATTATCAGTTGGAACATTCTCTGTTCGTGAAGTACTACCTGCTGTTCTCATAGGAAAGATATTCTCAAAGAATGAAGCATCTCTAGACTCCATTATTGTATTAGCAATAATCTCAGGAGTTTCTGATTTAACTACTAAAAATCTATAGGCCGTGCTATTTTGAGCATATCCTACAAAAATACAATCGACTGTTTTTGGTCCAAGTTTTCTCTTTTTCTGTAATGGTATATTGACTTTTACCAAACACCCCCAAGTTCGCAGAAAATTAACATTAGGTTTTCTCCCCTTCCATCCCTCATACAGAGTAATCTCACTTTTTAGTGATTACTCTATTTAGGATGAAAGTTGTTGTTAGAATAGCTCCCCCCACCATGCCTTAGGCATACCGGCACTCTCTAATATGGTTTAACCAAGTCTGTTAGTGTCCGATTTTTCCTTTCAGCTACCCTGTTTGATTGGGGTGAATATGGTGGTGTAAATTCATGGACTATTCCATGCTCAGAATAGAATTGGGAGAATTCATGAGAGACATACTCTCCTCCACGATCAGACTTCAATCTTTTTATTTTCTTTTTTAGTTGGTTCTCAACCTCGGCCTTATAAGTTTTAAAGTAGTTTAAAGCTTCATCTTTAGTTTTCAGCAAATACACGTAGCAGTAGCGTGTTGCATCATCAATAAAAGTTAGAAAATATCTTTTACCTCCTTTTTTCAATAATTCATTTATTTCACACAAATCTGAATGAATAAGATCTAAAGGTGCCAAGTTCTTTTCATCCACTAATCCCTTAAAGGGTTTTTGAGGTTGCTTTGCTTGCCCACATGACTGGCATTTTGATCCTTTGATAATTTCACATTTTGGAATTAAATCTAATCTGGACATTCTAGCAATAATATCACAACCAATATGACAGAAACGAGAATGCCAAATATTTGCCTCACATTTATTTAAACCAGTTGCAATATTCAGATTATAACAAGACTCTAAAATGCTTAGGCAGAACAAGCCTCCGCTCTCATAGCCTTTACCAACAAATTTTCCGAACTTAGACATTACAACTTTATTTGACTCAAAAACTAGCTTATAACCGTCACTGCATAGGAGAGAACCACTAGCGAGGTTGTTCTTTATTGTAGGAGCATGCTGCACGTTCTTCAAGTGGATAATCTTTCCTGAAGTAAGCTTCAGATCCTGATGTGACCACGTCACCAACACGTACGACCATAGCGGCCAATATCAAGATTGAACTAAAGGTGAATTCGTTTCTTCAACTTCAACACATTTTAAATAAGAATATGATGCTACCTAATGATGAAAATATATATATTTGTAGCACCACATCACTTTGGAACCAATTGAAGCAAGGGTTCAAGTTGGACAGGTTTTGGAATCCAATTCGGCCTCCAGATCAATTCGGATTCAGCTTGACAAGTCAAATTCAAACGGCCACAACTTTTGATCCAGAAGGCTTCTCGGGGCCTGTGAGTACTTGTTGGAAAGCTCTTGGAGTCTACTTTCAGATGGATCTAGTCTGACCTCCAAACTCCACTCAAGAAGATCAGAAACTCTGAAATAAGTCACATCACTTTTCTAGTCCGAGTCAAAGTGGGCCGAGGGCCTTGTAACTTGGGCTATTTGGGCTGGTACTGTTCATATGAACAGTACCACGGCCGCATAAACAGTACCATAAATAGTACCATATCCCTTTTCATTAGATAAGTGGGGCTTCCCCCTCCCCTATTTAAGGAGGTCGCACCCCTTTAGTTTTCCTTGGGTTTTTCTTAAGATATTATTCTGCTTAGCAGTTTCACCGCATGTTCGGTTGAGAAACCCCAACTTGTGAACTTAAATATTATTCGCAATACAGATTGCATCTTTTACTCTCTTGCTCGTGTTCTCGATTCGCTTGCAGGAGATAGCCTTCTTGGCGAGGTCAACCGTGTTCGGCACAGTTGATAACCAACGGAGCAGTGGTGTAGTGATTGCGAGGGGTTAGATCTGTTTTGGTCGGAGGCTTTGGATCATCAACGTCGAGTTCTCCACAATCGACTTATCAGTACCTTTCGGAAGATCGGGCCATCGTCACATCAGATCCACCGTGCCAACACCAAGAACAAAAGCATGCGACTCGTTTCCCATTAGGACGGAGGAAGCCCCTGCTGCCTGATAAGAAGAAAACAAGGAAATATCAGAACATACGTGAACATTAGCTCCAGTATCAACCCACCAATCAGTGGATTGCCATACTAAAAAGACAACAGGTGAATTACCATACCCTCCTGAAGTCGAGGCCTCGCCTATGGTCACGTTAACAACCTTCTTCTTAGGTTGTTCACCATCTCTAATCTTGCGGAAACGACAATCCTTCGCCATATGACCGTATTTTCCGCACATAAAGCAGGTGATGTCCTTTAAATCCTTTTTCTCAGTTTTCTTCTTAAAGCTAGTTGTCTTGTTCGGTTTGTTGGATTTGTACTTCTTACAACAGTCTTTTTCTGTATGACATTTGCATTGTTCTGGCCAGATGTGCTAGGTGCATCTTTTGCTCTTGCTTTTTCTTCCACATCGAGGGCTGCAATGAGATCCTCAACAGAAATCTCTTGCCCTTATGTTTCAAGCTAGTAGCAAAATCCCGCCAAGAAGCAGGGAGTCTAGCAACGATGCCCACAGCCACAAATTTTGGAGGCAACACACAGCCCAGATGTGTAATCTCACCGACTAGTAGCTGGAGGTCATGATCTTGTCCAACTATGGACTTAGCCTCATCCATGCTAAAGTCAAAAAATTGCTCACATATATAGAGCCAGTGACCTGCCTCTGCCTCTGCATATTTGTGCTCTAGTGCATCCCACAACTCTGTGGCGGACTTGTAGTCCATGTACACATCATAGAGCTGATCTGCCAGAACAATCAGAATGCAGCCAGGAGCAATATTGTTCACATTTTCAAACTGCATGTACTGCTTAATCGTAAATGGATACTGCGGGTGGATAACCCACCACAGCCCCAAAGACATGAGCCAAAACTTGGCTCTAGTCTGCCATCTACGAAAGTTCTGACCAGAAAACCTCTCAGGTTTCATCGCATCAGAAGCACTAGCTATTGCTGTATTGCAACAAAATTCGCAATAAGGTTTCTGGATTGTTGGAAATATGGGCAATATTTTAATTCCAAATTTTACTAGGAGACAAACACAATAAACTAGTGATGCAAAGCTTACTACTAGCAGCAGGCTACTAATCATATTTCAGAATATACTCAAGAAAATGTAGTAACTAAGTCGTACGTGCACGTGAACGATTTACTTGTTAGCCTGATGAAGAACAGGAAGCCGCGTAGGCTTAACGCAGTACAGAATGTAGATGTCGCAGTGCAGTGAGAGGTCGCGCAGATGCGCTGCCCAGAAACCTTATTGCCGCCCCGTGCAGGTACTCTCTGCGGCAACGGTTCGGAGATAGCCGCTCTCCCTCCTTCCAGGTGCACGCCGGGAAGAAAGGTCGACGAGGTTCAAACAGCACAGCACAACAGAGCAGAAAGTTGGGGAAGAATGGAGGTGCAAAATTCTCTCTCTTTTCTTGGACGTCTCCAGGCCCTTTTAAGGGCGCTGCAGTTACTACTCACTAGTAACTACTGCGTTTTAAACAGAATTATGCACTGGTAACTGCCTAATCAAATCACAAATTAAGCAGTGTAAATTCACTTGTAACTACCTCATTCAAATGTTTAAATCTCATTCAAACATAGAGAGTGAGGCGCATGGTTCAACAAAAATAAAGATGGACTTAGTCTGCCAAGTGGTGCGCCACATCACGGCACGGTCGCAAGTCACAAGTCACGCGATTTTCACGCGAAAATAGCAAATACGCGCGCGCACGTGCGTGCGCGCGTGTGTGACTAGACATAACCATCCTCATACCATCTCTTTCCATATTCAAGGAGTGGGGAGGACTCCGCCTTATAAATCGGTCTTCCTCACCCTGCCTTAGCAATATGGTACTAAACCATGCATGTTTTGGAATTAAGGAAATAGGCCAAATTAAATGGGCCAATTTCTAATAGCATATATTCTTCAAGAGATAGAAGTCATGGTACTTTAGACTATAGAAGTCTTAGTTTTGAGTTTCCTAGAAGAAACCAATTCGATGATTACTACCTACATTTACCTTGAATGTTTTAGCAATTCATTGTTTAAGATCATAAAGATCAAGTATTGTACTCGTTTTTCCTTAATGAATTTTTGCTAGAAGATTTCTCATATGAAGATTTTTAATGCAATACAACTTGTGTATGTTATGTACTCTTTTCTTCTATCTTTTTACGTGTTAGGTTTTTGGAAGAAATTCTTAATGAGACATGTGCATGTCGCGGTGTTCGTCTAAGGGAATATTAAATAACCACATGGTTTCTTATCTACCAAGAAAGATGGGCACATGTTAAATACCTAGCAGGACTCTTGGGCTATAAATATAGGAGAGAGACTATATTAACTTGTACGGAAGATTATGTATATAGCACTTGATTGGATGGTGTTGTGGGGGTAGCCCAACCCCCCGCGACTGGGCGTGCAACTAGTTCAATATGTAATAGGCCCGATAGTGTAGAGGAATATACCAGTGTAAATATACCAGTGTACTCTCATCCTTTGTAAGTACTAAGGGGTAGAATGGGGATTTCCCATCCTACCCCTCTCATATATATAAACCCCCAGGAGGGGCAAAGGGGGGACATTCTCTCTCATTCTCACCATCTCTCCCGTGTGGATCTGGCTCTTCTCTTCCTCCTTTAGTCCCCTCCTTTACTGTTTGGCCCGTAGCCACAACAGATGGCGCCGTCCGTGGGGACGACTAGAAGTTGCGTATGGAAGAGATTCTCCAGCACTCAGCGGAAGGTAAGAAAAGGGAACAGGTTGGGATCTTTTTGATCGATTTGCTTAAAGCATTACCTTACTTTACCCCATCGTGTGCACTGTAACATTTGCCCATCTCCCTCTTTGTTCTTTCTTAAAAACCGTCAACTTGAGAGGGACTCTACAATCCGACAGCGGCTATATGGATCTGGGAGCATATCGCTTTGTTCATGGCGTCTGTATCACCGTTATTGAGTAATCCAGTTGAATCTACGCGCTGCGCCACGTCAGACATCTTCGCAATGTCTCCGCACGTTGGCCGAAGGCTCCGCGAGGCGCAAAGTCGGCGGGCGCCAGGCGGCGTCGCACGCCCGGGCGGAGTCGCGCGGAGATGGGCGCAGAGCCGGTGGGGGCCCGGTGACGACGCACGACTACGAACCGGGGCCGGACGGAGTCCCATACCCACCCAACCATGCATGCAGGCATGCCTTCGAGCAAGGGAAGCACCCAGACTTCACGTACTCATGCATGCGTATCCTTCCATGCATGCATATCCATCCTGTTATATATTCATGCCTGCGTATCCATCCACATGCATATGTAACCGTCCATGCCTGCGAGGAATATTAGCTTGCCGGCTAGCAGCAGCAGCAGCAGTGCCATGGCGGCGAGGCAGAGCCCGCAGCTCGGCGTCGGCCTCCGCGCGGCGCTCCGTGACCTGGCCTCCGACTCCGAGCGACGGACTTCGCAGAGGCGACGTCGGCCTCCGCACGGCGCTCCGCGATGTAGGCCCCGACTCTGCATGACAGACTTCGCAGGGGCAACGCCCGGTGACTACACTCGGTGTCTACACGCGGTACTCCATGCATACGTAGCCAGGCGTCGGTGGAGTCCCATCGCGAAGTCTCCGCCCGAAGCCTCCGACTCGAAGAACTGCAGCCTCCGTAGCCAGGTGTCGGCGGAGTCCCATTTCTATTTATGCATGCATGCAAACCATCCAAATATCCGTTCAAGTATACACCCATGCATGCATGGCATTCTCTCTCTCTCCACGTACGTCCAACCATGCATGCTTAGATACAAAACTTCACGTATACGTCCATGCGTGGAATATCCGTCTACCTGCAGGCACGAGATATCCACCCGTGCACCTTCGCTGGAGACTCCGCCCGGTCCCGCCGTCGCGTGCAGCCACCTGGACCTTGGAAGCCACCTCCGCTGCCGCTTTACTTCCGGCTGCCTCAGCGAATGTCGTCGTCGACCTTCTGCGCTCTAGCCGCGAGTGCGCGGGGTGCTGCTCCGCACCGGCGAGTGCTACTTCGTTGGCAAGAGGCTCGCGCCGCTCTGACACTTCAAGCTGGAGCGCATCCCGATGGCCTCGTCAACGTCCAGCCTCTGGCTTCGCGTTGCCTCCGCGCAGTTGGCGTCAGGCTATGCAGCGACCTCGCGCCGCCGCCACGACGTATGCGCCGCAGCTCCGGCCTCTGCGCCACGACACAGAGTTGCGGCTCTCCGGCGTCGAGGTCTCCCGCAGTCTCCGTCGACTCCTCCGTCGGGGTCTCTGCCGCGCCAGACCGCGCGCACAACCTCGGTCTCTGCCCGGACTTCGCACGCGCAATGCGGGACTCCAGGTGCCGACCTGCGCGCCGACGTCAAGCCAGCATCGAGCGTCTGCTCTGCAGTCTCCGCGCCGCTTGGGACCTGCCTCAGGCTCCGCCCGTCTGGCCTCCGGTCACCGAGTCTCCGCGTGCGGCGTAGGCCCTCCGCGCTGCAAGTCTTCGCGCCCCTTCTCCGAGCTTCGTACGGACTCCACGACGAAGCCTCCACACCGAGCCGCGCCTTCGCTTCCCCGAAGACACATGGTATACGCGGGACGGCGGGAGTATACATCAGCGCGTGCATGCAGGGAATGTACCTCTACATACGCGCGCGTGAAGTATGCGTCTCCTATGGTATGCATAAAATACCAACTATTCCACCGGAGGCAAGCCAGGAACGGAATGCATCCGCCTCTGCGCCCTCGGCCGAAGTAGCACAGCCCTTCGCTCTGCACGGTCTTCGCATCCGCGGCATCGACCTCGCCAGGGAATGGCTCTGCACGGAGGTGGGACCTCTCGCCCCACCGAGGTTGCCTCCAAAGCTGATACGCCCGGCCGATCCCGATGAGACCGAAGACCACCTCGGCCGAGGGCTCCGCCCAGACGACGCCCCGGAGCTGCGCCCGCCAGGCGACGCAGCCGCCGTGACGACGCGCAAAGGGGGCGTCAACGTCGATGTCTTCGCCGTAGCCTTCGCGACGGTGGACTTCGCCCGACTCCGATGCCAGACCTCGCGGCGTCAGTCTTCCCCGCCAGCTTCGCCGTGATCAACCCCGTGACGTCTTCGCCGGCCCCGTTTGGCCCCACGACGACTTCGGCGGCCAGTTTCCCTCCGCGCTGAGCATCGCCGTCGAGCTACCCTTCGCCCGGACTTCATCGCGCCGAACTCCGCGACGACCTCGTCGCGCGTGTAGCCTCCTCAGCACCGGCGCCGGGGTTACACCTCCGGTCGTCGGACGTCCAATGGTCTCTGCGCTAGCGTCAACCCCGCGCAGGAGACGGTCACCTTGGCGAAGACTTCGGGCTTTACGTTGCCTCTGTGTGCCCGGCTCCGCGTAGGACGTCGCCTCGGCAGGGCAGACTTCGCAAGCGCAGCTCGCCGGCCCCCACTCGGCGTCTCGTCTCTGGCATGTTAGAATATAATCTTGAGCATTTGCTGTTTATTTTGCATTTGTGTTTTAGCCTAAGTAGCCGTAAGTCAGGAGAAGACTTAGTCATTTGTCTGTTGCCAACGGCTTTGTATTCTGTCCGAGTCAGAAGGGCAGTTAGGAGTTTGATTTATTCTTCCGTTTGATTGTTTCCTGGATGTAACAAACTCTATTGAGTAGTCAATAAACGTATAAAAGAGAGCCTCGGATCTACCGAGTGTTTTGCGCTCTGCATCATTTCTGCTGTCCCGCTGTAACTTCCCATTTTTGTCGGATTTCCATCAGACTACTGCTTACACCTGAAATCTGTCTCTCTGAATGTGTGTGTTCAGTTAGCGCTGGCAATCTCCGAGCGTTAGATGCAATAGCTGATTTCTTACATGGCATCCCCCCGTCACATTCTCCGACGATCGTTGCCCGTTGTCGTGCCCGCGGAGGTCATCGAAGAGGAGGACGTCACCGTGCACCGCTTCTGGCGAGCCTGCACCCACGCAGAAGAGAAGCTATGGAGGTGACCTCGTCTCTGGCGCCAAGTCCTGCAGGGCTCAGGCGGCGTCGTGTTGGTGGAGTTCGAGGTGGACGAAGCCAGCGTCGAGGTGGCCGGAATGGCGGCCGGTCCATCAACGCCGCTGGGGAGTACACTCTATGCATGCCCGAAGTGTCCTGCTAGAAGCTACCTGACTTCGGCCATACTCGGGCCTTCGCGCCGCCGGGAGCCTCCACGATAGAATCCGCGCAACCGAAGGCGGGCTCCGGCCATCGCTCGTCTCCGCGACGCCCCGAAGACTAGCGCGGTGACTTCGCCAACCGTCACTCGGCCCTGCGCCGACCTCCTTGGCCTCCACTTGACCCGCAACGGCTTCGTCGGCCTTCGACTCCGCGCGCAACGACTTCGGCGACCCCACTAGGCTTCGCGATGCTTCGCCGACGTTCGTTCGGCACGTCCCTCCACGTCTGCCCTTCTCCGCATGCCGCTGGGCTCCACTCTTCGGCAGCGAGACATATGCTCATCCCCGCGCAGGCACGCATGCATGCCTGCATGTGTCGAATGGCAGCAGGCGCGGGAAAGTATACATGCACACACGCATGTGTTGATGGGACATACACCGGACTCTAAGCAAACCACAGTGACCGTCGAAGGGGCTCCGCACCCCTCGAGGAGGCCTCCGCCAGCTTCACGCAGCCAGGGCCTCCGCACCTAAAGAGTCTACTCCGCACCGCCACCATACCGCTTGGTACGTGCTGCACGTGATTATGTGCGAGGCTCTAAATTCCAGCTGCATTTCTTGCGTGCATGGCTCTTAAGGAAACGGTGATGCAGCATATCGTTTATTGCGTCTGTAGTTCCAGTATGAGATCATTTGATTCGGCCGTGTTTGCTTCTCCGGTTTTGGCCTGTTCTGGGCCACCGTAGTATCAAATGCTTTCCTGCTACTGCATTCTGGAGCATTTTGTTGCTGCAAGTCTTCGGCCATTTCTTTGATACCTCTGTTCTGGTTCTCGTTTTTGATTTAAATCGCATGATTGCCTCGAGCGTCGGCGTACTCTACGGAGTATAAATAAAACGTAGCGTCGAGGTCCGCCTCCGCACGCACCCTCACCGCCCGCAACACGCGGAGGCTTGCCTCCGCGCGCAGTCTACAGACTCTAAATAAGACGTAGCGTCGAGGTCCGCCTCCGCACGCACTCTACGGAGTATAAATAAGACGTAGCGGGGGGACGCCCCTGCGCGCACTCTACGGAGTATAAATAAGACGTAGCGTCGAGGTCCGCCTCCGCACGCACCCTCACCGCCCGCAACGCGCGGAGGCTTGCCCCCGCGCGCAGTCTACGGACTCTAAATTCGACGTAGCATCGAGGTCCGCCTCCGCACGCACTCTACGGAGTATAAACAAGACGCGGATGTTGTCCCTACGTACTCTACGGAGTATAAACAAGACGCGGATGCCGCGCACGCATGGACATTGTCCCTATGCGTATTCTCCAGAGTATAAATAAGACGTGGATATTGACCCCACGCACTCTACGGAGTATAAACAAGACGCGGATGTTGTCCGTGTGCACTCTACGGAGTATAAACAAGACGCGCATGCCGCGCACGCACGGACATTGTCCTCATGCGTACTCTCCGGAGTATAAATAAGACGTGGATGTTGATCCCACGCACTCTACGGAGTATAAAAATTGCACGATGTCCGACATACCAGGGAGTGCATCGCCTTAGCAACGCACCACCAGGATATCGTGCTTTCGCGTGTGCTGCACCAGGGAGTGCACACCATTTTTGAAGGTAGGAAAACGGCAGCTCCGCCTCCTTACCTCGGCGCGCGTAGTGCCCTCAACCTACGCCGCAAGCGCCCGCTCTCCGCGGGCACTGTTTTTGAAGGTAGGGGAACGGCGGCTCCGCCTCCTTACCTTGGCGCCCGTAGTGCCCTCAGCCTACGCTGCAAGCGCTCGCTCTCCGCAGGCACTGTTTTTGAAGGTAGGAGAACGGCGGCTCCGCCTCCTTACCTCGGCGCGCGTAGTGCCCTCAGCCTGCGCAGCAAGCGCCCGCTCCTCGGCGGGCACTATTTTTGAAGGTAGGGGAACGGCGGCTCCGCCTCCTTACCTCAGCTCGCGTAGTGCCCTCAGCCTACGCCGCAAGCGTCCGCTCTTCGCGGACACTGTTTTTGAAGGTAGGGGAACGGTGGCTCCGCCTCCTTACCTTGGCGCGCGTAGTGCCCTCAGCCTGCACCGCAAGCGCCCACGCTCCGCGGGCACTGTTTTTGAAGGTAGGGGAACGGCGGTTCCGCCTCTTTACCTCGGCGCGCATTGTGCCCTCAGCCTACGCCGCAAGCGCCGGCTCTCCGCGGGCACTGTTTTTGAAGGTAGGGGAATAGCGGCTCTGCCTCCTTACCTCGGCACGTGTAGTGCCCTCAGCCTACGCCGCGAACACCCGCTCTCCGCGGGCACTATTTTTGAAGGTAGGGGAACGGCGGCTCCGCCTCCTTACCTCGGCGCGCGTAGTGCCCTCAGCCTGCGCAGCAAGCGCCCGTGCTCCGCGGGCACTATTTTTAAAGACAGGGGAACGGCGACTCCGCCTCCCGGCCTCCACGCTTGCCGTTTGCCGTCCGCCTCGTAGGCATCGCCTCGGCGGTACGGCACGTCCTCGGCGCTCGACTCCGCCGTCCGCCCTGTGGGCATCGCCTCGGTGGGACGGCACGACCTCGGCGCACGACTCCGCCGTCCACCTTGTAGGCATCGCCTCGGCGGGATGGCACAGCTCTGGCGCAGGACTTTGCCGTCCGCCTTGTAGGCATCGCCTCGGCGGGACGGCAGGGCTCCGGCGCTCGACTTCACCGTCCGCCTTGTAGGCATCGCCTCAGCGGGACGGCACGGCGCCGGCGCTCCACTGCGCCATCCGCCTCGTAGGCATCGCCTCGGCGGGATGGCGCGTCTTCGGCGCCCGACTGCGCCGTCCGCCTTGTAGGCATGGCTTCGGTGGGACGACACGTCCTCGGCGCGTGACGGCGCCGTCCGCCTCGTAGGCATCGCCTCAGCGGGATGGCACGTCTTCGGCGCTCGACTCCGCCGTCCGCCTCGTAGGCATTGCCTCGGCGGGACGGCACGTCTTCGGTGCTCGACTGCGCCGTCCACCTCGTAGGCATCGCCTCGGTGGGACGATACGTCTTCGGCGCTTGACTCCGCCATCCGTCTTGTAGGCATCGCCTCGGCGGAATGGCACGTCCTCGACGCTCGACTGCGCCGTCTGCCTCGTAGGCATCGCCTCAGCGGGACGGCGTCGGATTCAGCGCAGGAGTTCACTGATTTCTCCGTAGGCATTGCCTCTGGGGTCTACAAACTACCAGTTACATCGGCTCACTAGTCGGCACCCTTGCGCTTGCTGTCGGGGAATGGGGGGCTGGGATAGTTGATCGCGTCAGCTCGCCCATCGGGACCTCAGCGCTTGCTGTCGAGGGAGTACCTGTTGTGGGGGTAGCCCAACCCCCCGCGACTGGGCCGTGCAACTAGTTCAACATGTAATAGGTCCAAAAGTGTAGAGGAATATACCAGTGTAAATATACCAGTGAACCCTCATCCTTTGTAAGTACTAAGGGGTAGAATGAGGATTTCTCGTCCTACCCCTCTCATATATATAAACCCCAGGAGGGGCAAAGAGGGGACATCCTCTCTCATTCTCACCAACTCTCCCGTGTGGATCTGACTCTTCTCTTCCTCCTTTAGTCCTCTCCTTTACTGTTTGGCCCGTAGCCACAACAATGGCAACTAAGAAACACGTTACTAGTGTTGGGAATTTGGATTGGAGGAATACGTAGGGAGCACGAGTTGGGATTGGTACATGGTTTGATTTCTTGTGTCTCCGAAGAAAGACAATTTCCATATGTAGAGGGTAAGGCTATAATATAGATGTAAATATTTTTCTTTTTTTAATTAACATAAATTTTTTACATATTTTTTAAAATTAATGTAAGAATTTCTAGCTTTTTGACCCTCCTAGAGTTAACATAGAAGTTTTCGAAGGAGCCTCCAATAAGTATGGATACAAAATAGAGAGAGAAATAGATAGATAAATATCCTTGTATGCAGTGTCTGACCTCTTGGTATGGCCAAGAGCTACTTGACTGTTTAAAAGCTACGCCCTGCCGTCCTCGCAAGGCACATTTTTAATTCATTGACGCATCTAAATTATATACGATTTTTGTATGTAAGTACGCAAATCATCCATGAATGGAACCTGGTTATCAGCTTCTATGTAAGTGCACAAATCATTTGTGAATCGAACCTGGTTATGCAGCGCGGTTGGCCGCTATATGGGTACCAATTTCCCTTGGAACATTTTTCTTTGTTTCACAAAGTAACCTGCGATCAGTATTAAATTCTTTGGATATGCGGTATGGACTTTCGACCGTTATGCTATAATATTGGAGAAGGCCATTGAATCAGAGTGCTAGACTGCTAGGGATCAAGGCCCGGGATATATATACACCGAGTTACCTCGAACGTGTGTGGGTTCGGGTGAGGAACAGTGTGGCTTTAAACAGGTTGGGGGCGAGATCCGATCCCAAGAATCTAGGTCGATGACCCAAATACAAAACTAGTTACTATAAGGAAATTACTATGAATAGAAGCTTTACGATCCTAGGAAGCACGTGAGTCCAGACGCCGGAGCACTGATCCTGCCGGACAGTAGCGAAACTAGGCTTTGTTGTAAAATAATCTTGTTTTAGAGTCATGTGCACAATTTGGACGTAATCGAAGTCGAATTGCAACCGCAATTCAAAGTCGTAGGTGGAAACCTAGTCGAAGTCGTATTAGAATCAGAATCGGAGTAGGTGTTGAGAACCCGTGTTAAAGTCGAACAGCCGGGTATAAAAGGAGGCTTAGAGCCATGTATTCGTTGTACCAAGCAATTGAGAAAAGACCAAAAAGAGGGATAAACACAGAGCATTGTTTTATCGTGTGTTTGTGCAAGACGTGGTCGGAAGGACTCACGATCATCGCTAGCGTGATCGGGAGGAGTTACGACCATGGCAAAGTTCCAGCAGGCGTAGTCGGGAGGCGCTACGACCACGGCAAAGGAACAGTGTTTTTACGACTACGGCTAAGGAGCGAACAACGTGGTCGTAAGGGGATCGACTACGCAGGGAAGGCTATGACCACGGTGAATGTGGTCGTAAGGAGTCGAAGGTGGTCGTAACGAGCTACGACTATACCGGAAGGCGAGCGTGGTGGAGCGACTCGACCACGTTGAAGGAAGTGAGCGTGGTCGCACGGTGTTCGACCACGGTGAAGCGATGATCGCCAAGCATCACCACGTGATCGTAGAAGGCTTCGATCACGGTATCTTGAGCGGTGAAGGAAGGCAGCGGCAGCGAGATCGCGAGCGGTCGTAAATTGCTACTGATAAATTTACGACCACGTTGAAAAAGCGATCGGAGGGGAATTGAGGCGATCGGAACTGGTCGTAAGCATCCAGGTAAGGTCATACTCAATTCTATCTGGTCGTAAACGACTCTAACCGGTCGTAAAAGGTCCTGGGAGGTCGTAAGATTTCCAACAGTTGGTATCAGAGCAGTGGTTAAACATGGCTGACACGGCGAAGCAGAGCGTGTCGCTGCAGTACCCGATCCTCAGTTCGGACAACTATCCGGTCTGGGCGATGAAGATGAAGGTCAACATGATCGCGCAAGGCGTCTGGGGTGCGGTCGAACCAAAGGAGAAGGACAAGGTCCTCGATGATCGTCTCGACAAGATGGCGATGGCAGCGATCTATCAAGCTGTGCCCGACTCAATGATGCGGCAGCTAGTCGGCAAGGAGACGGCGAAGGAAGTCTGGACTACTCTACGAACCATGCACGAAGGAGTAGATCGAGTGAAGGAGGTTCGACTTCAAACATTAAGAAGTGAGTTTGAAGCCATGAAGATGGGGAAGAGTCAGACCGTGGAAGAGTTCTCTAGTCGATTCAACGAAGTCGTGAACGAGATCAAATCTCTCGGCGATGACTTGAAAGATGAGGTGGCGGTGAAGAAGTATTTGAGAGTGCTACGGAGAAGTTTCTTCCGGTCGTGACCACGCTTATGTATTCGCAAGACCTCTCGAAGATGAAGATAGAGGAGGTAACGGAGCGCTCAAAGCACACGAGCAGCTCCTAAAGAGTTATCAAGAAGACAACGGTCAGCAAGTACTCGCTCGTAAAGAAGATGCGAAGACCGAGGAGACTCGTCATCGAGGCGGTCGTGGTCGTGGTCGTGGCACATCGACCGCCGCGCGCGTCTCATGGGCGAGGTCGAGGCTACGATCGAGAGGTCGTGGGCGAAGTGGTCGAGGAGGTGGTCGTGGAGGCGGCGACCATCATGCGACAAGACCGATATCGATGCTACACGTGCGAGAAGTATGGGCACTACGCTGCTCAATGTCGAAGCCACATCCGGTGCCATAAGCGCAAGAAGTATGGTCACTATGCTGCGAATTGTCGGGCAAGAAAAGGTAGAGGAAGCAAACTTGGCACAAACTACGAGCATAAAGAGCCAACACTCTCGTTGTCACTCTGACTTTGTAGACGAACCGACAATGGTTCTCTTGAATGAGGAAAGAGTCTTTCCAAGTCTGTTGGAGCAGGAGAGAGACTCAAGAGCGGACGGCAGATCGGTATCTCGACAACGGAGCCAGCAACCACATGACGGGTACGTACTCGATGTTTTACGAATTAAATAAGAGTGTGCTCGGAAAAGTACAGTTCGGAGACGGCTCTACTGTTCAGATAAAAGGGAGAGGCACAATCCTAATGCAATGCAAAGATGGAAGTCGAAGAAAGCTCTCGGATGTATATTACATACCGAGTCTTCGGAGCAATATCATAAGCCTTGGACAATTGACCGAAGAAGGTTGTCGGATCGAGCTCAAAGGCAACCATCTGAAGGTGTTCGACCACAGTGAGCATCTACTCATGAAGGTGCAACGGACCGTGAAACGTTTGTACAAAATCAAGATCGAAACATGCAAGCAGAAGTGTTTGAAGACCACAATTGAAGATCCTGCCTAGTTGTGGCATGAGAGATTTGGTCATATAAATTTCCAAAGTCTCAGAGCAATGGCAGAGAAAGAGATGGTGGTCGGATTACCAAAAATCGACCACCCAGAGCAGGTCTGCGAAGGCTGTCTGGTGGCGAAACAAACTCGTAGCAGTTTCCCACAGCAAGCGAAGTTTAGAGCTTCACAACCACTCGAGCTGGTTCACGTCGACTTGTGCGGACCGATCACACCCCGCACCGACGCTGGAAACCAGTACTTCATGCTGGTCGTGGACGACTACTCCAGAGCCATGTGGGTGTACATGCAGAAGAGCAAGGATGAGGCAAAGTCGAATTTTCAGAAGTTTATTAATCTTGCCGAAAACGAAGTCGACAAGAGGGTAAAAGCAGTCAGGTCTGATCGAGGAGGAGAATTTCTCGCAAAAGAGTTTGACTCAATTTGTGAAGAGAAGGGCATTGCAAGATTCTTCACGGCTCCATACTCGCCTCAACAAAATGGAGTCGTAGAAAGAAGAAACCGAACCGTGGTCGAAACCGCACGAAGTCTTCTGAAGAGTCGATACCTGCCCGGGAGGTTTTGGGCAGAAGCCGTAAGACATGCGGTCTATTTGCTAAATCGTGTGACCACACGGTCGTTGGATGGAGTTACTCCATACGAGTTGTGGTCGGGGAGAAAACCGAACGTCGATCACTTGAAAGTCTTCGGCTGTTTGGCACATGTGAGATCATCGACTTATCTGAGGAAGCTGGACGATCGGAGCAAAAGGATGATCTACCTCGGCTCGAATCGGTACCAAGGCATATAGGTGCTATGATCCAGTCGAAAACAAGCTACATGTGAGCAGAGATGTGGTCTTTCAAGAAGACAAACATTGGGAGTGGGAAGAACACCAGAACATTGAGAAAGATAAGTCGGAGTGGATAACTTTTGAAGTCGAAGAAGTCGATACCGACAATACGACAATAGAGGAAGGAGCTATGACCACACCTCAAAACTCGAACATGATTGGTGCAAATGATCAGGAAGCCTCACCTGATACTGAAGATGAAGAAGACGGCAGGTGCGAAAATGAGGAGCATCGATGAGATCTATGCTCAACCGAGCCTGATCGGATGAGTCATTCGTATACACATCGCCAAGAACCCGAAAGCTATGAAGAAGCAAAGGAGATGAATATTGAGAGCTGCAATGTAGGAAGAACTAAAATCAATTGAAGACAACAACACTTGGGAACTCACCGATTTGCCGAAGGGTCATCGAGCAATCGGTTTAAAGTGGGTCTTCAAGGTAAAGAAGGATTCCAAGGAGAAGTCGAAACACAAAGCACGACTTGTGGCGAAAGGGTATGTTCAAAAACAAGGCGTCGACTACGAAGAAGTTTTTTCCCAAGAGCTCGTATGGAAACTATACGACTACTTCTTGCATTGGCGACAAGCGGTGGATGGGAGATTCACCACATGGATGTGAAAACGGCGTTCTTGAGCGGAGACATTGAGGAGGAAGTTTATGTTTCTCAACGCGGGTTTTCAATCCAAGAAGCAAGCCGAGAAAGTCTTGAAGCTGAACAAAGCTCTCTACGGACTTAAGCAAGCACCACGAGCATGGAATTTGAAGCTTGACAAAAGTCTAAAAGACTCGGGTTCGTAAGAAGCAACTCGAACATGCGGTATACTCAAGGGAGATACGAAGAACAGATGATCGTGGGCATTTACGTGGACGACTTGGTCATTCTTGGATCGAGTTCAAGGAGATTATGAGGTTTAAAGAAGAGATGAAGAGGCTGTTCAAAATGACCGATTTGGGACTTCTGTGCTACTACCTCGGCATTAAAGTAAATCAAACCGACAACGGCATAACACTTTGTCATCGGGATATGCTCGAAAGATTCGGAGAAGTCGGTATGGAAGAGTGCAATCCATGTCAAACCCCAATGGAGAATCATCCGAAGTTGAGCAAGACAGCCCAGATCACGATTGATGCCACGACTTATAGGAGCATTGTCGGAAGTCTACGGTATCTGGTGCACACCGACCGGACATCTCGTTTGCGGTCGGATCGTAAGTCGCTTCATGGAGAAACCGACTCGGGAGCATATGAATGCCGTGAAGCACATCCTGAGATACATCAAAGGTACTTTGAATCTCGGGATTCAGTACAGGAAAGGAGGTGGAAAGTCGTTGCAGCTGACGGGCTACAGTGATAGCGACATGGCGGGAGATGTCGACGATCGAAAGAGCACGACAGGCATAATGTTTGTGCTCGGGGAGAGTCCGATCAGCTGGCAAACCCAGAAGCAAAAGGTGGTTGCATTATCTTCGTGTGAAGCCGAGTACATCGCAGCGAGCGCAGCATCGTGTCAGGGAGTCTGGCTCGCTCGACTGTTGAATGAATTGTCAGATGAAGAAATTCAGAAGGTAACGCTCAAGGTTGATAACAAATCGGCTATTTCGCTGAGCAAGAATCCGGTTCTACATGATAGAAGCAAACACATAGACACAAGATATCATTATATCAGAGATTGTGTCGAAGAAGGGAAGATTGCAATCGACTACATCAGAACAGAAGAACAGAAAGCTGATATTCTGACGAAGCCGCTGGGACGGATAAAGTTTTCAGAGATGAGGAAGAAGATTGGCATGATCGAAGTCGAAAAACAAGATTAGGGAGAGAATGCTGTAAAATAATCTTGTTTTAGAGTCATGTGCACAATTTGGGCGTAATCGAAGTCGAATTGCAACCGCAATTCAAAGTCGTAGGTGGAAACCTAGTCGAAGTCGTATTAGAATCAGAATCGGAGTAGGTGTTGAGAACCCGTGTTGAAGTCGAACAGCCGGGTATAAAAGGAGGCTTAGAGCCATGTATTCGTTGTACCAAGCAATTGAGAAAAGACCAAAAAGAGGGATAAACACAGAGCATTGTTTTGTCGTGTGTTTGTGCAAGACGTGGTCGGAAGGACTCACGATCATCGCTAGCGTGATCGGGAGGAGTTACGACCATGGCAAAGTTCCAGCAGGCGTAGTCGGGAGGCGCTACGACCACGGCAAAGGAACAGTGTTTTTACGACTACGGCTAAGGAGCGAACAACATGGTCGTAAGGGGATCGACTACGCAGGGAAGGCTATGACCACGGTGAATGTGGTCGTAAGGAGTCGAAGGTGGTCGTAACGAGCTACGACTATACCGGGAAGGCCAGAACGTGGTCGGAAGCGACTCCGACTACGTTGAAGGAAGTGAATGTGGTCGTACGAGTGTTCGACCACGGTGAACAGTGATCGCCAGCATCACTACGTGATCGTAGAAGGCTTCGATCACGGTATCTTGAGCGGCTGAAGGAAGGCAGCGGCAGCGAGATCGCGGAGCGGTCGTAAATTGCTCTGATAAATTTACGACCACGTTGAAAAGGCGATCGAGAGGAATTGAGGCGATCGGAACTGGTCGTAAGCATCCAGGTAAGGTCATACTCAATTCTATCTGGTCGTAAACGACTCTAACCGGTCGTAAAAGGTCCTGGGAGGTCGTAAGATTTCCAACAGGCTTCAGATTATCTAGACTATAGCCCGAGACCTAACAACCAAATCTCATGTACAATTCATGAAAAATCACAAAAAAAAACAGAGTTAGCCCAAGAGCAGTTGACCTAGCTCGAGGCTTAGACTTGAACTGATTCGGCTCCTGCTGCCGGAAGATGTGAGTCCGGGTTTAAACAAACACGATCGTCTCCCAGTTACCTCATGAAGCTCTTAGCCAGCAAGAAGTTCAACTGCGACGGTACTTCTTAACTACCTTTGTAGAAGACAGCAAAATTGACACCCAATCCTATTAGTCTTCTTCCTAAATTGACATCCAATCCATGAACATCACCAGAACAGAATCCCCAAAGATAATCTACTTCATTCCGGGGGAAAACAATTTCGTTTTGAAAAAAAATCCGGAGGTGGTCGAAAGGAACGAATTGAACGAAATTTTGTCATTTCGGTGAAAAATTCGGTCAAATTTACATCCAATTTGAATTTATAAACGTTAACTATGGGATATATTAATTAGAATCCATACGTGCAATGCAAGAATTGCTCTGCTCTAGCGGCAGACCTTGTCCTTGCCATCTGTTTGACCCGGGTTTGAATCGCACCACGAGCAAATGAAGTTTTTACTCAATTTTTTGCTTGTGGGACCAACGTGTTAAACAAAATTGGGAAAAATTGTTTGCTTGATGTGGGATTCGATCCCTAGCCAACTGAGAGCATGGCAATAGATTTATCCACTGTGATAGGAGCATAAGATTGAGTTTATTTGAATAGTCAAATATGCTCCAAAAGAAAGACAATGAGACTTATGACTATGTTGACAAAGGAGCAAAAGAAAGAGCAAGTTTTCCTCAAAGGCTCCCAAAGCTCCCAAAATGTGGCTTTTTCTCCAATATTCTCCCCCTTTTGGCAATAAAATCATCAAGATACAAAAGAGAGAATATAGCATGGATATGAATGAAATGGCTGAATTTTATTCAAGGCTAAGCAATTAGAGCCATGAAGATTATCCAAATTGACTTTTGATTATTACACCAAACCATAATGCATATGAACGCTATCAAGATCATGACAATTTATGCATAATCAAGCCAAGCCACATAAGTAACAATCTGAATAATAGATTAATTTTTTTAGCATGTCAAGCCATTCAAGAGCAAAGTCTAGCTAAAGGTATCCAAAGATGATGCAAGCCATGTTAATAAGCTAAGTGGAACCAAGAAGCTAGTATTGAGTCAATGTAGAGTGCTACATGTTCAAAAATGAATTATTTGTTCAAGCACTTTAGTCATGTTGTAATTAAGCAATTTTAGCACAAAAGACATATTTTTCTTTGAAACTCATGGTCGTTTCCAACCAAAATTTTAGTCATGTGCTAGATCTCAAGCCTTATACGATCATTCCAAGTAACAAGCTTAAGGAGATGATCTTGGTCATCCAAAACTCCCCCTGAGTTCATGCCTAGTGCAATGGCAAGCAGTCTCATGAGAAAGAATTGGTGAGATTAATTTTTTCGCACGCAAAGGTGATCTTTTTGCTTTCGTAAATAGTTATACTAACTCATGCTTCATCAAGAACCTAGCATAGCTCAATCTAAAGCTCAATAAAGATTCTAGACTCAACTCAGCCTATTTGACATGGCATGAATCATAAAAGGATAACTAAAGACAGACTAGTCTCAAGAGCTAACATGACATGTCTTAATTCAAGTTGTGCAATTTTAATTAACTTATCAATGGCAAAGGCTTGATGACACATATAAAGTTATGATAAATCTAGCAATTAAGCACAAATCATGGCAAGATGTGAAGCATTGTAAACATGTCATATAAGGATAATAGTCAAGGCTCCATGTAGTTATATTATAATGCAAAATGCTGAAATGAAGTGCAGGAAATCCAGCTCCCCCTCAACATATGATGCACTTTTAGTTCAAGTTGAGTTATGTCAATATTAAGCTCCAGAAGTGCCCAAATGAACTCCCCCTGAACCAAAGCTAAAAACTGAGAAGCTGGCAAAGAAAACAGAAAAGATAGTTCTTAAATCATAGACAAGATATAGAGGATACTATGGCTCAGACTGACTCTTATCTACTCCATATGACTCTAGGACAATCAACTGCTCTTCTAACACACTAAGGAGTAAACATGTTCCCTGTCTAATCAAGGGTGGCCCAACCCTTGCTAGAACCTATAAGAAGTGAGTGAGCTCAACCTAGTGAGAAGAGAGACAGCTAATAAACAACATCCTAGATCATAAGATGAGAAGAAGAAATCTAAGCAACTAGACAAAAGAAGCACTCTAATCTATGCTAGGAGGACTAACCCAAATGCACCCAAATGCAATGCAACAAAATGAGAACAGGAGCATAATATACAGGATAAAACAGTAAAGCACAAAGCTAAGCACTCTAATCTATGCTAGGAGGACTAACCCAAATGCACCCAAATGCAATGCAACAAAATGAGAACAGGAGCATAATATACAGGATAAAACAGTAAAGCACAAAGCTCCCCCTCACTACAGTCCATAAGGACAAACCACCCCAAACTCTCCCCGCAAGTTTGAAAACCTAGAGCTATCCAAAGGCTTGGTAAAGATACCAGCCAACTGGTGGTCACTCTCCACAAATTGGAGCACTATGCCACCCTTCTCCACATGGTCTCTAAGGAAGTGATACCGAATATCAATGTGCTTGGTCTGAGAGTGCTGCACTGGGTTCTTAGCAATGTTAATAGCAGAAGTGTTATCACAAAAGAGTGAAACACTGTCTATAACTAACCCAAAGTCCTGCAGGGTCGAAGCCATCCAAAGTACCTGGCTGCAGCAATTGGCAGCAGCAACGTACTCAGCCTCTGCGGTGGACTGTATAACACCGGACTGCTTCCTAGAAGACCAAGAGACAAGAGAAATGCCAATGAATTGGCAAGTGCCGAAGTGCTCTTTCTATCTATTCTACAGCCAGCAAAGTCTGCATCCGAGTAGACTCTAAGGGAAAGACAGGAAGAGGAAGAGTATCGAAGGATGCGCTTCATCGCCTAGCGGTGAGATAAGCGAGGAGAAGCCTGAAACCGAGCACAAAGACACACAGAGAAGTGTATGTCCGGTCTCGAGGCAGTGAGGTACAAGAGGGAGCCAATCATGCTTCTGTACTCTTTTTGGTCAACTAGCTCGCCATCCTCATCTGGGTCAAGTGAAGCTGTGGATGCCATGGGAGTTGACACCGGCTTATCATCACTCATGTGAAAAGCGTTTCAGGAGATCACGAGTGTACTTACCCTGATGCAAGAAGGTACCCTCTCGAGTCTGCTTGATCTGGAAGCCAAGGAAGAAGGTCAACTCACCCATCATGCTCATCTCAAACTCGGTGCTCATGACATCCGAGAACTGTAAAACAAGAGCATGAGAAGAGCCGCCAAAGATGATGTCATCCACATAAATCTAGATGAGCAGAAGGTCATTGCCATGCCTACGAATGAACAAGGTATTATCTACTTTACCCATCTCAAACCCATGACTCAACAAATAGGATTTAAGCCTCTCATACTGATGAGGACATCCCAGCTCAGCATGTTCCATCACATATCAACTATTCACCATCAAGCATAAAGGATACAAATCAAGGTCCACTTACACGAAGTCGTGCCAAGAAAATACAAGAACAGGTGAATTCATTCCTAGCTGATTTTGATTTCAACATATCTCAGGATGTTATACTACCTAAATGTTCTACATTGATGTTACTTAGGTTTACACATGAAGCGAAGGAAGCTACTTGGCATGAGGAACAAATACAATGCTACGATCAGACCACCTGGCTGACAGCACCTACAGCCACAAAGAAGCAACCATAACTTTTGTTTTCCGAAGGCTCTGGGGGTCCATGAGTACTTGATGGAAAGCTTATCAAGTCTATTTTCCAATGCAACAAACCCCACGTCATTTGGACTTTCCAATAAGAAGTTATGATCGAATTAGTGGAGACTGCTCAGAAGGCTAACAGTCACGCGAGACCTCCTCGGGAATTCATCTCGTGGAGACCTTTCACCTAGCCTATCTTCAGAAATTCCAATTCCTTTTCACACTCAACTAGGAGGGTTGTTCCTAGTATAAATACCCCTTGTATCTAAACAATTGGGAGCTTTGAATCATTTGATAAACCATAGTTTTGCAGCCGAGCTGCTAAGTGTCTTACTCACACCATTGTTCTTCCTTGTTCTTCTTGGACTCGTGAAGAGATCCCTTTGGGATCCCCTAATTCGTGCTCTAGGCTTTCGGGCCTTTTGTGTGGGTTAGTCCCGGATTGTGGTTCTGCGGTCGTTCGGAGATCGAGTCGAAGTCCTCAAGGTTTCGGTGTCTCTCTCCCCGTCGTTTGGTCGCATCCAACCTTGGCAGGTATAAAGCTAGTTACCCCGCTGTTCGCAGCAAGTTATCCTCGGTTCTTCGACCTACTGTCGTGAAGATCGGGCCATCCCAAGGAGGTTCCTACCATTTGGTATCAGAGCAAGGTTGTCACGGTAGGTCTTACCATCATATGTTATTGTTTTGTTCATCTCCTAGAGTCCACTGAAAAAGCCACAAAAAAATCCCATAGCCTTTTCACGGTACTGTTACCTTTGTGTCGTTGTGTTCATCAAGTTGCTAGTCACCATCTTTACTTATATAGTGTTTTGTTTATTTGTTATCCGCACCCCTGTTAGTGTCAAAAAAAAATAAAAAGAGAAGAAAGAAAGAGTCAAAAAAAAAAGAGAAGAGAAAAGAAGTGAAAAGTAGGGGCTGTGTTGTGGATTACAAAACTGAAAATTTCAGTTCTGCATACTCAAGTTTGTGGTGTTCTTAACAGCAACGTTTACATATCTTTTGAACGGTTTACGCCACTTGGTTACAGATCGCAGCCTTCCTTGAACAGCCACCTATAGCTCCACAAAAATCTGAAAACCGGACCTCTCGACTCGTAAACCTTTCAACCGCTTAACCACAGCTGGGTTACTATCACTTTTGCGCACTCACAGTCCTAGAGAACGAGCAAGAGCTTTGGTAAGTAAGAGGTGAGGTTGTGTGATTCCACAAATATTATCTATTCCACTTTCTCTTTGCTAACATGGCAGGTTCCAACTCAAGTGTACATGGGGAAAATCATGAAGGAGATGAACAACCAGTCACACGAGTGAGATGCAACAATTACGTGAACTGGTTCAGGCCATGGGACAGATGCTCAATGAACGCCTTCCGTCGCTGGTGGTGGGGTCTACATCAACCTAACCCTGCTGCTGATCATGGTGAAGCCGCCGATGAGAACTCGATGGGAGCCGCTAATGACGACTTCCACGGCCAGCAAGATCTTGGTCGGGGTGATGGACGAGGGGGCGGTGCTCATCGTGGCCGAGGCGCAGCTGCACATATTCTGCAGCACGGGGGAGGTGCTCATGGTCGGGCTTTTGGCCACTGTGTGCGCTTTCATGATGAAGAAGACCATAATGATGATGACCATGATGAGGAATTTGATGATAATGAGAATCTATTTGCTGATGGTGGGCGATATGGACATCGAGATCATCGTCGAGATGCTATCCATAGAGATAGAAGACAACCCCATGGTCGCCGTGCTAGGGATGATGCGGATAACATTGCTCGAGTCAAGCTGAGTGTCCCTAAGTTTACGGGAAAAGAAGAACCTGATGCATATCTTGAGTGGGAGGAGCAATGTGATCAGATTTTCAGAGTGCATAATCTGTCCAACCAGAGGTGTGTAAACCTTGCTTCAGTTGAGTTTTCTGGTTATGCCCTCACTTGGTGGAATCAAATACAAGAGAATCAGCTTGTGTTGGGACGTGAGCATATTGATACATGGGCTGAAATGAAGCGTGCCATGAGAAGGCGCTTTGTTCCTTCGAGCTATAATCGTGACCTTCACAATAGGTTGCAAACATTGAGACAAGGTTCTAGGTCAGTTGATGAATATTATAAGGAGATGGAACTACTCATGGTTCGTGATCTTGGGATTAGAGAAGATGGTGAATCAAAATGGCAAGATTTTTGCGTGGTCTTAATGAAGAAATTTCAAGTTTTGTTGAGATGTTTCCATATCATAATCTGCAAGATCTTGTGGATCAAGCAATGCGTACGGAGAAGAAGATTCAACGAGAGGGACATAGACGTTCTTCTGGGAGCCGTTTCACTTCAGCTCCATGGCGTCGGCAGCAGCCCAAGACTTCTATTGTTGGTGATCGATCTCAAGGCATTGCCGCAGTCTTCACCATCTACTGCTGCTGCAAAGTCTACACTCTCTTCGGCCTCTTCACCTACTGCGCAACAAAAAAATCAACACCTGCTGCCCGTACAGCAGCATCCTCTGTCGCCGGCTGCAGCATCATCTTCACATAGCCGAGAGATTGTATGTCACAAATGCAAAGGCCGAGGACATGTCGCTGCTGAATGTCCTAGTAGAAGAACCATGTTTGTGAATGAGCTAGGCGAGTGGGAATCTGAAAGTGAGCAAGAAGAAGATGGCATACAAGAAGAAACAGTGGGCAATGATGGGAGTGAGATCCAACCCGACGAAGGTGATAATAATTGCTTTATTTCTCTTCGAGTGCTTAGTGTTACTGCTGAAAAAGAAGAGAATGGACAGCGACACAATCTCTTCCATACTCGAGGCATGATCAAGGACAAGTTGTGTAGAATTATTGTTGATAATGGCAGCTGCAACAATATTGCAAGTCAAGAATTGGTTGAGCGAATGGGGTTAAAACAGCGGCGCCATCCTACTCCATACAAGATGCAATGGCTTAATGATTGTGGTACGCTACGTGTAAACCATGTTGTGACAGTTCCTTTCTCTATTGGGAAGTATAATGATCATGTGGAGTGTGATGTGGTGCCTATGCAAGCATGCCAACTGCTGCTAGGAAGACCATGGTTATATGATCGTGATGTTCAGATTTTTGGTCGAACCAACAAGTTATCTCTCATGTACAAAGGAGAGCGAATCACTTTGCTTCCTTTGACACCGGAGGAGATATTGAAGGATGATGTAAAAAGAAAACAGCGAGAGAGTGAGAACCACTTACGAGTGACCCACAAACATAGTGAGGTAGTGAATCCAAAGCCAAATAAAACTCCACAGCTACAAAGAACCAAGCCAATGGGAAAAGAGGATTAGTCATGATGGCTAGGAAAGGGGATTTAAAAGAATTGAGTGAACCCAATGCCATGTTCTTTGTACTCTGTACAAGGACAATTTTCTTTCCACTAACAACTTACCCTCTATATTGCCAAGTGTTGTTTATGATGTGTTGCAGAATATAAGGATGTATTCCGGATGAAGTACCACCAGGGCTTCCACCTAAGAGAGGAATCGAACATCAAATCTACCTTGTCCCTGGTGCCCCACTTCCAAACCGAGCCTCAGATCGCACCAACCCGGAGGAAACAAAGGAAATTCAGCGCCAAGTTCAAGAGTTGATCGAGAAAGGGTATGTAAAAGAAAGTCTTTCACCATGTGCTGTCCCTGTTATTTTAGTTCCAAAAAAAGATGGCTCATGGAGAATGTGTGTTGATTGCCGAGCTATCAATAACATAACAATAAGATATAGACATCCAATACCTAGACTGGATGACATGCTTGATGAGCTTAGTGGTGCTATCATTTTCACAAAAATTGACTTGAGAAGTGGCTATCACCAAATCCGAATGAGAGAGGGAGATGAGTGGAAAACTGCTTTCAAAACCAAATTTGGGTTGTATGAATGGTTGGTGATGCCGTTTGGATTGACAAATGCACCAAGTACTTTCATGAGATTGATGAATCATGTGCTTAGAGCTTTTATTGGCAAATTTGTTGTTGTTTACTTCGATGATATCTTAATTTACAGCAAGTCTCTTGAAGAACATATTGAACATCTAGCAAGTGTGCTATGTGTTTTGAGAAAGGAATGCTTGTATGCTAACCTTGCCAAGTGCACCTTTTGCACCGACAAGGTAGTCTTTCTTGGTTTTGTTGTTTCAGGTCAAGGTGTCGAAGTTGATGAAGAAAAGATAAAAGCTATTCGTGAATGGTTGCCTCCACAGAATGTGAGCCAAGTGCGCAGTTTCCTTGGACTTGCAGGTTTCTATCGTCGGTTTGTGAAAGACTTCAGTACCATTGCTGCACCCATCAATGAATTAACAAAGAAAGATGTGCTATTCCATTGGGGTGAGGCACAAGAGAAGGCATTTGAGGATCTGAAAATGAAGTTGACAACTGCACCACTCCTTGCACTTCCTGACTTTGGTAAGACCTTTGAAATTGAATGTGACGCAAGTGGTGTGGGGATTGGTGGCGTGCTCATGCAAGAAGGTATGCCTATTGCATATTTCAGTGAAAAGCTAAGTGGTCCAATTCTAAATTACTCCGTTTATGATAAAGAATTATATGCTCTTGTAAGAAGTTTGGAAACTTGGCAACATTATCTCTTACCCAAAGAATTTGTGATACACTCCGACCATGAATCCTTGAAACATCTTAAGGGCCAACTAAAACTAAACCGAAGACATGCTAAGTGGAGTGAGTTCATTGAGTCTTTTCCTTACATTGTTAAGTACAAAAAAGGGAAGGATAATGTTGTAGCTGATGCTTTGTCTAGACGCCATGCTTTGCTTTATCAGCTTGATGCTAAAATTCTTGGATTAGAAAATGTGAAAGATTTGTATATTGCTGATCCTTATTTTGCTGAACCATATTCCAAATGTAATGATGGAAAGGGCTGGGAAAAGTTTCATTTACATGATGGATTTTTGTTTGGGCTAACAAACTTTGTATTCCGAATGTTCTGTTCATCTCATGCTTGTGCAGAAGCTCATGCCGGTGGGCTTATGGGTCATTTGGTGCTAAAAGACGGAACAAGTGTTGGTTGATCACTTCTTTTGGCCGAAGATGCGACGCGATGTGGAGAGATATGTCATGCGCTGCGAAACATGCCACAAAGCTAAGTCCCGCTTGAACCCTCATGGCTTGTACACCCCTCTACCTATTCCTAGTGTACCTTGGGAAGACATTTCAATGGATTTTGTTCTTGGTTTACCTCGAACTAAGAGGGGGAGGGATTCCATCTTTGTTGTGGTTGATAGATTTAGCAAGATGGCTCATTTCATTCCCTGTCATAAGAGCGATGATGCTTCATATATTGCTGAATTATTTTTCAGGGAAATTGTAAGACTTCATGGCGTGCCGCGGACCATTGTTTCAGATCGTGACACCAAGTTTTTGAGCTACTTTTGGAAGACCTTATGGGGAAAACTTGGGACAAAATTGCTGTTCTCTACGACATGCCATCCACAAACTGATGGTCAAACTGAAGTTGTGAACCGAACATTGTCGACACTGCTGCGAGCTGTTCTCAAGAAAAATTTGAAATTATGGGAGGAAAGCTTGCCTCATGTGGAGTTTGCATTCAACAGGGCAGTACACTCGACCACTAAGTTTTGTCCATTTGAGATTGTATATGGTTTCAAACCTACTGCTCCTATCGATCTTTTGCCTTTGCCTATGCAGGAACGTGTAAATTTTGATGCAAGCAAACGTGCAGAATTTGTCAAGAAGCTTCATGATCGAGCAAAAGAAAACATAGAAAAGATGACCAAGATGTACATGAAACGTGCCAACAAGGGGCGTAAGAAGATGTTATTTGAACAAGGAGACTTAGTTTGGGTGCATTTGCGCAAGGACCGTTTCCCTGAACAACGCAAGTGCAAGCTGCAGCCACGTGCCGATGGTCCCTTCAAAGTGCTCCGCAAGATCAATGACAATGCATATGAAATTGAACTTCCAAGTACGTATGGTGTAAGCCCAACCTTCAATGTCTCCGATCTGTCTCCATTCTTTGGACCAGAAGAGTCGAGGACGACTCCTTTTCAAGAGGGGGAGGATGATGAGGACATCCCAGCTCAGCATGTTCCATCACATATCAACTATTCACCATCAAGCATAAAGGATACAAATCAAGGTCCACTTACACGAAGTCGTGCCAAGAAAATACAAGAACAGGTGAATTCATTCCTAGCTGATTTTGATTTCAACATATCTCAGGATGTTATACTACCTAAATGTTCTACATTGATGTTACTTAGGTTTACACATGAAGCGAAGGAAGCTACTTGGCATGAGGAACAAATACAATGCTACGATCAGACCACCTGGCTGACAGCACCTACAGCCACAAAGAAGCAACCATAACTTTTGTTTTCCGAAGGCTCTGGGGGTCCATGAGTACTTGATGGAAAGCTTATCAAGTCTAGTTTCCAATGCAACAAACCCCACGTCATTTGGACTTTCCAATAAGAAGTTATGATCGAATTAGTGGAGACTGCTCAGAAGGCTAACAGTCACGCGAGACCTCCTCGGGAATTCATCTCGTGGAGACCTTTCACCTAGCCTATCTTCAGAAATTCCAATTCCTTTTCACACTCAACTAGGAGGGTTGTTCCTAGTATAAATACCCTTGTATCTAAACAATTGGGAGCTTTGAATCATTTGATAAACCATAGTTTTGCAGCCGAGCTGCTAAGTGTCTTACTCACACCATTGTTCTTCCTTGTTCTTCTTGGACTCGTGAAGAGATCCCTTTGGGATCCCCTAATTCGTGCTCTAGGCTTTCGGGCCTTTTGTGTGGGTTAGTCCCGGATTGTGGTTCTGCGGTCGTTCGGAGATCGAGTCGAAGTCCTCAAGGTTTCGGTGTCTCTCTCCCCGTCGTTTGGTCGCATCCAACCTTGGCAGGTATAAAGCTAGTTACCCCGCTGTTCGCAGCAAGTTATCCTCGGTTCTTCGACCTACTGTCGTGAAGATCGGGCCATCCCAAGGAGGTTCCTACCACATACCAAGCTCTAGGAGCCTGCTTAAGTCCATACAAGGCTTTGGAAAGCTTGTAGACAAGGTTTGGGTTTTTGGGGTTCTCGAAACCTGGAGGCTGTCTAACATAGACCTCTTCCTCAATAAACCCATTGAGGAAGACACTCTTGACATCCATCTAGTAAAGCTTGAAACCATTAGAAGCTGTAAAAGCAAGCAGGATTCTAATGGCCTCTAGCCTAGCTACAGGGGCAAAGGTCTTCTCAAAATCTAGACCCTCAACCTGGGAGAAGCCCTGAGCTACCAGTCTAGCCTTGTTTCGAATGACTACCCCCTCCTCACTCTGCTTGTTTTTGAACACCCACTTGGTACCAATGACATTATGACCTCTAGGGGGCTCAACAAGCGACCAGACCTTGTTTCTCTCGAAGTTTTCCAACTCCTCATGCATGGCATTGACAAAAGACTCATCAGAAAGTGCATGACTAACATCCTTGGGCTCAAATGTGGCAACGAAGGCAGAGTGGAGACAGAAATATGACATGCCAGACTTTGAGCGTGTGACTCGCTCAAAGAGGTCTCCAATCATCTGCTCTGAAGGATGGTCTTTCTGGATATGTCGGGGAGGTCCTGGAGGAGATGAAGAAGTGACCTCTACCTCATGAGCTGATGAGGTAGGAACATAGCCACTAGCTCCAGAAGAAGTAGAAGGCATGGGCTGATCTCCTCGAGGTGCAGTGGTGGAAGCAAGCACCTCAAGGGGAGGAGGAACTGGATCAGGTAAACAACCCTCATCTCCATCATCCTCATCATCCACAAAGATGGTTTCAGACTGCTCTAAAGAACCTGAGATATTGGGCCTAGTCCCCGGACTGGCCTCATCGAAGGTCACCTCACAGGTTTCTACCATTTTACTAGACTCGCAGTTCCAGATCCTATAAGCCCGCGAAAAAGTCGAGTAACCTAGAAAGATACCATCACAAGATCGTGACTCGAACTTATCTAGGTTCCTGGACTTCAAGATAAAACACTTGTAACCAAACACACGAAAATGAGATACACTGGACTTTCGCCCATATCTTAACTCATAAGAGGTGCGATGCAAGTGTTCCCTGAAGAAGACTCTGTTGGAAACATGGCACGCGGTGGCTATAGCCTCAGCCCAAAACTTCCTCGGTGTAGAGTACTCATCAAGCATCGTCCTGGCCATCTCGACCAAGGTACGGCTCTTCCTCTCCACAACGCCATTCTGCTATGGGATGTATGGAGAATAGAACTGGTGCGCTACACCTGTCTCACCGCAAAACCTCTCAAAGTAGGAATTCTTGAACTCCAAGCTGTTGTCACTACGGATCGCTTGTACGGCACCCAGGAGCTCAACAGAAAGCTTACTAAACAAACCCCAAAAATAGGTAAATGTCTCATCCTTCGAAGCTAAGAAAAACACCCAAGAATACCTCGAGAAGTCATCGACCACGACAAGAACATACCACTTCCCTCCTGCTGACTGCACTCAAGCTGGGCCAACTGTGTTCATATAGAGCAGCTGTCCTAGTGCATCGGTCATAGTCATTGTGACCGGAGGATGAGAAGCGGCAACCATCTTGCCATGCCGACAAGGAGCGCAAACAAGATCTTTGACCATCTTGAGTTTAGGCAGACCACGAATGAGATCGTGGCCGCTAACTCGAGTCAAATGGTCAAATCTAATATGACCAAGTCTCCTATGCCAGAAGGTAAGGTCACGGGACTCAGAAGCAACTAAACACCTGAGAAGATCACCAGAAAACTCAACAAAATCAGCACGAAAGATCCTTCCATATCTAGAAATCCCGCAAACCAGACTCCCCGAAGAATCAAGAATTTTGCAAGCATTTTTCTTAAAGCTCACCTCGAAACCGTCATCGGAAAGCTGGGAAACAGAAAGCAAATTGTACTGCAACTTACTCACTAAGGCAACATCTTTTAAAATAAATGAATCATTAACGTGCATAGTACCTTTCGCGATGATGCGCGAGACGAAGCGTCTCCAAAGGTGATAGTCTCATCACCTGGAGCTCGGGCTAGGGAAGAGAACCAACAGGAGTCTCCGGTCATGTGTCGAGAACAGCCGGAGTCAACAAGCCAAACCTCTCCCTTCTCTGCCCGGCGAACCTAGTCAAGCAAAGAGTGAAGGCTCAGTACTGGGATAAATCAAAAATGATTTTGGAACCCAATACTGAGTCACACGTCGAGCAGAAGAAGTAGCCACACATGATTGACCTCTAGCTACCCTACGCTCTCTGTCGCTCAAAGAGCCAGAAGGTCTACGAGTAGATCTGAAGCTGTTGTTGGATCCGACTGCTATGGAAGAGCGAGTCAGAACACCAGCAACATGCTGATCTCGCCGCGAGTAGCCATCTCGATGGGCGAAATGAGATCTACCCTCAGAACGATGGAGGTCACGACCAGAGGCATATCGAGGACGAAAACCAGAAAACTCAGAAAATCCAAGTCGTCGATGCTGCCCAACCCATCAATAGAAGCAACTCTCGACCTCGTGTTGGTCTTAGGTGCACTCAAGGTCTGGGTTGGCCTTGAATACGCCTAAGAACCTCAACACGGTCTCTATGCGTGATCTTGGCGCACCTGAAACATCTCTCGATCAAGTGTCCATCCTTCTGATAGAAGGTGCAATGGTACTTTACCTTCTGAGATGTAGAAGTAGCATGGTGGGGCATCGCCTTCTGAGAGGTCGAAGCAACAGGTGGAACCACCTTACTGTCAGAGATCCCTTGGACAAAGCCCGCTGATTTGAATTGAACTTTCTCAGTTCTGGGCTTGACCTCGATCACACCTCCTGCTATGGGTCCGAGAACAGCAGGTGGATGCTTCCTCACATCCTCAAGAAAATCATATCCTAGACCTTGATTGAATTTGCAAATCTTGGATTGGTCTAGAATAAGATTTAGCTTCTTCTTGCCTCCTACAAATCTCTTAAGAGTGTTTATAAGATACCGACACTCCTGAAAGAGAGAGGTGCAAGAAGAGCAGGGGAAGAAGAGACAGCAGAAGGTAAGGGAGTATAAGAAGAACCAACAGCAGAAGAACGGAAGGCATGTGCATGCACAGCCGCCTCAGAAGAGACAGTCCTACTGCTAGCCATTTGGTTCACATTGCTAAGCGTCAATACCAAACCCTCATGCTTCTTCCCAACAGCACACACATCACAAGCAGATGGTGACTTCTCTAGAAGGTCCTTAGTTAGCTTCACACATTTTTTATCCAATGCAATCAAGTTAGATTTTAGTTTTTCACAGTTATTGCATGGTGAGCTAACAGGGTCCTTAGAAGCATATTGAGCCAATTTGTTACTGTTATCAATCATCTCTTGAAACTATTTGGAAACGGATTCAAGCTTAGCAGTCAACTTGGGACAGTTCATACATGAAGCAATGGGTTTTAACAGAAAAGCTTGTAACTCAACAATTTTATGATCTGCCTTTTTTAAGTTCATCTTCAAATTAATGCAACTTTCACATGATTCAGGCAGATCGAGAAGCATAGTATAAAGACCTCTAAAAGCATTGTCCTTATCCTCACATGAGTTGCAAGAAATAGTCTCCACAATAGTAGATGAAAAAGCAGCTACCCTACTCATCTCTAGCTTAGCAAGCAGACTAACATTCTCCACCTTAAGCAAATCTAGCTCAGAATACACACTATCATGAGAGGTCCTTAATTTCTCCATATCACCAAACAAAGAAGAACATGTATCACAGTCGTCACGAGAGGGAGCAGATATAAGTGAAGTAAGCTCCCGTGACAATCTATCTACTTCCTTCTCCAACTCGCTACACCTAATTCTAGATCTAGCATGAAATTTTCCTAGCTTAAGAAAAGCATCATTAAGCTGGTCATAGGAGGGGTATACCTCGTTGGAGTCAGAGTAGAGCTCGCTGTCGCTAATGTCACCCTCAAGGGCCATGAAGCACATGCTGCTGAAGTCCTCGCCATCCTTGGGATCTGATCGTCCTTCCCATCGTCGTCGCTCCACCCCTCCACCTCGCTGAGGTCAAGGTCATCGAAGGCGGTGAGGACGCGATGGAAGAGCTTCTTGGCTTTGCCAAGGTTGCGGAACTTCTTCTCTTTGCTTGGAGTATTCTTGTTGCGGTTCTTGTCGGTGTAGACGTTCTTCCTCGAACCACCGTAGTCGTTCTTGCCCTCCAACTTGTGGCAGTTTGCTCGAATGTGGTTGGGGCCACCACACTCAAAGCAAATCACACGTCCTCCTCTCTTTCTCTCTCTAACCCTCTTGTATGCATAAGAGAATTTTCTGGCTAAGAGGGCTAGTTGGTTTTCTGGAAGCTGTTCAAGTAGGTCATCACTCATCTCACAAACAGCAGCAAGAGAAAAACCAGAAATACCATCAGAAGGAAACTCAGAAGTCAAACTGGGATCAGTGACCAAAGCCATCGACTGAGACTTCGACTTGCGAGAGACAATGTCAATCTCGTGAGTCTTGAGGCGTGAGTACAACGCATCAAGAGTCAATGTCGAAATATCAGTGGTGTCCTTGATGGTGGTCACCTTCATCTCCCAAACTCGCAAATCCAAGGCCGCAAGTATCTGTCGAGAGTTGTCCGAGTCAGGGTATGTGAGACCGATCGCTCGGAGGTTGCTCAAGATCTTGTGGAATCTTGCAAAGCACTCATCAAGGGACTCTCCAGCGAGCATTTCAAACTTGTTGTAATCTCACTTGTACTGGTCCTGTCGTACCGTCTTAATTTGGGTGGTGCCCTCATGGTAAGCATCGAGGGTCACCCAAATATCATAGGCCGACGTAAGATGAGAAATGCGATCAAACTTATTTCGGCTCAACCCTTGGATAATGATGTTCCTTGCCTTTGCATTCGCCTCAACATCGGGCATATTCGCCACATTGATGTTCTCATCGGCAGGAACAAGAAAGTGAGTTTTGACTTTGCGCCATATCGCATAGCCCTGATATGTTTGTGATATACAGTAATGTACCAGTGAGCACTATCTACTAATCCATGGAATAGTGCGGTGGAATAACAGAGGATCTGGGTTTGCTAACCCAGTGTCTGACAGAGCTAGTATCACAGCATATTGACTGTAGGTCGTAACCTTAGTTACCATGGCCGTTAGTTCTATTACTAGGACTATTTCTTTAAAATCTAATTGAAAAATTTAAGTAGTGTTACTACTCTCATCCCTCTTAAATGATTCCCTCTCATCTACTTGCTGCCCTAGCCATTTTCAGCTCCAACGCTCTCTTATCCCGAATTCAAATTAACGCGAGCCCAAGTTTCCTTCTGAAAACTCTTCTGAAAAACTACCTTGGGCCAAAATCATAAAACTTATATTGGGTTTTATTTTCAAAAGTTATTCATCCTTGGAAGAGTAAATTATCAAAAATTTATTTGTAAAGCTTATTTCCAAGCTCATTTCAACAAACTTAAGCTTCCAAGGAAAAGTTTCCCAAAATTCAACTCCCTGCCAGTTTATGCCAAGAATTCGCTTTGGCTCCTCAAATATAAGTGTAAATCCTGGGGAATTCATGACAATCATAGGAGAGAATTAATGGTGTGAATTTCAAGATGAAAAGTAAGCAAATCAATTTGGGTGATTGACTTGGCTACCCGGGTGAACCAATCTGGGTTATTGAACTGACTAGATGGATAGATCAGTTAGCATGGGTGTACTAATTTAAATGATTAGAGTGGCTAAATATGTGTAACATCCGAAAAATTTGGTTATTCAAAAATATGGAATTTTAAAAACTTTTCTTGCATTTTGATGGTTTTTGAATTCTTCTGAATCTTTACTTGAAAACTATGGAGTGTTGTTGCATGCAAATAAATAAAAATGAGAAACAAAATCCAAAGTGAAAATAGTAACAGTGTTAATAAAAGATATGAGAATAATAGAAATCAATGAATTATGAATTTTAAACCAATTTTTAAATTACACTCAAGTCCAAGTTAAAATTTAAAATTTAAACTCAAAGCGAGAGTCAAGCAATCGCATCTAAATGATTAAATTGAGAAATTCAAAATTTTGAACATCCTGCAAAAATGGAAATTAATAAAGCCTAATAAAAATTTAAAGTTTGAATTAAAAGTCTAAATTCTGAAAACTTTGCTTAAACCTTTCTGTTTTCCCCCTCTTTTCCTTCACTTTCTTCCTTCTTTCATTACCATGTGGCCCCTTCTCCTCCCCTCACTGCCACTGGGACACGGCTTCCTCCTTTCTTTTTCTCCCAGCTCCCCTCACTCTCATGGCAGAGCTTGCTCCACGTCCCCTCTCCTATGCGCTCGCCGCGCCCGCGGCGCCTGCCGCCGCCCCTGCCCCCACGGCGCCCACGTCACGTGCACGCCCCAGCTGACCCGCGCCCACGACCGCCGTGTCCCATCGCCCGCGCCCTATAGTCCTACCAAAGCCACGCCGCAGCCCATGCCCTGCCGCCGCTCCCACCACTCTCCACGGCCCCCTTTTTTCCGTCGCTATAAAAAGGCCGGTGAAGCACTCCTTGGCAATGCCATCCCCTACTAGTTCCTTCCCCGAAAGGAATTGGTTCCCCAGCGCCCCTAGCTCGCCGGCGGCTCTTCCTTTCCCCAACACCGGCCGAACCAATCCCGCCGATTAAAGCCACCCCGGGTCAATTCAGTGCTGCTGAAGCTTCCTCGGAGCACTCCGTTGTCATCCCCACTCTCGGTTGGCGCAATCGCCGCTGGTAGCCCGCCAGCACCGTGCGCCATCGCTGCCTGACAACCGCCTCCGCCGCCGGCTCCCCTCGATGCATCTCCCGCTCGGCTAGCCCATTGGTGAGCCTTCCCCAAATCCCCTAATACTCGCATACACCTCGGTTTCCTCCTTCTTCCCCGCCGGCGTCGTCGCCCCGCGCTCACCTAACCGCCGGCCGCCTCGGGCTGCCACCCGCCCTCCTCGTCGTTGCCCCAACCGATGCGCCCCCACCTGTAGGTCCTCTACCCCCTAGACAACCCATTTCAGCATTCGCCGGCACCACCTTGGCCGCCACTCGCCGGCGACGCCACCAACTACTCAGCGCCGCCGCCCTCCCCTGCTTCGCTAGCTAGCTCCCCTGCTTTTGGGCTTTCTTCATTTAATTTGTGCCCTCCCTCTCTTCACCCAACGGGCAATGGCCCAGTGGCCAGCCGAGTCAAGCCAGGCGCACAAGTAACAGGTCCTGAGTTCGAACCCTCTCTACCGCATATTTCCCCCTCTTTTGTTTTACTTTCTCTAACCCATTTTAATTAAGGAAAATTTAGGAAGAATTAGGAGATAATCTAGGGTATCTAATAAATTTAATAAGGTTATAAAATAAGGTATTTAAGATTTAATATTTGGCTATTTATTATAAGGGCTTAAATACTCATTGAGATCTAATTACCAATTAAAGACATCAATAAAAATATGGTTTTGCTTAATGTCCAAAGTTAATAAAAATCCTAATTAGAATATATATATATATATATATATATATATATATATATATATATATATATATATATGCATCCAAGTTAAATTTAAAAAGAATAAAATTTACAACTATAGAAGCAAGGTTTTAAATTAAAAAGATTACCATGGACCACAATTAAATATATGCCCTAACATTTAAAATATTTCCATTAATTGAATCTCAATTGTCAGTTTAATTAAATTAGGCCTCTTCATAAAATTAATTGAACGATAGGGCGTGACCATAAACTTTTAAATTAGAAGGCCCTAATAAAATCCTCGCCATCAGCACGTCGTCAATAAATAAATCTATGTTATAATAAAACTAAGCCTAATAATAACTAAAGTGTAGACAAAATAAAAATGTGCCACTACTTAAATCTTAACTTTAGAATTAGTTGGACAAAATTGAATAACGCAAGCTAGGGCCGTATAAATAGACCTTACTCCAAATTAAACCTTAGCCTAGTGATAAATGGAGGTACATGAAATATCATACCGCAAAATGTTATAAACATAGACTACAAGATTAACTCGGTAAGCTAAGAGTTGCAAACATTACTTATATATGTATATCATATGCCCTCAACATTAGCACTCGACAAAATACACCAATTCATAGGTTTAATCTAGCTCATGGAATTTCCTTGATAAATACAAAAAGTAATAAAAGAGATTATTAATAAAAGGTCAAGTCATCGTATTCTACCACCGACCATGCCTCACATCACTCAAAACACCCGTTAACTCGTAATAAAACTAAGTTGGGTTTATTCGGATTCATTTGGATCTTTTGAGTTATTTGCTTTTATTTGAATTCAGTTGTTCGTAGCGTAATTAGAAATTGGAAGCCGTGAAGACTCAACAGATCAAGCGAGATCAAGCTCAAAGTGAAGATAGAGACCAAAAGCTCAAGATAAAGCATTGTGTGAGCTCAAGACCGCGGTAAACTGTGCCAGGCGAGTCAATACTTTGATCATGTTGAATTTACATTTTTTGCAAATTACTTTGGTTTAAATTATCAAATTGCATGCTATTATTTTATATGCAAATACATGTTTAATTTAAGATTCTAGTTATATGCCCATTATTTAACTTGATTAATATTACATCTCCTTTGGAATATTTGAATATGTGAACCTTGTCGCCCTAGCAAAATTATAATAGCAATCTTTCGAAAATAAGTCCCTAATTATACACCATGCTTAGTACTGCATAGATACTTGGGGACGCTGAAATGCCCCAAGCATCATTATCATTTTTAATGATGATAAATTGGTTTGGGAAGTCATGGTGGTAATGACCGGTATATGTTGGTATGATTATTTTTGTCCCCAAAAACCCTAACTTGTGCTTAAATATCTGGGCAGATGGATCGAGTGTGTGTGTCTGGTGCAGTGGATGCACAAAGTGGGTTAGTGGTAGAACCGCCCAGATACCACTAAGGACTTAATCTTGTCATGACCTCCTGTGTAAAACAGTACAACCACAAGTCTGTAAAGTACAACTTGGCTAAGTAAATTTATCGAAACCCCCGGACTCATCTCACTAGTAGTGGATGGAAGTGGATACGCAAGGGCAAGGGGAGGCCTAAAGGGACACCGAGTGGAGGGTGAAGTTTCCCAGCTGTTCTAGCGTTGCGGGAAGTGGAGCCCGGCTGCGCTAGTGACTGTGGGAAACATCCCGTGCATAGATGGGACCCACCGCAAGTGGGAGAAGCCCATAAGGTGAGATGACAAAAGGGACTAGATACTTTGAAAAGTCACTGTGATGGTCTGCTCAACCACATGACTAAGGAATCGTGTGGGGCAACGAGTTGATTGTCTCTTGTGGTGAAAGTGTAGAAACTCTGCAGAGTCAAAACTATTCGAATAGCCGTGCCCATGGTCAAGGGCGGACATGGGAACTTAACCAGATATAGTTCTATTTCGAAAACTTTGTGGGTGGTATTGGTAAAGTGAAGGGTTGCAGATGGTCCTGGTTTGAATTGTCCTCGGTGTCATCCCAGTGGCAAGTTAAGCGGCTATAACGCTGAAAGATGCTATATGGTGCGGAAGCCATGTAACGGTGGATGGAATCTGGATCGCTATTATTATTGCATTCTCTTACACATTGTGTTTTTGTTCAAAATTGTTAGGTCTCAAGAAATTTTTATGTATTATATTTCTGAATAATGATAATACATTTCACAAAGTAAAATGTTAGGAAGAATAGATAGAGTCATAAGAAAAGTAGATGGTTGATTGTGTTAACCGTATAAAGTTGTTGGTGGATTCATGTCAATCATAAAGGTGAAAATGATAGTGCGATTCTGGGAGAAATAAATTGGTGGAACCTAAATGAATATATAGGCTAGAAAGATGATTTAAATGATTTTCGGAGAATTAGGGAGTGCAAAGGTAATTGCTGGATTACAACACTGATAACTAATATAAATTCTTGGAAGATGTTGGCGATAATGGGATTAATAGGATTGGATCAAACACTAGATGGATGAATTGAATTTCTGATAATATTGGAGGAACAATAACAATTATTGGGTTACAATCTTGATAAAGTGTATTCTCGGGGGATGTATACTAGTGAGTCGTAGACTTGATCATTGATATTTATGGTGGAGGTATACTAGTGAAATAGTTAGTGATAGATAATGGAAAATGAGATTGATTATTGGAAGAATGAATTATGGTTTTGGATTAATAACAAAAGGATTGAATACGAATGATTTCGGTGGATGTAAAAGCAATGGTGTTAGTTAATCATTGGAATTTAGAAAGGAAGAGTTGATGATTAGCAACCACAAGATTGGATTGTTAGGAATTTAAAATACAAAAGATATTGGTGGATCCGAAATAAAGGATGACACTCACTGCTTGGAGTCTTAGGTAGCAATGAATGTATGATCAGTGGATTAACTAAATGATGTCATTCGCTGTTTGGAGTTTTAGACAACAAACAATATAGAAAGTGTATTTTCGGTGGACTAAGTCAATTATGGCAATCGTTATGTGGAGTTTAGGTAGCAACAATAATACTATGGTCAAATAATAATAATGCTACTAAAATCGATTTTTGGCAAATAAAATAACCCGAGCCTCTCCTTTGATAAGCCATGCATACTATTTATTTGCATCCTGTGTATTAGCTCGTGGAGCACGGTGGTTTGTGCTCACACTTGCTTTCACAACAAATCCAGAATCAAGAATCAAAACACTTCGCCTCAGCAACACGATTGTACATGATAGCAGAGAAGATGGAGATGTCAAGGGCTAGGTCGCGAACCTCCAGTTGGCTGCCTGTGGGCATGTCCTGAAGGTCCCACCTGTGTGCTTCATTCTTCCGCTGCTGCAGTTTAATGATTTCGGCCTAATCGGCCCATGAGTAAGTCTATTATTATATTTACACTTCCGCATGATATGTACTTTGATATTCAGAACTGTAATCTGTGAGCACTATCTACTGATCCAGGGAATAGTGCAGTGGAATCACAGAGGAATCCGGATTGTAAAATCTGGGTTCCTTTACAATCCGGATTCCTACAATTAGTAAGCCAATGTAAAAGGGCTGGATTAGCAAAAAATCGGATTGGTTAAATAAATGGAGCGATATAGATGATTGAATTAATTAAATGAGTGGACCAACTCAAAAAGATTGAATTGGCTAGAATAAGTGGATTGATGGAACAAAAAAACAGGAGAGCATAATAACAATTGTTGGTCTGTAGATGTAATAAGCGGTCTAGCTCCCGGTGAATGTTTACACTGGTGGGATAATGGGATATAGCAGACTCCTTGTTGGATTATTGAAAAGTCTGAGGAAACTAGGAGAAGTAATAATAACCCTTGATTTATAGATTTGAGTAATAATCTTATTTCCGGTGGATGTTTATGACAAAGAAGTCGCTTGAAAGGAAATTGCGGATAGTAAGACTGATCACTTGATAAACAGATTATGAGTATACATCCATGGTGGAAAAAGTTGGATTATAAAACAAAGTTACTGGTGGGTTGAGATATCAGAACCATAATACAAGCAATACCGGTGGATTTAAACTGAAAAAATGTGAGTGGTACTGGTGGATTTTAAATATGGAAATATTGAAACCCTAATACGAGTAATACCGGTGGCTCTAGTATGAAAAAGATGTTGAATGGTGCTGGTGTGTATAAAAAGTGCTAATATTGAAATCCTGATACAAACAGGTACGGGTGGATTTAAAGGTAAAGAATTTGGAGTAATGTTCAGGTACATAGTGAATGGGATTATCGAGTAATGCACTCAATATTGGATTTAAGAAATTGCTGAGGGATTCAAGATTCATGTGAAAAATAGGTAACCCTGATTTGGCAAATGAAACTATAGATGATACCTTAGAAGTTATATAATCTGTGCATCAGGTAAATGATAACACTCACTGTTTGGAATACTAGGCACCAGTTGTGCAGTGACTAAGCAATAAAGGAGGATACCCTAGAATTAATCAGGAAAGAGCAGGATTGGACAGATCTTGGAGATGATATGATCTGTGGATCGGAGGAATGAGAACACTTACAGTTTGGAGTAATAGGCAAACAGTCGTGCTGAGACTAGGTGATGAAGGAAGCCAGTTTTAGATTCAATTAAGTATAAGCAAGTTTAACAAGTCTATGGATTTTAAGCCTACGAATGGAAATATTGTGGGAGTGAGTTAGTCTATCAATATTGCGACCTTGGAGGATGCTAGGATACCTTTACCAAAGAAAGGGTATTAAAAAAATCAATATTGTTATAGAACTCTGTATCAAAAGTATATAGTGTAATATCGTTGCGAAAAGATTTGGTTTCAAGTTACTTTGAAAACTTGGCCCCAATATTTGAAAATCCCAAAAGCTTAATTCCGAAGATCTTGCTTTTAAAACCAAAACTTGGGAATCGAATTGCCCTAAAATCTATTATTAAGAGCTTACTCTAGGAAAAGTAAATAATTTCAACTTTTGTATCTTGGAAACTGTTTTCTAAAAGGCTCTGTTTTCAAAATAATTGCGAGAAGCATGAGCTTCGCTGCCAAAGCACTTCTTAACCCTTTCCTTTTGCTATTTCCGTCTGCAAAAAGGAAATTTGGTTTTCCCTATTTCCTTTCCCTCATTTCAAAGGCTTAAGCTTGAAGGCGGCAAGGATGCTTGTGGAGAGTTGGTGGCCTCGCTTCAGCAACCTAGTGTTTAGAACCGTGTGCCTTCTTGCGTGTGTCTCTGCGCATAGGCGTTGCTTGGTCAAAAAGATTTTATTGGCCCTATGCACTACCTTCTTGCCCTAGGGCATTGTATTTCGTAGTCACAGGAAAAAGGTTGTTTTCAAAAGCTTGGATGTTCTGTGTGGCTTGTGTACTGCCCCAACTTCTGGGTGTGCACTCCTTAAAATGGGTTAGAATATCTCATCACCATAATCTTTTCCGTACCTCGTGCTATTTCCCCCTCACCATATTGCTGAAAACCTCGTCAGGTCTGCATGCAAGAGGTAGCAGTTAGCCAAGTCAAGATACTTAAATCTCTCAAGTCGAAAGAGGCAACATCTTTGCAAAGGACAACGACTTAGAAGCTGCGTCACTCAAAAGGATCAACACTCAAGTCCCCAACTCACTGAGAACTCACCATTCCCGTCATCATCAAGACCTTGTCAATGGTCAAGAACAAGGCTAGAAATGAGACGATGAAACCAGTAACTCCTAGTCGCTTTGGTCCCTACCACTCAACCAAATATTCGCTCAGACTCACTCTGTAGAGATTGCTGAGAAGCAACCATCACAATGGGAATAATAACGGCATGGCACCAAGCAAACCTCGAAAAGACATTACTTGCTTCTATTGTCGAAATATTGGGCACCAAGCTAACCATTGCCCCCAGAGTAAGCAAGACAAAGGGGCCAACTGCGTCAAATGCGGTGACCCAGGACACCATGTGAGAGACTACCCACAACGGACATCAAACAATCAAGAAAAGAATGTTGTTGCCATCAACTCCAGTTCTGGAAAAGGAAAGCATGTTAACTCCAAGTATGTCATCAAGAAACGAGCTGCTCGTGTCAAGATTCGGCTACTCGGTCCAGAAGCTTTGCCAGCTATTGTATGCGTTGAATGTGGCAAGACAAGACATGACACCCAATCATGCCCTCCACTTCAACAAGTTACATGCTTCTCCTGCAGACGAACATGACATTATAGATAAGATTGCCCAGCTCCGTACTGTCCTTATTGCAAGAGACACCATCTACCAGAAGGCTGTCTCAAGAACCTAGTGGCATGTACACGCTGTGGAGAAAAAGGACACCAAAAAGATCAATGCACTACAAACTGCCCCAATTGTGAAGAAGATCATCAACCTGGAGAATGCCCCACGAGCAAGATCACATACTTTCTCTATGAAGGACAAGATCACTGCCCTAAGGACTGCTCCATGAACTTGTTGCTGACCAAGGCTGCCGAGATACAAAAGCCGAGTCTCCAGTCTGCCATCAGACTCATAACGACCAAAGCTGACAAGCGCAATTAGGACCGGTCACTCGCCAGTTTAAGGGGGTAGCCAGAATAAACAAGGAGTGTTGGGACACCACAATGAAGGGCCACTGCCACCAGTCCAAGGTAAAGGAAAAGTCAACAACCAGCGTTGAAGAAACCGCAAGTCCCAAAGATGTCAAGCAATGAAGGGGAGCCAACTGCAAATTATCCAGAAGAGCAAGGTTCTCTCTGTGCGACATTTTTCTATGTGCTAACCCACTTTTGTGCAGCTTCCCTCCTTTTCGACAGCACCAAGAGCAGTGTGCGTAGCATCAAGCAGTACCCTAGAACCCTTTTGCTAGCTAGCTCGTTCCCACCTACTTCTTTCTACTCCACTTGAATCTCGGGGATGAGATTTAGTTTAAGGGGGGTAGGATCTGTAACATCCCAAATAGGGAGCTAGTGTACTTGTGAAAATGATAAAACTTTTTATTTGTTTTTCCAGTGTATCTCAAGGTTTTGGCATAATTCAAATTTCTCGAATTCGATTTTCTTGCTGAAAGCCCGAATAATAAGAATCAAAACCTTGGAATCAAGAACCAAGTTGGAGAATCGAAGTGAGAAAAATCCCCATCCCCTTGGAAGCATTAATCTCAAAATTTAAAATTTAAATATGGTTGTCGTAGGGGTGGCCCCCACCTAAGCCCAGCAGGCCTGTTAGAGGAATGTAAGGCCCAGAATGGGACATGTGCAATGACATAAGTGCCCCTGAGGGAATACTCGAATGTAAGGGTATAATTGTAAAAGAACTCCCCATGTGGATATATATACAACACAGGCCACGAGGGAAAACCCTAAGCCATTGCTCACCTAACTCTCCACTACCATACTCTCTCTCTCTGTTTGGTCTGTAACCACAACAGTTGGCGCCGTCCGTGGGGACGACAAGAGCAAGCCTCCAGATTCTAAGAAAGATGGCATCCAAGAAAGCTTCACCGTCGGCGGCGAAGAAGAAGAAGGTGGAAGTGGCGGAATCTCGCGTCAATACCAGGGCTTCGACGTCGGCAGTCGCGGGCGAGGGTGCCGATGCGGATGTGACGGTTGTGAACACCGCCGTTCACGACGCGACACTCAACCCCGCCACCACCGCCGCGGCGCCTGACCCCGTCATCGACCTCGGAGTCCACCACGCCACCATGGCAGGCAGCCCAGGAGTGTAGGCTACAGCTGCTACCGTCACGGCGGGGCGTCCGGGTGCGCTGGCAGTCTCGGTCACGCCCACAGGGAACAACACCCTGTTGACGGCCCTCGGCATGCTCCGACGAGAGTTGGCTGATCTCCGTGGAGCCGTGCAGGATATGCAAGGGGCTCAGAGCCAGCAAACCCCGCCGGTGGTCGTATCAGAGCCCATGCCGGAGAGGGCGGATAGCCGCAACGCCCCCGCGTCCAGCCGCATCCCGCTACGACACGTGGACCCGGAGTCCCTGCTTTCTGCAGGTTTGCAGCAGGCGGCGTTGTCGGAGGACTTCAAGTTCCTCAGCGCCATTGAGACGTACAAAGGCGACATGGACCCTCGGGAGTTCGTGCGCGTATACGAGACCGCTGGCGGAGATGACACTACGATGGCGAAGGGACTCCCCCTCGCGTTGCATGGAGTAGCGCTTTCTTGGTTTTTCACCATCAAGCCAAACTCCATCTACGCCTGGGAGCAGATCCGCGACCGCCTCTACAACAGCTTCCAAGGAAACTACATCGAGCGCGTCGACGCGGACCAGCTCTTCGCCATCAAACAAAAACCCTTGGAGAAGCTTCGTGACTACTACAAACGCTTCGCTAAAGTACGCTGCCAGGGTACGCCAGGGCAGAGGAAGACGCGCGAAGACGCAAGGGCGACGACTCCGACACCGCCCAGGCGGAGGAGTTGTCGTAAAAAGGAAACGCGAAGGACGGCTCAAGAACAAATGCAAGCAAGCATCCGTGGGAGACGCTCCTGAACACGTTGACGCCGGGGCGCACGAGAACTCATCAAGCGGCAGGCGCAAGCCCTGACGTAACCAGCGAAGGTTCCAAAAGGCTCGCCACGTCCTCGCCACACAAGGTGTTCCCCGGGAACCAATCCTCGCCCCGCGCCTGGGAGGGGGATGCGGAGGAAGCCGCGGCGTGAGACCGCGCGCGGAGCAGGAAATCTTGGACTACGGCAGATAGTGCGAGGTGCATGGCTATGGTGACCACTTCACGCGGGCATGCACCGAACTTATGGCGCTACGGCAACCGACTACCCGAGTTCGGGCCCTAGAAGCGCCGACCTCTACAGTAGCCCACGTGCAGCAGCCGCAAGGAAGTCCCCGACGAGCCGGGACCCCGGAAGGGACCCAGCACCGCATCGTTAGCGTCATCTCCGGAGGCTCCTCGTCGAGAGCCTTCTCGGCGCAACCACCCCAGGGGATGCCGCATTGCAACATCACCTTCATGCCAGCCGATGCCCAGGGCGTGGAGTTCCCCCATCAAGATCTCTTGGTCATCCAGGCCGACATTGCAGGCCACGATGTCAGGCGCACCCTCATCGATGGAGGGAGCTTCGCAAACATCTTGTTCACAGAGGCCCTCGATCGCATGGGGATACCTCGGAGTCGCTTGAGAGCATCGAAGACCCCTCTCCAAGGTTTCGGAGGCCAACCACTGAAGGCCTTGGGCCAGGTACATCTCCGAGTCTCCTTGTGCCAGGCCGACAACACCCGAAGCGAGGACATCGTCTTTGTGTCGTGGACATCCCGCACCCATATAATGGCATACTAGGCCGACCCGCAATTAACTCCTTCGAGGCGGTCCCGCATCATGCCTTTTTGTGTATGAAGCTCCCGGGCCCGCGGGGTGTCATCACCATCTTCGGCGACCAGGACCTTGCTAGGCTTGTCGAAGCCGGCGCTAGGAGTCCGTACCGCAAGGTGCACGTCCTCATCGACAAATTCAAGGCAGACATGCCATCCTTTCCAGGATGGACACCTAAGCCCCGCCCGGAGGGCGGGGTCAAAAGGGTGCCTCTCCAATTGGAAGGGCAGTTCGTGTCCATCGGCGAAGGTCTCCCTCCGGAGGTGGAGCAAGACTTGCTCCAGGTTCTTCAGAGTAACGCAGATGTCTTCGCGTGGTCTCCGGAGGATATCAAGGGTGTGGACCGCGCCCTCATCGAACACAACTTGGTGGTCCGCCCCGACGCCAAGCCGGTCAAGCAGAAGCTTCGCCGTATGTCCATGGACCGGCAGCAAGCGGCCAAGGTGGAGGTAGCGAAGCTTCTTCAGGCTGGAGTTATCCGCGAAGTCCAGCATCCAGACTGGCTCGCCAATCTGGTGCTGGTCAAGAAAGCCAACGGTGCCTGGCGCATGTGCATCGACTTCACCGCTCTCAACAAGGCATGCCCGAAGGACGACTACCCTTTGCCGCGCATAGATCAATTGGTCGACGCAACCGCGGGGTGTGAGCTCATGAGCTTCCTGGACGCCTACTCCGGCTACCACCAGATCTACATGGCCAAGGATGATGAGGATAAAACCAGCTTCATTACGCCGGTTGGGACCTTCTGCTTCGTCAGGATGCCCTTCGGCTTGAAGAACGCGGGTGCAACCTTCACCCGCCTTGTCGCGCTGGCATTAGCCGCTCAGCTCGGGAGGAACATGGAGGCCTACATCGACAACGTGGTAGTGAAAACCAAGCAGCTCGCCTTCCATGGTCGGGACCTCCAGGAGACCTTCGACAACCTCAGGAAGGCGGGCATCAAGCTCAACCCGGACAAGTGTGTTTTCGGCGTGCAAGCGGGCAAGATCTTGGGCTACCTCGTGTCCAGACGAGGCATCCAGGCGAACCTCAACAAGGTCGATGCCATCCTTGGCATGGAATCACCAAAGACGACGAGGGAGGTCCAGAGGCTGGCCGGCCGCATGGCGGCTTTGAGCCGCTTCCTGTCTAGGGCAACGGAGCGGGACTTGCCATTTTTCAAGACTCTCCGCGGTTGTGACGGGTTTCATTGGGATGACAACTGTTCAAAGGCCTTCGACGACCTCAAGAAACACCTCGTAAGTCTTCCCACTTTAGTTGCCCCAGCACCAGAGGCTCCCCTGCTGCTCTACCTCGCCACCTCAGCGACGGCGATCAGCGCCGTCCTTGTCCTCGAAGAGGGAGCTCTCCAACGACCCGTGTATTTCGTCTCCGAAGCCCTTCAGGGCGCCAAGACGTGGTACACGGAGCTCGAAGAGCTCGCCTATGCGCTGGTCATGGCCTCAAGAAAGCTCCGACACTACTTCCTGGCCCATTCGATAACGGTGCCATCCTCGTTCCCCCTGGCGGAGATGCTGCACAATAAGGAGTCCACAGGGTGAATCAGCAAATGGGCAGCCGAGCTTGCCCCATTCTCCTTAACTTATGCCTCCCGAACGATGATCAAGTCCCAAGTTCTGGCAGACTTCCTCGCGGAGTGGACCCGTCCAGCTCAGCCTGTCCACCAGCTTGAAGACCCCGTGTGGATACTCAACACCGACGGAGCCTATGGCGTTGCGGGCGCGGGCGTCAGAGCAGTCATTACTACGCCTGAGGGGCACCGCCTGCTGTACTTGGTGCGCCTCGCATTTCCCGCCACCAACAACACGGTTGAGTACGAGGCGTTACTCTTTGGCCTCGGGAAGCTCAAAGCGCTGGGTGCGAGGCGTGTCCTCGTCCGCACCGACTCACGACTGGTGGCGGGCCATGTGGACAAGTCGTACCAAGCCAAGGACCCAGAGCTAGCCAAGTACCTGGTAGCCGTAAGAGCGAAGGAGCGGCATTTTTTGGGCGTCACGGTGAAAGCCATCTCTTGGGCAGACAACGAGCAAGCCAATGTCCTTGCAAAGGCCGCCAGCCAGCAGCTCCCAACTCCCGGGGGGCTTTTATGAAGTCCTGCCAGCAGCAGCCATCGCGCAGGACAACCGCGATGCAGCCCTCGTCCACCAGATCACCCAGCAGGGTGACTGGCGAGAACCTATTTTTGGTTTTTTACATGGCATTGTGGAGCCAGACGACCCCGTCGAGCTCCAGTGTTTACAGCACCGCGCTAGGTCCTTCCAGGTGCTTGACGGGGTGTTCTACAAAAAAGGGGTCCGCACACCGCTTCTGCGGTGCCTTTCGCGCGAAGAAGGAAAGCAGCTCCTTGTAGAAATTCATGCGGGACTGTGCGGTTCGCATCTTGCACCAAGATCACTAGTTGGCAAGGCATTTAGGCAAGGCTTTTACTGGCCAACAGCCATCACCGATGCCCAAGATCTCGTGCGCCGGTGTCAAGACTGCCAATGGATGGGGCGGGCCATCCACAGGCCCCTGACGAGCCTCAACCCCATACCTCCGGCATGGCCGCTGGCACGATGGGACGTCAACATTGTGTGACCACTTCCTAGGGCTCCAGGCAACCTGCGGTTCATAGCGGTTGCTTTGGAATACTTCTCCAGGTGGCCGGAGGCGGTAGCTCTGGCCAAGATTACCTCGGCAGCCATGCAGCGCTTCCTCTGGCAGAACATCATATGCCGCTTCGACGTGCCCAGGGAGATCACCGTCGATAATGGCCTGCAGTTTGACGCAGCCCCGTTCAAATGATTCTGTGACAGCATGGGCATTATGCTTCGTTTTGCCTCGGTTGGACACCCGCAGTCCAACAGCGCGGTAGAGCAGGCAAACGGCGCCATCTCCGCCACGGTCAAGAAGCGCCTTGTCGGGCTGCCAATGGGCAAGTGGCCGGGCGAGCTCCACAGCATCCTCTAGTCCCTCCGCACAACGGTGACACGCCCGATGGGGTTCACACCATTCAAGCTCCTCTTCGACGACGAGGCGGTAACGCCCGAGGAAATAAAGGTCGGCTCGAGAAGGGTCCTCACCCAGGCACCAGAAGAGGAGCGCCAATTGTCCCTGGACCTCCTTGATGGAGACCGGGCAAGCGCAACCCAGCAGGTCATAAAGTATGCGCGGCAGATGGTGCGCGCTCGGGGTCGTTCCATGTACTCGCGAGAATTCCTGCCGGGGGACCTCGTCCTCAAGATGGCACTCCACGTGGAGACGGTAGGCAAGCTGGAATCCAGATCGGAAGGCCCATACATCACCGCGGAGGCCCTTCAAAAGGGAGCATACCGCCTCGCCACATTAGAAAGGTAGACGTTTCGCCATACATGGAACGCAGACAGGCTGTGGCGGTACTACGCCTAAGCCGAGTGTGCAAGCGCGAGGATCCTTGGCGGCTTCTGGAAGCACCTTGCCCAGGCTCCTGCGCAGACCGCTCCAGCACTAGAGGCTCACACCGTGCACTACCTCATCACCGGGCAACGATAGCTGCGGCCGTTTCCGTCTTTAAGCGGTCAGTGGTTAGTACCTCACCTTTTGTAATTGCTCACCCGCGCAAACGGGAATTTAATGAAGTTCACCATTTGCATAAAATCGTCTTGTTTCCCGCAAAAGCGCGCAAAGGATTACCTTCGCGCGCACTCTCCATGAGTATAAACAAAGACACGCGTTCGCGCGCACACTCTCCGTGGAAAGACACATGCATGAGTATAAACAAAGACTAGCGTTCGCGCGCGCACTCTCCGTGAAAAACACGGGCATGAGTATAAATAAAGACACGCATTCGCGCGCGCACTCTCCGTGACAAAACACAGGCATGAGTATAAATAAAGACACGTGTTCACGCGCGCACTCTCCGTGGAAAATGCGGGCATGAGTATGAACCAAGACGCGTTGGGGGACGCCTCCGCGCGCACTCTACAGAGTATAAATAAGACGTAGCGTGGAGGTCCGCCTCCGCACGCACTCCACGGAGTGTAAATAAGACGTAGCGATGAGGTTCGCCTCCGCACGCACGTTCACCGCACGCACCTTCACCACCCGCAACGCATGGAGGCTCACCTCCGCGCGCAGTCTGCGGACTCTAAATAAGACGTAGTGTTGAGGTCCGCCTCCACACACACTCCACGGAGTATAAATAAGACGTAGCAATGATGTCCGCCTCCGCACGCACCTTCACCGCCTGCAACGCGCAGAGGCGAGCCTCCGCGTGCAGTCTACGGACTCTAAATAAGATGCAACGGGGGGACTCCTCCGTGCGCACTCTACGGAGTATAAATAAGACGTGGATGTCATCCCTGCACACTCTATTGAGGATAAACAAGACACGGATATCCCCGCGCACGTGCAGGCACTATCCTTGCGCGTACTCCTCGGAGTATAAATAAGACGTGGTCAAAGGTCCCACGCGCCTAAGCCCTAATAAGCATCTACTTCGACTAGGTGCCAGCTCCGCTGTCACCCCTTTGAAAGGTAGGGGACGGAGCGCTTGCGCGTCTACTTTGACTAGGTGCCAGCTCCGCTGCCACCCCTTCGAAAGGTAGGGGACGGAGCGCTCGCGCGTCTACTTCGACTAGGCTCCAGCTCCGCTGCCACCCCTTCGAAAGGTAGGGGACGGAGCGCTCGCGCCTCTGACCGACTGGCGCCGGCTCGCTGCCACCCTTCGAAGGTAGGGGCGGGCGCTCGCACTCTCGCCGACAGGCGCCCGGCCCACCGCTACCCTTCGAAACTAGGGGACAGAGCGCTCGCGCGTCTACTTCGACTAGGCGCCAGCTCCACTGCTACCCCTTCGAAACTAGGGGACAGAGCGCTCGCGCGTCTACTTCGACTAGGCGCCAGCTCCGCTGCCACCCCTTTGAAAGGTTGGGGACGAAGCGCTCGCGCGCCCACTTCGACCAAGCGCCAGCTCCGCAGCCGCCCTTCCGGAAGAGAGGACGGACCGTTCGCGAGCCTACTTTGGCCACTACTATCTATAAACCTAGCGGAGCCGAGCACAAAAATCTGAACCCTACATGCCAATCGCCTAGAATAGGGGCATGCAACGACGAGAAGATATTGGGCAGGCACTACTTCATTCATATAAAAGAGCAGGTTGCGAAGCAACCATACAAAGAGGTGTACATGGCGCAACACATCCAACCCCGGCATTACACTTGATCTGTGCCGTCTCCGTTACGCTGAGGAACCTCGTCGAGCCACCGGAGGAGGTCCCCCTCTTCACGAAGAGTTCGCTGCAACACGATCTTGGCTACGTCCTCCCCGACATAGCCCCAGATTCGGTTGTAGAAATTCTGTATGGCTAGCTGGGTGAAGTGGATGGCATCAGACATCACCCTGGGCTCGACCAGCAGATCCAGCTGAGAGTCCGCCAGCTCACTGATGTGTCCACATCCCCGGGCGCGAAGTAAAGCAAGGGCGAAGGAGGCACCCATAAAGCCGCAGTGATCGCTGAAGGACCTGGCACCATGGAGGGCGAGGTCCGAGCCCTCTTCGATCCGCCCAAGTGTCTCCACCAGGTTTTTAGGGCCAAGCGTAACTTCTGGCACGTCGACGACAAGGTCCTGGAGGGCCTCTTCCAACGAGTCCATCACCCTCCATGCTGCCATGGACGCATTGTCCATGGCCTCAGTCCTCTCTGCAAGGGATGCGGCGAGTTGGGTCTTCTCCTCCTCCATCGCGGAGATTTGTTGAAGAAAGGCAGTGCGCTCCTCCATTGCGGTGCGCTGGACCTTCTCCGTGGCACGTCACGCTGCCGCCACGGCGTCCTCCTCGTCGGAAGCCATCATCGCCTTTTCTGCCTCCGGTCTGCGGATTTGCTCATCCTTGACAACGTGAGCATCGTTCGCAGCTCGAAGTTCGCTCTGCAGCGCTCTCCGCTCACGAACGAGAGTCTCCTCCAAGGCTTGGCGAAAGCAAGAGTCTGCGAAAAGACCGCGCGGGTTAGAAGGACCTCAGACAGCGGCGCAGGCCGTAAACCACTTACCCTTATCTCCGAGGCACCCAACGCGAGCGCCAGAAGGTCTCCCCTGCACGTCGCCAGTGCCGGCCTGGTTAAGAACGCGAAGCATCTCCAATCGCGGGATGAAGTCAGAAATGACGGGCCTCAGCCCAGCGGCTTCCACAGCACCGGACATCCACCCCGCGTCCTGCATAACAAGGTCGATGACTTCACGTGTATCTCCGTTGCTCGATCCTTTACCGCGTCCGGCAGACCTCGTCTCGTCTGATGTCGACGGCGGAATGAGCGAGCAAATCGGAGAAAGTTTTACGAAGTCACGAGAGGAAAAGGAATCGCGCCTACCTTCGACACCCTCTGCCAAGGTACAGGAGGGTGCCCGCGCAGCTTCCATACAGGGCATGGGAGCTTCGTCGGCCCGAGGAGCGGCGCCTCCTCCCCCAGCCTTGCCGACCTCCTCACAGGGCGCCAAGATCCCAGTGATCGCGCGCGCAACCCCGAATCGCCCCCTTGTAGGCGGAGATGACTGTACCCAGGGGCGCTTCGCCCTCGGGGACGCGGGCGACCCTTCCTCAGCCACTCTGGTTGTAGGCGGCAAATCCCCGATGGCCGTCGCAGGCAGCAGACCCTCGGCGATCGTCGCCGGCGATGCCACCTCATCTCCAGGATTAACAGCACCGATGCGCATCACCTCGTCGCCATCTATACCCTCATTAGGGGCAACGTCGCCCCGAACCGGCGGGTTCGGGTTCGGACCCAGCGCCGGCCGCACCCCCCGTTTTGGTGACACCTCCCAGCGGCACGACCGACGGGCCGGGTGTGGTGGCCTCAGATCGGACTTTACGCCAGGGCGGTCGCGCCTCCACTTTGCTGTCGCCATCATGGCGGCTCGGGGCCTCCATCGGTACTGCGTGCTCGGGCACATTAATCCTCAGGACCTCGCACACCAGATTTATCCGCCCCTGCTTCACCGAGGTGGTCGCGGCCTCGTGCAGCTTGTGCTCCTTTGCCGTGTATGGCCCGAGGAGTGCAACGACTGCGCATTCTGCATCTTCTAGCCGGGGCACTACAGACAAAAATGGCGCATCATCCACAAGAAATCACGTGACCATGCAAACGTGCACACATCCAACGGTCGAAGAACTTACAAGGAGCGGAGGGTCTTAAAAGTAGGGGTGCAAACGGGTCGGATTCAGATGGATATTGTTGTTACCATATCCTAACCCATATTTTTTCTCCGGATTTGGTACCAATTGGATTCGGTACCAATCGGATTCGGTGCCGGATCGGTCGGGATTAACCCGTTTGTAAGGAATGCATGCAGTACAGCAAATGGAGTAGGAGGACGTACTGTCAAGAACTTGATGTTACTACTTAATAGCTGATGTGGAAGATTTTATTTTACCATTGCAAAAGAAAATGAAACGTCAAATAGTAGCACTAACCTGAAATCAAACTTGAAGACGTATCGGATTCGGACGGATATTGCTGTTACCATATCCTAACCCATATTTTTTCTCCGGATTCGGTACCAATCGGATTCAGTGCCGGATCGGTCGGGATTAACCCGACCCATTTGCACCCCTACTTAGAAGGCAGGACACTGTCGGATGGATGCCATCCTTCCGGATACCGCCCTGTACATCGTACTACCACCGACCAGAGAGCGGCGCCGCCCCATACATGGTAAACTCTTCGACAAGGTCACACATGTTGAACCGGCGGGCGATACCGGCAAGCCATCGTGCCTTCTACGCGTCGTCAGACATTGGCTCCACGTCTAGCGAGCTGTTGAACGATATCGGCTGTCCCCAGCACAACAAACCGCTCTTGCTCGTCACGTGGTAGTAAAACCACCAACGCATCCAACCGGACTCCAATTTCCCACGTGCGGCCCACGCAGGGAAGAGCCCCGCACACTGCTTCCTCAGCACGAAGTTGACGCTGCCGAAGTTCGATTCCACTCCCCCCTCGAGCTTCTTCGGCTGATAGTGCGCATCGTGCAGAATGGTTAACAGACTCGCACTGGGACGGTGACCCTCTATTTGCAGTGCCCAAGCGAACACAGACAGGTGGACTATCGCACTAGGGGTCAACTATGCCAGCTCCAGCTCGTACGCCCGCAAGACCTCGCCGACGAAGAGTGTCGAGGGCATCCGTAGCCCGGCATCAAAGAATGCGACAAAGACAATAGCGTCTGTCTCCGCTGGCTGCGGTTCCATCTCGGTGGGGTCAGGTAGACGAGTCCCATCACGTTCCGCGATCTTCCCCTCCCGAACGAGTCTCCGGAGCATCTCTTCAGTAACGCGGCTTCGTCCCAACACGCGGGAGCAGCGGCCACCCGAGTACTCCATGGTGTCCCACCGCTTGTTGACGTGCGCTGTTTCCCGCACCACCAGCGAGTACTCCCCCGGGGGAGGCGACAGGTCGTACCGATCGGACGAGGCACTGCCACTGAGCCGGCGAGCGGGATCGTCATGACAAGCCATTCCTCTCCAAGATAGGGCGCTAAAACAGTAGGAGCAGGGGTGGGTTGCGCGGGCAGCAGAAGAAAGAAGACAAGACTGGAACGACCAACGCGAAGGAGCGTCCCCATGCCAATGGCGATGCCTTATAAAGCTGGCTCAACCCCCCCACCAGCGCAGCGTAACCGGCGGGAGCCCAACGATTCGGCTACCCACAATCGGGAAGCGCAACCGCTGGCAACTGGGGCGCGCTGGTAGGTGGGCAAACGGCGCACGACGCACCCATAGCACCCCGCCACGTGTCCCGCCCTCCAGGGAAGGGGCGAACGGCCGTGGTCGTGCGACCGCTGACAACCCATGATGCGCCAATCATGGCCAGCCGTGTGTACACCCCGAGTGCAAAAGCACGTACGGCTGCAACAGCCTGCTCCTGCCAGCCTAGGGGTTGGCACGATTCCAGGAGCCATTATGATGAGGACATCACTTCTTCGGATACATACAACACTCCTCCACTTGACATTCAAGGACCAATCACTAGAGCTCGCGCCCGACAATTGAATTTACAGGTGAGCTCGTTCCTAAGTACTTCCTTTTGTTCATTCGAGAATAGATTGCTACCTAATGATTTAATTATGATTAGGAACCATGGAGAGGACCTGGAAGTACTTGGAGAAGGGCTACAAGGCGCACAAGTCCAGCAAGGGCGGTCGAATCATGTTGGAGGCCCAACTCAAACCGACTTCGAATCCAATTCGGAGTCCAGGACCAGACCGCACTAAAACAGACGCCCAGATCGCATCCGGACTCCGTTTTGGACGTTCCACATATGTATGGAAAGCTGAGAAGACCGCCTTTCCAATGGCTTTGGTCCCATGTCAAAATTCCTTCTGAGTCAACGGGAATCGTCGAAACAAGTGGGCGTTCAGAATCTGTCAGGGTGCTGCGCCACCGTCTTTTGGGCCGATCGGCTTTGTATCGTGTTGGAGCCCATTAGGGGCGCGTCCAGGGGTTTTGCACGCCCCTAACTCCTTTATATCCAGCCGCCACCCCCACCATTAGGGTTGGGTTTTGCTTAGATCAATTTGTCTTTGAACAGATTCGCCGTTCATCGGTTTGTGAGACCCCAACTTTCGAGTGCTAAATCAATCCATCTGCAATTCAGTTGTGTTCTTCCTTGTTCTTGCTTGTGTTCTTCGATTCGCAGGCAAGGATTAGCCTTCTTGGCGAGGTCAACCGGGCTGCGCACGGTTGATAACCTAAGGAGACGTGGTGCTGCGATTGCGGGGTTCGGAACGTGTCGTTCGGAAGCCGGATCGATTTGTGTCGCGCCTCCACCAAATCGAATTTACCCAGAACCTGTTGGAAGATCGGGACCCCGTTCCCATCAAGTGGTAATCAGAGCTTCAGGTGTTCCTTCAGGTTCGCGTTACCCTCCTTTGTTGTTTTCGGTTTCGTCCTAGAGTCCATGAAAAAGCCCTACAAAAAATTGTAGTCATAGTTTGTTTCCTGTCCTAGATCTCGTTTGGCCTTTGCACAATTTGATTCCAGAGTCCGTAGTGTTGAGTTTGTGTCCTTAGTCGAGTTGTGTTGCTGGTTTAGATCGTGTTTTGTTTCGGGTTATCTTGCTTCCGCTACCTCTCATACCCTCTGTTTCGGGTTAGGCGTGAAACCCTAGCCGTCATCCATCGCGTATTCCACCCTCTGTTTTTGTTTTCCCACCCATATCCCACCCTCTGTTAACCCTCTGTTTTCATCATCCATCACGTCTCGTGATCACACAGCATCATCCCCCGCCTTTCCCCGAGCTTCCGCCACAAATTTCCACCAAATCCCTCCACCCGATCTTTGTTTTGGCCTCCACAGAAACCATAACTCGGAGGTCCAACTTCAAACGGCCATAACTTTTGCATACGGACTCGAAATCAGTTGATTTTTTTTTTGAAATTGGGTGAAATTAAATTTTGCATCTGATACTCCCCAACTTTGTCGGGTTCGGCGATTTTATTTTCCCCAAATTCGGCCTGGAAAGTGCAGTACTCGAGCTCCGAAATTGATTTACCGAATTTACAGCACATTCATTATTTTCTGTAGGCCACACCTTACATCGGATTGAGTTGAAACTTTGTGTGGTTCCTATTTCTGTGCTCTGCTCTGTGAAAAAAATAAAATAAAAAAGACACAAAAAAGAAAAATTTCGGCTTAGTAGAGAAGAGAGAGAAATTCAGTTCTCGGCTCTAGTACTGGCCCAAAAAAAAAAAAAAACAGAAAAAAAACGGACAGAGCACAGTTTTAGGTGACAGAGCTTTATTTGTTTTGTGCTTTGCTGAATTAAGTTTCTCATTCCCTAGCCATCTTTGTTGCTGTCTTCGCTTACTTTCTGGCCGTGATTCCTTGTTCATCATATCCTAACACTGATATAGGACACATTTAGGCCAGCAACTAGGACCAGTACTTTGGACATTTATTCAGCATTACTATCTGTTATTGATTTGTGTTCCACTGACATATTTGGCCTTCCAAGCTCCATATATCTACTACGGATAGCACGCTTTGACCCTTGCAATCGTATCCACGCTCGACACGGTATCACGAACCAGCCACCGGTTGTACCACCTGCTGCTTTGGTAAGAACACTTGTAAGAGCTTGGTAAGCCACTTCCTTTGCGAGTTCCCACTGCCCTTCATTTGTAGTTGATAGGGATAATCCTTTTTGTTTTCCCTGTGTTTTCCACTAACCATGGCAGGAGACGAAGGGGACGGAACACCGGTCGATTTCAACGAGTGTGTTAGTCGCGGCCAGCTACAAGCTACACTCGACAAACAAAATGCTTCACTCGGCGCGAGAATGGACACCATCGTCGCCGCCATTGCCAAGTTGAACACCACGGAAGGCATTGAGCGGGTGGAGCGGCGAATGGCTGACCTCACTGGTCGGTTGGACAAATTGGAGGCACGCCTGCCACCTGTCAATGATGGCCATCGTCATGATGATGACATAGTGTATGATGCAGATGGCAATATTGATCGGCGGGCAACACAAGATGCACGACTACGTCGGCGTCTTCAGCAAAACCGACAAGGTATGGGAGGTAATAACCAGAACCGACATGGTATGGAAGGTAATAACCAGAATCGTCATGGTAACGACGACCCTTTTGCTAAAGTTAAGTTTACCATTCCATCTTTTCTGGTCTTTATGATGCTGAAATATATCTTGATTGGGAGATGACGGTAGAGCAAAAATTTAATTCTCACTTGTTTCTGAACAACATAGAGTTAGACAAGCTACTAGTGAGTTTAAGGACTTTGCTATTATCCGTGGAATGAACTCAGTAACATGCGCTACAATCGATACATGGGAGCATTAAAAGAAGATATGCGTAATCGCTTTGTTCCTCCCACATATAAACTTGAATTGAGAAAAAATTGCAGCGCTTAGAACAAGGTGATCGTTCATTCGGGACTATTATGCTTTGAGCTTCAAAAGGGTATGATGCGTTGTGGGGTTGTTGAGGACACGGAGGATAAGATTTGTCGTTTCTACGGGGTTACTGGCGTGACATTCAGGATATTGTTGATTATAAAGAATTTACTCATCACAACCAGCTTGTTCCACCTTGCTATGCTTGCAGAAAAAGAATTGCGTGGACGCAAGGAATCGCGAAGGCACGCACCGAACGACCCTTCTACGCCGCGAACGACTACATCGGCGGGACTGCCCAAGTCTTCTTGAATTTTCGTTCTCCTCCACCACCGTGAACAAGATTGCAGCGGTGCCACGAAGCCACCTTCAAAAATTCTTTGCGAGTTCCAGCCAAGAGTAGTTCTTCTTCCGTGGCTTCAACGGGTCGCTCCTCCGACATTCAGTGCCATCGCTGCCATGGGCTTGGTCATGTGCGAAGAATTGCCCTAGCCAACGGGCATACATCGCCACGAAGATGGAGGCTACATCAGCGCCGGATGTCGAGGAGGATGATGATGTTGCTGCCGCCACGGACGACAATGGCGGTGGTGATGACGATCTAGTCCTTGGTGGGCGCCCACACGACGCTACGGAGCATCATTGTGCAGCGAGTCCTCGGCACACGGTACAACAAACCGATAAGCTTCAACGCCATAATTTATTTCAGACTTTCTTCGCAATCAACAACCGGCGTGCACGTGTCATCATTGATGGAGGAAGCTGCAACAACTTGGTGAGTTCTGATTTGGTCAAGAAGCTTGGCTTGACCACGCGACCACATCCACATCCATACCATATTCGGTGGTTAAATGATTCGGAAAAGCTAAGGTAACGCAAACATGCCGAGTACATTTTTCCATTGGTGGTTATGCTGATCATGTTGATTGTGATGTGGTTCCCATGCAAGCATGCTCTCTTTTATTGGGTCGACCTTGGGAATTTGATAATGATGCTTTACACCATGGTAGTAGTAACAAATACACTTTTATGCATAAGGGAAAGAAAGTTACTTTACTGCCTTTGACCCCAGCTGAGATTATAGAGGCCGATAAGGAGAGAGTTGCTGCTGCTAATGATGCAAAGGAACATGATAAATCTGAAAAACAGCAAGTAATTCATTTGAAAAATTCTGTTATGCTTGCCACAAAATCAGACCTTGCTGAAATTGATGATGTTAATGATACATGCTATGCTTTTGTGTGCAAAGATGCTTTATTTTCCCTTGATAATATGCCTTGCACTTTGCTGCTCTGTCACTAACCTTTGCAGGAGTTTAGAGATGTTTTCCCGATGAGATACCTCCGGGACTTCCACCCATTAGAGGGATTGAACACCAGATTGACTTAATCCTCGGAGCGAGTTTGCCAAACCGTGCGGCGTCAGGACCAATCCCAAGAGACTAAGGAGATTCAGCGACAAGTCCAAGACCTTTTGGACCGTGGGTACGTACGTGAGAGCCTTAGTCCTTGTGCTGTTCCTGTTCTTTTGGTTCCCAAAAAAGATGGTTCTTGGCGTATGTGTGTAGATTGTAGAGCCATTAACAACATTACTATAAGGTATCGTCATCCTATTCCTAGGCTAGACGACATGCTTGATGAGTTGTGTGGTGCTATAATTTTCACAAAGATTGACTTGCGTAGTGGATACCACCAAATAAGAATGAAACTTGGCGATGAATGGAAAACTGCTTTTAAAACTAAGTTCGGCTTGTATGAGTGGTTAGTCATGCCTTTTGGTTTAACTAATGCACCTAGCACTTTCATGAGATTAATGCACGAGGTTTTACGTCCTTTCATTGGCAAATTTGTGGTTGTTTACTTTGATGATATCTTGATTTATAGCAAGTCCATGGATGAACATTTGAATCACTTACGTGCTGTTTTTAATGCTTTGAAAGATGCGCGTTTGTTTGGTAACCTTGACAAGTGCACGTTTTGCACGGATCGAGTCTCTTTTCTTGGCTATGTTGTGACTCCACAGGAATTGAGGTTGATAGAGCCAAGGTGGAGGCGATATGGAGTTGGCCCACGCCACGACAGTCTCCCAAGTGCAGAGTTTTCTTGGCCTTGCAGGATTTTATCGCGCTTTGTCAAAGAATTCAGCACCATTGCGACACCGTTGATTGAGTTGACAAAGAAAGCCGTCGTGTTCCATTGGGGCCATCACAAGAGGAGTCCTTTAATCTTTTGAAGAACAAGCTTACACACGCACCATTGCTCCAACTTCCGGATTTTGGTAAGACTTTTGAGCTCGAATGTGATGCTAGCGGAATTGGTATTGGTGGTGTTTTGATGCAAGAAGGCAAACTGTTGCCTACTTTAGTGAAAAATTGAATGGTCCTGCTCTTAATTATTCCACGTATGATAAAGAATTGTATGCTCTTGTTCGTTCTTTAGAGACGTGGCAACACTATTTATGGCCTAAAGAATTTGTCATTCACTCCGATCATGAATCACTTAAGCATATTCGTAGTCAAACCAATTTGAATCGTAGACATGCTAAGTGGGTTGAATTTATTGAATCTTTTCCTTATGTCATTAAACACAAGAAAGGGAAGGATAATGTGATTGCTGATGCTTTGTCTCGCCGTTATACCATGTTGTCTCAACTTGATTGTCGCATTTTTGGTCTTGAAACTATTAAAGGACAATATGCTCTTGATGCTGATTTTAAGGATGTGTTGTTGCATTGTAAAGAGGACAAGCATGGAATAAATTCATGATCAATGATGGTTTTTGTTTAGAGCTAACCGTCTATGCATTCCAGCTTGGATCCGTTCGTCTTTTGTTGTTGCAGGAGGCACATGGAGGCGGTTTGATGGGACATTTTGGTGCTAAAAAGACGGAGGACGTTTTGGCCACACACTTCTTTTGGCCAAAGATGAGGCGAGATGTTGAGCGGTTTGTAGCTCGCTGCACTACATGTCAAAAAGCTAAGTCTCGTTTGAATCCACATGGTTTATATATGCCTCTTCCTGTTCCTTCTATTCCGTGGGCAGATATTTCTATGGACTTTGTTTTAGGATTGCCCGGGACTAAGAGGGGGAGGGATAGCATTTTTGTTGTTGTGGATCGCTTTTCTAAGATGGCTCACTTTATACCATGTCATAAAACCGATGATGCCGTTCATATTGCTGACCTCTTTTTCAAAGAGATAGTTCGTTTGCATGGTATGCCTTCTACTATTGTTTCAGATCGTGATGTCAAGTTCTTGAGTCACTTTTGGCGTACTCTATGGAACAAGTTGGGTACAAAGTTGTTGTTCTCTACAACATGTCACCCACAAACCGATGGCCAAACCGAGGTAGTGAACCGCACATTGTCTACCATGTTGAGAGCTATTTTGAAGAACAATTTGAAGTTGTGGGAAGAGTGTTTGCCGCATGTTGAGTTCGCATATAATCGAGCGGAACACTCCACCACTAAGGTAAGTCCTTTTCAGGTAGTGTATGGATTCAATCCCCGTGCCCCTATTGATATTTTACCTTTGCCTACTAGTGAGAGAGTTCATAATGATGCTAAGGAGCGTGCTGATTTTATTGTCAAAATGCATGAGACTACTAAGGCAAACATTGAAAAGATGAATGAAAAATATAGGATTGCTGGTAGTAAAGGTCGAAAGGAAGTTAAACTTGAACCGGGTGATTTTGTTTGGTTGCACTTGAGAAAGGATCGATTTCCTGAGTTACGAAAATCAAAATTGATGCCTAGAGCTGCTGGTCCTTTTAAGATAATTGAGAAGATAAATGATAATGCATACAAACTTGAGTTGCCTCCCGAGTTTGGGGTTAGTCCCACCTTTAACATTTCAGATTTGAAGCCATACTTGGGAGAAGAAGATGAGGCTGAGTTGAGGACAACTCCGCTTCAAGAGGGGAGGATGATGAGGACATCACTTCTTGGATACATACAACACTCCTCCACTTGACATTCAAGGACCAATCACTAGAGCTCGCGCCCGACAATTGAATTTACAGTGAGCTCGTTCCTAAGTACTTCCTTTTGTTCATTCGAGAATAGATTGCTACCTAATGATTTAATTATGATTAGGAACCATGGAGAGGACCTGGAAGTACTTGGAGAAGGGCTACAAGGCGCACAAGTCCAGCAAGGGCGGTCGAATCATGTTGGAGGCCCAACTCAAACCGACTTTGAATCCACCTGAGTCCAGGACCAGACCGCACTAAAACAGACGCCCAGATCGCATCCGGACTCCGTTTTGGACGTTCCACATATGTATGGAAAGCTGAGAAGACCGCATTTCCAATGGCTTTGGTCCCATGTCAAAATTCCTTCTGAGTCAACGGGAATCGTCGAAACAAGTGGGCGTTCAGAATCTGTCAGGGTGCTGCGCCACCGTCTTTTGGGCCGATCGGCTTTGTATCGTGTTGGAGCCCATTAGGGGCGCGTCCAGGGGTTTTGCACGCCCCTAACTCCTTTATATCCAGCCGCCACCCCCACCATTAGGGTTGGGTTTTGCTTAGATCAATTTGTCTTTGAACAGATTCGCCGTTCATCGGTTTGTGAGACCCCAACTTTCGAGTGCTAAATCAATCCATCTGCAATTCAGTTGTGTTCTTCCTTGTTCTTGCTTGTGTTCTTCGATTCGCAGGCAAGGATTAGCCTTCTTGGCGAGGTCAACCGGGCTGCGCACGGTTGATAACCTAAGGAGACGTGGTGCTGCGATTGCGGGGTTCGGAACGTGTCGTTCGGAAGCCGGATCGATTTGTGTCGCGCCTCCACCAAATCGAATTTACCCAGAACCTGTTGGAAGATCGGGACCCCGTTCCCATCACATTAAGGCGCACTACCAAACTGCGGAGTCGCACCCACCTCACCCCAGGAAAAGCCATGGGCGCGAGGTCCGCCTCCGCTCCAACTTCGACTCCGACTTTCGACCCGGAGGGCAACCTCGACCCCGCCACTGTCGGATCCTGTAGGTGAAGAAGACTTCACCAACCCGCTTAGCGCTATACCCTTGCGGCGGGGCGGATACTACACCAAGTAATAAGGCTCCGCGAAACACTGGAAAAGCTCACAGGTCGCAGGGATAGAGGGGGCCAAAGGGCTCGGCAACATGGCTTCGGCCCGTGAAGCCCTTCACCATGAGAGGCTCCTATCGTAGGGGTGGCCCCCACATAAGCCCAGCAGGCCTGTTAGAGGAATGTAAGGCCCAGAATGGGACATGTGCAATGACATAAATGCCCTTGAGGGAATACTCGGATGTAAGGGTATAATCATAAAAGCACTCCCCATGTGGATATATATATACAGCACAGGCCATGGGGGAAAACCCTAAGCCATTGCTCACCTAACTCTCCACTACCATACTCTCTCTCTCTATTTGGTCTGTAACCACAACAATGGTCATCCCAGGCCAACAATAGAAATTAAAAATCAATATAAAACCCCTTCCATCCAATTTTTGTATCCGGCACTTCAAATTCTGAAAATTTAAGATTTATTTTCCCCAAAACCCGATGATCTCGAAAATTAAAATGGTTGAATTCAAAAATCTGAACCTAGCTTTCAAATTCAAAATCTACTCACAAATCCAAAATTAGACATTCTTAAAATCATTAAACAAATTTTCTCGGGCCCAGCCCATTTCTTCCTTTCCCTCTCCCAGCCCATTCTCTTCTCAGCCCGCGCGACCTCTTCTTTTCCCTGGCCTCCGGCCCACCCGACGCCTCCTCCTTCCTTTGCTCTTTCTTTTTCCTCCTCCCACTGCTCACGACGCCACCGCCCAGGGCGATGGCCCCTTGCTTCGGCCAGCCCACCAGCTGCAGCCGCCGCGGCATCTCCCCTCCGCTGTGAGCTAGCGCCTCCGTCGCGGCACAGCGGGAGGCTGGACAACACACTCTTGCCATAAGGGTCGTAAGTGTGTCTTGTTCAGACTCACCGTCGTGCCATGAAGGGTTCGTTAGCTTGTTATCCTGTAATAGATCTGAATGTGTTGTTCTGCTTGCCTCTGTATTTGCTTGTTCCTCCACTATGTCGACTACTGCCGTGAGCTAGTTCCTACGTTGTGGCACGGTGAGAGGCTTGACAACACACTTTTGCCGTAAGTGTCGTAAGGGTGTCTTGTTTAGCTTCAATGTTGTGCCACGAAGGGTTCGTTAGCTATAATAGATCTGAATGTGTTGTTGTGCTTGCGTCTGTATTTGCTTGTTTTCAAAGGCCATGGGTAACATTATTTAATTTCTTGAGGCTAGTCAAAAAACAAAAAAAATTTGTGGTATAGAGTGAACTATCACAGACGGTTTGTGGTATAAACCGTCTGTGAAGGTATATCACAGATGGTTCTATATATCAACTGTCTATGAAACGCACCAATCACAGATGGTTGGTATTTCGAACTGTCTGTGATATTATGGACATCACAGACGGTTCGTGTTAATAACTGTATGTGATAATTCACAGACGGTTATTAACACAAACCGTCTGTGATATATTGGTTTCACAGACAGTTTGTGGTTGGAACCGTCTGTGATATTCTGTACTATTAATTACTGGTCGTACTTGCTCGATGTCGACCCAGATCTGTCTTCATTGCGCTGCATTGGTGGAGCAAGGCGGTCGGCTTTAGGGAGTTCGGGGTGAAAACATATCGTCGTCTTCTTAGTGATCTGATCAGAGGTTAGTACTCAATTACTTTTAATAACTTATATGCATGCATGTTTTTGTAATTGAAGGCCGGAGATGATAGCTAGGTTTTTGTTTAATTTAAATCTAGCTAGCTAGCTAGGTTTAGAAAGATAATGTTAGTTTGCTCGATTTCAGAATGGGTAAGTACTAGCTAACATTCTTGCTTAACATTATTATGTCATGAATACGTGGCTAACTAGCTATGTAGTAGCGGTAATAATCATTTTTAACACCCATTTGTTACTTGTGTAGCGTAGATGGACCGAACCTGGATGTACATTGAGAACTGTGTGAGTGAAGAGTACATTAATGGCGTGTCTGCTTTTAGAAGAGCGGCCGAGTTGGATATGTTGAAGAAGGGGATGAAATATATGTATTGTCCTTGCATTGATCGTGATAATCTCAAGATGTTTAGCAACTCAGCGCAGATCGAAGCTCACTTGATTCGAAGGGGTTTCAGAAAAGGGTACAAATGTTGGACCAGTCATGGTGAAGAGAAGAGTACACAAGAAGGTAGTTATGACATAGTCGAGGGAGACAACGATATTCCAGTTGTTGACTGTTCTTTCGATCATGAGGATAGGTCGCAGGATGACAATCTGGATTAGATGTTACGTGATGCAGAAGGGAACTATAGTGAGAGAGAGTTTGGTAAATTCGAGGGCTTGATGGAGGACTTGGAGAAACCTTTGTTCCCGGGCTGCAAGCTGCAATACACGAGGTTGTCATCAGTTCTAGAACTGCTGAAATTGAAGGCAAGCAATGGTTGGTCCGACAAGAGTTTCACGGCATTGTTAGGTCTCCTAGTGGACATGCTTCCAAAGCGAAATGTGTTGCCGACAACCACCTACCAAGCCAAAAAGATTCTTTGTCCATTAGGAATGGAAGTAGAAAGAATACATGCATGTCCGAATGATTGTATCCTGTACCGTAAAGTGTATGCTAGCTTACATGTTTGTCCGGTGTGCAAAGCATCCAGATACAAGCGTAAAAATAACTCTGATAATGGGAAGGGCATCGAGGTGAAGCAAGGACCTCCTGCTAAGGTGTTGTGGTATCTTCCTGTAATCCCCTGTTTGAAGCGTTTATTTGCAAATCGCAAGGATGCAAGATTGATGCATTGGCACTAGGAGTAGCGTAAGAAAGACGGAATGATAAGACATGTTGCTGATTCTGCCCAGTGGAGGAACATCGATAGGATGTTTGTAGATTTCGGTGTGGAACTAAGAAATATAAGGTTTGGGTTGAGTACAGATGGAATGAATCCTTTTGGTAACATGACCAGCCGACATAGCACCTGGCCCGTGACTCTGTGCATGTACAACCTTCCTCCTTGGCTGTGTATGTAGCGGAAGTATATTTTGATGTCACTACTTATCCAAGGGCCGAAGCAACCTGGCAACGATATTGATGTGTTCCTAGCACCATTGGTGGAAGATCTTGCAATACTGTGGAACAAAGGGGTACATGTATGGGATGTGGACAAATGAGAGAACTTCACTCTACACGCCATGTTGTTCTGCACCATTAATGATTTTCCTGCCCTTGGTAACCTATCAGGGTTGAGTACAAAAGGAGCCAAAGCATGTCCGCACTGCTTAGATTATACCGAGAGTGTGTGGTTGAACAACTCGCGCAAAACTGTGTACATGCATCACCGTAGGTTCTTTCCAAAGTATTACCCATACCGCAAGATGAAGAAACAATTTGACGGAAAAAAGAGGATGACTCAGTACCAAGACCTCTTAGCGGGAAAGAGGAGTATGATATGGTCAAAATATAAACGTTGTACTTGGAAAGGGACGTAAATTGAGGAAGAACATGTGGAAAAAGAGGTCAATATTTTGGGACTTGCCTTATTGGGAGCATTTAGAAGTTCGCAATTGCATCGATGTCATGCACGTAGAGAAGAATGTATCTGACAGTTTGATTGGTCTCTTACTAAACATTCCTGATAAAACAAAGGATGGTGTTAATGCAAGGCATGACTTGGTCGCTATGAACATCAAGACCAAGTTAGCACCGATGGAGACCGATAAAGGCCAGATGTACCTTCCCCCAGCTTGCTACACTCTGTCTAAGTCCGAGAGAACTGAACTGTGTCAGTCCTTATATGGTGTGAAAGTTCCATCCGGTCACTCCACCAGCATGAAAAAACTTGTTTCCATGGAACATTTGAAATTAATTGGCATGAAGTCTCACGACTGTCATGTGCTAATGACACAAATGCTACCTGTTGTAATTAGAAGTATTTTGTTGAACAAGGTTCGAGTGACAATCATAAGGCTATGTTATTTCTTTAATGCAATTGCTCAGAAGGTCATTGATCCCGATGGATTAGATGCTCTGCAAACCGGGGTGGTGACAACTCTATGTCATCTAGGGATGTATTTCCCTCCATCATTTCTTGATATCATGGTCCATGTCATTGTCCACCTTGTGAAAGAGATAAAAATATGCGGCCCCATGTTTCTACGTCATATGGACCCTTTCGAGAGGTACATGGGAATTCTCAAGTCCTATGTATGCAATCGATCTCAACAGGAGGGTAGCATCATCGAAGGTTATACAACAGAAGAGGTCATTGAATTCTGCATCGGCTACATGGCTTAGGTCGAGCTGATAGGTGTACCTCTATCTCGTCACGAAGGGAGGCTAGAGGGTATCGGGACTATCGGAAGGAAAGCAATAACTCCGGATCAAAATACGTATGCTCAAGCCCATTTCACGGTTTTACAACACATGATTGAAGTGACCCCATATATTGAAGAGCACAAGGACATGCTACGTCAAGAGAATGCAGGCCAGTCGGAAGTTTGGATCACGAGACAACACAACCGTCAATTCAACGAATGGTTGAAGGCGCAATTGACTAGGAGGTTGTCAAGTGAAACACTACAATGGTTGGCAAAAGGGCCAAAATTTACAATTGTGACATGGCAAGGATACGACATTAATTGTTACACATTTTATACAACAGATCAGGATAGAAAGAGCACAGTGCAGAACTCAGGTTTTCGCATAGATGCCTATGTTGTGCACGTCAGTACCGCTGGCCCAAGCTCATACTACGGGCTTGTAGAGGAGATTTGAGAACTTGACTACGTAATTTTCAGGATTCCTCTATTTCGGTGCCGTTGGGTCCAACTCCCACAAGGTGTAAAGGTTGACAAGTACGGCGTCACTACCGTGGACCCCGAATGTGTAGCATACAAAGACGAACCATTCGTACTCGCGAGGAAAGTTGTTCAAGTATTTTATGTAACCGACTCGGCAAATAAGAAGCGCCATGTAGTTCTTCAGGGAAAAAGAAGGATTGTCGAAATTAAGAATGTTGTGGATGAGGAAGAGTACAATCAATTTGATGATTTGCCTCCATTCGGAGACGGCATCAGGCTCGAGGAAGAACAAGGCGATGAAGCAAGCTATATGCGTGTCGATCATCATGAAGGGCTTTATTTAAAATGAAAAAGCCAAGTGTAATAAATGTAACTATATATATTCCATTGTAATTGTAAAATGACTTAGGAACTAAGAAATAGTTATTTTTATGATTATGCTTGTGTTTTTCATAAATGTAACTATGTTCCATTGTAATTGTAAAATGACTCAGGAACTGAGAACTAGGTGTAGTGAACTATCACAGGCAGTTTATCGGAAAAACCGTCTGTGATAATACATCACAGACGGTTCTATAAATATAACCGTCTGTGATATGCATATTAGAACCGTCTGTGATATTGGATTATCACAAACGGTTCAATAAATAAAACCGTCTGTGATATAACTATCAGACGGTTCCTTAAAGGAACCGTCTGTGATAGTTTTCCTATAAATACCCGTAGAAAGGTCTACATAGTCCACACTCACGCACTCTCCAGCGTCCCTGCTAGGTTTTGCTCACTCTCACCGCCGTTCCCTCTTGGCACCGCCGCCGGTCCCTCCCAACGCTGCTCCCTCCTGCCGTCGCTCCCTCCCGACGCTGCTCCTTCCTACCGCCACTCCCTCCTGACGCTGCTCCATCCCGACGCTGCTCCCTCCTGCCGCCGCTCCCTCCCGACGCCGCTCCCTCCCACTGCCGCTCCCTCCCGACGCCGTTCCTTCCTGCCGCCGCTCCCTTCCTGCCGCCGCTCCCTCCTACCGTTGCTCCCTTCCGACGCCGCTCCCTCCCGAGAAGTACTTATGATATATGCTTAACATGTTAGCTTTATGATATATGCTTCACATGTTAGCTTTATGATATATGCGCACATGTTAGCTTTATGATATATGCGTCACATGTTAGCTTTATGATATATGCTTTATTAGTACTCTGAATAGATTGCTAAATTGTTTAGTCAATCTTTAGAACTTTGTCAAAGGGCATGAAGCAAGTGACACACTCCAGTGTATCCGGTTCAATGAACTTGGTATACTGGTTTGTGTCATTTGCTTCATAGAACTTTGTTTAGGCCCATCCCTCACTACGTTCACACAGTCGTCCAAAAATTTTTAATATATGCCACATAGACCTTCAAAGGGCATGAAGCAAGTGACACACTCCAGTGTATCCAGTTCAATGAACTTGATACACTGGTTTGTGTCATTTGCTTCATAGACCTTTGTTTAGGCCTATACCTCACTGCAGTTAGTTTTTTCTTAGAAGAGTGATGGTGTCCACATAGTCTTCGTCATCGTCATCTGGGTCTCACGCTCCCAAGATTGGGAAAACTAAGCGTGGCTGAGGAGTATTGAAAAGGCAGAGGGCCGAATGACCATCACGGTGGTCTCTCCGGATGGGGTCCCTCTACAACCGAAGAAAGCAACGACATCATTTCGGACTGCCTACAGGATAATTGGAAGGCAACAGGTCCCCATCACCATAGCAAGCTGGAAAGATTTGACAAAGGATCACAAAAATCAACTGTGGGAGGAAATTACAAATTCGTTTGAGATCCTAGCAGAAGTACAGGGACTCATGCAACGGTAGGTGCTCCTCGCAATGGGAAAAGTATGGAAGAATTTTAAGAGCACACTTGTGATGCAGTACGTGGCCAAGGATGACACGCCCTTCACGAGGTATTATTTTGTTCCGCCTGAAACATGAGCGACCTTTGTGTAGATGAAGACAACGACCAAATTTGAATAACAAAGTGCGGTGCACAAGGCTCTCCAGTCACGAAACACTCACCCTCACAGACTCGGTACCGCTGGGTACGCGGGTAAAATCCCGTAGTGGAGGATGCAGGACGAGGTCGCAATCCGATCGGAGGCCTCTCTGCCATTTGCCGGGATCGCAAACGAGCGCACTCGAAACTGGTTAAGAGCGAGGTCATCAACCACATCTTCGGGTGCCTCTTTCAAAAACCCTGCAGATGAGGAAGTGTCCCAACACCTAGTAAGATATGTTAAACTACATAGTTGTTAACACCTCCTGAACTTCATGGGTTCAAAAATAACATGATTAATTGCCTCTTGCAACAATCATTGACTACTGAATCTTCTCGTGGCTCCTTCCAAGAATACAGGGAGAGAGATTTACTATCACAGGCCTTGGGAAACAAGGAGCACCCAGGTCGCACACGAGGCTTGGGGGTTTTGTATCTTGGAGGCATGGATTTCCATATTACTCTGATACATATAGGAGTAGGAAGAGAGCCAAGGCGTACCGTAACGAACAAATAAAATAGGAGCTTCGTGCTCAACTTGAGGAACAACTATCTGCCTCACTTCAAGAGCAGACTGCCTCACTTCGAGGAGAGATAGATTCATTGAGGGAAGAACTGAGACAAGTCCGCAAACAATCGCAACCCACCCCTACTACTACGGTACCGGTACACAGTCCCCCTCAACGTCGCAGTAGCTGCGCGTCCACACCAATTACTGAACTTAGCAACGCCCACTTACCTATCGATGACATTCAGGTAATGTACCTGTTGTGGTTACAGACCAAACAGAGAGAGAGAGAGTATGGTAGTGGAGAGTTAGGTGAGCAAGTGCTTAGGGTTCCCCCATGGTCGGTATCGTATATATATCCACATGGGGAGTGTTTTTACACGAGTACCCTTACATTTGAGTATTCCCTCAGGGGCACTTTGTCATTATACATGTCCCACTTTGGGCCTTACAACCTTCTAACAGGCCTGCTGGGCTTAGGTGGGGGCCACCGCTACTACAACAGGAGCCTCTCATGGTGAAGGGCTTCACGGGTTGAAACCATGCTGCCGAGCCCTTTGGCCCCCTCCGTCCCTGTAGCTTGTGAGCTTCCCTAACGCTTGGTGGAGCCTATTTCTTGGTGTAGTATTCGCCCCGCCGTGAACATACAGCGCCGAGCGAGTTGGCGAAGTCGTCCTTGCCCCGGGGTCCTCTAGCGGTGGGGTCAGAGTCAGAGTCAAAGTTGGAGTCGGGAGCGGGGGGATCGGGCACCTTCGGCGGGCCTACTGGCGAAGTGTGGCCATGACCTGGTTGCCCGGGCCCCCCTCGACCTGATGAGGACATCACTTCTTCGGATACACACAACACTCCTCCACTTGACATTCAAGGACCAATCACTAGAGCTCGCGCCCGACAATTGAATTTACAGGTGAGCTCGTTCCTAAGTACTTCTTTTTGTTCATTTGAGAATCGATTGCTACCTAATGATTTAATTATGATTAGGAACCATGGAGAGGACCTGGAAGTACTTGGAGAAGGACTACGAGACGCACAAGTCCAGCAAGGGCGGTCGAATCATGTTGGAGGGCCAACTCAAGCCGACTTCGAATCCAATTCGGAGTCCAGGACCAGGCCACACTAAAACGGACGCCCAGATCGCATCCGGGCTCCATTTTGGACGTTCTACATATGGATGGAAAACTGAGAAGATAGCCTTTCTAATGGCTCTAGTCTCATGTAAAAATTCCTTCGGAGTCAACAGGAATCGTCAAAACAAGTGGGCGTCCAGAATCTGTCAGGGTGCTGCGTCACCTTCTTTTGGGCCGTTCGGCTTTGTATCGTGTTGGAGCCCATTAGGGCGCGTCCAGGGGTTTTGCATGCCCCTCACTCCTTTATATCTAGCCACCACCTCCACCATTAGGGTTTGGGTTTTGCTTAGATTAATTCTGTCTTTGAACAGTTTCGCCGTTCATCGGTTTGTGAGACCCCAACTTTCGAGTGCTAAATCAATACATCTGCAATTCAGTTGTGTTCTTCCTTGTTCTTGCTTGTGTTCTTCGATTCGTAGGCGAGGATTAGCCTTCTTGGCGAGGTCAACTGGGCTGCGCACGGTTGATAACCTGAGGAGACGTGGTGCTGCGATTGAGGGGTTCAGAACGTGTTGTTCGGAAGTCGGATCAATTGTGTCGCGCCTCCACCAAATCGAACATATCCAGAACCTGTTGGAAGATCGGGACCCCATTCCTATCAAGTGGTATCAGAGCTTCGGGTGTTCCTTCAGGTTTGAGTTTACCCTACCTTTGTTGTTTTCGGTTTCATCCTAGAGTCCAAGAAAAAGCCCTACAAAAAACATTGTAGTCATAGGTTGTTTCCTGTCCCAGATCTCATTTAGCCTTTTGCACAATTTGATTTCAGAGTCCGTAGTGTTGAGTTTGTGTCCTTAGTCGAGTTGTGTTGCTGGTTTAGATCGTGTTTTGTTTCGGGTTGTCTTGCTTCCGCTACCTCTCATACAAACCCTAGCCCTCCACCAAATCGAACATATCCAGAACCTGTTCGAAGATCGGGACCCCGTTCCTATCAAGTGGTAATCAGAGCTTCGGGTGTTCCTTCAGGTTCGAGTTTACCCTACCTTTGTTGTTTTCGGTTTCATCCTAGAGTCTAAGAAAAAGCCCTACAAAAAAAATTGTAGTCATAGGTTGTTTCCTGTCCCAGATCTCATTTAGCCTTTTGCACAATTTGATTTTAGAGTTCGTAGTGTTGAGTTTGTGTCCTTAGTCGAGTTGTGTTGCTGGTTTAGATCATGTTTTGTTTCGGGTTGTCTTGCTTCCGCTACCTCTCATACAAACCCTAGCCGTCAACTTTTATTTTCCCACCCATATCCCACCCTCTGTTTTTGAGTCATCCATCATCCATCGCATCTCGTGATCATCCAGCACCATCCCCCACCTTTTCCCCGAGCTTCCGCCCCCAAATTCCACCAATTTCCTCCACCCGATTTCGTTTTTGGCCTCCACAGAAACCATAACTCGGAGGCCCTCCTTCAAATGGCCGTAACTTTCTCATACGGACTCGAAATCAGGCAATTTTTTTTTGAAATTGGGTGAAATTTAATTTTGCATTCGAAACTCCCCACTTCGTTAGGTTTGGCGAATTTATTTTGCCCAAATTCAGCCTGGAAAGTGAAGTACTCGAGCTCCGAAAGTTCATCACCGAATTTATAGCACATTCATCATTTTCTGTAGGCCACACCTTACATCAGATTGAGGTGAAACTTTGTGTGGTTCCTATTTCTGTGCTCTGCTTTGTGAAAAAAATAATAGAAAAAAAAGAAAAATTTTGGCATCTGGGCTTATAGTGCTGAGAGTGCTATCCGTGCCCAAAAAAACGGGACAGAGCACAGTTTTAGGTGACAGAGCTTCATTTGTTTTGTGCTTATGCTAAAATAAGTTTCTCATTGCCAGGCCATCTTTGTTGCTGTCTTTGCTTTCCTATTCTGGCCTTGACTCCTTGTTCATCATATCCTAACACTGATATAGGACACATTTAGACCAGCAACTAGGACCAGTGCTTTGGACATTTATTCAGCATTACTATCTGTTATTGATTCGTGTTCGACTAACATATTTGGCCTGCCAAGCTCCATATACCTACTTCTGGATAGCACAGTTTTTGACCCTTGCAATCGCCGGATCACACTCTCCATGTATCCTTTGCCTTGCTTTGGTAAGAACACTTGTAAGAGCTTGGTAAGCCACTTCCTTTGCGGGTTTCCACTGCCCTTACCTTGTAGTTGATAGGGATAATCCTTTTGTTTTCCCTGTGTTTCCACTAACCATGGCAGGAGACGAAGGGGACGGGACACCGGTCGATTTCAACGAGTGTGTTAGTCGCGGCCAGCTACAAGCTTCACTCACTGATCTCGGTGCGAGAATGGACACCATCGTCGCCGCCATTGCCAAGTTGAACACCACGGAAGGCATTGAGCGGGTGGAGCGGCGGATGGTGACCTCACCGGTCGGATGGACACATTGGAGGCATGCACGCCACTGTCAATGACGGCCATCATCGTGATGATGACACGGTGTATGATGCGGATGGCAACATTGATCGCAAAGCGACACAAGATGCATGACTTCGTCGGCGTCTTCAGCAAAACCGACATGGTATGGGAGGTAATAACCAGAACCGTCATGGTAATGATGACCCCTTTGCTAAAGTCAAATTTACCATTCCATCTTTTTCTGGTCTTTATGATGCTGAAATATATCTTGATTGGGAGATGACGGTAGAGCAGAAGTTTAATTCTCACTTCGTTCCTGAACAACATAGAGTTAGACAAGCTATTAGTGAGTTTAAGGACTTTGCTATTACTTGGTGGAATGAACTGGGTACCATGCGCTTACAACCTGATACATGGGAGCGGTTAAAAGAAGCTATGCGTAATCGTTTTGTTCCTCCCTCATATAAACGTGATTTCAGGAAAAAAAATTGCAGCGCTTAGAACAAGGTGATAGTTCTGTTCAGGACTATTATGCTGAGCTTCAAAAGGGTATGGTGCGTTGTGGGGTTGTTGAGGAAATAGAGGATAAGATTTGTCGTTTTTACGGGGGGTTACGGCGTGAAATTCAGGACATTGTTGATTATAAAGATTTTACTATCACAACCAGCTTGTTCCACTTGCTATGCTTGCAGAAAAAGAATTGCAGGGACGCAAGGAATCAACGAAGGCAAGCACCGGACGACCCTTCTACACGCCGCGAACGACTACATCGACGGGACTGCCCAAGTCTTCTTCGAGTTTCCGTTCTCCTCCACCACCTGTGAACAAGTTTGTAGCAGCGCCACCGAAGCCACCTTCCACGACACGCCTTGCAGACTCTACAAAAAATTCTTTGCCGGGTCCAGCTAAGAGTTCTTCTTCCGTGGCTTCAACGGGCCGCTCCTCCGACATTCAGTGCCACCGCTGCCATGGGCTTGGTCATGTGCAGAAGAATTGCCCTAGCCAACGGGCATACATCGCCACAGAATATGGAAGCTACATTAGCACTTCGGATGTCGAGGAGGATGATGATGTTGCTGCTGCCTCAGACACCAATGGCGGTGGTGATGACGACCTGGTCCTTGGTGGGGCGTCCACAGCGACGCTACGGAGCATCATTGTGCAGCGAGTCCTCAGCACACAGATACAACAACCCGATAAGCTTCAACGCCATAATTTATTTCAGACTTTCTTCGCAATCAAGAACCAGCGCGCACGTGTCATCATTGATGGAGGAAGCTGCAACAACTTGGTGAGTTCTGATTTGGTCAAGAAGCTTGGCTTGACCATGCGACCGCACCCACATCCATACCATATTCAGTGGTTAAATGACTCTGGAAAAGCTAAGGTAACGCAAACATGCCGAGTCCATTTTTCCATTGGTGCTTATGCTGATCATGTTGATTGTGATGTGGTTCCCATGCAAGCATGCTCTCTTTTATTGGGTCGACCATGGGAATTTGATAATGATGCTTTACACCATGGTAGTAGTAACAAATACATTTTTATGCATAAGGGAAAGAACGTTACTTTACTGCCTTTGACCCCAGCTGAGATTATAGAGGCCGATAGGGAGAGAGCTGCTGCTACTAATGATCCAAAAGAACATGAAAAATCTGAAAAACAGCAAGTAACCCATTTGAAAAATTCTGTTATGCATGCCACAAAATCAGACCTTGCTGCAATTGATGATGTTAATGATACATGCTATGCTTTTGTGTGCAAAGATGCTTTATTTTCTCTTGATAATATGCCTTGCACTTTGCCTGCTCCTGTCACTAACCTTTTGCAGGAGTTTAGAGATGTTTTCCCTGATGAGATACCTCCAGGACTTCCACCCATTCGAGGGATTGAGCACCAGATTGACTTGATCCCTGGAGCGAGTTTGCCAAACCGTGCGACGTACAGGACCAATCCCGAAGAGACTAAGGAGATTCAGCGACAAGTCAAAGACCTTTTGGACCGTGGGTACGTACGTGAGAGCCTTAGTCCTTGTGCTGTTCCCGTTCTTTTGGTTCCCAAAAAAGATGGTTCTTGGTGTATGTGTGTAGATTGTTGAGCCATTAACAACATTACTATACGGTATCGTCATCCTATTCCTAGGCTAGACGACATGCTTGATGAGTTGTGTGGTGCTATAATTTTCACAAAGATTGACTTGCGTAGTGGATACCACCAAATAAGAATGAAACTTGGCGATGAATGGAAAACTGCTTTTAAAACTAAGTTCGGCTTGTATGAGTGGTTAGTCATGCCTTTTGGTTTAACTAATGCACCTAGCACTTTCATGAGATTAATAAACGAGGTTTTACGTCCTTTCATTGGCAAATTTGTGGTCGTTTACTTTGATGATATCTTGATTTATAGCAAGTCCATGGATGAACATTTGACTCACTTACGTGCTGTTTTTAATGCTTTGAGAGATGCACGTTTGTTTGGTAACCTTGAGAAGTGCACCTTTTGCACGGATCGAGTCTCTTTTCTTGGCTATGTTGTGACTCCACAGGGAATTGAGGTTGATAGAGCCAAGGTGGAGGCGATATGGAGTTGGCCCACGCCCACGACGGTCTCCCAAGTGCGGAGTTTTTTTGGCCTTGCAGGATTTTATCGCCGCTTTGTCAAGCAATTCAGCACCATTGCGACACCGTTGATTGAGTTGACAAAGAAAAGCATCGTGTTCCATTGGGGGCCATCACAAGAGGAGTCCTTTAATCTTTTGAAGGACAAGCTTACACACGCACCATTGCTCCAACTTCCGGATTTTGGTAAGACTTTTGAGCTGGAATGTGATGCTAGCGGAATTGGAATTGGTGGTGTTTTGATGCAAGAAGGCAAACCTGTTGCTTACTTTAGTGAAAAATTGATTGGTCCTACTCTTAATTATTCCACGTATGATAAAGAATTGTATGCTCTTGTTCGTTCTTTAGAGACGTGGCAACACTATTTATGGCCTAAAGAATTTGTCATTCATTCCGATCATGAATCACTTAAGCATATTCGTAGTCAAACCAATTTGAATCGTAGACATGCTAAGTGGGTTGAATTTATTGAATCTTTTCCTTATGTCATTAAACACAAGAAAGGGAAAGATAATGTGATTGCTGATGCTTTGTCTCGACGCTATACCATGTTGTCTCAACTTGATTGTCACATTTTTGGTCTTGAACCTATTAAAGCACAATATGCTTTTGATGCTGATTTTAAGGATGTGTTGTTGCATTGTAAAGAGGGACAATCATGGAATAAACTCGTCATCAATGATGGGTTTTTGTTTAGAGCTAACCGCCTATGCATTCCAGTTGGATCCGTTCGTCTTTTGTTGTTGCAGGAGGCGGTTTGATGGGACATTTTGGTGCTAAGAAGACGGAGGATATTCTGGCCACACACTTCTTTTGGCCAAAGATGAGGCGAGATGTTGAGCGGTTTGTGGCTCGCTGCACTACATGTCAAAAAGCTAAGTCTCGCTTGAATCCACATGGTTTATATATGCCTCTTCCTGTTCCTTCTATTCCGTGGGCAGATATTTCTATGGACATTGTTTTAGGATTGCCCAGGACTAAGAGGGGGAGGGATAGCATTTTTGTTGTTGTGGATCACTTTTCTAAGATGGCTCACTTTATACCATGTCATAAAGCCGATGATGCCATTCATATTGCTGACCTCTTTTTCAAAGAGATAGTTCGTTTGCATGGTATGCCTTCTACTATTGTTTCAGATCGTGATGCCAAGTTCTTGAGTCACTTTTGGCGTACTCTATGGAACAAGTTGGGTACAAAGTTGTTATTCTCTATAACATGTCACCCACAAACTGATGGCCAAACTGAGGTGGTGAACCGCACATTGTCTACCATGTTGAGAGCTATTTTGAAGAATAATTTGAAGCTGTGGGAAGAGTGTTTGCCGCATGTTGAGTTCGCATATAATCGAGCGGAACACTCCACCACCAAGGTAAGTCCTTTTCAGGTAGTGTATGGATTCAATCCATGTGCCCCTATTGATATTTTACCTTTGCCTACTAGTGAGAGAGTTCATAATGATGCTAAGGAGCGTGCTGATTTTATTGTCAAAAAGCATGAGACTACTAAGGCAAACATTGAAAAGATGAATGAAAAACATAGGATTACTGGTAGTAAAGGTAGAAAGGAAGTTAAACTTGATCCGGGTGATTTTGTTTGGTTGCACTTGAGAAAGGATAGATTTCCTGAGTTAAGAAAGTCAAAATTGATGCCTAGAGCTGCTGGTCCTTTTAAGATAGTTGAGAAGATAAATGATAATGCATATAAACTTGAGTTGCCTCCCGAGTTTGGGGTTAGTCCCACCTTTAACATTTCAGATTTGAAGCCATACTTGGGAGAAGAAGATGAGGCTGAGTTGAGGACAACTCCGCTTCAAGAGGGGGAGGATGATGAGGACATCACTTCTTCGGATACACACAACACTCCTCCACTTGACATTCAAGGACCAATCACTAGAGCTCGCGCCCGACAATTGAATTTACAGGTGAGCTCGTTCCTAAGTACTTCTTTTTGTTCATTTGAGAATCGATTGCTACCTAATGATTTAATTATGATTAGGAACCATGGAGAGGACCTGGAAGTACTTGGAGAAGGACTATGAGATGCACAAGTCTAGCAAGGGCGGTCGAATCATGTTGGAGGGCCAACTCAAGCCGACTTCGAATCCAATTCGGAGTCCAGGACCAGGCTGCACTAAAACGGACGCCCAGATCGCATCCGGGCTCCGTTTTGGACGTTCTACATATGGATGGAAATCTGAGAAGACAACCTTTCCAATGGCTCTAGTCCCATGTAAAAATTCCTTCTGAGTAAACAGGAATCATCAATTCAAGTGGGCATCCAGAATCTGTCAGGGTGCTGCGTCACCTTCTTTTGGGCCGTTCGGCTTTGTATCATGTTAGAGCCCATTAGGGCACATCCAGGGGTTTTGCACGCCCCTCACTCCTTTATATCCAGCCACCACCTCCACCATTAGGGTTTGGGTTTTGCTTAGATTAATTCTGTCTTTGAACAGTTTCGCCGTTCATCGGTTTGTGAGACCCCAACTTTCGAGTGCTAAATCAATACATCTGCAATTCAGTTGTGTTCTTCCTTGTTCTTGCTTGTGTTCTTCGATTCGCAGGCGAGGATTAGCCTTCTTGGCGAGGTCAACCGGGCTGCGCACGGTTGATAACCTGAGGAGACGTGGTGCGGTGATTGCGGGGTTCGGAACATGTTGTTCGGAAGTCAGATCGAATTGTGTCACGCCTCCACCAAATCGAACATATCCAGAAACTGTTGGAAGATCGGGACCCCATTCCTATCACGACCGCAAGTTCCTTGGGTGGTGGAGTCGAAGTAGGGGCAGAGACAAACCCCGCACCGCGGATTCTCCTGGGGGCGAGGTGTGAGAGACTCCTGCGCATAACCCCGGGCGATCGAGTAGGGTGAGGGGCTCCACCTGGCCTGATGTCGACATGGTCTGGCGGCTCCGCGACCCCTGAGCTGTCAGGAACAAGCTACTGCAGCCGTCCACACTGTTCCATCGGGAGGGTACACGCGGCGAGCTGCAAATGGTGCGTCGTGGGTTGTCAGCGGTCACACGACCACGGCCGTTCGCCCCCTCCCAAGGGGTCGGGGCACATGGCAGAGTGCTAGTGGCGCGTCATGCGCTGTTTGCCCACCTACCGGTGTGCGTCCCCGGCTGTCAGCGGTTGCACTTCCCGATCATGGGTAGCTGAACCGCTGGGCTCCCGCTGGTTGTGCTTCCGGGGGTGGGGGGCGAGCAGGCTTTATAAGGCATCGCCACCGGCATGAGAACATTCTTCTCTGTCAGTTGCTTAGCCCTGCTTCCTGTGCTGTTGGCATAATCCACTCCTGCTCCCGTTGTTTAGCATCCTACCTTAGAGAAGAATGGCTTGCCATGACGATCCCACCCGTCGACCCAGCGGCAGCACCTCGTCCAGCCGGTGTGGTTTGTCGCCTCCCTCGACGGAGTATCCCCTGGTGGTACGATGATCAACGCAGGTCGGCAAGCGGTGGGACGCCATGGAGCATTCGGGAGGTCGTTGCTCCCATGTGCTGGGACGGAGTCGCGTTACTGAGGAGATGATCCAGAGACTCGTTCGGGAGGGGAAGATTGAGGATGAGAGACCATGTGGAGGTGACCACACGCATGTGATGAGTAATTGACGAGTTTTCTGGAAAGATTGAGTTTGGTTTGTGCGTTTCGTGCCATGATGGCATTTGGCTTAGTCGAGTTTGGTTAGTCGGTCTTGAGGTGTATTCTTCTTCCCGTTTGAGCTTTTGGGCCATGTTATGCGTAAGTATGATTAATTGATACTAATTGTGATTATTTGTGTCGAGCGGTGCTATGTGATGTGTTTCTTGTCTGTGATGGCTGCAGGACATCGAGGTGGAGTCGTGACGAGGCACGAGATGACCGGACTAGACGCAGGTGGTGCCGAGGTCAAAGCGGTCGAGGTGTGTCGAAGACGGCGAGGGCTCGAGGTAGCTGCGAGGCTTGGAAGGCAAGGAACGAGGAAGCTTCCCGGAAGTTGCAGGAGGGGCATTTTGGTGAATACGCAAAGCTGCACTAAAGGAAGCGGATTATGGATAAAGCACTAGAGTTGGTGGAGGCTTAGTGAGTAAAGAGAGAATCAAACCCATTAGTTGGAGGCTATAAAAGGAGGGTGTCTCCTGCATGGTCTCCATGTCTTGGGAGGTTGTTTTGCTTTGTGTTGGCTGTCATGCTTTTCCTTTAGTTGGTGAGAAGTAGGAGAGAAAGAGCAGCAGGAGGTGTGCTCTGTCTCCTGTGCGTGTGTGCTGTGATTCAAGCATGTATGGGGTTTTGGTTTTGAGTGTGTTCTTGAGATGGCTGTAAAACAATCCCTTGTAAGCATCCATGTCTCAGTATCAATATCTATTTGAGAGATCTTGTGCTTTGGATTGTTTTTCCTGTGATGTGAGCCATGTCTTTTTCTCATTGACAGTCCTCTCTGTTCTTCCTCTCTTCTCCTTGATTTGATCTTGGTTCTTGCTGAGAAGGTGCAAAATGGATTGCTCAGTGATGGAATGATGTTTTGAGACCATTTGGTTAAAAAAACTTCCTAGAGTTCAATTGAAAATCCAAGATTCCATTTTTCCCATTTCCTCTGTGTGTACTTTTCTAGGGTTTTGTTGACAAGGGATGTTGAAATTTTTGATTTTCCTTTATAAAATGGCTTAAGTTTTTGTGTGTCATTTCCTGAGATCATTGCTCAAATGTTTGCAAAAGCTCATGTGGAAAGGATATGGGAATAATGAGGAATTTGAAAAGTTACCTTCATTCCTTTCTCATTTTCAGATTTTTGCCATATCTCAGATTCTTGCTCTTCTTCATGATTTATTTTGTTTCCTGGAGTCTTTGTGCTATTTATAATGTGTCCCTATTCTTGTGGTCTGAAGAGAGCAATTAATTGTCACAAATTCTCTTGAATTCGGCAAATATCTGAAATTTCAGTCTTTCAGCCATTCTGCGCAGCTGTCTGGACAGAGGAGCCGGTCTGACCGGACTTTGACCACTGGTGAGACTGGGCTAACAACAACGGTCAGACCGGCCTCTCTGGAGCGGTTTGACCGGCGGCACTGGAGCGGTCTGACCGGCCGAATGCCTGCGGTTAGACCACCCGGGCTTCTGTGGTCAGACCGGCCAGTTGCTGTTTTCAGTGTATTTTCTTGAGATCTTTGATTTTTCGTTGCTTGTTTCTGTGTTTGGTCAATTGCACTTCCAGAAAACTCAGGTCGTCTTCTTTATGGCATCTTTAGCTATAGGAGGGGATTCTTTTTGTGGATTCTTGCGGGGTTAAGTTTTAAAAGAGCAACATTCACCCCCCTCTGTTGCCGATTTTGATCCAACAGAGGATCCTGTCGGGGCTCGCCTGCCCAGACCCGACGAGATGGAGCCGCGCCCGGCGGAGATAGAGGCGATCGTCTTCGTCGCATTTTTTGCTGCCGGGCTTCGGATGTCGTCGACGCTCTTTGTCGGCGAGGTCCTGCGATTTTTCGGGTTGGAGCTGGCGCAGCTGATGCCCAACACGATAGTTCGCTTGGCGGTCTTCGTTTGGGCGATACAAACAGAAGGTCGCTGTCCCAGTGTGAACCTGTTCGCCACCCTGGATGATGTGCGCTGCCAGCCAAAGAAAGTCGAAGGGTGAGCGGTATCGAACTTCGACAGCGTTAGCTTTGTGCTGAGGAAGCGGTGCGCGGGTCTCTTGCCTGCGTTGGCTACATGAGGAAAGTGGGAGTCCGGTTGGACACGACGGTGGTTTTATAACCACGTGATGAGCACAAGAGGCCTGCTGTGTCGGGGACGGCCGATAGTGTTCAACAGCTCGCTAGACGTGAAGCCGAAGGCCAACGACGCGCAGCTGGCACGGAGGCTTGCTGGTGTGGCCCGTCGGTTCAACATGCTGACCTCGCTGAAGAGTTCACCATGCACGGGGTGGCTCCACTTTCCAGTAGGTGGCGGTACGAGCGATGGGGCGGTACCCGTAAGGATAGCGTCCATCCAACAGTGTCTTGCCTTTTAAAGCCCTCCGCTCCTTGTAATTTCATCGGCCGTAGGATGCGCGCCCGGTCATGTAGCCGCATGATCCCTTAGGAATGATGCCCCATTTTTGTGTGCAGTGCCCCAGCTGGAAGAAATGGAGCGTGAGGTTGTTACGCTCCTCAGGCCATATATGGCCAAGGAACACAAGCTGCGCGAGGCCGCGACTGCCTCTGCCAAACAGGGCCGGATAAATCGGGTATGCGAGGTCCTGGGGATTTCCGTACCCGAGCACGTAGTGCCGACATAGGTCACAAACCACCGTGATATCCACGACCAAGTGGGGGTGCCGCCCTCTTGGCGCAGGGCCAGATCTGACGCTGTTGTCTCCAGCCCGTCGGCCGTGTCACCTGCCAGCACCGTCGGGACAGGGGGCACGACCGGCGCTGGTTCCGAACCCGTCGGCTCAGGGGGCATGCTGCCCCTGGCGAATAGGCCTTAGACGATGGTGAGGCGACGGGCCCCGGTGCCGTTGCCCCTGAAGATGAAGTCTCATCGCCTATAGGGGCTACCGAGGACTTGCCGCGCGTGCCAATCATCACGGCTACTGGAGCGGGCGAGGAAGTGTCACCCGCATCCCCGAGGGCAAAGTGCCCCTGGGTACAGTCGTCCCTGCCTTCAAGGGGGCGATTTAATGTGGCGAGCGCGATCACCGGGATCCTGGCACCCAGCGAGGAAGTCGTCGAGGCTGCAGAAGAAGTCGTCGCTGCTCGGGCCGACGAAGCCCTCGTACCCTGGATGGAGGCTGGGCGAACACCTCCCCGTGTCGCGAGAGAGGTGTCGAAGGTAGGCGCGATTCCTTTTCCTCCCGCGACTTCACGAAACTCTCTCCGATTTGCTCGCTCATTCCGTCATCGACATCAGGCAAGACGAGGTCTCCCAGACGCGGTGAAGGATCGAGCAACGGGGGTGTGCGTGAAGTCTCTAACCTTGTTGCGTAGGGCAGGACGCGGGCGTCCGTTGCTGCCGAAGCCGCCGACGCAGAGGGGCCGAGGCCCGTCGTCTCCGATTTCATCCCTCGGTCGGAGATGCTTTGCGTTCTTAACGATGTTGCGGGGTGCGTTGGCAGTAGCTTGGATCGACAGGTGCTATCAACGTGCGGGGGAGACCTTCTAGCACTTGCGCTGGGTGCCTCGGAGATAAGGGTAAGTAGCTAGGTTCGCGAACCACACCGTTGCCCAGTGTATTTCTAACTCCAGCAGTGTCTTCCAGACTCTTGCTCTTAGCCAAGCCCTGGAGGAGACCCGTGTCAGCAAGTGAAGGGTGCTGGAGGGCGAGCTTCGTGCTGCAGATGTGGCTCACGCCGCTAAGGATGAGCACATTCGTGCGTTGGAGGCTGAAAACGCGAGGGTGGTTTCCCACGCGGAGGAGGCCGTGGCAGTGGCACAACGCGCCACGACGGAGGAGCGTACTGCCTTTCTTCAACAGATCTCCGCGTTTGAGGAAGAGAAGACCCAGCTCACTGTTGCCCTTGCGCAGAGGAACCGGACCTCCGATCATGCGTCTATGTCGGCGTGGAGGGCGATGGAGTCTTTGGAACGGGCCCTCCAGGACGTTTCTGTTGATGTGACAGATGTGACGCATGGCCCTGAAGATCTGATGTAGATGCTTGAGCTAATCGAGGAGGGGTCGAGCGTCACCCTTCGCAGTGCCAAATCCTTCGGCGAGCACTATGGTTTCATCAGTGCCTGCCTTGGCTTAGCCATGCTCCATACCCATGGGTGTAGGCACGTCAACGAGTTGGCGAACCCTCAGCTGGATCTTCCTGCCAGGCCCGAGGCGATGTCCGACACTATCCACTTCATCCAGCCCGGCCTCCAGACTTTCCATAGTCGGATCTGGGGTTACGTCGGGGAGGACGCAGCCAAGGTCGGCTGCGGCGAACGCTGCATGAGGAGGGGGACTTCCTCCGGTGGCGTGAACCCGTAGATGTGATGCCAGGGTTGGGTGTGTGCTATGCTTTGTACGCCCATTTGTACGGTTGCCTTTGAAGGAACGCGCGTAGGCTACGATAGCAGAAAATAAAAATTTCTACCGCGCACACCAGGACATCATGCTAAGGAGGGATCATAGATCGTTACCACTAGACGCGCAGCGCAGTGAAGAAGAGTTGGAGAAGCCGATCCAACCACGCGCGCCGAGGTAGTAGTGGAAGTAGCCGATCGTCCCGAACAGATCGTCTCCTCCACGCGATCAACCACACCACGAGCAGATCCAATCGTAGTTTGTTGATGCCGATCAACGCCGCAACGAGCAGCGCCCCACCGGTATCCACACGTCCCGGGTCGAACGCCGATCGCGAGTGTACCAAAGACTCGCGAGCGGCTAGGGTTTGGCTCGGGAGGTGGCGGCTAGGGTTTTGCTCGGGAGGAGCAGGCGTACATCCTCAGCCCCGCCTCCAAATATATAGACCTCCTCACTTGGGCCTCGTGGACCGAGGCCCAATAGGAGTCTATCCGATCTCTATCCGAATTGAGCCCACATCCGAATCACATTCGAATTAGTGTTCCAACCCGTTAAGTGTGCGACCACAGAGGTTCACGTATACTTGGTCGCGACCGGAAACACCTTTTCGGTCACCCCTGTTAATAGCGGCCTCTAGCAAGACATATTAACCCCAAAGTATACGTAAAGATCATATCGGCTGAACTGTAATGTTCTCATGTACGAATCCCTTTGCCTCACGATATAGATTAAGCTCAAGGCGAGACTGTGTCATCCTCTTAATAGCTCAATCACTCTCTCGATTCCGTGATAGATTATAAACTTGTGATTGACTCTCAATCACATTGGCATGGCCATGCACTTTCATAATCCATTACATCGAGGGCCCGGAGATATCTCTCCCATAAGGAGGGGCAAATTCTATCTTGATCATTCACATCCCACTACATGTTTCATAGCAAACCCGAAGACTACTTTTATGACTACCCGATTCACGGAGTAGTGGTTAGTAGTCCCAAAATAGGCTACTACGCATATTGGGAACCATGATGATCTCAAGTCTAAGGATTCTACATAAACACTACTTGAGACCAACTAATGACACATGAAATCTCTGCAGTGTCTCATGGCGGGTCTATCCAACATATGTTCACTAACACATGTCCATATTATTGATTTGGTATCTCCATACCATGATCCATGAGACATGATCATCAATCAATACATATGCTGATCTTTGAATCATATTTGTTCCTCATATGATATATGATCAGGGATCATTTAGAAATAGCAACATTTTGGCATTAAGAGTCTCATGAATAAGTCACATACTCATTGATCAATAATGATAATGTCTATTTCAAGGAACAAAGCAATGTATCATAAACATAGTATGTGATATATTCAACATCTCCATGTTGCCTCTAGGGCATATCACCAACAGCCTTGCAACCTCCTCTTTATACGAATGAAGCAACACTTGTCCAAGGTCTTCTTGTCATTGCGTACTACTTTGCTCTGGGCAGGTGTCCTGTAAGGCTCGGATTTTCGCGCTCGACCTTGCTCCACTTATCGATAGTCGCCGAAGTAGACGCGCGAACGCTCTATCCCCTACCCTTCGAAGGGGTGGCAGCGGAGCTAACGCCTAGTCGAGGTAGACGTGCGAGCGCTCCGTCCCCTACCCTTCGAAGTGGTGGCAGCGGAGCTGACGTCTAGTCAAGGTAGATGCGCGAGCACTCCTTCCCCTACCCTTTAAAGGGGTGGCAGCGGAGCTGGCGCCTAGTCGAGGAAGACGCGTGAGCGCTGCATCCGCTACTCTCCGAAGGGGTGGCAGCGCAGCTGGCGCGTAGTCGAGGTAGACACGCGAGCGCTCCGTCCCCTACCCTTTGAAGGGGTGGCAGCGGAGCTGATGCCTAGTCGAGGTAGACGCGTGAGCGCACCATCCCCTACCCTTCGAAGTGGTGGCAGCGGAGCTGGCGCCTAGTCGAGGTAGACACGCGAGCGCTCCATCCCCTACCCTTCGAAGGGGTGGCAGCGGAGCTGGCGCCTAGTCAAGTGAGACGCGCGAGCGCTTTGTCATCTACCCTTCGAAGGGGTGGCAATGGAGCTGGCGCCTAGTCGATGTAAACGCGCGAGCGCTCTATTCCCTACCCTTCAAAGGGGTGGCAGCGGAGCTGGCGCCTAGTCAAGGTAGACGCGCGAGCGCTCTGTCCCTTACCCTTCGAATTGGTGGCAACGAAGCTGGCGCCTAGTCGAAGTAGACGCGTGAGCGCTCTATTCCCTACCCTTCAAAGGGGTGGCAGCGGAGCTGGCGCCTAGTCGAGGTAGACGCGCGAGCGCTCCGTCCCCTACCCTTCGAAGTGGTGGCAACGGAGCTGACGTCTAGTCGAGGTAGACGCGCGAGTGCTCCATCCCGTACCCTTTGAAGGGGTGGCAGCGGAGCTGGCGCCTAGTCGAGGTAGATGCGCGAGCGCTCCATCCGCTACTCTTCGAAGGGGTGGCAGCGCAGCTGGCGCGTAGTCGAGGTAGACGCGCGAGCGCTCCGTCCCCTACCCTTGGAAGGGGTGGCGGCGGAGCTGATGCCTAGTCGAGGTAGACGCGTGAGCGCTCCATCCCCTACCCTTTGAAGTGGTGGCAGCGAAGCTGGTGCCTAGTCGAGGTAGACGCGCGAGCGCTCCGTCCCCTACCCTTCGAAGGGGTGGCAGCGGAGCTGCCGCCTAGTCAAGTTAGACGCACGAGCGCTCCGTCACCTACCCTTCGAAGGGGTGGCAGCGGAGCTGGCGCCTAGTCGATGTAGACACATGGGCGTTCTATTCCCTACCCTTCAAAGGGGTGGCAGCGGAGCTGGCGCCTAGTCGAGGTAGACGCGCGAGCGCTCCGTCCCCTACCCTTTGAATTGGTGGCAACGGAGCTGGCGCCTAGTCGAAGTAGACGCGCAAGTCTTGTTTATAATCCGCAGAGTGCGTGGGAACATCTACCACGTCTTGTTTATACTCCAGAGAGTACGCGCGAGGGAAATGCCAGCACGTGCGCGAGGACATCCGTGACTTGTTTATACTCAGTAGAGTGCGAAGGGACAACATCCGCGTCTTATTTATACTCCGCAGAGTGTGTGGGAACATCAACCACATCTTATTTATACCCCGAAGAGTACGTGCGAGGGCAATGCCCGCACGTGCACGAGGACATCCACGTCTTGTTTATACTCAGTAGAATGCGCAGGGATAGCATCTGTGTCTTATTTATACTCCGCAGAGTGCGCATGGAGGTATGCCTCAACGCTGTGTCTTATTTATACTCCATAGAGTGCGCGCGGAGGCGTCCCTCCGCTGCGTCTTATTTATACTCCGTAGAGTACATGCAGAGGCGTCCCCCCGCTGCGTCTTATTTATACTCCATAGAGTGCGTGCAGAGGCGGACCTCGACGCTACGTTTTATTTATACTCCGTAGAGTGCATGCAGAGGCGGACCTCGACGCTACGTCTTATTTATACTCTGTAGAGTGCGTGCGGAGGCGGACCTCAACGCTACGTCTTATTTATACTCCGTAGAGTGCGTGCAGAGGCGAACCTCGACGCTACGTGTTATTTATACTCCGTAGAGTGCGTGCGGAAGCGGACCTCGACGTTACGTCTTATTTATACTCCGTAGAGTGCGTGCGGAGGCGATAGACCAAGATGGAGGCTTGGCGGAAGTTCGGCTTTATTAATCTCCCGTTTGCGCGGGAGAGCGTCTTAGAATGGGTAAGGTGCCGATGTTGCTACATGCTGCCCCTTCTGCCCTAGACATAGTACCGCCGTAGCCTGTCTGCGTTCCATGTATGGCGAAGTGTCTGCGCTTCTAACGTGGCAAGGTGGTATGCTCCCTTCTGCAGAGCTTTTGCGACGATGTATTTGCCTTCCCACTTGGATTGCAGCTTGCCGACCGTCTCCGCGTGGAGCGCCATTTTAAGGACGAGGTCCCCAGGCTGGAATTCTCGTGGGTATATGGAGCGATCACAAGTGCGCACCATCTGCCGTGCATACTTTATGACGTGCTGAGTTGCGCTCCTCTTCGGGCACTTGGACGAGGACTCTTCTCGATCCGACCTTGATTTCCTCGGGCGTCATTGCTTCATCGCCGAAGAGGAGCTTGAATGGCGTGAATCCCGTCGGTCGCGTCACCGTTGTGCGGAGGGACCAGAGGACGTTGTGGAGCTCGCCTGGCCACTTGCCCTTTGGCAGCCCTACGAGGCGTTTCTTGATTCCGACGGAGATGGCGCCGTTTGCCCGCTCGACCGCTCCGATAGATTGCGGGTGCCCGACTGAAGCGAACCGAAATGTGATGCCCATGTCATCACAGAAGTACTTGAACGGGGCAGCGTCAAACTACAAGCCATTGTTGATGGTGAGCTCCCTGGGCACGCCAAAGTGACATATGATGTTCTGCCAAAGAAAACGCTGCATGGCCACCGAGGTTATCTTGGCTAGAGCTACAGCCTCTGGCCACCTGGAGAAATATTCCAAAGCGACAACTGCGAACCGCAGGTCACCTGGGCCTGGGGAAGTGGTCCTAGAACATCGATGCCCCACCGTGCCAGCGGCCATACCGGGGGAATGGGGTTGAGGCTCGTCGGAGTCCTGCGAATGACCCGTCCCATCCATTGGCAACCTTGACACCGGTGCACGAGATCCTGGGCGTCGGCGACAGCAGTTGGCCAGTAAAAGCCTTGCCGGAATGCCTTGCCGATTAGCGACCTCAGCGCGAGGTGCGATCCGCAGAGTCCCGCATGAATTTCCGCAAGGAGCTGCTTTCCTTCCTTGCATGAGAGGCACCGCAGGAGCGGTGCGCAGACTCCTTTTTTGTAGAGCACCCCGTCGAGCACCTGGAAGGATCTAGAGCGATGCTGCAGGCGCCAGATCTCGACGGGGTCGTCTGGCTCTGCAATGCCCTGCAAGAAACCAAAGATGGGCTCCCGCCAGTCACCTTGCTGGGTGATCTGGTGAACAAAGGCTGCATCGTGGTAGTCCTGCGCGATGGCGGCCGTTGGTAGGACCTCGTAGAATGCCCCCTCGGGAGTTGGGAGCTGCTGGCTGGCGGCCTTTGCGAGGACGTCGGCTTGCTCATTGTCCGTCCGAGGGATGGCTTTTACTGTGACACCCAAAAAGTGTCGCTCCTTGGCTCTTACGGCTGCCAGGTACTTGGCTAACTCCGGGTCCTTGGCCTGGTACAACTTGTCCACGTGGCCCACCACTAGCCGTGAGTCGGTGCGGATAAGAACTCACCGCGCGCCCAACACTTTAAGCTTCACAAGGCCAATGAGTAATGCCTCGTATTCAGTCGTGTTGTTGGTGGCGGGAAACGCGAGTCACGCCGAGTACAGCAGGCGGTGCCCCTCAGGCATGGTAACCACCGCCCCTACGCCTGAGCCCGCCACGCCATAGGCTCTGTCAGTGTTGAGCGTCCACACCGAGTCTTCCGGCTGCTGGGCGGGCTGAGCCGATGGGGTCCACTCCACAAGGAAGTTCGCAAGGACCTGGGACTTGATTGCTGTTCTTGAGGCGTGTGTTAAGGAGAAGGGGGCGAGCTCGGCTGCCCACATTCCAATTCACCCTGTGGACTCTTTATTGTGCAGCATCTTCGCCAAGGGGAACGAAGATGGCACCGTGATTGGATGGGCTAGGAAATAGTGTCGGAGCTTCCTCGAGGCCATGACCAGGCGTAGGCGAGCTTCTCGAGCTCCGTATACCGCATCTTAGGGCCCTGAAGGGCTTCGGAGATGAAGTACATGGGGCGCTGGAGGGCGCCTTCTTCCAGGACAAGGACAACGCTGATCGCCGTCGCCGAAGCGGCAAGATAGAGTAGGAGGGGAGCCTCTGGCGCCAGAGCGACTAGAGTGGGGAGGCTTGCGAGATGTCTCTTGAGGTCGTCGAAGGCCCTCGCGTAATCACCATCCCAGTGGAATCCGTCACAGCCGCGGAGGGTCTTGAAAAATGGCAAGCCCCGCTCCGCTGCCCTAGACAGGAAGCGGCTCAAAGCAGCCATGCGACCGGCAAGCCTCTGGACCTCTCTTGTCGTCTTAGGTGGCTCCATAGCCAAGATAGCATCAACTTTGTCGGGACTCACCTGGATGCCTCATCCGGATACAAGGAAGCCCAAGCGTTTGCCCGCTTGCACGCCGAAGACACACTTGTCCGGGTTGAGCTTGATGCCCGCCTTCCTGAGGTTGTTGAAGGTCTCTTGGAGATCCCAATCATGGAAGGTGAGCTGCCTGGTTTTCACTACCACGTCGTCGATGTAGGCCTCCATGTTCCTCCCAAGCTGAGCGACTAGCGCCAGCGCGATGAGGCGGGTGAAGGTTGCGCCCACGTTCTTCAACCCGAAGGGCATCCTGATGAAGCAGAAAGTCCCAACCGGCGTAGTGAAGCTGGTTTTGTCCTCGTCATCTTTGGCCATGTAGATCTGATGGTAGCCGGAGTAAGCGTCCAGGAAACACATGAGCTCGCACCCCGCGGTGGCATCGACCAGTTGATCTATATGTGGCAAAGGGTAGTCGTTCTTTGGGCATGCCTTGTTGAGGGCGGTGAAGTCGATGCACATACGCCAGGCGCCGCTAGCCTTCTTGACCAACACTAGATTGGCAAGCCAATCCGGATGTTGAACTTCGCAGATAACCCCGGCCTGGAGAAGCTTCGCTATCTCCACCTTGGCCGCTTGCTGCTGGTCAATGGACATACGCCGAAGCTTCTGCTTGACCGGCTTGGCGTCAGGGCGGACCGCCAGGTTGTGCTCGATGAGGGCGCGGTCCACGCCCTTGATGTCTTCCGGGGACCACGCGAAGACGTCACCGTTGCTCCGGAAAACCTGGAGCAAGTCTTGCTCCACCTCCGGAGGGAGGCCTTCGCCAATGGACACAAATTGCCCCTCCACTTGGAGAGGCACCTTTTTGATGCCGCCCTCCGGTTGGGGCTTTGGCGTCCACCCCGGGGCGGACGGCGTGTCCGCCTTGAGTTTATCGGTGATGACGTGCACCTTGTGGTGCGGAGCCCTGGCACCGGCCTCTACGCGCCTGGCGAGATCCTGGTCACCGAAGATAGTGATAACACCCCGCGGGCCTGGGAGCTTCATACACATGAAGGCGTGGTGCGGGACCGCCTCGAAGGAGTTGATGGCGGGTCGGCTCAGTATGGCGTTATACAGGTGCGGGATGTCTACAACGTCGAAGACGATGTCCTCGCTCCTGGTGTTGTCGACCTAGCGCAAGGAAACTTGGAGACATACCTGACCCAAGGCCTTCAGTGGCTGGCCTCCGAAACCTTGGAGCGGGGTCTTCGACGGCCCCAAGCGACTCTGAGGGATTCCCATGCAGTCGAGGGCCTCCACGAACAGAATGTTCACGAAGCTTCCCCCATCAATGAGGATGCGCCTGACGTCGCAGCCCGCAATAACGGTCTGGATGACTAGGGGATCTTGGTGGGGGAACTCCACGCCCTGGGCGTCAGCTGGCATGAAGGCGATGTTGTGGTGCGGCATCGCCGGAGGTGGTCGCACCGAGAAGGTTCCCGACGAGGAGCCTCTAGTGATGACTCTCACGATGCGGTGCTGGGTCCCCTCTATAGCCGCAGTTCACGGGGGGCTTTCCTGCGGCTGCTGTACGTGGGCTACGGCGGGGGCCATGCTTCCAAGGCCCGGGTTCTGGCTGCTGCCTGCCACAGCTCCATGACCGCAGTGCATGCCCGCGTGATATGGTCGTCGTAGTTGTGCATGACCGTAGTCCAAGATTTCCTGCTCTGCACGCGATCTCTCGTCGCAGCCACCCCCGCGCCCCCATCTCTGGCTTCCCCGGCCCTTCCCGCACGAGGTGGGGGTAGGTTCTTGGGGGCGTCTTCTATGTCGAGGACGTGGCGAGCCTTTTGGGACCTGTGCTGATTACGTCGGGGCTTGCGCTTACCGCTTGATGAGCTCTCATGCTCCCCAGCATTGTTGCATTCAGGGGTGTCCCCCGTGGACTTTTGCTTGCGCTTTCCTGCGGAGGGGCCCTTCCTCGCGCTTCCTTTCTGCGACCACTCCTCTGCTTGCCTGGGGTCGGAGTTGTCACCTTCACGCCTTTGTGCATCCTCCTCCGCCCGTGTGTACTCTTCCATCTTATCGAAGAGCTTCGCCACCACCTTGATTGGCTTTCGCGTGTTGTATTCGGCCAGCGGCCCTGGGCGAAGACCCTGCACTGCTGCGTTGATGATGGATGTCTCATTGACATCCTTGACCTGGTAGCGTACCTTCGCGAAGCACTTGAAGTAGTCCCAGAGCTTCTCCGAGGGTTTTTGCTTGACCGCGAAGAGCTAATCCGCATCGACGCGCCCGACGTAGTTCCCTTGGAAGTTGTTGTAGAGTCGGTTGCGGATCTGCTCCCACGCGTAGATGGAGTTTGGCTCGATGGTGAAGAACCAAGAGAGCACCACTCCCTGCAACGCGAGAGGGAACCCCTTTTCCTTCGTGGTGCCGCCTCCGCCGGCAGCTTCGATGGTGGTTTTGTACACACGCGCCAACTCCCGCGGGTCCGTATCACCTTTGTACGACTCGATGGCGCTTGGGAACTTGAAGTCCTCCGGCCATGCTGCCTCCTACAGGGCTACGGAGAGCGGGGACTCCGGGTCTACGCGTCGCAGTGGGACACGGCTGGCCATGGGAGCGTCGCGGCTATCTGCCCGCTCCGGCGTGGGCTCCATCGCTCCTAGCAGCGAGGACTGCCAATTCCGAGCCTCTTGCATGTCCTGCACGGCCCCATAGAGATCTGCCAACTCTCGCTGAAACGCGTTGAGGGCCGTCAGCAGGGCGTTCTCCGTGGGGTTTGTCATCGTGGCGGCGGTGGCGGGGTCGATTGTCATGGCAGCGATGGCGGGGTCGGTCGTCGTGGTGGCGGTGGCGGTGGCGGGTTTGAGCATTGTGCCGTGAACGCCGATGTTCACGACTGTCGTGCCCGCGTCGCCGCTTGCGACTGCCGACGTCGAAGCCCTGGCATTGATGCTAGACTCCGTCGCTCCCGCCTTCCTCTTTTTCGCCGCCGATGATGAAGCTTTCTTTGGTGCCATCCTTCTCTGAATCTTGAGGCTTGCTCTTCGTTCTCCCCACGGACGGCGCCAACTGTTGTGGTTAGAGACCAAACAGAGAGAGAGTATGGTAGTGGAGAGTTAGGTGAGCAAGTGCTTAGGGTTTCCCCCATGGCCGGTATCGTATATATATCCACATGGGGAGTGTTTTTACACTAGTACCCTTACATTTGAGTATTCCCTCAGGGGCACTTTTGTCATTATATATGTCCCATTTTGGGCCTTACAACCTTCTAACAGGCCTGCTGGGATTAGGTGGGGGCCACCCCTACAACAGTACCTCTTTAGAATGCTACATAGATCTCTCTGGTGGACACCTTAACTCATCTTGTGTCGTTATGTAGGAGCCCATGCCTTGCATCCTCAGAGTCAGGCTTGTTGGCTCTATTCCCGTTGACGCTGGGCAGGGTATGGCGTATCCATTGCTGTCAGGGATGCTTGTCCACAGTGTACAAGTAGAGACCGGTTTCATAAAGGTTCAGGTGGACATGATTAATGATGTTTTTAAGACTGTCCCTCTTGTGAAGCCCCCAAACGAAGAGATTAAGACATTAGGGGATGCCGTCCACACATTCATTCAGTGGCCCAAGAGGGACATCGCCCTCGAGGAGTCCGTGCCACGATCTCCACATCCAGTGGTCCAAGAGGGACATCGCCCTGGACCTGTCACACCAGCTCCAGTGGCTCCACCTCCAGCTCTGGTTCCAAGCCTGTTACATCGTCTCCCGCCGAGACGCCACCGAAAACGTATCATAAGCGAGGCTCTAGGGCTCATGCGAAGAAAATTAAGGCGCGTCCCGGGCCATGGAAGTTCATTCTAGGAGTGTCGTTGGTCCCCAAGTCACAATTACCCCGGCTTGGTTTGGTTTGCAATACATTGCATGCCTGGTACATGTAGAAGTCCAACATGAAGCCAAACCGGCAGAGTGCATTCACTATGAGATATACGGAGGCGCTTTTCCTCCACGACTCGGGCTACTTCGTTGTGACATTTGAAGACTTATTCTTACTATTCAATCTCGACGAACTCGACGCCTCACTTCTACGATGCTGGACACTGTAAGTGTATTGTACAATGAAGTTCTACATTCATGTTATACCAATAAATGTCATTACTCCTTCCTTATGTATAGATACATGATCCAACAAGTAAAGCGATCGCGACAACCGGTGGGTTTCCTCGACCCTCACTTGGTCTTTGAGCAATCTATCAACGAAAATGCATCCTTCGTGCAAGGTTACAAAACGAGGGGATTGATTGCTCACGGCGACAAGGAGTACGTCATGGTACCCTTCAACCAAGGATAAGTGCTTCACTAGTTGCCACACATGTTTCATTTGTACTTTACATGTAACATGAACTTAGGATTAATCACTATGGCGACACACATGACTAGGCATCATTGGATTTTGATTGTGATTGTACCAAAGTGGAGCAAGGTAATATACCTTGATTCCCTACTTAGGAGCAACCACGACTTCAGCCGTGTGCAAGAAGTAATTAACAGGTAAACTCATTTCCTCTATACATAACTCTATTGTAATATTTCCTTCATTTGCAACGGCCGAGGCTAACTTTTTTGAATCACGTAGGTCGTTTACCGCTTATGTTGCCCTAGGAGGAAGACACAACAAATCCAGTGACACGCTACGACACAACACGCGATTTGCGGTACCCGCTACAACACAACAATCCTATATCACATTTTGTTATAATGCCTCTAAAATGGACAATACCTATGTATGTAATTCTATTTTTGCAGTGCCACCAGCAGCTACAGGGCAACGTATGTGGATTCTACGTTTGTAAGGAAATCATGGATACTAAGATCAATGATCCAGAGGTTTATCAAGTCTTTCCAATAATTATTATTTTTTCACTATATATATGTATATATATTTACACACACATGCTAATTAATGACTTAACATTGCGCCTAGCGACAGCGTGTCGGGACCCTGGATTTCCGAATCCAGACTCTGTGTATTACAACACTAGTCCCAGATCAAAGCTAGTGCACACAGTCAAACAGTGATGATTACATAACCAACAACACTTATTACAATAATAAAAAGTACAGACCGAAAGGTCTCATTATTACAACTGAGGTTTCAAGACCTCACACACTCACAAAACACAGCAGAAGCAAAAGATAAATCCAGCGAAGACTCATCAATACGCCACAGGCAATTGACTGGGGAAGCGCAACCTAGTACTCCAGAAATCCTTCGTCGAATCTACATGCGAAGTAGTCGTAGTCTCCCTCTTGAGCTTCATATCCCTCTGAGTTGATTTTAGTGCAGCAGGTGAGTACATAAAGTACTCCGCAAGTCTTGGGGAAGAAATGCAGTAGAAGCAAGGCTTAACAAAGGAATGCTATATGGTTCTTTTGCACAAAGCAATATTTTATTTCAAATAATACTAAATATTTTCGAAGGCATTAGTTTATTAAAGTAATTGTTTTAACTAAAACTAATAAACATTTTATACTGAAGTTTCTATCCACCAACATTAAATAACCAGCTCTAACTACTAATGTTTAAAAAAAGTACGGGTTCCATCCACCCACTCTGGCTCCAACCGCCAGGATACCCTTTCGAGAGTTCCCTCCACTCTCGAGATACCAAAACTTTGTTATTAAAACCAAAAACAAAGATCTACCATGTGAATGCATTAATTGTCCGCCCTTGACCGTGGGCACGGCTATTCAAATAGTTTAACACTCTGCAGAGGATGTACAACTTTACCCCCTAGAGATAAATTATCCTAATAGTCACCATTCTTCCTTTGGCATGAGACCCAGATAAAATATCACAAAGCCTTTACCTCACTCCAGTCTAGCTAGACAACACACGCTAAGGTTTCACCGCTGAAGGGTTAAATCTACCCAGTCAGAAGCCCCCTCTTGCACCATATGAATACAGTAAATCCCTGTCCCTAATATGAATAACAAGTAAATCCTTGGCACCCACTTTCCAATGGTGGCACCTAAACTAGACTATCGTAAGTTAATCAGCTAGGTCGTACCCATATAGACTTGGGGTTGCACAGTAATGCTCAGTCTGGACAATCACAAGAATCGGTCCTTAATCGACTAGGGCGGAACATACACTTTACAAAATCTCATGCTAAACCGCACCAATCCAATCTAATCATCCGCCCTGGTCTAAAATAATTTTCACATTTTAATTTATTTTAAAAGAACAGTGGCAACACCAATCGCCACTAATCTCCGAATACAAAGACTAGTTTAATAAAATATAGTTTCCCATTCCAAGGTTAGAAAAGTTAAATAGTGTGACTAAGCATTCTACTACCGTTCTAATATTAACAAAGAATTATAATACTCTCATTATTGAGACAAAGGTGATCATAGGGTTACAAAGGTACATGGCATTCAACTTCAATCGAGGACATAACAATGATTGGATTAACTAATATCTTAACACCGAAACTATTGTTCTATGTAAATAGCAATGCAAGTATAATTAAATTAAGTAAAAACATTTCTCAAATATAGGTTCAAAATATTCAAAGGAGATTTCCCTTCTTGCATGCTGTCTGGATCTTCTTGCTGCGGAGCGGAGAAGTCTTTGGCGACGACCGGTTCTACGTGCAAAAAGATAGAACAACAACACAAATAGATACACATAAATTCACATAAAATTCAAAAAGAGAAAATTCAAAAATTCAAAAAAAACAACATTATTTGGATAGTTTATGATTTTAGAAAAATTTAGAAATTTGAATGGCTCAATTTGGAGTTACAATGAGAAAGTTACGGCTTCCGAAAGATTAAATAGGAGAAAAAGAAAAAGGCTATTTTGCTGATTTATTTTTATACCAGCGATTTTTGAATTTTGAAATTTCAGACATGCGGGCCTGGTCTACCGTGGACCAAGTCCACGGAACACGGCGGTGGCCGAGGTGGCACACCCGGCCGACATGGTGCCACGCGGCGGCCACGCGAGCGCGGATCAACCGATGTGGCCTAGGCCAAAATGGGCGGCGGCGCACGGGCGGCACGCTCGCTGGCACTCGGGCGCCCGACGGCGGTCGGCGAGGGGCGACGGGGAGAGAGGAGACGGCGACAGGGCGCGAGGACGACCGGGGCGGCCGGCGAGAGGAGAGAAGGCGGCGGTGGCACTTGGGGTGGCGACTCCGGTGGCGGGGCTCGGGTGAGGAGGAGAGGAGGGGCGGCGAGAAAAGAGGTGTCTAAAGGAGGGAGGCCGGACTCGGGAGAAGGGCTGTTATAGGTGGCGGGAAAGAGAAAACGGCGGCCGATTTGAGCTCGCCGGAGGAAATGAGGGAGGACAGTTTAGAGAGGAATAAAGAAAGGAGACGGTCGGCCGTGAGTGGGGAGTGAAGAGGGGAATTGATTGCGCACTTGCTCGGGGCTTAAAGGAGAAGAAACGGCCGGATTTATGAGCCTTATTGCAGCTTCAATGGAGGAAGAGAGAGAGCTAGAGGAAGAAGAAGGAGAGGTAGAAGAAAGAGATGACAGGTGGGGCCCACACGTCGGTGAGAGAGAGGGGAATGAAGGGGGTACGAGCCGTTGGATTGATGACACATGGCGAGGGAATAAATCTATGCCGTTGGATTTAAGTGAAGGGGTAAGTGGCTATGAATGGATAGGATTAAATCAAGAGAAGTGGTGGATTTAATCTGAGAACGACACGTGGCAGCCTGGAATTAAATTGATTTTTATTTTTGGATTATTTTTCAGAAAATACTAGAAACACTATAAATACTTAGAAAATATTAATTAATGTCTAACAATTCCAGAAAATTCATAGAATATTCCTGGAGCTATTTTAGACTTAGGAAAAATATTTTTAATTTAAAAATTGCCTTTAATAATTTTTATAAAATACATTTTAACTTCTAAAATTGATTTTTAATTCCAAAACATTCTCAAAAATTATTTACAAATTCAGGGAAGGTTGGTAAAAATAAAATGAACTCTTTTTGGCTTTAATAAAATATTTAAAATACATTTTCTTGATTTAGATTTTGAAATAAAATTCAGATAGATCCAAATAAAGTTCAAATAATTAATTTAAAATTATATTTTTCAGAAAGCGAATTTTTGCGATGTTACAAACCTACCCCCTCTTAGAAAGAATCTCGGCCCCGAAATTCGGACGGACTATGAAAAAGACTAGGGAACTCTACTCTTAAATCTTCATCACACTCCCAAGTTGCTTCTGATTCAGAATGATTGCTCCACTACACTTTACAGAATTTGATGATCTTGTTTCTTTTACGACGCTCTGCTTCATCCAAAATTTTGACTGGATACTCTGGATAAGTTAAGTCCTCCTTCAAATTCACTTCATCTAGAGGCATCTGTTCTTCTGGCACTCTGAGACACTTTCTTAACTGGGACACATGGAAACGTCATGCACCATTGATGTCAGAACCCGGAGTAATGACTCCTGGATCCTCTGTGTAAATCGCACTAGTCCAGGATCAGCTAGTGCACACAGTAACAACAAAGATAATTACCAAGCACAAATGACTTAATATATTAAATAAAGAGTACGACCTTATGGCCAAGTCTTACATCAACGCCCATTGGCAAAGATAAATAAAGGAAATAACTGCGGAAGCAAACTGATAAATAGCGAAGCCCAAGCCTGCCCACAGGCAAACGACAGTAAGACGCGGCCTACTCATCCAGATCTTCATCGTAGTCGAATTCATGCTTCTCTGTAGGGAGGGTGCAAGGTGAGTACAAACTTGTACTCCGCAAATTACACGGAGAAATGCAACATAATGATAAAGGCTTCAATGGAAGGCTTATAGGGTTAGTTTGCATAAAACAACATTTAAGAAATACAGTAAGTAGATTGAAATTGCTGAATTTACTACAGTAAGTAAAAATATAACTTGTAATTGAAAATAATACTGTCAGTGCAGGCTTCGACCAGACACCAACCTATCCACGGGCATCCCACCCGGACCATCTTTTCCAAAAGATCATGTATGGATTCCATCCATCCAGACGTTTTGAAACACTCGTGGATTCCATCCATCCACAAGCTTTTAATCTCTCTCATGGGTTCCGTCCACCCACAAGGTTTTCATTCTCTCATGGATTCCATCCATCCACAAGGTTTTCAAAAATCATTTTTGAAAAACAAAATCTAATCCATGAAAAACTTTTACTCAGCATGCCCATGACCGTGGGCACGGCTATCCAGGATAGATTATACACTCTGCAGAGGTTGTACAGCTTTACCCATAAGACATGATCATCCCTTATTGCCACCGGTTTACACACTTCCTTAGGTGTGCGGCGAGAAGTCGTGACACGGCCTTTACAATGCAAAGCCTTCAACCTAGTCGAGCCAACTCTAAGGTTTCACCCCAGTAAGGAATCCACCAGACCGAGACCCCCTCTTGAGCCTAGGCGAGACTTCTCATGGCTTAACCACGCTCGCCCAAGTGAGACTTCACATGGCACCAACCACGCTCACTTTCAACCTACGACTTGACTCGGGTTGGGACTTCGCAAATTATTCAGCCAGGGTTGTCTCATACCAACCATGTGGTAGTACGATTAGGGCTTTGCAACAGTAGCTCACAAACCGGTCCTTAATCTGACTTAGGCCCAACCACATACCCCCGTGCACGACAATCAACCACTGCGGCTCCAACCAACAGGGCATGCCTGCACCCACCAATCTAACCCATTGCCTAAGTCTAAACCAGGTTTTACATTTTGTTTGCAAAATAATTCATAAACCTCTTTGACTCACCAAAGTCAAGAGTACATATCAAAAGCATATCATTTCATGTGAAAGGGTTCGTCATTTTATGTGAAAGATATCCCAAAACAAAATTATATGACTATGCAGGGCTAAGCATTTGATTAAACTCTCTAGCCAACCCTAATGTATTAACTAGAGTTTGATTCTAGGGTGACAAGGTATTGAGGAATTCAAATTCAAAGGAGGAATTAGCAAGTAGGCAATAACTAAATTTAAAACTGAATTGAAATACGTTGAATAAAAATATGCATGCAATATAATTTAAACCAACATAATTTTATTTTGAAAAACTGGGATTAACATGATCAAGGAGTGTGACTTGCCTTGCTCTTCAACTTGGTTGGAATCTTCGTCGAAGAATTTTCCCGAATCGTCGAAATCTACACATGAAAATAACCCACCAAATTCAAATAAATTCAAAATAAATTCAAATTGACTTCAAATATTTGAATTGAGGCTAGAAATGGATAGAGGAGAATTTTTGATGAATCTAGAAATTTGAAAGGGCTAAATCAGAGTTAGGACGAAGGAGAACGGGCTCCGGGAAGTTTAAAAAGAGAGAAAATGGAAAATCTGAATTTTTGGAATTATTTTTCTAAAGGAAAATCTGAATTATCGCGTCAGAAGACAATTTCTTTTCGACCAGGTTAATTTCCTACGGGAAATTTGGGTTAATGACGCCTTGCTGGCGTCATCCTGGTGCTGGGCCAGCTGACAAGTGGGCCTTGGTCCACGGACCAAGTCCACGGGAGGGGGAAGGTGCTGAGGTGGCGGGGTATGCCGACAGGGCAGGGAGGTGCTGAGATGGCACACACGCGGGTGACCACGTCGACAGCCACCTCATCGCCTGTGCCGATGTGTCATGGTGACGGTGGGGAGGCGCTTGGGCAGCACGGCTTGCCGGTGAGCGGTGGCACGGCGGCCGCGGCGAAGGCGGCAACGGGAGAGGAGTGCACGGGGGGCACGGTGGTGGCCGCGGGCTTACCGGAGGCGGCCGGCGGTGAGCTGGCGGCGGCGCGGCGGAGCTCCGGTGGCCGGGGAGCACGGTGGAGAGGTGGGGGAGCTTCACGGTGAGGCGAGGAAGGCGATGGCGGCGTCGGCGGGGCTCGGGGAGAGGAGTCACAGCGCGGGGGAAGCTCGGGCGGCAGGGAGGACGAATTGGAGAGCGGAGGGGGTGGGGCGAGTTGGGGCGGAGCTCGGGCGGGGGTTAAATAGGGGAGGGGAGGGAAGAGCCGGTGTGAATTAGTCGCAGGAGAAGTCGGGGGTGGGCGGCGGTTACGGGAAATTGGGGGAGGTGGGCGCCGAGGGTGGGGGACGTGGGCGTGGGGCGCGGGTCGTGCGGGAGGAGGGTGGAGAAGTGGGCAGGGCGACGATTGGGCTGGGGAAGGACGGTGGGTAGGGCGGAGGCCGTTGCGGCTTAGTGCACGGGAGGAGGAGGGAGGCAGCCGGAGGTGGAAGATGTTAGTGATATGCCCTAGAGGCATCATGGAGATGTTGTATATATCACATACTATGTTTATGATACATTACTTTGTTCCTTGAAATAGACATTATCATTATTGATCAATGAGTATGTGACTTATTCATGAGACTCTTAATGCTAAAATGTTGCTATTTCTAAATGATCCCTGATCATATATCATATGAGGAACAAATATGATTCAAAGATCAGCATATGTATTGATTGATGATTATGTCTCATGGATCATGGTACGGTGATACCAAATCAATAATATGGACATGTGTTAGTGAACATATGTTGGATAGACCCGCCATGAGACACTGCAGAGATTCCATGTGTCATCAGTTGGTCTCAAGTAGTGTTTATGTAGAATCCTTAGACTTGAGATCATCATGGTTCCCAACATGCGTAGTAGCTTATTTTGGGACTACTAAACACTACTCTGTAACTGGGTAGTTATAAAAGTAGTCTTCGGGTTTGCCATGAAACATGTAGTGGGATGTGAATGATCAAGATAGAATTTGCCCCTCCTTATGGGAGAGATATCTCTGGGCCCCTCGATGTAATGGATTATGAAAGTGCATGGCCATGCCAAGGTGACTGAGGAGTCAATCACAAGTTTATAATCTATCATGGAATCGAGAGAGTGATTGAGCTATTAAGAGGATGACACAGGTCTCGCCTTAAGCTCAATCTATATCGTGAGGCAAAGGGATTCGTACATGAGAACATTACAGGTTCAACCGATATGATCCTTACGTATACTTTGGGGTTAATATGTCTTACTAGAGACCGCTATTAACAGGGTGACCAGAAAGGCGTTTCTGGGTCGTGACCAGGTATACGTGAACCTACAGGGTCGCACGCTTAACGGGTTGGAACACTAATTTGAATATGATTTGGATGTGGGCTCATTTCGGATAGAGATCCGAATAGACTCCTATTGGGCCTCGGTCCACAAGGCCCAAGCGAGGAGGTCTATATATATGGTGGCGAGGGGTTGAGGGGAGACGCTTCTAAAAAACCTCTAGCATAACCCTAGCCGCCACCTCCCGAGCCAAACCCTAGCCGCTCACGAGTGTTAGTACACTCGCAATCGGCGTTCCAGCCTCGAACATGCGGATACCGGTGGAGGCGCTGCTCGTTGCGGTGTTGATCGGCATCAACAACCTACAGATTGGATCTGCTCGTGGTGTGGTTGATCGCGTGGAGGAGACGATCTGTTCGGGACGATCGGCTAATTCCACTACTACCTCGACGCGCGTGGTTGGATCAGTCTCTCTAACTCTTCTTCCGCTGCACTGCGCGTCTAGTGGTAACGATCCATGATCCCTCCTTAGCATGATGTCCTTGTGTGCACGGTAGAAAAATTTTGTTTTCTGCTTTCGTAGCCTACGCGCATTCCTTCAGACGCCCCCAACAAGCGGGCCCGGGCGGTCAAAGAGGGAGGAAGGGAGCGGGGTGCGGACGGCGGGGATGGTGACGCGCGGCAGGGGAGCACATCGGGCGCCGAGAGAGGGGCGAGGCGGGGACGGCCAGATGGGGGTGAGTGGGCTGGCGTGGCGCGCATCGAAACAGCCACGTGTCGGCCCGAGGGGAGGGGAAGGCGGGGCTGGTGGACGGCAGGGAGGGCAGCGACGTGGGCGGTATCCAGCCGTCCACGTGGCGGCCGGAGGGAGGAGGAGGGGATTTAATTTTTAGAAATTGATTTTGGTTTTCAGAAAAGCCCAGAAAATACATTAAGCCTCAGAAAAATATGAAAATACTTCCAAAAATTCTAGGAAAATTCACAGAACCTCTTGGAGTTATTTTGGACTTAATAAAAATATTCCCAACTAATGTTGGTGTTATATTTTTATATTTAAAATATCTTTTAATTTCAAAATAGATTTTAAAACTCCAGAAAACTCAGAAAACCCAAATAAAATCCAAATAAACCCAAATAATTAATTTGACTTATAATTTTTAAGAGAAATCAAAATATTATTTTATTTAATAATATTTTTTTAAGTTTTCACTTAAAATACTTTTCAAATACAACTTTTCCAAAACAGAAATTCAGGGCAAAACCAAAATTAAAATTTAGGCGCATAAATACTTATTTAATTTAAATTTTTATTTTAATTAATTTTTATTGTTTATTTATTTTTTCATAAAAACCTGGGTTGTTACATTTGACAACTAAGGCGGAAGCTTCAACTGGTAAGCAACTTCTCCCCTTTTTACTAGAATAGGAAATGGTCCAATGAATCTAGGAGCAAGCTTCCCCCTGACTCCGAAATGACACATTCCTTTGAGAGGTGAAACTTTTAGATACACATGATCTCCAGGTACCTTCGACGATTGTCTGCATAGCTTTTCTGTCTTGTTTGTGCTGTTTTTAATCTGTCCTGGATCAGACGAACTTGCTCTTCTGCTTGCTTTAATACATCTGGTCCAAACACTTGCCCTTCTCCTGTTTCTTTCCAATACAACGGTGTCCTGCATTTTCTACCATACAAAGCTCTCAATTAGTCTTATTCGCTAAGACACAAGCTCTCAACATGTCTTCCAATATTTGATTTACCCTTTCTATTTGACCATCTGTCTGTGGATGATATGCTGTGCTGAAATTTAGATTTGTGCCCAAAAGTCCATGCAGCTTCTGCCAAAATCTCGAAGTAAATTGAGATCCTCGATCTGACACAATCTTCTTTGGAACTCCATGCAAACACATGATTCTTGACATATATATCTTTGCGAGTCTATCTCCAGAGTATGTGGTCTTTACTGGAATGAAATGTGCTACTTTTGTCAGACGATCCACAATAACCCAAATTGAGTCATACCCTGACCTTGTTCTCGGCAATCCAGTTATAAAATTCATAACAATTTCTTCCCATTTCCACTCAGGTATCCGCAAAGGTTTCAAAAGTCCAGCAGGTCTCTGATGTTCAGCTTTAATCCATTGGCACACATCACACAAAGCTACATACTCCGCAATTTCTCTTTTCATACTTGACCACCAATACCTTTCTTTGAGATCTTGGTACATCTTTGTACTTCCAGGATGAATTGAATATTTAGATTCATGAGCTTCCCTCAGAATTAACTCCTTTATTTCTTTCTTCTCGGGTACAAGAACTCTTTTCCCAAACCAAAGGATACCTTCTTCATCTTCTGAAAATCCTGGTGTTTTACCTTTCTTCATATTATCTTTGATTTCCTTGACATACTTGTCCTCTTTTTGAGCTGACTTGATCTGGTCCTCTAAAGTTGGTTGAACCTCCAAGTAGCCAGAAATCCTTCTTCTACTACTTCTAAATTGAGCCGCTGAAATTCTTCTTGAAGAGCAGGCATAATGTCTTTAATCATCAAACTATTGCAGTAACTCTTTCTACTCAAGGCATCGACTACTACATTAGCCTTCCCTGGATGATAATGTATTCCAACATCATAATCTTTTATTAACTCAAGCCACCTCCTTTGCCTCAGATTAAGATCGGGTTGAATAAATATATATTTCAAACTTTTATGGTCCGTGTAAATCTCACAACGATTACCGATCAAATAATGCCTCCATATTTTTAGAGCATGCACGACAGCAGCTAGCTCTAAATCATGGGTTGGATAATTCTCCTCATGGGGATGCAATTGCCTTGAAGCATAGGCTACTAGCCTTCCTTCTTGCATCAGAACACAGCCTAACCTTGTCTTGATGCATCACAGAAAACTTCAAAATCTTTTATAATATCTGGAAGCGTTAACACTGGTGCAGAGGTTAACCTCTTTTTTCAATTCTTGAAAACTATCCTCACAAGATTTAATCTATTCAAACTTCTTTTCCTTCTTTAGCAACTGAGTGAGAGGTCTTGCAAGCTTGGAGAATCCTTCAATGAAGCGACGATAATAACCTGCTAAACCCAGAAAACTTCTGATCTCTGGTACTGACTTTGGTTGTGTCCAATTAAGCACATCATTTACTTTTTCGGGATCTACGGACACTCCTCCTGCTGAAATCACATGACCTAAGAAAAGCTACTTTCTTCAACCAGAACTCACACTTGCTAAACTTGGCATACAACCGGTGTTCTCTGAGCTTTTCCAAAACTATCCTCAGATGTTCTGCATGCTCTTCCTCATTCTTGGAATATATCAAAATGTCATCCATGAATACAACAACAAACTTATCCAAATAATCCATGAACACCTTATTCATCAGATTCAAAAAATATGCGGGCGCATTTGTCAGGCCAAAAGACATTACTGTAAACTCATACAATCCATAACGAGTAGCAAACGCTGTTTTTGGTATATCTTCTGGTCTAATCTTCAACTGATGATAACCTGATCGGAGATCAATCTTGGAGAAAACACATGATCCTTTTAACTGATCAAATAAATCATCTATCCGAGGCAAAGGGTACTTGTTCTTAATTGTCACATCACTGAAGGATCTGTAGTCCACACACATGCGAAGACTGCCATCTTTCTTCTTCACTAGAAGTACTGGTGCTCCCCAAGGCGAACAACTTGGTCTAACAAAACCTTTCTCTTGCAGCTCCTGAATTTGCTTCTTAACTTCAGCCAAATCATTTGCAGACATACAATAGGGTCTCTTGGAAATCGGAGCTATACCAGGTACCAGGTTGATAACAAATTCAGTTTCTCTATCCGGCGGCATTCCTGGCAAATCTTCAGGAAATACATCTGGGTATTCACTTACTATAGGCACCTTTTCCAAAGTTATTCCCTTCAAACTGTTCAACCCACATCTATTCTGAGAAGATGTGTTTGACTTATACCTTACTTGAATTCCTTCAGAGTTGGTAAGAGTAATGGCACGATCGGCACAATATATTTGCCCTTTATACTTGGTTAACCAATCCATACCAAGTATTACATCTAGTCTCTTGGAGTCTATTATAATAAGATTCACTAGGAATTTTACTACATTTATATCAACGGTTGCTCTAGGGCAAACCGTGTTAGTTTTCATTTCCTTTCCAGGTGATTGGACTAGCATAGGGTTCTTCAGCAAACGCACATCCCAATTATATCTTTCAACAAAATCTTTTGACACAAAAGAATGTGAAGCTTCAGAATCAAATAATACTGATGCAGGTACTGAGTTGATAAGAAACTTACCCAGAACTACGTCGGGCGCATCCTGAGCTGCTTCTGCAGTAACATGATTAAGATGTCCTCTGCTCATTGCCTGCGGAGTCCTTAGAGTTTGAGGTGTCCCACGGCCTTGACATGCAGTTGGAGCTCGCGCTGGTGTAGTCCCTAAATTAAAACGAACAGGGGTCACAGCTGGGCGCTTTTGAGGGCAATTATTGGCATAATGTCCCATGTTCTTGCAATTGAAACACTGCACTCCTACCGCTGAAGTCTTGTTCTGCTGAAGTTGGCCACCATTGCTTGCTCGAGGAGCTTGGGGAATTGGGCGGGGTCCTGTGAATGGCGTCCTTGGCACACTTGGCTTTGAGCGCCTACTAAACTGGGGTGGATTAGGACGAAAACGAGAACTGCTTGCACCATGATGAGCTTGGAACTTCCTCTTCTGAGTCTCAAACAGTTGACGTTGAGCATCTTCTTGTATAAGGGCCTTATTCACCTTGTGCTGAAATGTTGGGTAATCATTGGATACCAACTACACCTTGAGGTTGGGCTCAAGTCCCTGCATGAACCGCCAAATCTTTATTGCCTCTGTTGCCACATCCTCTGGGCATACCTGGATAGTTGGGTGAACCTATTCAGGTACTCAGAAACACTAAGGTTTCCCTGCTGCAGCTTGTGAAACTCCCTTTTCTTCATCTCCATTATTCCCATAGGAATATGTGCAGTGCGAAAAGCTTCAACAAATTCTGCCCATGTGATAGCTTGCACATCTTGATGAGCAGAACATTAATTTTCCCACCAATTAGCAGCTATTCCTTTAAGCTGATGGGCAACATACAGCACCTTCTCATGATCATTGCACTGAACCAGAATCAATTTCTTCTCCACATCCTTGATCCAATCGTCCGCCTCCAACGGATCTACCAAACCGGCAAAAGTAGGAGGTCTGGTCCTCATAAACTCTCCTAGCTTGGACTACGGTGCTTGAACGGGTGCCTGCGGAACCTGTTGGACTTGATTCTGAGCAAGGGCTTGATGAATTTGCAGTTGCATAGCCATCATCTGTTCCAAGTTAGGGGCTTGAGCAGGAGGTGGTGGAATGTTGCTTTTCGGTTGAGTATTGGCACCACGGCTGCTACCTGGGTTGTTCCTTGTGTTCACTATCTAAAGCGGTATCCGGGGTTAGCAAAAGATAAGAGGGTACTAGCACAGGTAAGAGATTAGGGGAAACTAAACAACATCCCAAACCAAACACATAAGAGAGAAGCAAGCAATAACTTAGAAGAAACTTTTCTTGAAATCAAAATAGTTTTAAGAATGGCTGTACCACAAGTGCACAAAGGCTTGGTACAGTCCATCTAGCACACCAAAACATAATATAAAATGTTCTAAGGACATAGACATTTATTTGGGTACTACTGACTCGACCAACTACTAATCCTCCAAAATGATGCGCTCCTCGGGATCCTCCTCTGGGTCTTCCTTGGTCTCGCCCACGTGGTGCTGCCCACAACCACACGTGGCGCGGATGCCTGAAGCGTGAGAACGGGAATGGTTACGACTGGAGGCAGTCAACTGAGAGCAGGAGCGGGAACGGGAAAGACTACGTCTTCTGCTGGAATCGCCGATGTTGATGATGGGTAGCGGACTAGGGCGCTGCATGCTCTTGCGCGCCGTGAGCCTAGTGCGGGGTCCCATACGTGGATTCAGCGCCTGATTATTGGGGACGACGGCTAGTACGGGTGAAGACGGCGTGTAGTCAGCTGCAGCTCTGAGACGCCCCAGCTCGAACTCTGCTGCCTGGCTCTGGAGAAACTGAGCACGTAGAGTGTCGGAGTGCTGGTAGCTAAAAGTGAGAAGCATCCGAAGCTGTCCAATCTCCTCCAATGCTCTAGCGTAGGTAACTGCCATCGCCTGAGTGAGCTGCACCTGGTGCGACAGTCGAGGATCGTCCGCTGCGATCTCGAAGGGCCCCGGGTAGCTCTGTCCTACTCGAGTAGCCAGGAAGAAACTGAAGGGTGACTGTTGCAGAGTATCCTTGTGAATCTGGCACAAGTCAGCTATAGCCAGACGAGCTGCGTCCTGGATAGCATCAAAGCAGCGAGTTCGAGGATGCTCAATCGGGTATCTGCGAGAGTCGAATTCCTTATCCCGTGCATACAGGAATACCTCCATCGACCAAGAATCTTGATCCATGATCCGGACCTTCCGCCCCCTGAAGATAGGCGACTGGCGATACTCCAGGTACTGCATAAGCTACCGAAGAAGGCTAGCAAATGCTCCAACACTCTCACCATGAGAGAAATAGTCCCAGGAGTCAGCGGAGGATGAACCGGCCATCTACAAAGTTGAAATAATAGAAAAGATTAGTAAAGATAATTATCAAATGAATATAGGGCAAGAACGAGATACTAAGTAAGAAAAGAGTAGAAGCAAAGAAGCTTATATGTTTTTAATATACTCTTTTTAATAAATATAAATCCTTAAGGTTTTGCCATTTCTAATCTAGGTCACATCCTACAGTCAAATTGGCTCTGATACCATCTCTGTCGGGACGCTGGATTTTCGAATCCAGACCCTCTGTGTATTACAACACTAGTCCCAGATCAAAGCTAGTGCACACAGTCAAACAGTGATGATTACATAACCAACAACGCTTATTACAATAATAAAGAGTACAAACCGAAAGGTCTCATTATTACAACTGAGGTTTCAAGACCTCACACACTCACAAAACACAGCGGAAGCAAAAGATAAATCCAGCGAAGACCCATCAATACACCACAAGCAATTGACTAGGGAAGCGCAACCTAGTACTCCGGAAATCCTTCATCGAATCCACACGTGAAGTAGTCGTAGTCTCCCTCTTGAGCTTCATATTCCTCTGAGTTGATTTTAGTGCAGCAGGTGAGTACATAAAGTACTCCGCAAGTCTTGGGAAAGAAATGCAGTATATGCAAGGCTTAACAAAGGAAGGCTATATGGTTCTTTTGCACAAAGCAATATTTTATTTCAAATACAACTAAATATTTTTGAAGGCATTTGTTTATTAAAGTAATTGTTTTAACTGAAGCTAATAAACATTTTATAGTCAAGGTTCTATCCACCAACATTAAATAACCAGCTCTAACTGCTAAAGTTTAAAAAAAAGTACGGGTTCCATCCACCCACTCTGGCTCCAACCGCCAGGATACCCTTTCGAGAGTTCCCTCCACTCTCGAGATACCAAAAGCTTTGTTATTAAAACCAAAAACAAAGATCTACCATGTCAATGCATTCCTTGCCCGCCCTTGACCGTGGGCATAGCTATTCGAATAGTTTAACACTCTGTAGAGGATGTACAACTTTACCCCCCAAGAGATAAATTATCCTAATAGTCACCATGCTTCCTTTGGCATGAGACCCAGATAAAATATCACAAAGCCTTTACCTCACTCCAGTCTAGCTAGACACCACCCTATAAGGTTTCACCGCTGAAGGGTTAAATCCACCTAGTCAGAAGCCCCCTCTTGCGCCATATGAGTACAGTAAATCCCTGTCCCTCACTGTGAATAACCAGTAAATCCCTGGCACCCACTTTCCAATGGTGGCACCTAAATTAGGCAATCGTAAGTTAATCAGCTAGGTCGTACCCATATAGACTTTGGGTTGCATGATAATGCTCAGTCTGGACAATCACAAGAGTCGGTCCTTAATCGACTAGGGCGGAACATACACTTTACAAAAATTCGTGCTAAACCGCACCAATCCAATCTAACCATCCGCCCTGGTCTAAAACAATTTTCACATTTTAATTTATTTTAAAAGAACAGTGGCAACACCAATCGCCACTAATCTCCGAGTACAAAGACTAGTTTAATAAAATATCATTTCCCATTCCAAGGTTACAAAAGTTAAATAGCGTGACTAAGCATTCTACTACCCCGTTCTAATATTAACAAAGAATTATAATACTCTTATTATTGAGACAAAGGTGATCCTAGGGTTACAAAGGTACATAGCATTCAACTTCAAACGAGGGCATAACAATGATTGGATTAACTAATACCTTAATACCGAAACTAGTGTTCTATGTAAATAGCAATGCAAGTATAATTAAATTAAGTAAAAACATTTCTCAAACATAGATTCAAAATGTTCAAAGGAGACATGCCTTCTTGCACGCTGTCTGGATCTTCTTGCTGCGGAGCGAAGAAGTCTTCGGCGACGACGGGTTCTACGCGCGAAAAGACAGAACAAACAACACAAATAAATACACATAAATTCAAATAAAATTAAAAAATTAAAAAATAGTGCATATTTGGATAGTTTATGATTTTAAAAAATTTAGAAATTTGAACGGCTCAATTTGGAGTTAAAATGAGAAAGTTATGGCTTCCGAAAGATTAAATAGGAGAAAAAGAAAAAGGCTATTTTGTTGATTTATTTTTATACTGAAAAAATCATAATTATGACATCAGAAATTTTCAAATTTTGAAATTTTAGACATGCGGGCCCGGTCTACCGTGGACCGAGTCCATGGAACGCGGCGATGGTCGAGGTGGCACACCCGGCCGACATGGCGCCATGCGGCATGGCCGCCGACGTGGCCCAGCCGAACGGCGGCGCGCAAGACGGCGGCATGGCGGTGCGCTTCGCCGACGACGCACGCGCGCCGCGGCGGCCCGGAGGCGGCGAGCGAGAGAGAGGAGACGGCAGCAGGGTGGTGCTTACCGGCGGTGGGGCGCGGGGACGACCGGGGCGGCCGACGAGAGGAAAAATATATAGAATATTCCTGGAGCTATTTTAGACTTAGGAAAAATATTTTTAATTTCAAATTTGCCTTTAATAATTTTTATAAAATACATTTTAACTTCTAAAATTGATTTTTAATTCCCAAAAATTCGCAAAAATTATTTAAAAATTCAAGGAAGGTTGGGAAAAATAAAATGAACTCTTTTTAGCTTTAATAAAATATTTTAAATACATTTTCTTTATTTAGATTTTGAAATAAAATTTAGATAGATCCAAATAAAGTTCAAATAATTAATTTGAAATTAAATTTTTTAGAAAGCGAATTTTTGGGATGTTACACAGCGGGTAGACTTCGATGAAAGTGCATATGATATTGACAAACTCATTGAAATTCGTGGAAACCTCTTCGAATTCTTAGTAGTAGAGGTCATAAACAAGGCTGGAGAGTTCCACCAAAGCAATAGTGATAATTAGATGTTGAAACATTGGATTCAATTGTACAAAAAATTCATTCAATTTAATTCATTTGTCAGATCTGTGAAACGATTTTCATTCTATATATGTATGTGATCTGCTGGCCGTTTGTGACATTCATGTGTGTAGCAAATTTTGTTGTAATTCACCTTGAGTTGCAATTAACTTATCTGTCACTTATCTGTAATTTGCTTGCTTGCTTTCAGAGGGCATGGCTAGCATATCCTGAGGCTAGCCAAAAATGGCAAATAAAATGGCTGTTGCAATTGCTATCACATATGGTTCATTGTTAAAAACCGTCTTCAAAGACTGAGCCGTCTGTGATTGAATGATATCACAGACAACCGTTGTTATTAACCGTCTGTGATGTACAGAATATCACAGACGGTTTTTTATTCTGAACTGTATGTGATATTATTCATATCACAGACGGTTAGTACCAAAAACCATCTGTGATATTCTGTATATCACAGACGGTCTTTGTTATTAACCGTCTGTGATAGTCGAGTATTACAGACGGTTTTTTATGAAAAACAATCTGTGATAGTCAAGTATCACAGACGGTTTTTTGTACTAACCGTCTATAATGTGAGTTATTGTTGGAAATATGCCCTAGAGGCAATCATAGAGATGATGATATTTCGTTGTATCCATGATTTAATAAATGTTCCTTGAATATTGCCTTTGTATTGATTAACAAGTATGTGACTTGTTTGTGAAACTCTTTACTTGTATGGTTATTCTAAAGTTGTCCCTAGTCGAAGTTCATGTGTGGACACACGTGAATAATGGATTAGCACATGTATCGGTTGATGACCATGTTTCATGTGTCATAGACATGGAGATGTCAAACCAATAATGTGGACACATGTTTAGAACATGGGGTTGGACCGACCCAACATGAGACATAACAATTATACTTATGATTCTCTCTCTACACAATGTGTACGCCTTGTCCTTAGACACGAGATTGTCGCATGTACTTGAGATGTGAATCGACCTACTTAGGGGCTATCAAACGCTACTCCGTGAATCGGTAGTTATAAAGGTAGCTTTGGGTTTGTCATGAAGCATGCTTTGCGAGGCATGGTCGGTCGAGATGGGATTTGCCCTCTCTATCCGAGAGAGATATCTGGGCCTCGAGTGATCGGATCCGAAATGCATGGCCATGCTAATTAAGGTTAAGAGTTAACCTAGTAAGGGATTCCGGATCACAGGATCGAGAAAGAGTGGTCAGCTTGGAGCTCGACCAAATATCGTGAGGCAAAGGGATTGGCATGTACATAAAGTTGTGATGGTTCGTTCGATATGATCTTTGTGTATGTTTAGGAGTTGGCACGTCTTGCTAGAGGCCGCTACCAACTATTGACCGAGTAGGTAAACTCGTGTCATGTCTAAACATACGTGAACCCATAGGGTCACACACTTAAGGGTGAAGCCTAGTCGGATTGGATCCGGGTTGGGTGGGTATTGAGTCCTAATGGGCCTCCATTCGCTGAAGCCCATTATAAGGACGTCTATAAAGGAGGGCTAGGCGCATGTGGTTGCAGAGAATTTCGTGACCTCCTCAAACCCCGCCGCCACCCTCCCACGCCTACGGCGCCGCGCGATCTAGTAATCCGGCGTGCGTCGCTTCCTCCCGTATGTGTGGATACCTTTGGCGGCGCTGCATCGTAGCGTTGGACGAATCGCAAGAGAGAGTTGCACGTTGGACGCCGCGACGAGGACGAGGGCGTAGTACGACTACTCGCCCGACGTCGTCGCATCGACGAGTACGACTACTCGCCCCGACGTGCTGCATCAATTCCGCACGCGCGTCTAGTGGTAATTCCGTGATCTATAACTGCAGTGATCTTGGTTTACGGGCATAATTTTTATTAATTTGCGCTAGCGTAGCCTACCCGTAGTCCTTCAGTTATCACAGACGGCTTGGGAGCCGTCTGTGATAACCACCTATTATCACTAACACATAAACACTAACGGTTCAGAACCGCTCGTGATGACGATTTGAACCATTTGTGATAGGACTATCTGTAGCAGTGGGCCCATACCGTAAGATGAAAAAACAATTTGACAAAAAAAAGAGGATGACTCAGCACCAGGGCCTTTTAGCGGGAAAGAGGTCTACAACATGGTCAAGGATATCGATGTTGTGCTTGGAAAGAGACGTAACCTGAGGACCCATCAGAAGAACATGCGGAAGAAGAGATCAATATTTTGGGACTTACCTTACTGGGAGCACTTAGATGTATCGATTCATGTACGTAGAGAAGAATGTATATGATAGCTTGATCGGTTACTCCGTCGGCATGAAGAAAGTTGTTTCCATGCAAGATTTGAAATCAATTGGCATGAAGACTCATGAGTGTCATGTACTAATAACACAATTGCTTCCTGTTGCAATTAGAAGTACTTTGCCGAACAAGGTTCGAGTGACAATAATGAGGCTGTGTTATTTTTTTAATACAATTGCTCAGAAGGTCATCGATCCCGATGGGCTAAATGCTCTAGAGACCAAGGTGGTGACCACTAGCTATGTCATCTTGAGATGTATTTCTCTGTCATTTTTCGATATCATGGTCCATCTCATTGTCCACCTTGTGAAAGAGATAAAGATATGTAGCCCCATGTTTCTACATAATATGTACCTGTTTGAGAGGTACATGGGAATTCTCAAGTCCTATGTACGCAATCGATCTCGGCCGGAGGGCAGCGTCATTGAAGGTTATGCAACCGAAGAGGTTATTAAGTTCTGCATCGATTACATGGTTCAGGTCAAACTGATAGGTGTACCTGTATCTCATCACGAGGGGAGGCTAGAGGGTATCAGGACCATCAGAAGGAAAACAATAACTTCCGATTTGGATATGTACACTCAAGCCTATTTCATGGTTTTGCAATACATGTTTGAACTGTCCTCGTATATTGAAGAACACAAGGACATGATACACCAAGAGAATCTAGGCCAGTCGAAGGTTTGGAATACGAGACAGCACAACCGTCGGTTCAACGAATGGTTAAGGGTGCGATTCACTGGGTGGTTATCAAGTGAAACGCTACAATGATTGGTAAAAGGGCCAAAATTTACAATTGTGACATGGCAATGATATGACATTAATGGGTACACGTTTATATAATAAATCCGGATAGAAAAAGCATAGTCCAGAACTCTGGTGTCTGCATAGATGCATTTCATGATGAGCAGTTCAATACCACTGGCCCAAGCTCCTACTACGAGCTTGTAGAGGAGATTTGGGAGCTCAACTATGTAATTTGTAAGATCCCTCTATTTCAGTGCCATTGGGTCCAACTCCCACAAGGTGTAAAGGTCGACATGTATGACGTCACTACTGTGGACCTCGAAGCGTAGGATACAAAAATGAGCCATTCATACTCGCGAGGCAAGTTGTTCAAGTTTTTTATGTAACCAACACAGCTAATAAGAAGCGTCATGTAGTTCTTCATAGAAAAAGAAGGATTGTCGGAGTTGACAATGTCGTTGATGAAAAAGAGCACAATCAATTTAATGACTTGCCTCCATTCAGAGACAGGATCAGGCTCAAGAAAGAACCAAGAGATGAACCAAGCTATATGTGTGTCGACCATCGTGAAGGGCTTTATTTAAAAGGAAGTAGCAAAGTGTAATGGTCCAATATAATTATAATAAATTCGGCATATAATTAAGGAATTATTCCATTGTAATTGATTTAGTAATTAAGAAATAATTACATATTTCATTGTATATGCTTGCTTTTTTTATAGGGCATGGTTAGCACTTCATGAGGCTAGCTATAAAATTGGATTTGTTGTAGCTAAAGAAGGGACTATCGCAGATAATGCTTTAAAAGAACTATCGAGATATATATATATATATATATATATATATATATATATATATATATATATATATATATATATATATATATATATATATATATATATATATATATATATATATATATATCATGGATGGATTCAATCCAATGTCGTGATGTGGTTTATATCACGCACGATTTCATAATATAACAGTTTATGATGTAAACCACATCACAGATGGTTCCATAATAAATCGCCTGTGATGTGGTTTATATCATAGTCAAGTATCACAGACGGTTTTTTGGTACTAACCGTCTATAATGTGAGTTATTGTTGGAAATATGCCCTAGAGGCAATCATAGAGATGATGATATTTCGTTGTATCCATGATTTAATAAATGTTCCTTGAATATTGCCTTTGTATTGATTAACAAGTATGTGACTTGTTTGTGAAACTCTTTACTTGTATGGTTATTCTAAAGTTGTCCCTAGTCGAAGTTCATGTGTGGACACACGCGAATAATGGATTAGCACATGTATCGGTTGATGACCATGTTTCACAGGTCATAGACATGGAGATGTCAAACCAATAATGTGGACACATGTTTAGAACATGGGGTTGGACCGACCCAACATGAGACATAACAATTATACTTATGATTCTCTCTCTACACAATGTGTACGCCTTGTCCTTAGACCTGAGATTGTCGCATGTACTTGAGATGTGAATCGACCTACTTAGGGGCTATCAAACGCTACTCCGTGAATCGGGTAGTTATAAAGGTAGCTTTGGGTTTGTCATGAAGCATGCTGCGAGGCATGGTCGGTCGAGATGGGATTTGCCCTCTCTATCCGAGAGAGATATCTCTGGCCCTCGAGTGATCGGATCCGAAATGCATGGCCATGCTAATTAAGGTTAAGAGTTAACCTAGTAAGGGATTCCGGATCACGGGATCGAGAAAGAGTGGTCAGCTTGGAGCTCACCAAATATCGTGAGGCAAAGGGATTGGCATGTACATAAAGTTGTGATGGTTCGCTCGATATGATCTTTGTGTATGTTTAGGAGTTGGCACGCCTTGCTAGAGGTCGCTACCAACTATTGACCGAGTAGGTAAACTCGTGTCATGTCTAAACATACGTGAACCCATAGGTCACACACTTAAGGGCTGAAGCCTAATTCGAATTGGATCCGGTTGGACTGGGTATTGAGTCCTAATGGGCCTCCATTCGCTGAAGCCCATTATAAGGACGTCTATAAAAGGAGGGCTAGGCGCACAGGTTGCGCAGAATTTCGTGACCTCCTCAAACCCCGGCCGCCACCCTCCCACGCCCGGCGCCGCGCGATCTAGTAATCCGGCGCGCGCCGCTTCCTCCCGCACGTGTGGATACCTTTGGCGGCGCTGCATCCGTAGCGTTGGACGAATCGCAAGAGAGGAGTTGTACGTTGGACGCCGCGACGAGGACGAGGACGTAGTACGACTACTCGCCCGACGTGCTGCATCGACGAGTACGACTACTCCGCCCGACGCGTTGCATCAATTCCGCACTGCGCGTCTAGTGGTAATTCCGTGATCTATAATCGCAGTGATCTTGGTTTACGGGCATAATTTTTATTAATTTGCGCCAGCGTAGCCTACCAGAGTTCTCGCTTATCACAGACGGCTTGGGAGCCGTCTGTGATAACCACCTATTATCACTAACACATAAACACTAACGGTTCAGGAACCGTCTGTGATGACAGTTTCGAACCATTTGTGATAGGACTATCTGTAGCAGTGGGCCCATACCGTAAGATGAAAAAACAATTTGACAAAAAAAAGAGGATGACTCAGCACCAGGGCCTTTTAGCGGGAAAGAGGTCTACAACATGGTCAAGGATATCGATGTTGTGCTTGGAAAGAGACGTAACCTGAGGACCCATCAGAAGAACATGCGGAAGAAGAGATCAATATTTTGGGACTTACCTTACTGGGAGCACTTAGATGTATCGATTCATGTACGTAGAGAAGAATGTATATGATAGCTTGATCGGTTACTCCGTCGGCATGAAGAAAGTTGTTTCCATGCAAGATTTGAAATCAATTGGCATGAAGACTCATGAGTGTCATGTACTAATAACACAATTGCTTCCTGTTGCAATTAGAAGTACTTTGCCGAACAAGGTTCGAGTGACAATAATGAGGCTGTGTTATTTTTTTAATACAATTGCTCAGAAGGTCATCGATCCCGATGGGCTAAATGCTCTACAGACCAAGGTGGTGACCACTAGCTATGTCATCTTGAGATGTATTTCTCTCTGTCATTTTTCGATATCATGGTCCATCTCATTGTCCACCTTGTGAAAGAGATAAAGATATGTAGCCCCATGTTTCTACATAATATGTACCTGTTTGAGAGGTACATGGGAATTCTCAAGTCCTATGTACGCAATCGATCTCGGCCGGAGGGCAGCGTCATTGAAGGTTATGCAACCGAAGAGGTTATTAAGTTCTGCATCGATTACATGGTTCAGTCAAAGCGATAGGTGTACTGTATCTCATCACGAGGAGGCTAGAGGGTATCAGGACCATCAGAAGGAAAACAATAACTTCCGATTTGGATATGTACACTCAAGCCTATTTCATGGTTTTGCAATACATGTTTGAACTGTCCTCGTATATTGAAGAACACAAGGACATGATACACCAAGAGAATCTAGGCCAGTCGAAGGTTTGGAATACGAGACAGCACAACCGTCGGTTCAACGAATGGTTAAGGGTGCGATTCATCGGTGGTTATCAAGTGAAACGCTACAATGATTGGTAAAAGGGCCAAAATTTACAATTGTGACATGGCAATGATATGACATTAATGGGTACACGTTTATATAATAAATCCGGATAGAAAAAGCATAGTCCAGAACTCTGGTGTCTGCATAGATGCATTTCATGATGAGCAGTTCAATACCACTGGCCCAAGCTCCTACTACGAGCTTGTAGAGGAGATTTGGGAGCTCAACTATGTAATTTGTAAGATCCCTCTATTTCAGTGCCATTGGGTCCAACTCCCACAAGGTGTAAAGGTCGACATGTATGACGTCACTACTGTGGACCTCGAAGCGTAGGATACAAAAATGAGCCATTCATACTCGCGAGGCAAGTTGTTCAAGTTTTTTATGTAACCAACACAGCTAATAAGAAGCGTCATGTAGTTCTTCATAGAAAAAGAAGGATTGTCGGAGTTGACAATGTCGTTGATGAAAAAGAGCACAATCAATTTAATGACTTGCCTCCATTCGAGACAGGATCGAGCTCAAGAAAGAACCAAGAGATGAACCAAGCTATATGTGTGTCGACCATCGTGAAGGGCTTTATTTAAAAGGAAGTAGCAAAGTGTAATGGTCCAATATAATTATAATAAATTCGGCATATAATTAAGGAATTATTCCATTGTAATTGATTTAGTAATTAAGAAATAATTACATATTTCATTGTATATGCTTGCTTTTTTTATAGGGCATGGTTAGCACTTCATGAGGCTAGCTATAAAATTGGATTTGTTGTAGCTAAAGAAGGGACTATCGCAGACAATGCTTTAAAAGAACTATCTGAGATATATATATATATATATATATATATATATATATATATATATATATATATATATATATATATATATATATATATATATATATATATATATATATATATATCATGGATGGTTCCAATCGTCTGTGATGTGGTTTATATCACAGACGATTTCATAATATAACAGTTTATGATGTAAACCACATCACAGATGGTTCCATAATAAATCGCCTGTGATGTGGTTTATATCATAGTCAAGTATCACAGACGGTTTTTTGGTACTAACCGTCTATAATGTGAGTTATTGTTGGAAATATGCCCTAGAGGCAATCATAGAGATGATGATATTTCGTTGTATCCATGATTTAATAAATGTTCCTTGAATATTGCCTTTGTATTGATTAACAAGTATGTGACTTGTTTGTGAAACTCTTTACTTGTATGGTTATTCTAAAGTTGTCCCTAGTCGGGTTCATGTGTGGACACACGCGAATAATGGATTAGCACATGTATCGGTTGATGACCATGTTTCACAGGTCATAGACATGGAGATGTCAAACCAATAATGTGGACACATGTTTAGAACATGGGGTTGGACCGACCCAACATGAGACATAACAATTATACTTATGATTCTCTCTCTACACAATGTGTACGCCTTGTCCTTAGACCTGAGATTGTCGCATGTACTTGAGATGTGAATCGACCTACTTAGGGGCTATCAAACGCTACTCCGTGAATCGGGTAGTTATAAAGGTAGCTGGTTTGTCATGAAGCATGCTGCGAGGCATGGTCAGTCGAGATGGGATTTGCCCCTCTCTATCTGAGAGAGATATCTCTGGGCCCCTCGAGTGATCGGATCTAGAAATGCATGGCCATGCTACTTAAGGTTAAGAGTTAACCTAGTAAGGGATTCCGGATCACAGGATCGAGAAAGAGTGGTCAGCTTGGAGCTCGACCAAATATCGTGAGGCAAAGGGATTGGCATGTACATAAAGTTGTGATGGTTCGTTCGATATGATCTTTGTGTATGTTTAGGAGTTGGCACGCCTTGCTAGAGGTCGCTACCAACTATTGACCGAGTAGGTAAACTCGTGTCATGTCTAAACATACGTGAACCCATAGGGTCACACACTTAAGGGCTGAAGCCTAATTCGGATTGGATCCGGTTGGATGGGTATTGAGTCCTAATGGGCCTCCATTCGCTGAAGCCCATTATAAGGACGCCTATAAAAGGAGGGCTAGGCGCACAGGTGGTTGCGAGAATTTCGTGACCTCCTCAAACCCCTGGCCGCCACCCTCCCACGCCCAGGCGCCGCGCGATCTAGTAATCCGGCGTGCGTCGCTTCCTCCCGTACGTGTGGATACCTTTTGGCGGCGCTGCATCTGTAGCGTTTGGACGAATCGCAAGAGAGGAGTTGTACGTTGGACGCCGCGACGAGGACGAGGACGTAGTACGACTACTCTGCCCCGACGTGCTGCATCGACGTAGTACGACTACTCTGCCCCGACGTGCTGCATCAATTCCGCACCTGCGCGTCTAGTGGTAATTCCGTGATCTATAACTGCAGTGATCTTGGTTTACGGGCATAATTTTTATTAATTTGCGCTAGCGTAGCCTACCCGTAGTCCTTCAGTTATCACAGACGGCTTGGGAGCCGTCTGTGATAACCACCTATTATCACTAACACATAAACACTAACGGTTCAGGAACCGTCTGTGATGACAGTTTCGAACCATTTGTGATAGGACTATCTGTAGCAGTGGGCCCATACCGTAAGATGAAAAAACAATTTGACAAAAAAAAGAGGATGACTCAGCACCAGGGCCTTTTAGCGGGAAAGAGGTCTACAACATGGTCAAGGATATCGATGTTGTGCTTGGAAAGAGACGTAACCTGAGGACCCATCAGAAGAACATGCGGAAGAAGAGATCAATATTTTGGGACTTACCTTACTGGGAGCACTTAGATGTATCGATTCATGTACGTAGAGAAGAATGTATATGATAGCTTGATCGGTTACTCCGTCGGCATGAAGAAAGTTGTTTCCATGCAAGATTTGAAATCAATTGGCATGAAGACTCATGAGTGTCATGTACTAATAACACAATTGCTTCCTGTTGCAATTAGAAGTACTTTGCCGAACAAGGTTCGAGTGACAATAATGAGGCTGTGTTATTTTTTTAATACAATTGCTCAGAAGGTCATCGATCCCGATGGGCTAAATGCTCTACAGACCAAGGTGGTGACCACTAGCTATGTCATCTTGAGATGTATTTCTCTCTGTCATTTTTCGATATCATGGTCCATCTCATTGTCCACCTTGTGAAAGAGATAAAGATATGTAGCCCCATGTTTCTACATAATATGTACCTGTTTGAGAGGTACATGGGAATTCTCAAGTCCTATGTACGCAATCGATCTCGGCCGGAGGGCAGCGTCATTGAAGGTTATGCAACCGAAGAGGTTATTAAGTTCTGCATCGATTACATGGTTCAGGTCAAACTGATAGGTGTACCTGTATCTCATCACGAGGGGAGGCTAGAGGGTATCAGGACCATCAGAAGGAAAACAATAACTTCCGATTTGGATATGTACACTCAAGCCTATTTCATGGTTTTGCAATACATGTTTGAACTGTCCTCGTATATTGAAGAACACAAGGACATGATACACCAAGAGAATCTAGGCCAGTCGAAGGTTTGGAATACGAGACAGCACAACCGTCGGTTCAACGAATGGTTAAGGGTGCGATTCACTGGGTGGTTATCAAGTGAAACGCTACAATGATTGGTAAAAGGGCCAAAATTTACAATTGTGACATGGCAATGATATGACATTAATGGGTACACGTTTATATAATAAATCCGGATAGAAAAAGCATAGTCCAGAACTCTGGTGTCTGCATAGATGCATTTCATGATGAGCAGTTCAATACCACTGGCCCAAGCTCCTACTACGAGCTTGTAGAGGAGATTTGGGAGCTCAACTATGTAATTTGTAAGATCCCTCTATTTCAGTGCCATTGGGTCCAACTCCCACAAGGTGTAAAGGTCGACATGTATGACGTCACTACTGTGGACCTCGAAGCGTAGGATACAAAAATGAGCCATTCATACTCGCGAGGCAAGTTGTTCAAGTTTTTTATGTAACCAACACAGCTAATAAGAAGCGTCATGTAGTTCTTCATAGAAAAAGAAGGATTGTCGGAGTTGACAATGTCGTTGATGAAAAAGAGCACAATCAATTTAATGACTTGCCTCCATTCAGAGACAGGATCAGGCTCAAGAAAGAACCAAGAGATGAACCAAGCTATATGTGTGTCGACCATCGTGAAGGGCTTTATTTAAAAGGAAGTAGCAAAGTGTAATGGTCCAATATAATTATAACAAATTCGGCATATAATTAAGGAATTATTCCATTGTAATTGATTTAGTAATTAAGAAATAATTACATATTTCATTGTATATGCTTGCTTTTTTTATAGGGCATGGTTAGCACTTCATGAGGCTAGCTATAAAATTGGATTTGTTGTAGCTAAAGAAGGGACTATCGCAGACAATGCTTTAAAAGAACTATCTGAGATATATATATACATAGATGGTTCTTTTAAAGAACTATCTGTGATAGTTCGCATCTAAGTAGTGCCCCGCTAGGGTTTGCGTCCTCATTCACTTACTTGGCTACATCCTTTCACCTCCTTACCTTGCGACGCCTAGCCAAATCCAACTTTCCACCATTGCCCCAGCCAGATCGACAACCTTGCTGTCGCCCCCAGCTGGATTCACCGTCACCCCCAGCTGGATCTATCGTCGCCCCTACTGGATTCACCATTGCCCCCAGCTGGATCCATCGTTGCCCCCAGTTGGATCCACCGTCGCCCCCTTTCCGTTGACCCCAGCCGGTTCGACCGCCTCTTCCCCCGACTCCGCCTCTCCTCCCTATCGCCTCTAACACTGGCCGAAGGTATGGATTTGCTTCATCCTTTTGCTTTATCTTTTCTGTTGCACTAGCAATCCTTGTAGAAATACATATGTTCACTGTGGTTACAAGCAAAGGAGAAGAAACACATGGTGTTGTTTCGATGCTATATAATATGAGCATAAATCTTGAAGTAAAGATTAGATGAAAACAAGGGTTGGCATGAAGTGCTATAATCTCAACCCCTTATAGGCACTGTATTTTAAGGTTTGTTGAGAAATACATGCCGAGAGATGAAATAGTTAGGGAATAAATTTAGAGATAAATTGTTGAAGCTATTATTTTTAAATGAGTTAGAGTTCTTAGAGACAACCTTAAGGGAGGGTCGTGTTATTGCTACAAGATCTATTTACAATATGAAGCAAATTACACTCTAGTGTTTCAGATTCTATGAAGTTGTTCATGGCTGTTACCTCTTCTTCCTTGTCGTGCTACCCAAAGGTTATTTCACGCCTAAGACAACAACTAAGCCTAGCAAGCAGCATGATGAGGAGGAAGAGGCTCTGGTCATGACCAACTTCATAGAACCTGAGACACTAGTGTGTGTCATTAGCTTCAAACTAGAGTGTTACAAAGAGATCTTGTAGCAATAATATACGTCGCCGAATGTTCTTATTTCTTGTAAGATCAACCATGTGCTAATGTTTATGCTTATAACTTATTGTAATTAGTTTTTCTTGTAAGATAGACATCGTCATCATCGACATCGCTGAATGGGTCTGACACTCCGAAGACCAAGGTAACTAAGTATGGCAGAGGAGTATCTAAAAGGCCAGAGGGCCAAATGACCATCACGGTGGTCTCTCTAGATGGGGTCCCTCTGCAACCGAAGAAAGCAGCTACAATATTTTGGACTACTTGTGGGATAATTGGAAGGCAACGAATCGCCATCACCATAGAAAACTGGAAAGGTTTGACAAAAGACGAGAAAAATATGCTGTGCATGGAAATTTCAACCACGTTCGAGATCTCAGTAGAAGTCTAGGGACTCATCAAACGGTATGCGATCCTGGCAATGGGAAAAGCGTGGAAGATCTTCAAGAGCACCCTTGTCACACAGTACATTACCAAGGATCGCACCCCTTTCATGAGGTACCTTTCGTGTCGCCAGAAACATGGGAGGCCTTTGTGTAGATAAAGACGATGACCGAATTTTAATATGAAAGTGCGATGCACAAATCTCTCCATGAACAAAACACTCACCCCACAGACTCGGCTCCGCAGAGTATGTGAGTAAAATCCTACAACGGAGGATGGAGGTTGAGGTTGTAATCCAATTGGAGGCCTCCCCACCATTTGCCAAGATCACAAACGAGCGCGCCCGAAACTGGTTAAGAGCAAAGTCATCAACCGTGTCTTCGGGCGTCGCCTCTTTCAAAAACCCCGCAGATGAAGAAGTGTCCTAATACTTGGTAAGATATGTTAAACTACATAGATGTTAATAGATCCATAACTTCATGGGTCGCCTCATGCAGCAAGTATTGACTACTGAATCTTCCGAAGGCTCCTTCCAAACAGTCCTTGGGAAACAAGGAGCACCCAGATCGCACGTGAGACCTAGGGGTTTATTTATCTTAGAGGTACGGATTCCCAAACAACTCTGAGGCATATCGGAGTAGGAAGAGATCCAAGACCAAGTGCGAGGAATATATGAAATAAGACTTTGATGCAAAACTTCAGGAGATTACTGCCTCACTTTGAGGAGAGATAGATTCATTGATGGAAGAACTGAGAGAAATCTGCAACCACTCGTAAGCCACACCCGTTATTACGGTACACAGTCCCCTTCAACGTCAGAATAGCTGCGCATCTGGCTACTTTCTGAACATAGCGATACCCACTTACCTATCGATGACATCTAAGTAATGTACATCTCTCGAATGCTGCATAGATAGACCTGGTGGACACCTTAGCTCGTCATGTATCATTATATAGGGGCCCACACTGTGCATTGTCAAAGTCAGGCTTGTTAGCTCCATTCTCGTTGAAGCTAGGTGGAGGATGGTGTATCAATACCTGCCAGGGACATTGGTGCACCGTGCCCAGCTAGAGACCAGTTTCACGAAGGTCCAGGTGGACACGATTAATGATGTTTTCAGGGCCGTTCTGGTGGAGAGGCCCCCAAACGGAGAAATCATAACACTAGAGGATGCCGTCCACACATTCGTCCAGTGGCCCAAGAGTAACATCACCCTGTACCCCTCTATGCCGCGATCTCCACACGACTATGCCTATCAAATAGAACCCTCTATGACTCCACATCAGGCTCCTCTTCAGAAGGCTAGTGCATCGATTCTCGTGGAGATGATGCTAAAAATATATCACAAGCGAGGCGCTAAGGCCCAATCGAAGAAAATTAAGGCACCCCCCGAGCAATGTGAGAGACCATGTGGAGGTATCTCCATGTTTGTGATGAGTAATTGACGGTTGTATTAGTGAGTTTGAGTTTGTTTTGGGTATTCTAGGGTTGAGTACCTTTACTTGTGCTAATGTTGATTATGTTGTTTCGTGCGGTGCTATGTGATGGTTTGCTTGTCTGTGTGACTACAGGACTTCGGAGCTAGGTCATGGTGAGGCGAGGAGGACCGGGACTAGGCACAGGAGGTGTTGAGGTCCAAACGGTCAGTGATGCCGAAGATGATCGAGGCTGGTGAGGTGGTTGCGAGTTGGGAGACGAGGAACCGGAGCTGGAGCTACCGGTGACGTACACGACGGGCAACGACGAGAGAACCGGGACTAGGCTCAAGGAGGAGTCGGAGGTCCAGAATAGTTGGACGTCGGTTGCGGTTGTGCGCGATGGAACAGACCAGGACTAGACTCAGGTGGAGTCGGAGGTCTCGGTCGGTGTCGGGTGGACACGACGGGCAGCGGCGAGTGGATCGGGACTAGGCTCAGGGAGGAGTCGGAAGTCTAGACGGTCAGGATGCCGGGTGCGGTCGTGCGTAGCGGAGCGGACCGGACTAGACTCTGTGTAACACCCCAGGACCCACATTACCCTGGGATGCCACTAAAACCACTCCACAACTAGCCAATTTACAAGATAAATTAAACTGGCAACAATTACTAAACAAGATAGTATAAGCGGAAGCATAAACAACTAAGGAATAACAGGATAGTGATAACAATTCAATGTTTAAAACATCCTCCAACATTTTAATCTAACACATAGTTCACAAATTTAACATTATTAAGTTAATGTAAACAAGCTATGCAAAGGTCTAGAATCCTTTCAACTTTATTACAACATAAAAATATGATTCACGTGCATCAGTGTGGTGCCGCTCTACACTTCCCATGCATGCTCAAAGTCCACCTGTAGGAGGGGGAAACAAGGGTGAGATAAAATCTCAGCAAGCAAACTGTTTAACAGGCTAATAAAACTACAATAGTTTAATCATCAACATTTAATCTTCCACAAATAACAATGTTTATATCCTCAACCTCAAATCACATCAACGACGGTAAAGAATTAGCAAATAAATCTTATTTGACTGCTTTAAAACCTCAGCCACTACCAGTACGAAGACAATAAAGCATATGTATGTTTTACTTCAACACTTTATTATTTCTCACATCCACTACCAGTACCAAAGACTGGACAGCAAGATTAAAACGCGTCCCAACAACAGTACAGGGGTCCAAAAAATATAATTTTTATACAGCAGCCAGCATTATGAATTCCCTACAACTTTCTCTATTGCGTCCATGATCATAAAAATCATTTACTACCTCTAAATCACAGTTTAATAACAGTCTGTCCCAATCTGTTCCCCTGATAGACAGCGGTATTCCTGACTCTGCTACGCCCAGATCCCGCGGCCAAAAATTCTGAAACAAATCCAGAAGATGGGTTTCGAAGTCCACTACAACTTTCCTTTGATAATATCCACAGGAAAAATCGTTTGATGGGTCGAAACCGCGCAAACAGACGCGCTGCGCGAATCAATCTACAGGCAGACAGCAGGTAATCTCTAATCGGGCAATCAATCTATTAATCCCCTTCAAATTCCATGCCAAGAACCCTAATTACTCTATAAAACAGAGGGTTTGAGATTAGGAAAAATTACCTAAATGATCCCATGGGATCATCCCTCTTCTTCCCTCCTCTTCTTCTCCTCCTTCCCTTCTTCTTCCTTCTCTTCCCTTTCTTCTCTTCCCTTTCTTTTTCTCCTTGGCACCAATGGATAGCAGCTTGTGGGGTGATAGAGGGGGGAAAAGGGTGTGGCCAGGGGTGGAAAAAAGGGGTGAGGGGCAAGGAGGGGTTTATAAAGGGGTGCTAGGGTCCGGGAGGTGCGGGCCCCATTTGGGTGGCTGGCCCAAAGCGGCCGCCCACCCTCCGAATAGCCCAAAATATCCAAATTAGTTGTTTTAATTTATTTTTTAAGTTTGGACAATTATGCAATTTAATTTTCACCTCCCGCGATTTACCGAAAAATCGGGAAACTCCACGATTATTTTAGAAACCTAGGCCGAATCGACGTTGAGGATATTACATTCTCCCCACCTAAAAAGGATTCGTCCACGAATCTATCTCCTCAACCCACGAGACAAAAGAACAATCAAGGAAAGAACAACCAATGGATAAAGCATCCCAGGGATAGAACATCCCAACGGAACAACAACTACGGGTTCTCACCCACCTCGAAGAACTCGGGTCCTTCTTTTACATTTGAACTTCAACGTCACCTCCCGCTCAGACTAATCCATCAAGAGGGCCTCCACATACCTGATGGCCCTCTTCCTCATGACCAACTCCAATGAGTCCACGACACGCGCCGGTCAATGCCGGGCACCCACAACTCTTCTGCCGGCTCTAAGCGGCCAATAGATCCTGCCGTTCTCGCAAAATTCCCCGCCACAACAATCAAGCCACTATCTAATACCATCCTCCTTCTTAAAACATTTTCCTCTATATATTATAATCGGGATAATACATTGTACCCCTTTTAAAGAATTCGACCACAGATTCCACTCATAACATTTTACTCGAAGCACAAACAATAACTTATTCAAATGTAACCCAACCAAAAGAAGAATAAAGGATTCTCAAGCAACACACTAGCAACCAGCTCTCCTTCAAAGGACCACGATCCAAATCAAAGAATTCACCTCAAAACCTTTAACACACTCCAAATAGACATTTGGAGAATCCACACTACAAAAGCCAAGAGTGAAAATCACTCGAAAGACCAAAACAATCATTTTCTTTTCCTATCTGGAAAAGAATAAGCCTCAACAAAAAACTACTCAATTTGCAGATGACCTCTGCCATAAACACACAGTTAAAACAAGAATCAAGAGAGCATATTACTGCTCGAGATATTATTAATTTCCCAATCCATTCCCTTTGAAAATTTAACTTCCTTGAACCAAGGATTTCCAAATCATCGCCCAACACACCAACTCATTTATTTTAAGTTGGCAACTTTGACAATGCGCTCAAGCTGAGTACATCATCCACACCCTTGCAGAGAGACTCTACTGTCTCCACAAAATACATTCTAGCGAAGCCCTCGACCAATAGAATTACTTTGACAGATAATTCCTAAAACACCTCAATCCCTTAAGGATAACAACTCGAAATTCATATCACACCCACACTTACTCATTTACTGCACCCCAAGGATGCTATCCCGATCCTCACACTATTTGGATTCCACTCTGATCCACTATTCCCACACAGAGATGTTGAGCCTCTAAGGTTCTAGCATAGAACACCAAACCAAAATTTTCCATCTCTAGGGCTCTTATGGATGTCAAACAACTTTACACCCACAATCTCACCAAAGTCAATTGCATGACCACACCAACTAGTTGTCATACACCTCTTAAAGGACTTTGCAACTCAAATTGATTACCCCTTTCTTAGAAGAGGCAAAAAGAAGTAAATTTCAGCACAAAGAAAGATGTTACCATCTGCAATAGACACAAGACCAAGAGAAATAGCAATGATCTTGGACAACAAAGATAAGATCACAGTTGAAGGCACATGCCCCTCAAGAAGAAAATATCAAATCTCAACCAATAAGAATACAGTATTGCCATTTAAGCTCGAAAACTCTTATGCAGCGAAAATAAGAAGTCAAGCACACCTCAAAAAGAAATTGCACAACATGACTTCAACCTCCAATACTTTTACCACACTCCTTTTAACAAAGAGAACAACTTTCTTTGATTACGGTATTACCTTGACAATTCCAACAAAAAGATTTGAAGACCACATCACATTAATCCCTAAAGAACTAATAAAAGCTCTTAACGCGTCACTTTGCTCAAAACAATTTCAACTGCCACATAAGTCATGAGATCCAAAAGATCGCGTCCGCAAATATCAATGCTTTTGATTTAAATAGTATCATGGAAGTTATCAAATTCTTTTATTTATAGAACATTCAACATTATCATCACAACCACATACTGGCAATCATACTAACAGCAGAATAATACATTCTTAACAAGAATCATCATATCCTCAAATCCTTCATGAACTTTTCCAAAAGAAACACGTAAATCACTTCATCATGTTTCTATTATCTAAATAAGATTGCAACTACTTAATCTAGGGAAAGCCTAGTGCACAAGCCACCATAATAGAACAAAGCTCTTAATCAAGATGATACTAGAACATGACAATCTCACAAAACATGCTAGTATAAATCTCTTATTAGATTTCATATATTCAATTCTTATTAATGCTCAACTCTAATTTAGCACAAATTGATTGTACTCTAGTCATTACTGGCAATAATTGATTATTATTTTATCATAACAACATTCATGATCCTAACTCCGTTTTACAATCATAAAACAATCATGAGCATAGATTCAGTATCCCACCTTACATTTAGAAATTAGAACGAAATAACTTTAAACTTCAATAATACCAGCTTTGTAAGACAAGATTCTACAAGTCAATACATCAACCTTCATCCATTCCTTTATACCTATTTCAACAATTTAACATGGTGAAAGATAGATGAAACTAGCAATTGTGCATGCTCATAAAGTATCTAATAAAGGACAGATTAAAGGTCAATATTACCAAGGCAATATTCCAACACCTCCTTACTCAATAAATTCCCAACGGTCAGATTAATTACTAAAGACAGAAATAATTCAATTTATCCAACAGGATAGAAATTTAAACAATCATAATAATCATTCCAATTCTTTTTGCACACTCCTCAATAACTCCATGAGTTCCAATCTTATATAGACAAATTCTTAATCACAGTTCTTCCAGAAACTATTACAAGGCGATATCAAATTAATCAACTACACTTCCGAGGAGGCTAGTTGAAATTAATTATGCACCACACTAACATCTCAACTTGATAATTCATACCTTATGAATTAGTTTATATGATTACCACCTTCTACTTAAGAATAACAAAACACCACCAAGGGTTTTAACACTCTCTTTCAGAAAGGAGAGGAATTAAACTTCAACACTCGATATAATCTAAAAGAAATACGTAGATCCAAGGCTTCAACATATTAATGAGTTTGCAACACAAAACTTTCATTGATAAAAATACCAAACGAACCAATGAGTCATGATTCACAACAAGACAAAACTCCCACGAAGGGACTATCCTTGCAAATCAACAATATTCACAAGTAGCAACAGTGTCTCAATAGTCCGAAAAGAAACAATAATTGCTTCAAAGAACAGGTAGAGACCAATTGCAAAACCTCAACTGCAATGAACCGCTATCTCAAGAGAAATTCATTAACCACAATAGGCCAAGAATTGGCCAAAATCAACTTAGGGGAGATAGCAACTTTTCTAAAGAAACTCACTCACAACATCTGCAACTAAGTTACCCAAGGTAATCACATCGCTAACCAGCAAATACAACCTCTACATCTTATCATTGACAATTCTCACTCATAACAGTCATAGGAGCAAATCATAATCATACAAGATTATCTCATAACGTAAATCATCAATACAACATGTCAAAAGCATAAATGCAATGCTTGACCCTTCCCATCCTATAGTGCACCAGTGTATCAATTTAATAATTTAATTACCACGGACCTAAAGCCCGCTCTGATACCAACTGTAACACCCCAGGACCCACATTACCCTGGGATGCCACTAAAACCACTCCACAACTAGCCAATTTACAAGATAAATTAAACTGGCAACAATTACTAAACAAGATAGTATAAGCGGAAGCATAAACAACTAAGGAATAACAGGATAGTGATAACAATTCAATGTTTAAAACATCCTCCAACATTTTAATCTAACACATAGTTCACAAATTTAACATTATTAAGTTAATGTAAACAAAGCTATGCAAAGGTCTAGAATCCTTTCAACTTTATTACAGCATAAAAATATGATTCACGTGCATCAGTGTGGTGCCGCTCTACCCTTCCCATGCATGCTCAAAGTCCACCTGTAGGAGGGGAAAACAAGGGTGAGATAAAATCTCAGCAAGCAAACTGTTTAACAGACTAATTAAACTACAATAGTTTAATCATCAACATTTAATCTTCCACAAATAACAATGTTTATATCCTCAACCTCAAATCACATCAACGACGGTAAAGCATTAGCAAATAAATCTTATTTGACTACTTTAAAACCTCAACCACTACCAGTACCAAAGACAATAAAGCATATGTATGTTTTACTTCAATACTTTATTATTCCTCACATCCACAATTGCTACCAACAATTACTACAAGAGAAAAGAATCTCATGCCACAATCACAGCCCTTACCATACACAAGGGACGAACCCCATTCCATGACCACAACCACATTCCTCATAACACAAGTAGCTCACATGAGCCAATTCCACATTACAACTATGAAGTTGTATATTCCACCAAAATAACTTCACCACAATACATTGCATTAGTATGCAAATGATCTTTCCACAATGCAATGCATATGAATGCTTTCATGCTATGCTCCACATCACTCATTCCCAGCGGGAGAAGAGGTGCATCGTATTACGGCAATATACGATGTTGTACCGGTACGGTCGCGGCTAGGTGCGGCGACATCCACATATGCAAATGTCATGATATGATATGATAATCATAAACCACATGAATTCCATCCACAAAGGAGCATTAACATACTCACAACATATCCACAACCACATATCCACCACATATTTGTTTTCATATTCCGCAATAGCACACTAAACAAATTTCCACATGATTATGAGCAAATTATCCAAACATATCAATTGATCAATAATTGCTACCATCACAACCACAAGTATTCACTAAGAATACTACCACTTAGACCACAATATACTCGTAAAGGTTTCTACCCCACAACTATATAGATTCACCAAAAACAATCCCACATATCCACAATTAATCCATCAAGATCATAAGCAATTGAATTCATAAAAATACTACCATCTGGACCACGTTAAGGAAACATGTAACAAAGACATAGCATCACCAATTAATAGAATTAATTAATGTGAAGGTAGAATAATTAACGAGTTAAACAGTAGTACATCCGCTACGTTTAATTGCCTCAACCGTTGAAGCGAAGCAGTCACGTGCGCTCAGGAGCAAAACCACCTGTCTACAAGGTATCTCTCAGCACAATGCTACAGCAAACAAAGCGCAATTTAAAGATTAAAGACGTCGCTAGAACCCCGAACCCGCATATACTCCTCTCCGCTCAACGATTCAACAATCTACCTACAGCAGCAACGCTGCTTAATTTTTTTATCTTTAACAATATAAAACCAAATACAGTAAATGATATATCTCTAGATTCCGCACTTAAAAGCCTTCATTTTTTATGTAGATCACATATTTTTATTTTGATCATAGCTAGGTGTAACTTAATGCACAAAACAGAGGAAGTTCTCTGTTCTGGCAGACTGGACAGCAAGATTAAAACGCGTCCCAACAACAGTACAGGGGTCCAAAAAATATAATTTTTATACAGAAGCTAGAATTCTGAATTCCCTACAACTTTATCTATTTCGGCCATGATCACAAAAATCATTTACTACCTCTAAATCACAGTTTAATAACAGTCTGTCCCAATCTGTTCCCCTGACAGACAGCGGTATTCCTGACTCTGCTACGCCCAGATCCCGTGGCCAAAATTCTGAAACAAATCCAGAAGATGGGTTTCGAAGTCCTCTACAACTTTTCTTTGATAAGATCTGCAGGAAAAAAATCGTTTGATGGGTCAAAACTGTGCAAACAGACACGCTGCGCGAATCAATCTACAGGCAGACAGCAGGTAATCTCTAATCGGGCAATCAATCTATTAATCCCCTTCAAATTCCTTGCCAAGAACCCTAATTACTCTATAAAACAGAGGGTTTGAGATTAGGAAAAATTACCTAAATGATCCCTTGGGATCATCCCTCTTCTTCCCTCCTCCTCTTCTCCTCCTTCCCTTCTTCTTCCTTCTCTTCCCTTTCTTCTCTTCCCTTTCTTTTTCTCCTTGGCACCAATGGACAGCAGCTTGTGGGGTGATAGAGGGGGGAAAATGGTGCGGCCAGGGGTGGAAAAAAAGGGGTGAGGGGCAAGGGAGGGGGTTTATAAAGGGGGGGTGCTAGGGTTTGGGAGGGGGTACGGGCCCCCATTTGGGCTGGCTGGCCCAAAGCGGCTGGCCCACCCCTCCGGACAGCCCAAAATATCCAAATTAGTTGTTTTAATTTATTTTTTAAGTTTGGACAATTATACAATTTAATTTTCACCTCCCGCGATTTGCCGAAAAATCGGGAAACTCCGCGATTATTTTAGAAACCTAGGCCGAATCAACGATCAGGATATTACACTCTGGGAGGAGTCGAGGTCTAGACGGTCAAAAGTGCCGGTTGCGGGAAGCTTCTGGGAAGGTGCTTGAGGGGAAAATTGGAGATTTGACTCAAGCAATGAGAGGAGGGGCTGATTTTCCCTCCAAATCCTGGTCATGTAGACTTTGACCTTGCCTGATATGGTGTGTGAGGTGGAGGAGTGGATGTTGTATGCCACTTCTTGTATTTCTTCTTTGGGGTGAGCTTTTGCCTTCAAAAGGTGGAGTGGAATGCAGCAGGTTTCAGCTCATCCATAGCAAGAAATGAGGGGAGTTTGAGTATTCTGGAGAGTAGAGAGTTTGCTTGAGCTGGGTGAGTGGCTCCTGCGTGAGTTCATCCCACAGCAAGCATGTAGTGAAACTCATTTCCAATCGCGTATGGGGACGTAGTGGTTGTAAACCTTTGTAATCATTCATCTCTTTTCCTCTATATCAATATGAGAGTGATTTGGTTTGAGCTGCGCTTGTTATTTCCTTTTCTATGCTTTGTCTGAGTTGACCTATCACTTTCAGTTCTTTTGTTTGGGAGATGAAATCTTGATTAATTTCTTGCCAAGTGGTTTTCTCTATGATGGGAATATGCCTCAAGACCATTTGGTCAAATAGATTCCCAAGAGCCTAATGGAAGAATCAAAAATCACTCTTTTCAGCTCATACCCTGTCGTAGGGGTGGCCCCCACCTAAGCCCAGCAGGCCTGTTAGGAGGTTATAAGAACCAGAATAACATGTATAATGACATAAGTGCCCCTAATGGGGATGTACGGATGTAAGGGCATAACTGTAAAAGTATACCCATGTGAATATATATATCAAGATGAGGGGGAGGGTGAGACAGAACACTCCCACCTCTCCACTACCATCTCTCTCTGTTTGGTCTGTAGCCACAACAGTTGGCGCCGTCCGTGGGGAGGGCAGAGCAAGCTCAAGACCAAAGAAGAAGGATGGCACCAAAAGCCGTCGCGCGGCGAAGGAAAGAAGACACTGGATCGGAGCGCGCGTGAATACGTGGCCGGCATCGGCCGCCGAAGGAGCTGGCGGCGTAGGCGCGGTGGTCGCGGGCGTCGACGCTCGCGCTACAACGACCGGCCCCGCCAGCGCCGCTACAACGACAGCCCCCGCCGCCCTTGCCGGCAGCGCGGATCCGACGGCCGGGGGTAGCCGCAACGAAGCATCCGGCGGATCCAGAGATCGTGCGGCGAGGGTCCCTGCACCGACCTGCCCGCTGGGTGTTCCGGCGGCCCCGACAGCACCTGCAGTGGAAGGCGCCCTACTAGCAGCCCTCAACGCGTTCCAGCAGGAACTAGGGGACCTTCGCGGAGCCGTCCGAGATATACAAGAGGCTCGGAGCCAGCAGGCCGTGCCACTAATCGCGCCCGAGCCCACGCCAGAGAGGACGAACAGTCGCGAAGCCCCCGCGTCTAGCCGCGTGCCGCTGAGACGCGTAGATCCGGAGTCCCCGCTTTCAGCGGAGATGCAGCAGGCGGCATGGCCCGAAGACTTCAAGTTCCCTAGCGCCGTTGACTCGTACAAAGGCGACACAGACCCCCATGAGTTCGTGCGCGTGTACGAAACCGCGATCGAAGCCGCGGGCGGAGACGACACCATGAAGGCGAAGGGACTCCCCCTCGCGCTGCAAGGAGTGGCGCTCTCTTGGTTCTTTACCATAGAGCCGGGCTCCATCTACGCATGGGAGCAGCTTCGCGTCCACCTTCACAACAACTTCCAAGGAAACTACGTCGAGCGAGTCGATACGGACCAACTCTTCGCTGTGAAGCAAAGACCCTCGGAGAAGCTCCGAGACTACTTCAAGCGCTTCGCCAAGATCCGATGCCAAGTAAAAGACGTTAATGAAACCACCGTCGTCAATGCAGCCATATAGGGCCTTCGTCCGGGCCCGATGGCCGAGTACAACGCGCGGAGGCCAATCAAGACAGTCGCCAAGCTCTTCGACAAAATGGACGAGTATGCGCGGGCGAAGGAAGATGCGCGAAGACGCAGCATTACCGCCCTCGGCCTCGCCCATGAGGAGCGCCCCCCGTGCGAGGGGGGGCGGGTGGTCCCTCCTCGAAGCAGGATCGCAGCCGAGAGCCCCGGGGAGGCCCTCCCCGAGGCAGCGCTACCAGTGTACAGGAAGGCCCTTCAAGGAGCGGGCACAAGCCTCGGCGCCGCCAGCGCAAGTCACAGGCGGCCCATCATGTCCTCAACACCGAGAGCACCTGCCAAGGACCCGACCCCGCCTCATGGAGGGGAGACCAGGGATCGGAAGGCGGACTTGATTACGATGGCCAACCCCACGCAGAACAAGAGCTCCTACACTATGGCAAGTGGTGCGAGGTACACGGCTACGACGATCATTACACAAGGGCATGCGCTGCAGTCATGGAGCTGCAGAGGGTGATGGCCGGGTCTCGGGCTCTGCCTCCTCGGCCCCTCGCTGGAGCCCACGCGGGGCACCCAAGGGGTAGCCCCATACGAGCCATCACAACGGAGGGCGCGCAAAGATCGCACCATCGGCGTCATCACCGAGGCTCCTCCTCAAAAGCCCCGAGAGCAGCGAATCGTGGATGCCGCCCGCAACATCACCTTCGACTTCAACGACGCCAGGGGTGTGGAGTACCCTCACCAAGACCCTCTAGTCATCCAGGCCCACATAGCCCGCTGTGACGTCAGGCGCGTCCTTGTCGACGGGGGAAGCTCCGCGAATATCTTGTTCGCAGAGGCCCTCGACCGTATGGGGATCCCCCGAAGCCAGCTAGAGCAGCCAGGAGCTCCACTTCAAGGCTTCGGCACCGCTGCAGGCCTTGGGGCACATGTCCCTTCCGGTCACTTTCCGTCAGGAGGGCAACAAGGGTAACATCCGGACCGAGCATGTCATCTTCGACGTCGTCGATATCCCACATCCCTACAACGCCATACTGGGTCGACCCACCATCAACTCTTTCGAGGCGATCCCACACTACACTTTTTTGTGTGTGAATCTTCCGGGCCCGGAGGGTGTTATCACCGTCTTCGACGATCGGGACTCGCCAGACGCGGCCGAGGTCGGCGGCGCGCCCGCATCACGGTGCATGCCCTCTCGACGCTCGGCGACGGGCCCTCCACCCCGGATGGACGCCCAAGCCTCGGCCCGAGGGCGGAGTCAAGAAGGTGCCGCTCCAGGCGGAGGGGCAGTTTGTGTCCATCGGCGAGGGGCTCCCACCGGGGGTCGAACGGGATCTGCTCCGAGTGCTTCAGAACAACGTTGACATTTTCGCATGGTCCCCGGAGGACATCAAGGGCGTAGACCGAGCAGTAATCGAGCATCGCTTGGCGGTCCGCCCCGACGCCAAGCCGGTCAAGCAAAGGCTTCGGCGTATGTCGATGGATCGGCAGCAGGCGGCCAAAACAGAGGTGGCGAAGCTTCTTCACGCCGGGGTCATCCGCGAGGTCCACCATCCAGAGTGGCTCGCTAACCCGGTGCTAGTCAAAAAGGCCAGCGGGGCCTGGCGTATGTGCATCGACTTCACGGCACTCAACAAGGCGTGCCCGAAGGACAATTACCCCTTGCCGCGCATCGATCAACTGGTCGACGCCACTGCTGGGTGCGAACTCATGAGTTTCCTGGACGCCTATTCCGGCTACCACCAGGTATACATGGCCGAAGACGACGAGGAGAAGACCAGTTTCATCACACCACTTGGGACGTTCTGCTTCGTCAGAATGCCCTTTGGTTTGAAGAATGCGGCGCTACCTTCACTGCCTCGCCGCCATTGCCCCCGCTGCCCGGCTCGGGAGGAACGTCCGGCTTACGTCGATGACGTGGTGGTCAAAACCCGCAGCTTGCTCGCATGGCGGGACCTCGTGAGACCTTCGACAATCTCGGAAGGCGGGCATCAAGCTCAACCCCGACAAATGTGTCTTGAGTGCGGCGGGCAAACTCCTAGGTTTCCTCGTGTCCGGACGGGCATCCAGCGAACCCCGACAAAGTAGACGCCATCACGGGTATGGAGCCGCCAAGACAACGAGGAGGTCCAGAGGTGGCGGGCGCATGGCGAAGATTAAGCCGCTTCCTATCCGTGGCGGCGAGCGGGTCCGCCATTTTCAAGACACTCGCGGGTGCGATGGATTTCGTTGGGACGGAGATTGCGCGAAGGCCTTCAACGAGCTCAAGCGGCACTGGCAAGCCTCCCCACTGGTCGCCCCCAGCACCGAGGCTCCCCCCTGCTCTATCGCGCGTCACCATCGCGGCCGCGCCGTCCTCGTCTTAGAGGAAGGCGCCATGCAGCGGCCCATCTACTTTGTCTCCGAAGCCCTCCAAGGCGCCAAGACAAGATACACGGAGCTTGAGAAGCTCGCCTACGAGCTGGTCATGGCCTCCAGGAAGCTTCGGCATTATTTTCTGGCCCACCCGATCACAGTGCCTTCCTCATTCCCCCTGGCAGAGATGCTATACAACAAGGAGTCCATAGGGCGCATCGGCAAATGGGCTGCCGAGCTCGCTCCCTTCTCCTTGACGTATGCTTCGCGAACGGTAATCAAATCCCAAGTCCTGGCGGATTTTCTCGCCGAATGGACCCCGCCGGCCCAACCCGTCCAGACGCACGATGATCCCGTCTGGACGCTTACAATCGACGGAGCTTACAGCGTTGCCGGCACGGGCGTAGGGGCGGTGATCGTCACGCCCGAAGGACAGCGTTTGCTATACTCGGCGCGCCTTGCCTTCCCTACCACCAACAACACGGCTGAATACGAGGCACTGCTCTTTGGCCTGGCGAAGCTCAAGGCAGTCGGCGCGAGAAGGATGTTGGTCCGCACCGACTCGCGCTTGGTGGCTGGCCATGTGGACAAGTCATATCAAGCCAAGGACCCTGAGTTGGCTAAGTACCTCGCGGCGGTGAGGGTGAGGGAAAGGCACTTTTTGGGTGTCACCGTCAAGGCCATCCCCCGCGTGGAGAATGAGCAGGCCGACGCCCTCGCTAAGGCGGCCGGCCAAGAATCGCTTCTTGAGGGGCGTTTACGAGATATTAGCGCAGGCGGCCATCGCGCAGGACAACTGGGACGCAGCACTCGTCCACCGCATTGATCGGCCAGGAGATTGGCGAGAGCCCATCTTCAATTTCTTGCAAGGCATCGCCGAGCCGGAGGACCTGCCGAAGCTTGGCGCTTGCAAAGACCGCGCACGGTCCTTCAGTGTTGAAGGATACTCTACAAGAGAGGGGTTTGCGCACCGCTCTGCGCGCTCTCGATCGAGGGGAAAGGAGCTCTGGCGGAGATCCACGCGGCGTGCAGCGGATCCCACCGCACCGAGGTCATTAGTCGGCAAGGCGTTGAGCAAGGCTTTCATCGGCAATCGCCATCACCGGCGCCGGGACCTCGTCGTCGGTGCCAAGGGTGCCGATGGATGGCGCGCATCATCCGCGAGCCCCGACGAGCCTCAACCCCATTCCCGGTGTGGCCACCGCACGTTGGAGCCTTGATATAGTAGGACCACTTGCCCAAGCTCCAGGGGACCTCCGGTTCGTGGTAGTCGCGCTGAGTATTTCTCGGATGGCCGAAGCGTCGCTCGCCAAAGCAACCTGCGGCCATCTGGCGCTTCCTATGGCAAAACATCATATGTCGCCGGTGTGCCCGGAGCTCACGGTTGACAATGGCACGTAGTTCGACGCCACCCTCTTCAAAGACTATTGTGACAAAGATGGGCATCACCTCCGATTCGCCTCGGTAGGGCATCCCGACCCAACGGGCGGTCGAGCAGGCGAATGGCGCCATCTCCGCCGCCATCAAAAGCGCTGGTCGGATTGCGAAGGGCAAGTGGCCAGCGAGCTTCACGGCGTTCTATGGTCGCTTCACACAACGGTAACGCGCCGACGGATTCACGCGCGTTCAAGCTCCTTTTCGTGACGGCGGTGACGACCGAGGAAATCAAGGCCGGCTCGCGGAGGGTCCTCGTCAAGCACCCGAAGAGGAGCGCCGTGTGTCCTGGACCTCCTCGACGGATACGGGCGGATGCAGCCCACCATGTCGAGAAGTATGCGCGGCGAACAATGTGTACTGGATCGCTCTATATGCCGCGGGGTTCAAGCACGGGATCTCGTTCTCAGAGTGGCGCTCCAGGCGGAGACCGTTGGCAAGCTGGAGTCCAAGTGGGAAGGCCCGTACATCGTGATGGAGGCATTGCCGAAGGGGGCGTACCGCCTCGCCACGCTCGAAGGACAAGCCCTCCGGCACACATGGAACGCGGACAGGTTGTGGCGGTACTACGCCTAGAAGCAAGACAGCAAGCGTAGAGCCACAAGCCCTTTGTTATGCGATGCTCGCCCGCGCAAACGGGAGTTCAATAAAGGTTGCTGTTCCCAGAGCATCCCCTGTCCGCGCTGAGCAGAACTAAGTCCACGGACTTTAAATAAGACGTAGCGTCGAGGTTTGCCTCCGCACGCGCGAGTCTCCGGACTATAAAGCAAGACGTAGCGTCGAGGTCCGCCTCCGCACGCACTAGTCCACGGACTTTAAACAAGACGTAGCGTCGAGGTTTGCCTCCGCACGCGCGAGTCTCCGGACTATATAGCAAGACGTAGCGTCGAGGTCCGCCTCCGCAGGCACTAGTCCACGGACTTTAAATAAGATGTAGCGTCGAGGTTTGCCTTCGCACGCGCGAGTCTCCGGACTATAAAGCAAGATGTAGCGTCGAGGTCCGCCTCCGCACGCACTAGTCCACGGACATTAAATAAGACGTAGCGTCGAGGTTTGCCTCCGCACGCGCGAGTCTCCGGACTATAAAGCAAGACGTAGCGTCGAGGTCCACCTCTGCACGCACTAGTCCACGGACTTTAAATAAGACGTAGCGTCGAGGTCCGCCTCCGCACACACTAGTCTACGGACTTTAAATAAGACGTAGCGTTGAGGTCCGCCTCCGCACGCACTAGTCTACGGACTTTAAATAAGACGTAGCATCGAGGTCCGCCTCCGCACGCGCGATCACGGACTTTAAATAAGGCGTGGCGTCGAGGTCGCCTCCGCACGCACTAGTCTACAGACTTTAAATAAGGCGTGGCGTCGAGGTCGCCTCCGCACGCACGATCACGGACTCTAAATAAGCGCGCATAGGGGACGCCTCGCGCGCGCGATCACGGACTTTAAATAAGGCGTAGCGTTGAGGTCGCCCCGCACACGCGAGTCTCCGGACTATAAAGGAAGTCGTAGCGTCGAGGTCCGCCTCCGCACGCACCAGTCTACGAACTTTAAATAAGACGTAGCGTTGAGGTCTGCCTCCGCACGCGCGAGTCTCCGGACTATAAAGGAAGTCGTAGCGTCGAGGTCCGCCTCCGCACGCGCTAGTCTACGGACTTTAAACAAGACGTAGCGTTGAGGTCCACCTCCGCACGCGCGAGTCTCCGGACTATAAAGAAAGTCGTAGCGGCGGGGTTCACCTCCGCACACGCCGGTCCATACTTTGAATAAGACGCGGATGCCCTCCCTGCGCGCTCTACGGAGTATAAACAAGGTGCGAAGGTATTCTCCCCTTCACGTTCGGCAGCAGGTAACACCAAGAATAAGGTACTACTTGGATTCATTACAAAAGCAAAGGGGTTACATGGTTACAAGCGTAAGAACCAGTACGTCATCCCCCTGCCCTACCCGACCAACCGCTCAGCCTTGGCGCGGTGCGGACAAACCCGTGTAGTCGTCGTCGTGACGCTGAAGGACCCTTTCGAGCCACTGGAGGAGGTCCCCCTCCCCATGCAGTGTCTGCTGCACGGCGACCCTCGCTGCATCTTCCCCGAAGCGGCCCCAGATCCGTTGATGGAAGTTACGCAGCTAGCCCGATGGAGCGGATGGCGTCCGACATGACCTGCGGTCGGTCGGGAAGATCCGATTGAGGATTCGCTAGCTCATGGGTATGTCTACACCCACGAGTGTGAAGCAGGGCGAGGGCGAAGCACGCACCAAGATAGCCGCAATGCTCGCCAAAGCGTTACGGCGCCACGAAGAGCAACGCCGGTCCCCTCCTCAATCAACCCGGCGTCTCGGCAGGCCTCGGCCCGCGCGTAGTGTCGGCACTCGATGCACGATCTCGGAGGGCTGGTTGAGACTCCATGGCCCGCCACGCCGACATGGGCGTATTTTCCAAGACGAGGCTATTCTCGGCAAGCAGACTCGACCGGTGGCGTTCTCCCTTCTAGGGCGGCGATCGCTGCACGGAAGCGGCGCGCTCCTCGGCCGCGGTGCGCTTGGCTTCCGTGGCCTCGAGTTCTGCGGCGCCATGGCGCCCTCCGGTAGCGAAGTCTCTTCCTCCTTCGCGGCGAGCATTGCTTGCTTCACGAAGGCTGGCTTCGAGCCCTCCGCTCCCGAACGCGGGCCTCGTCAAAGGACCGGCTGAGGGCAAGCGTCTGGCAAAAACAACAAGTCAGCAGACGTCCAGCAGTACCTTACAAAGCTGAAGCGCACATATTTACCCTCATCTCGGAGGCCTGTAGCGCGAGCGCTAGGAGTTCCCCCTCGCATGACGACAACATCTCTCGGTCGAGGCCGTTGTCGGTACGCTCTGCGGCTGCGGTGAGGTCGCAAAATATCTCCGGGCGAGGGAGGAAGTCCGAGCGAGCGAGCCCCGGCCCCAACGCGTCAGGATTTACCGAGGCCACGGCCACGTCAACAACAGCGGACACCTGCGGGGCACCCTGCACAAGGCTTCCGACTTCGCGCATACCTCCGCTGCTCGATCCTTCGCCACGTCAGGAGACCGTCTCGCCGATGTTGGCGAATGAGCGAGCGGTCGAGAGAGTCTCGCGAAGTCAGGTGAAGAAAGGGACTCACGCCTACCTCCTGCGCCCCTTGTCGCGGTAGGAAGTGGCGCCGGTTCGACCACCCAGGGGGAGGCGGGCGCCTCGACGGTCGGGGAGGAGGTCTTCTCGGCCACGCCAAACGCCGTAATCCCACGGCAAGGCCCCGCAACGGCGTATCGACCCGCCGGGCGCGGGGATCGAGTCCGGCGTTCGCTGCGAGCGGGCACGGCGATTCTTCCGCGGCAACACCAGCTATGGTTACCGTCGCCCCCACGGTTTCCTCTGTAGGGGGCGCGCCCTCGCCGGCCGCTGCGGTTGATAACGCACCTTCAACCGTGGTTTCGCCAGAACAGCGCCACCCGGGTTGGCGAGTTCGGCTCAACGATGGCGCGAGCACAAGCTCGTGGCGTCGCGAAGGTGCTTGGGGATCCGAGGCGCGCGCTCCTCCGGCGATATGGCGTGCCCACCGCCGGCCGCACGCCCGCCTCGGTGTGCTAGCCGCCGAGGGCTGCGGGTCGCATACGGCGGCCGAGAGCGGCCCGGCGTCGCGAAGATAACACCCCCGTAGGGCTATCACCGTCCTGAGCGCCCAGAGTCCCGGCGGGAAGCTCTTCCGGCACCGCGCGCTCGGGCACAGTAATGCCCAGAGCCTCGCAGGTGCGGTTTACCCACCCTTGCTTAGCCGCCTTGACTGCGGCCTCACGAGTCTGGTGCTCCTTAAGCGTGTATGGGCCGAGGAGCGCCGCAACCGCGCGCTCCGCATCTTCTAGCTGACCCACTGCGCAGGAGATCACGTCAGTCAGGCGGAGCCCAAACAAATACAATGGTGCGCCTAAAACGCGCTGGGCGACTTACAAGGAGCGGAAGGCGGAAGCAGACGAGATACGGATGGGCTGAACCCGTCCCCATGGGGGCCGTTCTGTCCAACATACTTCCCCCGGGAGGAGAGTGGCGCCGCCCCATACATCGTGAACTCCTCGGCCAGGTCGCGCAGGCTCATTCGACGGGCGACACCGACAAGACTCTGTAGCCTTTGCGTGTCGTCAATCTCCGCCTTCAGACTCGGCGTACTGTTAACCGAGATCGGCCCACCTCAACATTGCATCCCGCTCTTGTCGGTCACGGTGTAGTAGAACCACTGCCGAGTCCAGCCGGACTCCCATTGCCTCGGCGAGGCTGGCGCGGGGAACAACGTCGCGCACGACGCCCGGAGCACGAAGTCCACACCGCTGAAGTTGGACACCGCCCCGTCAACTTTTCTGGGTCGACAGCGTGCGTCGTGCAGTGTGGCGAATAAGCTCGCGCTGGGACGCCACCCCTCTGTCCACATCGCCCACGTGAAGACAGCCAGGCGAAGTATTGCGAGGGGCGTCAATTGGGCTAGCTCCAACCTGTAGGCCCGCAGGACCTCGCCCACGAACAACGTGGAGGGCATTCGAAGGCCGGCATCGAAGAACACGACAAAAACAATCGCCTCCATTGCCCGGGGCTTCGATTCTGTCTCGTCCCGACGGGGTAGGCGAGCCCCATCGCGATCCACGACCTTCTTCTCATCCACGAGTCACTGCAGCATCCCTTCGGTCATGCGGCTCTTCCCCAACACGCGGGAACAGCAGCCTCCCGCATGCTCCATGGCGTCCCACCACTTGTTGGCACGCGAGCTCCCCCGCGACACCAGCTCGTACTTCCTGGAAGAATGGGGCACCTCGCCCTGGCTAGGCAAGGAACCACTGCGGGGGTGGTAGGTGGCGTCGTCATGGCTAGCCATCGCTCTTTGCGTCCAGGGAGGAAGAAGCAAGGAAGGGAGCAACTGGCGTTACAATTAGCACGGGCGGAAGCAAAGCGGCAGATCAAAAATTAAAGCAGGAAAGGGTGCCTCCACCTCAACACTAGCACCTTATAAAGGCCGCTCGCCTCCCATACGGCTCGAAGTACAGACAGATCACATTCGCAGCGATTCGGCTGCCCAAGATTTAGAAAGAAGAACCGCCGGGGCCTAGAGGGTCGTGCCGGGTAGGTGGCCAAGCAGCGCACAACGCCTCCACGCCTTCAACACACGTCCAACTTCCCGGGGGCCGAGGCGAACGGCCGCGGTCACGCAACCGCTCACATTCCACGACGCACTAGTCATGAGTCGCCACATGTCCCACCTGCAGAATGGCAGACTGCACGACGCGACAGCCTGACTTCTGCCAGGCCAGGCGTCGACGTGATTTCAGCCGCCATTAAAAGCGCACTACCACACTGCAAGGTCACAACAGCCCCAAAGCGCAACCATATCGGCGCCAAGCTCCAATCTCAGCGCGGGGACGGAGCGCGCGCACGTCTACTTCGAGCTAGGCGCCAGCCTCCACTGCCACCCGTTCGAAGGGTAGGAGACGGAGCGCGCGTCGTCTGAGAGCTGGCGCCGGCCTCGCGCCACCCGCTCGAAGGGTAGGGGATGGAGCGCGCGCGTCTACCGGGCTGGCGCCGGCCTCCGCTGCGACCCTTCGAGCGTAGGGGACGGAGCGCGCCTCGGCTTTGACTTAGCGCCGGCCTCGCGCCACCCGCTGAAGGGTAGGCGGCGGAGCGCGCGCGTCTGCCGAGCTGGCGCCGGCCTCCGCGCCACCCGTTCAAAGGGTAGGGGAGAGCGCGCGTCGCCGAGATAGGCGCCGGCCTCGCGCCACCCGTTCAAGGGTAGGGGACGAGCGCGCCGGCGGCTTTGACTTAGGCGCCGGCCTCCCGCCACCCGTTCGAAGGGTAGGGGACGGAGCGCGCGCGCCTCAGTTTCGACTTAGGCGGCAGCCTTCCCTGCCACCCGTTCGAAGGGTAGGGGACGGAGCGCGCGCGCCTCGGCTTCGACTTAGGTGCCAGCCTCGCTGCCACCCGTTCGAAGGGTAGGGGACGGAGCGCGCGCCTCGGCCGACTTAGCGCCGGCCTCGCGCCACCCGTTCGAAGGGTAGGGGACGGAGCGCGCGCGCCTCGGCTTCGACTTAGGCGCCAGCCTCTGTTGCCACCCGTTCGAAGGGTAGGGGACGAAGCGCGCGCGCCTCGGCTTTGACTTAGGCGCCAGCCTCCGCTGCCACCCGTTCGAAGGGTAGGGGACGGAGCGCGCGCGCCTCGGCTTTGACTTAGGCGCCAGCCTCCGCTGCCACCCGTTCGAAGGGTAGGGGACGGAGCGCGCGCCTCGGCTTTGACTTAGGCGCCGGCCTCGCGCCACCCGTTCGAAGGGTAGGGGCGTGCGCGCGCGCGTCTACTGCCGAGCAGGCGCCGGCCTCGCCGCCACCCATTGAAGGGTAGGGGACGGAGCGCGCGCGTCTACTTCAAGCTAGGCACCGGCCTCCGCTGCCACCCGTTCGAAGACTAGCGGACGGGGCGCGCGCGTCTGCTGCAACAAAGCACCTTCCATCCCAGACCTCAGGCTCCCCAGCCATAAGCTTGGAGAAATTCACAGGCCGCAGGGACGAGAGGGCCAAGGACTCGGTGACATGGCCGGCCCTGTGAAGCCCTTCACCATGAGAGGCTCCTGTCGTAGGGGTGGCCCCCACCTAAGCCCAGCAGGCCTGTTAGGAGGTTATAAGAACCAGAATAACATGTGTAATGACATAAGTGCCCCTAATGGGGATGTACGGATGTAAGGGCATAACTGTAAAAGTATACCCCATGTGAATATATATATCAAGATGAGGGGGAGGGTGAGACAGAACACTCCCACCTCTCCACTACCATCTCTCTCTGTTTGGTCTGTAGCCACAACATACCCAATTTCCTCTGTTTGTGCAAAATTAGGGTTTCATGTCAGGGGATGATGGATTCTCCTCATTCCCTTCAAAAGATGGCTTGAGGTTTGGGGTTAGAAGTCCTGAGATCATTGCTAAGTTGAATGCAAAAGCTCATGAGCAAAAGATTCAAGATTTGTGAGCAATGAGCAATTTGGAAATCTGTCGATACTCAACTCAGTTTTCAGATTTTTGCTCAAATCTTGAATTCTTGCTCTCTTCATGAGTTCTTTTGATTTCTTAGGCCTTGCAGCTATTTAAATTAAGTTCCTACTCTATTGGCCTGAAAGGTTCAGAAACATTTCTCAATTCCATTTGATTTTAGCAAAGTTCAGCTTCTGTTATTCAGTTTCAGCCTGCTGATCCCGAAGGCTGGTCTGACCGGTTTATCCATGGCGGTCAGACCGCTCGGACAAGGGTGGTCAGACTGGTGTTCACCGAGCGGTCAGACCGGAGTATATGGGGTGGTCAGACCGGACCAGCAAGGGCGGTCAGACCGGCTTTAAGCCGGCGGTCTGACCGGCCCAGTGACTGCGGTCTGACCGGCCCCCTGCTGCTTGCGCTGTTCTTTCGGTTTGTCTTTCGTCTTGCTCTCTTTTCTTGTGTGTTCTAGAGTTCCAGAGAGCATGAAAATACCTCTTCATAGTTCTTCGTAGCTATCGGAGAGAAGACTCTTTTGTGTGGATACTTGGGGGCAAGATTTTTAAAAAGGCACCATTCACCTCCCCTCTGTTGCCATATCTGATCCTATAAATGGAAGTACAACCTCGGAGTGCCTTTGGTCCCTAAGTCACAATCACCCATCCTTGGACTGGTTTGCAGAACTTTGCATACCTAGTACATGAAGAGATCCAATAGGAAGCCAAACCGGTAAAATGGATTCACCATGAGATACACAGAGGCATTTTTCCTCCATGACTCGGGCTACTTCATCGTTAAAACCAATTCAATCCGCAAATGGTTAAAACACATGCGTAACTCGCAATGAATCAAATGCTATAGGATCACAAGCTTTCTAAGCACATCAAGGATAATAACAAAACTCAAGCTCTAATATGATGCCAATTGACTTAAGATATAGAAGGAACTAGTGACAATATAGCTCAATTAAGAAAATTTCGACATGACCTTTGTTGATTAATCATAGCATGGGCTCACATGACCGAGATAAACAATCAAGCATAATATGAGAGCAATGATAAAGGCCATATATCATCAACATACGCACAATATGAAGCATAAGAATGACCATAAATCATCAACTACACGACAATAAGCTCAAATGCTCACAAAATATAATACAAACATGCTAGAACATCATCCATACACATACAAGTCCTCCCCCAAGCTTAAATTGAGCAATGAATCATGAATGTGCTTAAAGGGGTAAGAAATAGCTCACGGGTATATATGATGCAATGGAAGTAGACAAATCATCCCATGGCTTCTCGCAAATGTAAGGATGAGGATCTAGCACGGACCTAAAATAAAAAGAAAGAAAAGAAGAGAAACCAACAAAAACTAACAAAAGGAATGGAAATAAAAAGATAAAAAGATGCTCATTTGGATGTAGCGGGAGGAGGGCCAAGGACGGGACATGGAAAAGGCATATGTCCGCCCTCCTCATGAAGCGGCATGCCTCAAAATCCACCTGGATCCCAAGGGATGTCGACTCGAGTCAAGTCCACTCATGATCGATGGTACAAAAGTGTAAGCCTGAAACAAACTCAAAAATATGGCAAGTATGTGTGATAGGGTCGACGCCCTCTAAGTCATCAATAGAATATCCAATCATGTAGGTATATCGATAAAGTACATCATGAGGTCTATCAGTGAGATGAGCACAACTAGTAATAGCATATGTCTCGTCTGAGCCAAGGAAATCAAACCTGAGGTGGTCGGGGAAAAGTTTCCATACTATCTGAAGTGTAGGCGAAAGAGAATATATGGTAGTAGAAACCTCCAGAGGGGCGATGTCGACGAAAGAAGTAGCCAGTGGTGGATCAATAGAAATGTACTCCTCCTCAACATCGGAAGCAACCCCCTCATCAATATATGGAGCCTCAGAACTCAAAAGTATATCCATAATGAACTCATCGTCATCTGGCACAAAGCTCTCATCATCTATATCTAACTCATCACAACTCAAGAGTGAATCTACCGCAAACTCATCCTCATAATCAGGAGTGAAACAATCATCATCAGGAGGTAGGTCCTCATCATTTAGCATAGTGTCAACATAAGGATCATCATAGTGAAGCACTGAGTCTGGCAAAATGGTGTCTATGCAACTGACCGTATGCTCAATAGGACACGGAGATGTCTCTAGCACAAGCTCATTGACCTCCTCTATCTTGTAGCACTGACTAGAAGACTGATTAGATGGCTTCTCATGGTGACTGCATGGATAGTATCTCGAAGCTGTAGGCTAACTCTGCTGAAGCACTGGTGGAGTAGGCTCAACCAAAGTCGTACCTCTCTTCGTGGTGACAGACTGGTAGTGAGCTAGAGAACTCGGGTAAGACTGTGAGGATGCCAAACTGTCACAATGGGAGGTCAAAGTGCACATAGCCTCGCTAAGATCATGCAATTGGGTCATCAAAGTCTTCACACCACATAACTGTGACTCCAGATGAGATGTATGCAAATCAAACAGCTCAGGACTATAAATCTGATCATGATGAAGAGTAGGTAACTGCTGCTGAAGGGTAGGAGTAGAATGAAAACTATGCTGGTGTGAGGAGGGAGAAGGCTGAGGCTGGCTAGAGCTCAAACTATACTGATCCATCTGAGGAGAAGGTGCATCAACTCTAGCTACCAAAGAATCTGACCCGAGCTTTTCATTGTACCATTGGGACTGATGGAAAGCTATGCTCTCAATAAGAGTGAATGCGTCATCAAGTGTCTTGTTTGTGATTGCTCCACCAGCTGCTGCATCAACTAAAGATCGTGTGGCACATGTCAAGCCTTTATAAAAGATCTGCAGAATAAGCCATCTCTCTAGACCATGGTGCGGACATCTCCTGAGCAAAGCCTTGTATCGCTCCCAAGAATCATACAAACTCTCTCCATCAAGCTGAGCAAAACTGAAGATCGATCACGGATCTCAAAGCGCTGGATAGCAAAAGTATCTCTCCAAGAAAGCACATGACAGCTGATCCCAAGTGAATGACCTCGATGGCAAAGAATAATACCAGGTACGAGCACCATCTCGAAGAGAGAATATGAATAATCTGCATCTGATAGTGTCCTGAGAAACCCCATGGTATTTGACTGTATCACAATACTCCAAGAATATGCGAATGTGCTCATAAGGGTCCTCAGTGGGCAATCCTCCAAAACGGGTCTCCTGAACCAAAGCAATCAGACCAGGTCTCAACTCAAAGTCATCGGACTCAACTCATCGGCAAAACTGGTCCCGACATAGCACTCGACTACTCGGAGCCCAAAGATCATGAACTAATGCCATATCCTCAATATATAACTCTATCAATCAACCTACGGGGAAGGACAAGAAAAACCACAAAAAGAAATAGAGATAGCTAGGAAAATGGTTAGGGGTTAGCAATATATCACAGATATGAACAAAACAAGCAAAAGAAAACAAACGACCTAGTCTATAGCCTAACACTGTCGCTCTAAGCTAGTCCCCGGCAACGGCACCAAAATGCTTGATCGTGCAAAAATAGCACACCCGCAAGTGCACGGGTTGCCACTGAAATAGTGGCGAGTGTCGTGTTCTCCACAGGGACTAGACTGAGGCTACCGGTGCTCGGCTAAAGCTAGGTCAAACGAAACAGGGGAGAAAACTAAACCTAAAACGACCACCGAATCAGCCGAACGAACGAACTACCGAACGAACGCTAACTCGCACAGACGAAACAACGAACGAACTAAACGATGAAAGGACGACGGAACGAACGACCGTACGAATGGGTGTCGTACGACCGGACGAACGACACGACAACGACTACACGAACAAACACGACGCACGAACTACAATGACTACGAGAACAAATGACACGACTACCGACCGACGACTTAACTAACTGTCGACCGCTAGATAGATTGAGGAAGTCGAGAAGCACGAAGGAAGTCTAGAAGCAAAGAGGGGAGTCGAGAGAGAAAGAGGGGGAAGACGATCGACGGCTAACTAGACGATTGTGGCAGGATGACAAACACATGACTACGACGAACGCACGACTTAACTAACTAACGACCGCGGAAGGGAGAGAAAACAGGGAGGTCGAGAAACAAGGAGGGGGATTGAGATAGCAAGAGGGAAAGGAGACGGTCGCCGGCTAACTAATTCGTGCAACACAAACACATATACTAACACGGACAACTAACACATAAAACAACTGACTAAGCTAAACAAACACTGAACACAGACACACTCAAGTCACTAACCTAACATCACAATAAGATTGCACTGTTTCACAGCATGACCACAACCCAAAAGTGAAGATTAACATTCACAGTGCAATAGATCAACATCCACTATTCACCATCACACCCACATAGCACAATCTCAAAATAACAAGCATAGATCATAAAGCATCATTGCAGGACCTTAATACCAATTCGGTGAATCAATACTTGAGACTAGCAATTAGAAAATGGGAGAGAAATAGAGATAACCAAAGAAACGATGAGTGGGGAAGCGAGAGGAGGTTGTCGGTGTAGACGCTGGCGGTGAAGAGGAAGATGGCGCGCGTTGTGCGAGAGGTCGCAGAGGAGGCGGCGGCGATGGCGGTCGGAGAAGAAATCGGCGCTCGCCGGTGTTGGTGAAGAGGAAGTAGACCGCGGTCGAATGTGGAGATGGAGAAGACGCCGACGCCGGTGGTAGCCGAAGAGCGAAGGGGTGAGGATGGCGGCGATTGGTAGCGGTGTAGAAGGGGCGGCAGATCGGATGGAGGAGCAGCGGGGGCGCACAGAAGGAGCAAGTGGATGCGGTGAGGGCGGCGCCTTGTGGAAGCGGCCGGAGGGGCGGTCGAGAGCAGCGAGAGGTGGCGAAGGGAGAGCAGCGGACGGAGAAGGGGGATGCGGCTGAGAGCGGTGGAGGGGACGCGCGACGGAGGAGATGGAGGAGAAGGAGACCGGATGGGGAGAAGAAGGGAGGAGAGGTGGCGGCGCTCGGATGAGGAGGAGGTGTTGCGGTGGAGTGGCGAGAGGGTGAAGGGAGGCAGATCTGGAGAAGGGAGGCGCAGAGGTGTAGGGGCTGCGGCGGTGGAGCAGTGGTGGAAGGGAAGGAGGCGCGATAGAGTGGGCGATGAGGCGCAGGTAGCGAGAGGAGAGCAAGGCGCTGAGATGTGATGCAGCGTAGGAGGAAAAAGGGCGCGGTGGAGGAAGAGGCGACCGAGAGCGGAGGTGGAGGAGCTGTGGGTGGAGAAGGGCAAAGGGGCGGCCGATCTGGTGGGAGTAGCGGCAGGTGGCTGCGGTGATGTGCTGGCGCGCCAGCAAGTCGGCCCAACCTTGCCGGCGGCCGGAGATTGAGAAGAACCGGGGGAGGAGATTAAGGCAAGGAGGGGACAGAGAAAGAAATGCCGGGCTCGGGTTGTCTCCACAGGCTGCGGCGGCTTTTGAGGAATTGGGGATTTGGCAATTTTGCATTTTAGCCCTCAAATATTTCTAGGGTTTGCAAACAAGTCCCTCCCGAATGTAATTTCTTATGTTTTGGCCCTTCCGGAGCTCCGATTTAATCGCGGTTTGATCCTACGTGTCCGTGACGACACGCACATCTGCACGGAACCGTCCCGAAATGCCAGATTTGTCGTTTATGCGCCTAAATCGCGCCGGCCTGCAGAAAAATAATGAAAAATGTAAAAAGGTCCATTTTGAGCAATTAAATATGGTAAAATGTGTAATTGATGATAAATGGTCCCAAAATGTGAAAAATAATGGGGCAAAATGATGGGTAAATGTATATAAAAATGACGCATGTCATACCCCCAAGCTTTAAACGTTTACTTGTCCTCAAGTAAATGACATGAAATTATCGAACCCGGACAACAAGTAATTATGGTGAAATACTAGTTTAAATTCATGTAATGAGTCATGAGGCATACAACAATGTGAAATGAGATTATCTAACTCGAGTTTTGGGGAACATCCAAGATGGGAATGAAACATTCAAGCAAAGATGCCAAAGTGATAACTACAGCATTTGACTAAATCAAGTTACACACAAGTGTTGAAATGCACTAAGTGATCACATGTATCCAACCAAAATTATAAAGCATCGGAACTAGGTATAACATCAAGAACGAGCATATCAAATGGTCAAGCTAAGGCATATGTTATTTGAGACAAAGAGACTAATACTTGCATGATATTTATGAAAAAGCCCACACTTGAGCCATGATACCTAATTTTTGTTGATTTTTAGCAAATTTAAAACACAATGGGCACTTGTGCCACTTATTCCAATCCTTGGGCAAGCTTGCCACTTATTCACACATTCAAACTTCAATTGGGCAAAAATGCCACTTATTCAGACGTTTGCAAACCAATGTGACAAAGTCACTTATTTTACACACTCACGCATTGCAAAACATTTTTTTTCTTCTCTTTTTTTCAGTTAGGATTAAGCATCTTTAACCGGTTTTCATTAATGCTAAGTAACACGTGTCTCGAGACATGGATACCTAGATAAATCAACCAAGTTATTGGCTCAAGATAGGACTACCCCTTTCACAAATTTTACATTCAAGCAAAGTATCAATATCTAAAATAACATATGCCAAAGTATGAACCTAAGATATAATCATTCAAGAGGCGATGACTAGAACCAATTCAATCCGCAAATGGTTAAAACACATGCGTAACTCGCAATGAATCAAATGCTATAGGATCACAAGGTTTCTAAGCACATCAAGGATAATAACAAAACTCAAGCTCTAATATGATGCCAATTGACTTAAGATATAGAAGGAACTAGTGACAATATAGCTCAATTAAGAAAATTTCGACATGACCTTTGTTGATTAATCATAGCATGGGCTCACATGACCGAGATAAACAATCAAGCATAATATGAGAGCAATGATAAAGGCCATATATCATCAACATACGCACAATATGAAGCATAAGAATGACCATAAATCATCAACTACACGACAATAAGCTCAAATGCTCACAAAATATAATACAAACATGCTAGAACATCATCCATACACATACAAGTCCTCCCCCAAGCTTAAATTGAGCAATGAATCATGAATGTGCTTAAAGGGGTAAGAAATAGCTCACCGGGTATATATGATGCAATGGAAGTAGACAAATCATCCCATGGCTTCTCGCAAATGTAAGGATGAGGATCTAGCACGGGACCTAAAATAAAAAAGAAAGAAAAGAAGAGAAACCAACAAAAACTAACAAAAGGAATGGAAATAAAAAGATAAAAAGATGCTCATTTGGATGTAGCGGGAGGAGGGCCAAGGACGGGACATGGAAAAGGCATATGTCCGCCCTCCTCATGAAGCGGCATGCCTCAAAATCCACCTGGATCCCAAGGGATGTTGACTCGAGTCAAGTCCACTCGCAGTCGATGGTACAAAAGTGTAAGCCTGGAAACAAACTCAAAAATATGGCAAGTATGTGTGATAGGGTCGACGCCCTCTAAGTCATCAATAGAATATCCAATCATGTAGGTATATCGATAAAGTACATCATGAGGTCTATCAGTGAGATGAGCACAACTAGTAATAGCATATGTCTCGTCTGAGCCAAGGAAATCAAACCTGAGGTGGTCGGGGAAGAGTTTCCATACTATCTGAAGTGTAGGCGAAAGAGAATATATGGTAGTAGAAACCTCCAGAGGGGCGATGTCGACGAAAGAAGTAGCCAGTGGTGGATCAATAGAAATGTACTCCTCCTCAACATCGGAAGCAGCCCCCTCATCAATATATGGAGCCTCAGAACTCAAAAGTATATCCATAATGAACTCATCGTCATCTGGCACAAAGCTCTCATCATCTATATCTAACTCATCACAACTCAAGAGTGAATCTACCACAAACTCATCCTCATAATCAGGAGTGAAACAATCATCATCAGGAGGTAGGTCCTCATCATTTAGCACAGTGTCAACATAAGGATCATCATAGTGAAGCACTGAGTCTGGCAAAATGGTGTCTATGCAACTGACCGTATGCTCAATAGGACACGGAGATGTCTCTAGCACAAGCCCATCGACCTCCTCTATCTTGTAGCACTGACTAGGAGACTGATTAGATGGCTTCTCATGGTGACTGCATGGATAGTATCTCGAAGCTGTAGGCTGACTCTGCTGAAGCACTGGTGGAGTAGGCTCAACCAAAGTCGTACCTCTCTTCGTGGTGTGGTGGTAGTGAGCTAGAGAACTCGGGTAAGACTGTGAGGATGCCAAACTGTCACAATGGGAGGTCAAAGTGCACATAGCCTCGCTAAGATCATGCAATTGGGTCATCAAAGTCTTCACACCACATAACTGTGACTCCAGATGAGATGTATGCAAATCAAACAGCTCAGGACTATAAATCTGATCATGATGAAGAGTAGGTAACTGCTGCTGAAGGGTAGGAGTAGAATGAAAACTATGCTGGTGTGAGGAGGGAGAAGGCTGAGGCTGGCTAGAGCTCAAACTATACTGATCCATCTGAGGAGAAGGTGCATCAACTCTAGCTACCAAAGAATCTGACCCGAGCTTTTCATTGTACCATTGGGACTGATGGAAAGTTATGCTCTCAATAAGAGTGAATGCGTCATCAAGTGTCTTGTTTGTGATTGCTCCACCAGCTGCTGCATCAACTAAAGATCGTGTGGCACATGTCAAGCCTTTATAAAAGATCTGCAGAATAAGCCATCTCTCTAGACCATGGTGCGGACATCTCCTGAGCAAAGCCTTGTATCGCTCCCAAGAATCATACAAACTCTCTCCATCAAGCTGAGCAAAACTGAAGATCTGATCACGGATCTTAAACTGCCTGGATAGCGGAAAGTATCTCTCCAAGAAAGCACATGACAGCTGATCCCAAGTGAATGACCTCGATGGCAAAGAATAATACCAGGTACGAGCACCATCTCGAAGAGAGAATATGAATAATCTGCATCTGATAGTGTCCTGAGAAACCCCATGGTATTTGACTGTATCACAATACTCCAAGAATATGCGAATGTGCTCATAAGGGTCCTCAGTGGGCAATCCTCCAAAACGGGTCTCCTGAACCAAAGCAATCAGACCAGGTCTCAACTCAAAGTCATCGGACTCAACTACTGGCAAAACTGGTCCTGACATAGCACTCTGACTACTCGGAGCCCAAAGATCATGAACTAATGCCATATCCTCAATATATAACTCTATCAATCAACCTACGGGGAAGGACAAGAAAAACCACAAAAAGAAATAGAGATAGCTAGGAAAATGGTTAGGGGTTAGCAATATATCACAGATATGAACAAAACAAGCAAAAGAAAACAAACGACCTAGTCTATAGCCTAACACTGTCGCTCTAAGCTAGTCCCCGGCAACGGCACCAAAATGCTTGATCGTGCAAAAATAGCACACCCGCAAGTGCACGGGTTGCCATCGAAATAGTGGCGAGTGTCGTGTTCTCCACGGGGACTAGACCGAGGCTACGGTGCTCGGCTAAAGCTAGGTCAAAGCGAAGCAGGAGAAAACTAAACCTAAAGCGACTCACCGAATCAGCGAACGAACGAACTACGAACGAAGGCTAACTCGCACGGACGAAACAACGAACGAACTAAACGATGAAAGGACGACGGAACGAACGACCGTACGAATGGGCGTCGTACGACCGGACGAACGACACGACAACGACTACACGAACAAACACGACGCACGAACTACAATGACTACGAGAACAAATGACACGACTACCGACCGACGACTTAACTAACTGTCGACCGCTAGATAGATTGAGGAAGTCGAGAAGCACGAAGGAAGTCTAGAAGCAAAGAGGGGAGTCGAGAGAGAAAGAGGGGGAAGACGATCGACGGCTAACTAGACGATTGCGGCAGGACGACAAACACATGACTACGACGAACGCACGACTTAACTAACTAACGACCGCAGAAGGGAGAGAAAACAGGGAGGTCGAGAAACAAGGAGGGGGATTGAGATAGCAAGAGGGAAAGGAGACGGTCGCCGGCTAACTAATTCGTGCAACACAAACACATATACTAACACGGACAACTAACACATAAAACAACTGACTAAGCTAAACAAACACGAACAGACACACTCAAGTCACTAACCTAACATCACAATAAGATTGCACTGTTTCACAGCATGACCACAACCCAAAAGTGAAGATTAACATTCACAGTGCAATAGATCAACATCCACTATTCACCATCACACCCACATAGCACAATCTCAAAATAACAAGCATAGATCATAAAGCATCAATTAACAGGACCTTAATACCAATTCAGTGAATCAATACTTGAGACTAGCAATTAGAAAATGGGAGAGGAAATAGAGATAACCAAAGAAACAGTAGCAGGGGAAGCAGAGGGGAGGTTGTCGGTGTAGACACTGGCGGTGAAGAGGAAGATGGCGCCGCGTTGTGCAGAGGTCACAGAGGGAGGCGGCGAAGCAGTGGCGGTCGGAGAAGAAATCGGCGCTCGCCGGTGTTGGTGAAGAGGAAGTAGACCGCGGTCGAATGTGGAGATGGAGAAGATGCCGACGCCGGTGGTAGCCGAAGAGCGAAGGGGTGAGGATGGCGGCGATTGGTAGCGGTGTAGAAGGGGCGGCGGCTCGGATGGAGGAGCAGCGGGGGCGCACGGAAGGAGCAAGTGGAGGCGGTGAGGGCGGCGCCTTGTGGAAGCGGCCGGAGGGGCGGTCGGGAGCGGCGAGAGGTGGCGAAGGGAGAGCAGCGGACGGAGAAGGGGGATGCGGCTGAGAGTGGTGGAGGGGAGGCGCGACGGAGGAGATGGAGGAGAAGGAGACCGGATGGGGAGAAGAAGGGAGGAGAGGTGGCGGCGCTCGGATGAGGAGGAGGTGTTGCGGTGGAGTGGCGAGAGGGTGAAGGGAGGCAGATCTGGAGAAGGGAGGCGCAGAGGTGTAGGGGCTGCGGCGGTGGAGCAGTGGTGGAAGGGAAGGAGGCGCGATAGAGTGGGCGATGAGGCGCAGGTAGCGAGAGGAGAGCAAGGCGGCTGAGATGTGATGCAGCCGTAGGAGAAAGGGGGGCGGCGCGGTGGAGGAAGAGGCGACCGAGAGCGGAGGTGGAGGAGCTGTGGGTGGAGAAGGGCAAAGGGGCGGCCGATCTGGTGGAAGTAGCGGCAGGTGGCTGCGGTGATGTGCTGGCGCGCCAGCGAGTCGGCCCGACCTCGCCGGCGGCCGGAGATTGAGCAGAACCGGGGGAGGAGATTAAGGCAAGGAGGGGACAGAGAAAGAAATGCTGGGCTCGGGTTGTCTCCACAGGCTGCGGCGGCTTTTGAGGAATTTGGGATTTGGCAATTTTGCATTTTAGCCCTCAAATATTTCTAGGGTTTGCAAACAAGTCCCTCCCGAATGTAATTTCTTATGTTTTGGCCCTTCCGGAGCTCCGATTTAATCGCGGTTTGATCCTACGTGTCCGTGACGACACGCACATCTGCACGAAACCGTCCCGAAATGCCAGATTTGTCGTTTATGCGCCTAAATTGCGCCGGCCTGCAGAAAAATAATGAAAAATGTAAAAAGGTCCATTTTGAGCAATTAAATATGGTAAAATGTGTAATTGATGATAAATGGTCCCAAAATGTGAAAAATAATGGGGCAAAACGATGGGTAAATGTATATAAAAATGATGCATGTCAACACTTCATAGTAATGCCTCTAGAACTGACAATACCCATGTATGTAATTCTATTTTTGAAGTGCATACGTATGTGGATTCTACGTTTGCCGCTATATGGAGGAAATCATGGCCACTAAGATGAATGATCCAAAGGTTTGTCAACTTGCCATAATTATTTTGTGAGTATATATATGCTAATAACTTTAACACTCCTTGTGACAGCGTGTGGAATTGGAGGAAAGTGCAGTCCATCTTGACAAACTCGGTGAAATTTGAGGAAACCTCTCCCTTGATATCAGAGGTCATAAACAAGGATAGAGAGTTCAACCCTAGCGATGATGATTAGCTGTTGAAACATTTGATACAATTGTAATCACTCAATTGTGCTTAATCAAACAATTCATTCAAATGTATTTCATTTAGTGTTTAATTCATTTGTGAGATCTGTGTAATAATTATTGTGTGCTATATGTGTAATCTATTTGCTTGTTTTCTGAGGGCATGGCTAGTATTTCCCGAGGCTAACCAAAAAATAGGATATAATTTAGCTATTCAAAGAGCTATCACAAACAGTTTGTAACACCAAATCGTCTGTCATATATGACATATCATAGACGATTTTTGGTATTAGCCATTTGTGATATATAAGATATCACAGACGGCTATGTTTGAGAACCATCTGTGATATATGTTATATCACATATGGTTTTTGGTATTAGCTGTCTGTGATATGCCAAATATCACAGACGACTATGTTTAATAATCATCTGTGATACTTGATACATCGTAGATGGTTTTTCAAAAAAAACAGTCTATATTGTAATTATCACAGACAGTTTGAGAGCCATCTATGATAATCACCTAGTATCATAGACACATAAATTCAAACGGTTCCTAAATTGTCCGTGATGACGGTTTTGAACTATCTGTGATGACCTTTTCTGTGTAGTGAATAAACCAAACCTACCAAAACAAGATTAATTCCATCATCGCCTACAACTTCTCCTTGCTTCTCCCTCACTTCCTCTTGTGGCCAGCGATGTTGGCAACAACAACAGCGAGAAATGACTATGGCACCATGGCAGCGACAATGATGGCAAGAACTATGGTGGCTATTCTATTTGTGGAATGAGTTGCCTCTTGCGTGTTGTTGACGGAGAATGAAAACCTATAATTCAATTAGTTCAAGCTACCTTCAATCTTTGTAAAGTCGAACCTTCTACCCAAATTTACCTTGTTAATTAATATTAACTGCTAGTTACCTTGTTACACCTTGAAACAAAATTTTGAAAGGCAAATTTCCGTATTATTGTGTAGCATAATGTATTTTTCACTAGTATCTTTTAAATAGAAAATAGGAAATAGCAGACCTTTAGAATACAAGTAATCATTCAATCTATGGACACAACACTTTCTCAATCAAAAAACTATGACAGTATCTTCCTCTCTTACTCATCACTCAATCACTACTACAGAAAGCCTAATACTAGACGGCCAATCACAGACGGTTTGACAAAACCGTCTGTGACCGACACTAACACAGACGGTTTTAATTTGGACACCGTCTGTTTTGGTAGCGTCGGAGAAAAGGAGTATCACAGACAGTTCTTAACAATGAATCGTCTGTGATACTTTAGTATCACAGACGGTTTGTATTAAAAACCGTCTGTGATAATCTGGAATTATCACAGATGGTTTTTTTATTAAAAACGGTATGTGATAAGCTTATTATCACAGACGGTTCTTTAGTGAAAACCATCTGTGATAATCTCAGGCTTATCACAGATAGTTTTTTTATTAAAAACCATCTGTGATAATGAGCTAGGCATTTATTGCACTGCTCAGAACCACATCTGTCTTCATTTCGATCCTGATCTAGCCGGTGCTGCACTCTTTCGCTCAGGAGACATGCTAGGCGATTTTAGGCCAATTAATTTGGTGGGAGGAGGCAGAGATTGAGCTTTGAAGATTCATACTTTCCTGGTTTCTCTAGATATGGTTAGTAATGAAATTTATTTTTCTTTGCATTACAATTTAGATCTAAGTAATTGGTGAGTGTTATTGAAGATGGTTTTGCAAAATTGTTAATTGGTTATATAATAGCTATTGTGTTTATAATATGAATTAAGCTAGCAAATTAAGCCTCAATGCATGTGGCCGGTATATATGTTGTAATAATTAATTAATTTAATTTTTAATACTAAGTTGTTATATATATACATAACGTAGGACCGAAGCTGGATGTATACATTAATGGCGTGTCTGCTTTTATAAGAGCTGCCGAGGAGGATATGCTGAATAAGGGGTGGAATATATGTACTGTCCATGCACTGACTGTGAGAATTTAAAGATGTTTAAGAACCGAGGGCAAATTGAAGCGCACTTAATTCGGAGGGGTTTCAAAAAGGGTTATACGTGTTGGACCAGTCATGGCGAAGTCAATGATCATATGCCGCCGGATGACATCGCCGGTGAAGTGAATGATATGCCGCCGAATGACATCGCCGGTGAAGTGAATGATATGCCGCCGGATGACATCGCCGGTGAAGTGAATGACATGCCGCCGAATGATGTCGATTGTGAATCGGATTCGGATAGGTTGCACGATGACAATCTGGATGAGATGCTTCGTGATGTAGAAGAGAACTATGATGAGAGAGAGTATGTTAAATTCCGGGGCTTGATGGAGGACTCAGAGAAACCTTTGTTCACGTGTTGCAGGTCAAAGTACATGAGGTTGTCGACCGTACTTGAACTGTTGAAATTGAAGGTAAGCAACGATTGGTCCGACAAGAGTTTCACGGCGCTGCTAGGTCTTTTAGCGGACATGCTTCCGTGGACCTCCAACGTGTCGGGTACAAAGACGAACCATTCGTACTCGCCAACCAAGTTGTTCAAGTTTTCTATGTAACCGACCCGGCAAATAAGAAACGTCATGTAGTTCTTCATGGAAAAAGGAGAATTGTCGTAGTAGAGAATTTAGTGGATGAGGAAGAATACAATCAATTTGACGAGTTACCTCCGTTTGGAAATGGTATAAGGGTCGACGACGAACAACGTGACGAAACTAGTTATGTACGCATTGATCATCATGAAGGGCTCATTTTTAAAGGAAATAAGCAAGTAGAATGATTTATGTATACAACAATGCATGTGTGTGATGTATATGTGAATTGGCATTTATGTATACAACAATGCATGTGTGATTTATTTGTGAATTTGCATTTATGTATATGTGAAAATATGTGAAGAAATACACTGTTTGAATGCAACTGGTTGGTGTTGTATATGAATGCAGCTGGCTGGTGTTGTATATGAATGCAGCTGGTTGGTGTTTGTCTTAATAGCTACAGTCGGGGGCCAAGGCTTATCACATACAGTTCTAAAGGTAGAACCGTCTGTGATATAAACTATCAAAGACGGTTGTACCTTTAGAACCGTCTGTGATAATATAACTATCACAGACGGTTCAAATTGTAGAACCGTCTGTAATAAGCCTCCCTATATATACCCTCTAGCTAGGGTTTTCCGCGTATGCTGCAGTTATAGATCTAACTCTCGCCGCTCTCCCGATCTGTCTCCTCGGAGCTCCATCGCCGCCGTCGCCCTCCTCCTCCCTCGGGCCCGTCGCCGCTGCCTCCTCGCTGCTCTGTCGCCGCCATCGCCTCCCCCAGCCCGTCGCCGCCTCCTCGAGCCCCTCGTCGGCCGCTAGGGTTTTCGTGAGTACATGGTTTTTCCCTAAGAATTTTCTACGTTAAATCATTGTCTCCTGTTCTTTTGATCATCTACCTTTGTTGTGCATATAGTTTTAATATATTGAATATATCACTCATACTGGCAGTGAATGTTTTTATTCTTGTTCATCAGAATTACTCAATATATGGTGTTAATAATGCACATGGTAGTGAATGTTTTAATATGTTTTTATGCTTGTTAATCAGAATCACTCATACTGGCAGTGAATGTTTTTATGCTTGTTAATCAGAATTACTCATACTGGCAGTACATGGTTTTTATGCTTGTTTCTACTCCACAATTGCTTAATAATGCACCAGCTAGCAGTCATATATGGTTTATTATATATGGTGTTATACTATCACGTTAACATATATTGTTAACTATTATTCTTAGGTTCACTTCCGGGAGTCATTGTTAATTAATGTCTTGCTGACATTGAGCCTCTCTTCCTAATTAATTAATGTTATTCTTAATTAATGTTACTATATTTCCTCATCTTCCTCTCTGCCTAACATTGAGACTCTCTTCCTCATCTTCCTCTCTTCCTCAACGAGGCCCCTCTCCTAAAGTGATCGTAGATTGGATTATCATAAGCCTCCTCATTCTTGCTGAGCATCATGTTTCACTTTTTTTTGCTTCCTCATCTTCCAATTCAATATGATCACTTTCTTATCTTATGGTATGGCACTTTCTCATCTTATCCTAATAGACCCACAAAATGAGCAACATGCCACCCGCGCATTCTTCAACATCATCGCCGGATGCGTCCGCTCCAAAATCACAACGCCGAGGAAGAGGGCTATCGAAGAAGCCTGAGGGCTGATTTACCATCACACAGGTCGATGGATCTGGGACCCCTCTCCTTCCTCCCAAAGCAGTAAGCGCATTCCAAAAAATGGTCAGAATAGTTGCACGAGAACGAATTGAGATCACATTCAATTCGTGGAAGAGCTGCTGACCAAAATTTTGGCATCGTTCGAGATCCCAGAAGAACACCAAGACGCCGTGCAACGACAAACCTTGCTAGCGGCGTGCAAAGCACGAAAGAACTTCAAGAGCACACTTGTCAAGAAATACGTGGAGACAGACAAAACGCCTGTAACACCCCAGCCAAACAATGACCTGGAATGCTACTAAACTAACAACATATTAAGGAAGAACCTATATTCACCTTACAAAATTTCGGCAGAACCTCCTTTGTTTAATGAGTAAATCAAAGGTTTCAACATGCATAGACAAATGATATGAATAATAGTAAACAATAAATATTCAATTCTAAACAACTGAATTATGTTTGCCATCACAATCGTAACCACAATACTTAAATAAAGAACGTAAGCAATGTAAAAGTTCTAAACCTTTATTACATTCTAAACATGGTGATCTTTAATCAGTTACCACATAAGCTATTCAACAAATAATGTTTAAGGTTCTTTATTTCTTCCAAGGTGAATGGACCGTGCAAGTACAACAAAGCTAATCCATCTTTATCCCCATGCATGCCGGTCTCATGAAGGTACCTAAAAAACATCCAACAACAAGGGTGAGTCCAAAGACTCAGCAAGTATAATAAATGGTAACAATAGCATATAAGTATGAAACCCATCAATTGCACTTCACAAATCCATTCACCAAATACATTACATACACATGATATGCAACACGCTCAATATGCTCAATATGCTCAAGCTGCTCTTTGTCTTTATCTTTGTCTTTTTTTGCATTTTACCGGTAATGCAAAGTGCGCATCCGTCGATGCACACCCATGCCTATGCCATCTGGCACAGGGACCATTGCCCATACTCTGCAAGTATGGGGACCTAAGCCCATGCTCTTCAAGCATGGGGACCTTTAGCCCGTCATAAACATGACGGGGATCTCAAGAATTGCTTGGTCGTCACAGGACCAAGACTTCAATAAGCCAACATGATGCATATGTATGAAATCTCAAATTAATACAACATGCATCCGCATCAACATTGCATATGAATAACATATTCATACTACAAAAGCTCATATTCATAGACTTCATAACTTTCAAACATCCGTGATTAACACATAACTCATAGCATTAGCAACCATGAACATTACCAATCATATCACCATAACAATCATGAACAACTCAAATTCTCATAGAATTTATCAAACTATACCATTCGATAATATCTATTATATCCATAAATATATACTTGCCTTAACCACGAGAAAACGGGGAATGAGCAGAAGGTGCGGCTCCTGGAATCCGTCCTCCTCCTGAACAATAATTATAATAATTGCTAAGGCAACAGTAACGAGTCTTTATATTAAACAAAAACACCCCAAACTAATCCAACATGTTTAACTTGACTCAAAACCCCAAATCTTTTCGGACACCCTGTCCCTCTCTACAGACAGTCAACTTCAAAAATTCTTATCTAATGGTACAGAAGTCCGAACAGGGCGTTCTCAGATTTTCTGGAAAGATAATTAAATTATCTAACTAAATATAGTTGTTGAGTCTCCCTGATTCGGCCAACTTCTACCCGCACCATCTAACTTTCTAGAACATCAATTCCGTAACGAGTTCTCTGGACAGCGCACTAAAATTGTCATAACGTTCACCCCGAGAGTCGGAATCAGGATTTATTGATCTTTATGGAAAGCTAAGGAAAATATCTGAAACTGTAATAATATTGAGATCCTCTGATTCTCCTGATTTCTAATCGCCCAAACCCATCTACCGAAACCTGACAGGAATTTCCCCGATCTACAGGACAGTCCGACTAGAAAGATCATAACTTTTTTTACAGAGGTCCGAATGACACGTTCTAGCACTTCATGGAAAGCCCAAGATGTCCTCTACAAATCTCTAGGAGAAAACCAGACCTTAATCCCCACAGATCTATATCAAAAAGACCGTCTAACAGAGGCTGTCCTGAGCAGATCCGAAAACTGACATTGATAACGCAATTAGAATTTACATCTACTAGGGGAAGAACATGGATTACCCTTGACGAACACTGAAGAATACCACGAACACCCCACGAATCTCTCCTCTCCTTCTTTTCCTCTTTGCCCCTTCTTCTTCCCTTCCTCCGAGTCCAATCGCCTAGCTGCGAATTATTCCTTTCCCCCGATCATTCGGCATCAATTGGAGGTCTTGATCACCGGCAATGGAGGAGAGGGGAGGAGGAGGCGCTGCTGGACGGCGCAAGGCAGAGAGGAGGGGCGCACAAGGGGAGGAGAGGGGGAGGCGCAAGGGGGGAGAGGGGGAGGCGCGGCTAGGGTTGTAGGGGGGAAGGTGGCGCCCCCCTTTGCTGGCCGAAATCCCCACCTGGGCCAAGGCCCAGGCCCAGGTTGCCAGAAAAAATCAGAAAAACCCCCTCTAAACTTGATATTTTATTCTTCCCTTTAAGGTCCTTTACTCCGATTAAACGATTAACGGTCGAAACTCTTCCGGGATATTACATTCTACCCCCCTTAAACAGAATTCGACCCCGAATTCTACCCACGTTTACGCCAAGAAATATAATCACAGTTAAATCTTACTAACATTGCCACGTACCTGCTGTGAATAACTCCGGATATTGCTCGCGCATGCGAGACTCCAATTCCCATGTGGCCTCTCTCTCGGTCTGCTGCGACAAAAACACCTTGACGTACTGACGCGTTACGCCTTACTACATTGTCCCATCCTTTCAAGAGTCACTCGACGGACACGTCTCGAAGGCACGGTATTACCCGTGGGTCAACGGCTCAAACAAAACTTCATGCTCCAGATTCCTCCAGTACTCCCTCGACACTAGGTCATACAAAACGATCTGAGCGTTACGCTAGGACTCAAGACGGTTCTAGCAATACGCTCTCTACCAAGTCTCTCCAACTTTCAGAAACCACCATTATACCTTGGGCCAACATTCCCTTGGGTACTAAACCACACAACCTGCCCAAACACACAAAACTCTTGATCCTTGTATCAATCGATCTCTTCACTTTAACAATGAGCACCTCTTTTAACTAGGGACGCACAATGCTCCCGATGAAAACAAAAGAGTCTTAATGCAACCAACTCAAAACCATCTTCCCTTCAGAAGAGCCCAATCCAAAGACAAAGACTCAACATGAAAACTTTTCCACCATTCAAGTAGACAGTTTAGAAATAAATGCCACATAAGCCAAAAACGAAACCCCTCGAATAACCAGATTAACTTTTTTTTTCTTAACTGGAAAGAACCAGACAAACCGACAAGAACCCACTCAATATGTAATAAACATCCATCATAAACACAAAGCTCAAATAAAAACTAAGAGAATATCTCACTGAGCAAGATCACGCTCTTTTCCACCATCTTTCTTTTAAGAATTTAACTTTCTCTTAAACTATAGGATCCCAAATTGTCGCATAACATTCTAACTCTTTTCTCTTAAATTAGCAACCTCATGGCCATGCTCAAGCTGAACACAAATTCCACACCTATGAAAAGAGACTCTTTCAATCCACAATAACATACCCTAATCAACTTCTCTAGCAGAGGAATTACTTTGATAAATAATTCCCAACACACCACGATATAGCTTACAGCCACATTCACATCACCTAAATCTGTTAAGGATGATCAACTTTAAATTCACCACCTTCATGCTCATTTACTGCTTCCCAAGGATTCTATCAAACATCACCATAACTCTTGGAATCTAATCATGGAAAACCAAGATGCTAGCATAAAAAAAATGCAAAGCCCACATTTCAACCTTTAAGACTCTTACAATGAATTTCTGGTATACTTGATAGGTAACCCTCAGATTTAATGACTAAAATTTTCACACAACTCAACCATAACCTCGGTCACTCAGGTCAACACTTCTCACCAATCAAGTAACCGCCCAAGGCGATTCATTTCACCAATCTTAGACCTTCTCTAACCCACACCAATCAAATTTAGCTACGCAACCACAAAGTAGCCATTTCTAACTGATTGACCAAGTTATCCTTAGAGATAATCTATCTCACAAAGGGTTACTCACTGAGGCCGAGTCATCCTTAACAATAACTCAACCATCCTTGCTATCCCATTAATTAACACGACTATTAGATTCCTCTATACTACTACTCTCATCAAACTACACCATCAAAAATCTTCTACACAATCTTACCCAAGACCCAAAATGCGATACTCTAAGAAACTAATCAAGATTTCCATACTTGCTAATTCTAATATTCTATCGGGATGAACACAAGATCTTGGACCACATCTCGCTATAGGTCCTACTAGTTGCGACAACGAAACCTATTAACTCCAAAGACAAACATTCTATTTAAATCAAACCCTTTCCAAGGATTATTCTAATAAATCGATTTATTGCGCCATGCATCTCAAACATCTTGACACCAAGCCTCACAGAATCATCTACTCGACCACCACTATCCAGTTGCCAACATTCATCTTTAAAGGCTTTGCAACATGAATCGATTAATCCTTTCTCGTAAGAAGAGGCCAATAAGAATAATAATAATAATTTCAGCACTCGGATAAACGTTTACCAATCACGGTAAACACTGCACCAAAAGGCAGTCAATTGGCAATGAACTCGGAAAACATAAGGGGAGTCCACAATTGAAGGCACAATCCCCCAAGAAGAGGATATCAAATCGCAAGATACGAAACTTGGCTTCAGACCTCAACTACTCCTAATGCACTCTTTCCGTTAACATAGAAAACAATTCTTTGACTACAACAACACTTGGTCAGCTCGAACAAGACAAGTTCTTAAGACCAAACCACAAGAACCACTTAAGAACCAATAAGATCTTTCACACTTCACTTTGCTCGGAACAGTTCAACTACCAAATAAATCATGAGATCCAAATGATCTCCGCCGCAAAACTCGGAACATTTTTATTTACGAAATATCATGAAAGGCAATCCAATTAATCTCCTCTTAAAGGAATCAACATCACTCTAGCAACCATAACTGCTAGTCTTTCTAACATCACATCATGCACTCCTGGCATGAACCAACATAACTCACTATCCCATCATTAACCTTCCCAGGGAAACACAATAACCTATTTCATATATTTTTTCTATGAGGTTGCAATACTCAACCTAGTCAAGAGGATAACTAATGCACAAACCCCCACTATCGAAGTAAACTGTCTTTTAACTAAGGCATGCTGCCCAGGTCATCCTCACAACCCACCTATTTAGATCACTCTTAAATTCCAATCATTAACCTACTAGCAATTCTCAACATCAATTTAGTGCACACCAATTCCAATCTAATGGTTATCGTAAACAGTTGACGATTATACCGTCATGGAAAGGATTTATGGTCATTTCTCTATTTGCGTTCCAACTAGCAAACATAAGACCATCAAGAAACCAAAAACATCCTTATCTCTTCCTTCCTACACAGTTAAATTAATCCATTGAGATCAAGTAATCCAACCAGTTTTGTAAACTAAACAATTTTAAGGATCAACCTTCTCATCAAAGACATACTATTATCCTACCACTCCACCATCAGGTAACATAAATCACCAATTACATTCCATCAGTTCATCTCTTAGTGATGCTCAAAACCATACTTCGATACGTAATAAATGCACCTAGCAATTACATATGATCAGTACTTATCCATAAAAGGTAACTCCAAGATTAATATCCACTATGACAATATTCTAACATCTTCTGGACTTATCCATCCCAAAGGGTTAGATTAATCCGTTAAGACCCGCAGGTCCACTCTATCCGAGAAGCTTATCAAAATATATCACCTATAGTGATCAAACCAGTTTCTTCAACGTTCCCTACTTGTTATTAACTCTGTTGATTCCACCTAAATATAGTCATACTCCCAGTCACAGCTCATCAATAACTACTAGAGAACATCCTCAACTTATTCAACTTTCCTTTCAAGGATCTTAGCTAAGATCAATCATGCACACACTGCAACCCAATCTTGATAATCCATATCATATTCATTAAGTGCTTTGATTATAACCTCTCATCTTATCATGACAACCCATCGCCAAAGGGTTTAACATCTTCTTTCATAAAAGAGATCCATTAAGCTTCAACACTCAAAATACCCAAGAAAGATACAATGAGTAAAAGCCTCCACGAACTAAAGGACTTGCAGAAGGAAACTTTCATTAACCCAAAAACATCAAGCGAATAAATGGATCAAGATTTCCCATGAGGAAGACAAAACTCCAATATAAAGGTCAAATTTGACCACCAACCAAGTTCACCAATCGTAAGAATAACTCATCGGCTGGGAAAATAATGATTGCTTTACAGGACAAATTCAGCCCAATCAAAACACACTATCCTTTCTCAAAGCAACCGATCAACCGTAATGAACTAATAACCCAAGAGAAACTCATCGAGCCCAACTGGACTAGAGTTGACCAAATTCAAAGTCAAAGAAGAGGACAACTCTTCTAGAGATACTCACTATCAACGCCTATTCTAAGATATCCGAGGTAACCGCCTTCATACTCTCATACCGCTAACGGTGGTGTAACCTGGTACAGCCCAGGGCCACAACCACGACCTCAACCTCTCAACATGGGTTATCCCCACACATAATATCTATAGTTTTATAATATAGATATAATATATCAGTTCAAACCACAATCATCAATACAACATAACGGAAACGTAAATGCAATGCTTCACCCATTCCCATCTCATCTGTAATCTTTGTGTGTCAATTTAATTATTCAATTACCACGGACCTAAAGCCCGCTCTGATACCAACTGTAACACCCCAGCCAAACAATGACCTAGAATGCTACTAAACTAACAACATATTAAGGAAGAACCTATATTCACCTTACAAAATTTCGGCAGAACCTCCTTTGTTTAATGAGTAAATCAAAGGTTTCAACATGCATTGACAAATGATATGAATAATAGTAAACAATAAATATCCAATTCTAAACAACTGAATTATGTTTGCCATCACAATCGTAACCACAATACTTAAATAAAGAACGTAAGCAATGTAAAAGTTCTAAACATTTATTACATTCTAAACATGGTGATCTTTAATCAGTTACCACTTAAGCTATTCAACAAATAATGTTTAAGGTTCTTTATTTCTTCCAAGGTGAATGGACCGTGCAAGTACAACAAAGCTAATCCATCTTTATCCCCATGCATGCCGGTCTCATGAAGGTACCTAAAAAAACATCCAACAACAAGGGTGAGTCCAAAGACTCAGCAAGTATAATAAATGGTAACAACAGCATATAAGTATGAAACCCATCAATTGCACTTCACAAATCCATTCACCAAATACATTGCATACACATGATATGCAACATGCTCAATATGCTCAAGGTGCTCTTTGTCTTTATCTTTGTCTTTTTTTGCATTTTACCGGTAATGCAGAGTGCGCATCCGTCGATGCACACCCATGCCTATGCCATCTGGCACAGGGACCATTGCCCATACTCTGCAAGTATGGGGACCTAAGCCCATGCTCTTCAAGCATGGGGACCTTTAGCCCGTCATAAACATGACGGGGATCTCAAGAATTGCTTGGTCGTAACAGGACCAAGACTTCAATAAGCCAACATGATGCATATGTATGAAATCTCAAATTAATACAACATGCATCCGCATCAACATTGCATATGAATAACATATTCATACTACAAAAGCTCATATTCATAGACTTCATAACTTTCAAACATCCGTGATTAACACATAACTCATAGCATTAGCAACCATGAACATTACCAATCATATCACCATAACAATCATGAACAACTCAAATTCTCATAGAATTGATCAAACTATACCATTCGATAATATCTATTATATCCATAAATATACTTGCCTTAACCACGAGAAAACGGGGAATGAGCAGAAGGTGCGGCTCCTGGAATCCGTCCTCCTCCTGAATAATAATTATAATAATTGCTAAGGCAACAGTAACGAGTCTTTATATTAAACAAAAACACCCCCAAACTAATCCAACATGTTTAACTTGACTCAAAACCCCAAATCTTTTCGGACACCCTGTCCCCCTCTACAGACAGTCAACTTCAAAAATTCTTATCTAATGGTACAGAAGTCCGAACAGGGCGTTCTCAGATTTTCTGGAAAGATAAGTAAATTATCTAACTAAATATAGTTGGTGAGTCTCCCTGATTCGGCCAACTTCTACCCGCACCATCTAACTTTCTAGAACATCAATTCCGTAACGAGTTCTCTGGACAGCGCACTAAAATTGTTATAACTTTCACCCCGAGAGTCGGAATCAGGATTTCTTGATCTTTCTGGAAAGCTAAGGAAAATATCTGAAACTTTCATAATATGGAGATCCTCTGATTCTCCTGATTTCTAATCGCCCAAACCCATCTACCGAAACCTGATAGGAATTTCCCCTATCTACAGGACAGTCCGACTAGAAAAATCATAACTTTTTCTACAGAGGTCCGAATGACGCGTTCTAGCACTTCATAGAAAGCTCAAGATGTCAAGACCAGACCTGAATCCCCACGGATCTATATCAAAAAGACCGTCTAACAGAGGCTGTCCTGAGCAGATCCGAAAACCGACATTGATAACGCAATTAGACTTTACATCTACTAGGGGAAGAACATGGATTACCCTTGATGAACACTAAAGAATACCACGAACACTCCATGAATCTCTCCTCTCCTTCTTTTCCTCTTTGCCCCTTCTTCTTCCCTTCCTCCGAGTCCAATCGCCTAGCTGCGAATTATTCCTTTCCCCCGATCATTCGGCATCAATTGGAGGTCTTGATCACCGGCAATGGAGGAGAGGGGAGGAGGAGGCGCTGCTGGACGGCGCAAGGCAGAGAGGAGGGGCGCACAAGGGGAGGAGAGGGGGAGGCGCAAGGGGGGAGAGGGGGAGGGGCGGCTAGGGTTGGAGGGGGGAAGGTGGCGCCCCCCTTTGCTGGCCGAAATCCCCACAGGCCAAGGCCCGGGGCAGGTGCCAGGAAAATCAGAAAACCCCTCTAAACTTGATATTTTATTCTTCCCTTTAAGGTCCTTTACTCCGATTAAACGATTAACGGTCGAAACTCTTCCGGGATATTACAACGCCTTTTCATAAATACCCATTCCTGGAACCACAATGGGAAGAGTTCAAGGCGATGAAGATGACCGAAGATTTCAAAAGTACAAGTGTGGCGCACAAGGCCCTCCAGGCAAAAAACACACACCTCCACAGACTTGGCACAGCTGGGTATGCGGGTAAAATCCCGCAGTGGAGGAAGAAGGATGAGCTGGCAGCCCTGCAGGACATCGCCCCACCATTTGCCAATATCCCAGATGACCGCGCTCGAAATTGGATTAGAGCAAGGTCATCTACAACGACATCGGGGGACGTCTCCTTTCGAAACCCTGCAGACCAGCCAGTGTCCCAGCGCCTGGTAAGATATCGATCGAACTACGTAGCTTGTAATTACTCCACAACTTCGTACGAAGTGAAATGACATGTCATGCTCTTGTAGGAAGAGCTGAGTTTTGAATCTACCCTGAGATCATTCCAGGGAACAAGGGAGAATGATATGCTCTCCGCGGCCCTGGGAAACAAGGAGCACCCGGGCCGTACGAGAGGCCTTGGGCTTTACGTTCCTTGGAAACATGGTTTCCAAGATGACTCCGAAATGTATCTGCGTAGAAAGAGAACCAAAGCCGAGCGTGAGGAGCGGCTACAAGAAGAGATCAAGGCATCTCTTAGAGAGGAGCTAAGAGATGAGCTGGCTGATTATGTCAGAGATGAGGTGCGGAAACATACAGAAAGTCAGCAGGCCGCCGCCGCTCTTGTGCTAGCTAGCCCTCACAACCGTCCGAGTAGTTGCGCATCCAATCCGATGGAAAGCGAGGCTAGATTTCCTTTGGACAACATCCAGGTAATAATTATTATCTCTCGAATGCTTGCTCCATTGATAGGCCTATTGGAGTAGCTAATTTTGTATCGTTATGTAGGAGCCTACGAAGTGCAGGCTCCAAGTGAGATATGCCTCCGCTCTCTTGTACGCTGCTTGGGGCCAGGCATATCCATCTGGTATCGGGGCCATGGTGCACAGTTAAGCTTTAGCGCCAGGCTACACAAAAGTTAATGTGGATGGTATACATGTCAATTTTGAGGTCGTCCCGCTACCAAAGCCCCCCAACGATGAGATCGTGACTCTAGGGCAGGCCATTGGAACATTCATCCAGTGCCCCAAAAGTGATATCTCCCTGGAGGCTTCTTCACCGATGGCGGGACCAGAAGCGCAGTGCGAACTAGAGCTAAATGCACTGGTGCTATCTCCACAAGGGCAGTGCGTGCCAGAGCTACCTGCACCGATGCTATCTCCACGGGTGCTATTCTCGCCAAAGCAACTTGCACCGGTGCTACCATTACAATCGACTACCATAAAGTCGACCTACAGTCGAGGCAGTGGCAAGGGCAAATCAAAGACGAAGGATGATGATGATATCCCGTACCTGCCATTGGCCCGCAAATTCGTGCTAGGCGAGCCGATGATAATCCCGGAAGAGCACCTCGTAACCCTAGGACTTGGTTGCCAAACATTACACGCTTGGTATATGCAACAGTCCAATAAGCCAGGGGCAGAACGGTGCTCAGGTATCACTGTCAAATTCAGTCGGGATCATTTCCAGCACGAATTTCAGGAATGTATCTTCGCGGTGACCTTTGACGATATATTTGGTCTTTTCACGCTCAACGCTCTTGACGTCTCACTCGTTCGATGCTGGACACTGTAAGTCTATACAATCACAGTCTATGTTCATATAATACCGATATATGTCATAATTTGTTGCTTTTCTGTGTATATATATAGATTCATGCTGGCCCAAGCTAGATCAACGAAATCACCAATTGGTTTCCTGGACCCACCTTGGTCGCCTTTGATACCATCAACGAGAATGCATCCTTCGTCGAGAGCTATATTACATCAACACTACTGGCTCACCGCGATAAGGAATTTGTTCTTATGCCATACAATGAGCACTTCCATTGGATTTTAATTGTAATTATACCAAAGTGCAACAAGGCTATATACCTTGATTCTCTAAGTAAGAACAAATCCAAGTACACAGCTATCGCCCAAATACTCGATAGGTAAGTACATTTTCTCCATACATAACTACATTGTACTCTTTCTTTCCTTCCGAATGACTAATCTAACTTTTTCGAATAACGAAGGTCATTCGCCACATACGTTGCACAAACATGTGGCTCGACGATAGGGGCCAAGCTCTTGAAACATGTTCGCAATTTTTGGGTATTCGCTAGCTACACATTAATTAATCCTATACAACACTTAGTAGTAATGCCTCTTGATTTACCACATTCTATTTTTTGCAGTGCCACCAGCAGCAGCCGGGCAACACGTGTGGATTCTACATTTGCCACCATATGAGACTACTCCTCGATTCCTCAAAGATCACCAATTCTAAAGTTTGTCAATCTTCCTACATTTATTTCATACTTGTCAGGTTATATATGTACATGCATTGATATTCCTATCGACAGGCTGCGCCCATCTCTACAACTGCATTGAAACAGCCGGACTTTGCAAAAATTCGAGGAGAGTGCGCTTGGTTTTTGTGGTCTAAAGTCATAAGATTAGATGGAGAGTTCCACTGCGCACAATGATTTTTTATTGCTCTTATCACTCCGGAATCGAGGTCTCACGAAAGAAACGGATCCATAATCAACAAACTTGTCAGCTGCACAAGCAATACTTGAATGGCAATCATGCACCATCCAAGTATAGTTTGTGCAGCCTGACAAGTTTGTTGATTATAGATCTGTTCCTTTCGCGAGACCTCGATTCCGGAGTGATAGAGCAATAAAAAATGCAATGTTACCATCTAAGTGCAAATGCAATGTAGATCTTTTGTAATTGTGTATTTGTTAATGGATATTTTATTTCATTTCAATTAATTGATTTGCAAAATTGATGCTTTATGTTTGTGAAATGAAGTGCGATGTGAATTGGATGTTTTATGTTTGTGAAATGAATTGAGATGTGAATTGTATGTATACATGTACATGTTGATCTGCTTGTTTCAGAGGGCATGGCTAGCATTTCCTGAGGCTAGCCAATAAACAGGAATAGATTTAGGGGTAGAAAAGAATATCACAGACGATTTGTAACTAAAAACCGTCTATGATAGTTTTTAACTAAAAACCGTCTGTAATTGTCAACAATCATAGACGGTTTTTAGTTACAAACCGTCTGTGATATTTACACCATAGACGGTTCGAAAACCATCTGTGATAACCTTCGATTATCACTGACCCATAAATTCAGATGGTTCAGAAAACCGTCTGTGATGACGTTTTTGAACCATCTGTAATACGGTTTTCTGTAGTAGTGAATCCCCCGCTCCTATGGAATTTTCTGAAAATAATCTTCTCAAGAACCTGCGCGAATTCAAAAAAAGGGGGATACGTGGAAATGGGATGCTTTGCAATTTTAGAGTCATTTTCCTAGAACTATTCATACGATGGAGTTGGAATCAAATCAAATTTGTGCCATGTAAAAGAGAACATGCAGGGGGAGAAGGGCTCAAAAACCCTAGCTGTCTCCCTTTCCTCTCCTAGCCGCCATCTTCCTGCTAGTACACGTTCGGCCGCTCATTGAGTTGTTGCGTACTACTTGTTGTTGTAGCATTTGCATGTGTGCATGTATTGATGTTGCATGCGCAAGCCAATGCTTGCCAGCACTTGCATCCACTCATGAGCGCGCCACACGCCAGGGTCGCCCACTCGCAGGAGCACGCTGCATGCCCATGCTTGTCGCTTGCTAGTCGACGCGTGCTAGCGCGTTGCCACACCTGCCGGCAACTATCCTGAGTGCGCAGTGCCACTGCTACAGACAGCTCTATCACAGACGGTTCGGAACCGTCATCACAGACGGTTCCTGAACCGTCAGTATTTAGGTGTCAGTGATAGTTGGTGGTTATCACAGACGGTTCCCGAGCCGTCTGTGATAAGAAACATTACAGACGGTCTTGATTACTAACCGTCTGTGATAGACGAGTATCACAGACGGTTGTTTATCAAAAACCGTCTTTGATAGTCTTGTATCACAGACGGTTTTTGTAAAAAATCGTCTGTGATAAAAGACTATCACATACGATTTTTGATAAACAACCGTCTGTGATACTCGTCTATCACAGACGGTTAGTAATCAAGACCGTCTGTGATATACACAATATCACAGACGGTTTGTATTACTAACCGTCTGTGATATTGTGTATATCACAGACGGTCTTGAGTACATAATAGATACGAACATGATTTTTGGTTGGGTGAATTAGAAGGTAGGTCTCTGGGAAGACTGGAGTTCAGAAATTGGTTGCTGTTGGACGCAGCCGTGGGAAACTTTTAATTTGGCTTGGTAAATGGCAGAATTAAATTTTGGGTATAACTAGAAAGCGACAAATAACTTTCTATAAATTTTGAAAATGCTATCATTTATAGTATTTGCATGTGTACATAATAGATACGAAATTATTAAGCCTGCTGTCCAGTAAGATAACCGATTTGTCTTCTAGGGTAAAAACAAGGGGTTAAACGATTTTAATCAGGGATCGTGACCAACTAAGAAATTATAGAGAATTTTGTGTAGATTCTAGAACTAGTGTGGTTTGCCATATAGGGTTTGGGAGTTAAAGTTATGTTATATTTAGTATTGGGACAGTAGGGGGTGACTGACCGGTAAAGAGGGAGTATTGCGGAATTTGGAAGCATGTAGGAGATTTATTGTTTAATTGTTATTTTTGTACTATTGGTGGTTTGTTATTTAGTTTGGATGTTTACTATACAAGGAGCAGCATCGGGATTGTTATCATCCTCGAATAAACCCATTCATCACAACTAGAAAAGGCAAGTGCATGGTAGAATGGTACTCAAGCGTTTGAACTTGTTGTCATGTTTAAATAAATACTTTCCATGATGATTCATATGATTATACTTGTTCTTATAATGCTTATATGTCTATGGTAGAATGATGATGATTTTTATGGCTAAAATGATGATGTTGTGAATTGGTTAATGATGATAATTTACTAATGAAAGATAATCATTATATTGCATATTGAGCATTCATGTTGCAAAGAGGTAACCTGTGTGGTCCTCTAGAGCTTACTTTGTGTGGACGACCCATAGGAGTGGGTAGAGAAAGACTATTTGGTAGGCACCCCATGGGAGTGGGGAAAGACCTACTTCAGTAGACACTTTGCGGGAGTGAAGCTCAAACCCCATATGAAAAAGGACAGGGCAAGGGTGGTTCATCAATGGTTGAACACTCATCAATACCGATATAAGCAAGAGAAGTGAAGACGTGTATTTCATTTATGAAAACAGAAATGAAATAATGAGACATGTGTGTGAAACTTGATGGGAATGAATATATGATATTGAGATAATGGTTAATGGATATGAATTGTTAATATGATGTTTATCTTGTTTATTATTCTAGTGTGTACTTGGTGAGTCATGGATTCACTCTTACTTTGTTGTTGTTTTTATGTGCTTATTATTGATAGCATGCATAGACGGGATATATCACAAGTTAATCTTGCACTTTATAGTTCTTTTTTCACTTAGTGACCACTTATTCATTGTTAGAAATAAATCATACTTTACATGAATTTCTTAGATGAATAACGATTTTCCTTTAGCACTTAATGGTTTCATATTGTCGCTACTTGTCATTTCCCATGCTTAAATATATCATTGATTCATATTATTATCATTCTGGTCCATATTAATATCAATTACTGATTTTCGTATTGCTGAAATTTCTATATTCATAGTTATGTTGAGAAATTATACTTGAAGCCTAGCAATTAGTAATATGTAATTAATGGTTTAAAATGATAGCATTTGTAGTTGTGGGTGATTTTCCTGATTTTTGTTAAACTGAGGTTTTACAGCGTACAACTTTTCCTTGCTTCTCCCTCACTTCCTTTTATGGCCAGTGATGCTAGCCGTAACAAACAGCGAGCAAAGGCTATGTTGGCTGTTCTATTAGTGGAATGAGTTGCCTCTTGGCTACAGTTTAATTAGTTCAAGCTACCTGCAATCTCAGTAAAGCCGAACCTTCTGCCCAATTTTACCATGTTAATTAATATTAACTGCTACATACCCTATTTCACCTTGGACTGAATGCTTCAAATACTAATTTGCATATTATTGTGTAGCATAATTTATTTTTCACTAGTACAAGTACTCCTTCGATCTTGTCACATCAGCAGGGACGAGGTGAGACTCTTCCCATTAACCACGTACGGAGCTGGATTTCTATGGAGTCGTAGTTCCGCACCGCGCGCACCACCGCCGCCGCGCGCTGCCCAGCGGCGGCTGAGGTGGCAGTGCCGTAGCGCGCCGGCGTCGTCGCCAGCGCCAGCGGCCGGAGAGCGGTGGAAGGCAGCATTTTGCGGGGTTGGGCCCAGATCGGAAGGGGAGAGAAAGGCGGGGGCGCACAGAGGGTGTTCGGCAATTTGCTTCAAGGACGCGCTGTCGCCTGGCTTGCGCTTCTCTGCCGGCGGAGTAGATCGTTGCTGGTACGTCAATCTATCTACTACTCTGCTGTTCTCTCCTTCTGGATTCCTTGGTCCGTTTCATGGTAAATTTCTGGAGTTAGCCTTTTTAGTGGCTATCCGCCTCATATTAATTTTTGGGTGTTAGTCATTCTGGGTGGCTATCCATCTCATAGTAATTTTTGGGACTTAGCCATTTTAGTGGCTATCCGTCTCATGGTTAATTTTGGGACTTAGCCATTTTAGTGGCTATCCGTCTCATGGTAAATTTCTGAAGTTAGCAGTTTTAGTGGCTTTCCATCTCATAGTAAATTTTGGGAGAGCATAAGCTCGATGTTTACCAGGCCGTCGACGCCGTCAGAGTCAGCGTGCAAGGCTGTTCTTGCACGGCGACATTCTGCGCCTTATCTCCGCACGTCACCTGATCCGCTAGCCGGAATTAGGAGGTCGGAAGGAGGATCAAGGTTCTGGTCGCACGACGGAGAGGTCAGCTCTGATGAGGATGAAGTGGATGCTAGTCATCGCTCATCTTCGCCAAACGCAGAGTTTATTCAGGATGCATTACAGGTTGGTTTCTCGGTAGATGATTTGATAAGAGCTGAGGCCATGTTGGCTAGTAATATTGCATCACCAAAGTTTGGTTCGGTGGATTGTGGAGCAGGCCAGGTTAGACGTCCTCGGACGTTGGCTTCTAGAATCATTGATGCTGTGGCAGATGTTAGGTTGGCGGATACCCAGTTGTCCTCAAAGGTCAAGCCCTGGATGGGTCCTTTGCCGAGGCCAAGGCTGTCGCCCACAATAAGGCTCGGGGAGGTTCGAGTTAAGGATTTGAGGGCGGACAGGTCGGTAATAAAAGATGAGTTGTCACTAGCAGACTTGTGTTCGAACGAAGGATCACCGGAACAGAACAGCGGTGACGTAGCGCAGGGGGACGCGAGGTTGAAGACGACTCCCAAAATCAGGACAACGATTCAGTGTTCTGGGCCAAATGGGCTGGTTTCCTTGAAGTTGGGTCGGAGAATTCAAGTCGGTTCACACCCGGTGTTCCTCTCAACATCTGGGTTAGGGCGCCTGTTTATGGCCGGGGGAGTTCCGAGGGGGTTGCTGGCTAAGCGAAAGGGTTTATGGGTGGTTTCACGTAATAACTCCGTCGCTTCATCTCCGCCTCGCGACTCTTCCACTGGGAACGGCAAGGAAAGTGCTCGGCAAGGAGAAAAAATGGCGGGCAACCTGGGCGCTCGTCCCTTTGGTGGTGGGGGTGGTCGTGCACCCCCGCCGTTCCGCGCTCAGGGCCGTCAAGGCTTGCGCCGTGATTCTGGGGCTGCGGATGGTCGAGACTCTCGAAGGCTTTATGGTGGACATAGGGAGTCCAGGTTTGGAGATCTCGCTAATTCTGGGAGAGGAGGACGCGGCCGTGGTTGGCTGCCTCGCGGCGCCTCATGGGGCGGGCGGCGTGGCTCGCATGTACCATCGGGGTTTGGAGGTCGACGCGGTTGTTCGGAGGCAAGGGCGTCGGAGGCGCTAAGAAACGGTGCAGGACTGCAGGGGATGGTTCGGTTCCAGCCCGTGCAGCAGTGGAGTTTGTCAGGGAGCTTGAGTCAGTTGTTCAGGAGGTTGTGTCGATGGAGGATGCTCAGAATGGTGGTAAGGAGGAGGGAGAGGCTGTGCGTTCAGGTATTCGGTGCTCAAGGTGCACAAAGAAGGGTCACGTGGCTGCAGGCTGTGCTGTGGAGGTGTACTGTGTCATCTGTGATTCTCATGACCACGTGAACCACAGATGTCCAGTGCTCAAGATGACTAGGCCGGTTGCTCATGCAGTGGTTATGCCGTCCATGGTTTGGGGTTCTATCACATTCCCCACCCACCTTTGCCAAGGGCGAAGAAGGACTCAAAGATGGCTTTGATTTCAGTAGTTGGGGGCCCCTTATCTAAAGAGCAAGTGATTTCGCAGTTAAGAAGGATTGTTCCAGTTAAGTGGAATTGGGTTCTTGAGGAACGTGGGGAGGGAGAGTTCATTGCCCAGTTTCCTTCCAAGTCAGAGCTGCAACGATCTATGGCGTATGGGGGGGCAGATGTGAAGGAGGATGGGGTTGCCCTTGGCACTAGACTTCAGTTTGATGTTTGGCATGAGAAGGAGGAGGGTTTTTTGCTTCCAAAGGTGTGGGTTCGGGTCGTTGGTATAAGGAAACCTTTGAGAGAGTTCCTTAATCTCTGGGCGGTTGGGTCTATGCTCGGTTCAACTCAGATGGTAGATATGGAGGACTTTGGTCGAATCTTAGTGGCGGTCTTGAACACGAAGTTGATCCCACCACATTTAGATGTAGTCATTGGTGATCACTACTTTGAGTTGGTTTTTGAAGTGGAGAAGAGGGGGTTTGATGAGAATGGAGAAGAAGTGGATGTGGAGTGGGATGGTGGGGATGAAGAAGACGATGGAGGAGGTAAAGAGGGTGATCTAGAGGATGAGGACCTATTGGGTGATGATCTGGAGGAGGCTAGGGGCGCCAAGAGGCAAAAGAGTAATGGAGAGGGTAGGAAGGAGGGGGCTCCAGCGTCTGGGCGTTTGTCTCCTGGAAAGGAGCCTTCGGGAGGCAAATCTGTGGCGGTGTCGGAAGCTGAATTCCAGGAGTTTCTGCGTTGGAAGGCAATGGAGGTGTCAGACAGTTCAGTGAACATGGTGCTTGATGAGGTAGCTAGTAAAGTGATGAATGAGGAGGAAGGGAATTTCAATCTTGGGGAGAAGGGAGAGTTAAATGGGGGAGATGTGGTGCTGGACGTTGGGGAAATGTTGGTTAATGGTGGTCTGGTGGATGAAAACGTGGATGTAGGTGGTGCTGCGGCAAGTGCTAGGGATCGATTGTCTTCTCCGTGCAAGGGGACAGTTCTTGACGAACTGCCTGAAGGCAAGATGAAGGCTGCTGCGCTGATCCCGGAAGTGATTTTGTCTCCAACACGATCTAGCCCAAGGCTGGCTGGAGTGGCCGATGGGCACACAATGTTGAAGGCGGAACGTCGTGCAATCTCCAGGAACTTAGAAAATGGGGGAGGTAATGTTTCGACTAACTCTCTGTGTTCTTTTCCTTTACTTTCAGCAGTCGATAACCTCAAGGCTTTGGGTTTTTTTGAGGGGCGCAGTGGTGTTTCTTTCGATAGGGCAGTAGAACTTTCTTTGTCAAGTGAGAGAACCGTGTGTTCAGTCTCAACTGAGCAGGTTAGCGAATTAGAAGAAGGTTCAGATTCTGAAATAGAATATGTAGATGAGTTAGAAAATAAGGCAGTTAACTTGTTGTGTGGGGAGTTGATGGAGGAAGTGTTTGATGCGAACAGCTATTACCTAAGTAGTGACTTTAAAGTTGTCCATAGGAAGTCTGACGCTAAGTCGTCCAAGAAAAGGGCTTCTAGGAAATTGAAGGTAAAACTGAATAAATTCGGTTTAAAATGAGATGGATTTTTTGGAATAGCAGAGGTCTTCGTGACTTGGCTAAGTCTAGTTTTTTATATAACACAACCAAAGAGCAAAGCTTAGACTTTATAGCTCTTTTGGAAACTGGGAAGAAAGATTTTTTCTCAAGCTAAGATTGATAAATTTTGTGGTGGAAGGAATTTTCTTTGGCATTGGATGGACCCTCATGGTAGATCAGGAGGGATGTTGCTTGGAGTTAGCCTTGATGTCTTTGACATAGGAAGTATAGTTGACGGGGATTTTTTTTATAAAATTCCATCTTAGAAATAAAAGTGACGGTTTCCAGTGGATTCTAGTGGCAGTTTATGGAGCTGCCCAACCAGGATTCAAAGAAGTATTTCTCACTAAGCTAGTCCATACTTGCAGTAAGGTATCGTTGCCTCTGTTGATAGGAGGAGATTTTAATATCATTAGAAACCCGAGTGAAAAAAATAACGACAAATTTGAGAGCCATTGGCCCTTCTTATTCAATGCTATCATAGATGGGTTGGATCTGAGGGAGATTGAGATGTCTGGTCGTAGGTTCACTTGGGCTAACTCCAGGAATGTGCCAACTTTTGAAAGACTAGATAGAGTCCTAGCAAGCACTGAGTGGGAGCAGAAATTCCCTCTTGTCACGGTTGAGGCATTGAACAGGGAATTATCTGATCACACGCCTTTGTTACTAAACACTGGTGAAAAGATCCAAGTCAAGAATCAACTGTTGTTTAAATTTGAGCTTGGCTGGTTTTTACACGAAGGTTTCTTCGAAATAGTGGCAAAGGTTTGGAACAATGAGAACAGGGGTACTACTCCAATGCAGAAGTGGCAGAATAAAATTAGAAGGTTGAGGCAGTTTCTCCGAGGGTGGGCTAAAAATTATAATGGAAAGAATAAGAAGGAAAAGCAGGAACTTTTTAAGATAGCAGAAGAGCTGGACAAGAAAGCTGAGTCTCAGCTTCTTAGTCAGCAGGAACTCGACCTGAAGCAAAGTGTTAAAGAGAGACTGACCCAACTTCTTAGAGAAGAAGAAATAATATGGTTACAAAGGGCAAAAACAGAAAAATTGACGAAAGGAGACGACAACACAAAATACTTCCAAATGGTGGCGAATGGTAAAAGACGAAAAACTAGGATTTTTCGTCTAGAACAAGAGGAAGGAATCATCGAGGGTGAGGACGATTTAAGAAAATACATTACAAAATATTACAAGGAGTTGTTTGGTGCAACTCAGAAGAGTGACTTCTCTCTTGATGAATCTCTAACTGAGGATATTCCGCAAATCACCGAAGCTGAAAATAGTGTGTTGATTGGGGAATTCACGGAGAAAGAAGTAAGAGATGCAATTTTTCATATGAAACACAATAAGGCACCAGGGCCTGACGGATTTCCAGTAGAGTTTTACCAAGTGTTTTGGAGTCTAATTAAGGATGACCTAATGGCCATGTTTAAAGATTTCCATAACGGTGATCTACCCATCTTTAGCTTGAATTTTGGGATCATTTCTTTGATCCCAAAACAGAAAGAAGTAAAACAGATACAACAATACAGACCTATATGTATGCTTAATGTTAGTTTTAAGATTTTTACAAAAGTCTTGGCTAACAGGTTAACTGCAGTGGCTGATAGTGTGATAAGACCTTCACAAACAGCATTTTTGCCAGGTAGGAACATTTTGGAAGGAGTGGTGGTCTTACATGAAACAATTCATGAATTACATAGAAAGAAAAAGGATGGCTTAATTCTTAAACTAGATTTTGAGAAAGCTTACGATAAGGTAAATTGGTCCTTTTTGCAGCAAACTTTAAGAATGAAGGGTTTCTCACCAGTTTGGTGTAAGTGGATTGAATCTATTGTTAGTCGGGGCAGTGTAGGGGTGAAAGTAAATGATGAGATTGGTCATTATTTTCAGACTAGGAAAGGACTTAGGCAGGGAGATCCTCTCTCGCCAATCCTTTTCAACCTAGTAGCTGATATGCTGTCAATTCTCATTTCAAGAGCAAAGAACAATGGGCAGTTTAGAGGGCTGGTGCCTGATCTAGTTGATGATGGTTTGTCCATCCTACAATACGCTGACGATACAGTCTTATTTGTGGAAGATATTGTGGAAGAAGCTAAGAACTTGAAGTTAGTACTATGTGCTTTTGAAAAGTTGTCTGGCTTGAAAATCAATTTCCACAAGAGTGAGTTGTTTTGTTTTGGTTCAGCTAAAGATAGGAGTAAAGTCTATGTTGAGTTACTTGGTTGTAAGGAAGGCAACCTCCCCTTTAGATATCTGGGAATACCAATGCATTATCGTAAGTTGTTAAATAAGGATTGGAGGCTAATTGAAGAATGTTTTCAGAAAAAGCTTAGTAGCTGGAAGGGAAAGATGTTGTCGGCAGGAGGGAGGCTAGTGTTAATTAACTCAGTGTTAACTAGTTTACCTATGTTCATGATGTCTTTTTGGCCATCCCTAAGGAGTGCTTAAAAATTGGATTATTATCGATCCAGATTTTTTGGCAATGTGATGAACATAAGAAAAAGTATAGACTAGCTAGATGGAGTATTCTGTAAGCCAAAGTGTTTGGGGTTTAGGCATTTTAAATTTGGAAGTTCAGAATTTTTGCATGCTCGATGAAGTGGCTGTTCAAGCTACTAAATGAGGAGGGCCTTTGGCAAGAAATTCTAAAAAAGAAATACTTGAAGAACAAGTGTTTAACTCAAGTGGTTAAACAGCCAGGCGACTCACACTTTTGGACAGGTTTGATGGAGGTTAAAGATCTCTTTCTAGAGAAAGGAAAATTTAGGGTGAACCGTGGTGATCAAGTAAGATTTTGGGAGGATCACTGGATAGGTCAAGAACCTTTAAAATTAAAATTTCCGGTGCTGTATAAAATTGTGAGGAGAAAGAATGCTACCGTGGCTAGTGTGCTAAGTACTTCCCCTTTAAACGTTTCGTTTAGGAGGGCTTTGACTGGGGAAAAGTTGAAGGTCTGGCTGAGTTTAGTGACTTTAGTGTTCCCTACTTCTTTAAATAATCATAAGGATGTTTTTGTATGGCAATTAAATAGTAGTGGTCACTTTTCAGCACAATCTTTGTATAAAGATATTATGAAAAGGGACGGACTGCCGAGGAAGAACTTATTTTGGAAGGCTAAGATGCCTTTGAAGATAAAGATTTTTCTTTGGTATTTGAAAAGAGGAGTAGTCCTAACAAAAGATAACCTAGTGAAGAGGGGTTGGAAAGGGTGTACTAAGTGCAATTTCTGTGGTTTGGAGGAAACTATACAACACCTCTTCTTTGATTGTCATATAGCAAGATTTGTTTGGAACTCGGTGTTCATCATTTGTAATATTCAACCACCAAGGGATACATTCCATTTGTTTGGTTCTTGGCTAAAGAGTTTGGCTCCAAGATTTAGGAACCAAGTACTAGTGGGTGTGGCGGCGATGTGATGGGCTTTGTGGTTAAATAGAAATGATGCAGTGTTTAATAGAATCAAAACTAACTCTTTTGTGCAGGTAATTTTCAGGGAGACGTATTGGATCAAACAATGGTCATAGCTATCTAAAAAGGAAGAGAGATTGCCATTGAAGGAATGCTGCCGTCGACTGGAAGTTATGGTTTTGGAATTCTTTGGAAAATTCGGGTGGCGACAACAACCTAGAATTGAGGCTTGATTTGTCCTGGGTTGTGGGATCAGCTTTTTGTTGAACTTTTACCCTTCTTTGTTTCCGTTTAGCGGAGTTTGGTCTAAGTACCTAAGTCTGTTTTGATTGGCTATACTCATTCATTCATGGATGTGCGAGGCCGGAATGTTTTATTCCTGAATCTAAAAAAAAAGGTACTCCTTCACTCTATGGACACAACACTCTTACTCAATCGATAAACTATGACGGTATCTTCCTCACTCGCTATCACTCAATCCCTCTCGCCTACAGCTTCTCCCTCACTGCCTCTTGTGGACACCTATTCAGGTAGCAACAACTATGGTGCCATGGCGGCAGTAGTGATGGCGAGAACTATGTTGGTTGTTCTATTAGTGGAACAAGTTGCCTCTTGGGTTTTGTTGATGGAGAACAAGAGCATATAGTTCAGTTAGTTCAAGCTTCCTGCAATCTTAGTAAAGCCAAACCTTCTACCTAAATATACCATGTTAATTAATACTAACTACTAGATACCCTATTTAACCTTGAACCGAATCTCCAAAGGAAAATTTGCATATGATTGTGTGGCATAATTTATTTTTAACTAGTACCTTTTAAATTAAAAAAACAGGAAATAGTGAACCTTTAGAAAACAATACTCCTTCACTCTCTATGGACACAATACACTTTATGTTGTAAATATTGCGGTATAAGCATATTTGAATATTTAATTCCAGCTAATACAAACACATAAAGAACATATTTCCAGCATAATAAGAATGACATAAATTGCATGTTAAAATGTAATTCTATCTTGCCATTCAAATTCACATATATATTCAAAGAATATAACATTAATACTGCTGGGAATAACAATATATAGAATAGTTCTAAGAACAATGGAACAAATAAATCTAGCATAAGACAAATTAATTGTTTCATTATTGCTCTCAGAACAGAGTTGCACAAAATCAAAGATTTTCGCCTTCTCATGCTAACATCGACATTCATCATTGCTAATCTGACAAATAGAGACTAGGAATTGAGCTCTCAAATATGAATTCTACTGATTACAGACTGCTTAATAACAGAAAACAGCAAGCAATATATTTCGGTCTATTAGTTCACAGACAGCAAAATAGCATGCAGTATACAGAGGACAACTACTAGATATTATAGAGCAACAGGATATAGACAATCTGATCTTAACAAGATTAATAATATCCTTCTACTGCATCACAGAAATTTCAACAGTATGTAAACTAATCTCACTGGCCGAAATAAATCTAACCAACAGATCAATCAGTAGATCACCAAAAGAGCTCAATCCTAGTTCAATTAATCAGATTACTTTCAGAATTCGATAATATCATCATTGAGCAAACATTTAAGCCCACAAACATTCACAGCAGTTACTTGATTAAATTGCAGATCAAGAAATACTGTTGTAAATGTGCAAAAGGATAAATATACTCACAACACAGACGGTACTCAAAACTGTCCAGGAGCCGACAAACCGAAGATGAAATCAATCAGCGCGGCAAGGCACGATGAATCGCTCACCCAGAAAATCTATCAACCCACTATCACGCGCAGGTAGATGATTTACGGAGATACAATGCCGCTCTTCACTTCTCAGCCGAAAAACCAGAGGTGAAGTCGAGGTACAGAGATATGCCGCACAAGACCACAAAGTGCTCCGGCCAAGAGTACTCAATCACAATAGGAACCAGCGCCGCCTCTTCTCTTCTTGGGCAAAACCGCAAGCTCACTGAATCCCCACACCCAAATTAGGGTTCACATAGGGAATCAAAGAACCGGCCTCAATCGAAGATGGCCGAAGCCACCAACTTCAGTGCAGCCCGCAAAGGAGAGGAGGAAGAACTCAAGAGAGCAAAGATCGATTGGGAGTCAAGAAGATGGATCCCCAAACCGTGTAGCCGAGCTGGCATATGAAGGGGAGACGAGGTGAGCCGCGAGGTGGCACGAGCGGCCGGCTCCGGAGAGCCCGGGCCTGCCCGCGCCTCCACCGCCGCTTCTTCCTCGCCACTCCCTCCATCTTTCCGCCGAAATCGCCAGATCTAAAAGGAGGAGACGAACGGCCGCGACGAAACCGCACGGGAGAAGCACGCCCACGAGCGCACGGGAGCTCACGGGGAGGAGACTCAGTCTCCTCTCCTTATCCCTTCGCGTGGCTCACCGACAGGTGGGCCCCGCATTCCTTTTTCTTTTCCCTTTTTTTTATTCAATTGGGAAATTCCCAATATGCCCTCTCATATACAACACTTTACTCAATCGAAAAACTATATATGACGGTGCATGTACACTTGAAAGACATCATGTACACTTGAAAGACATCAGCACTAAGTTTGTTGAATGATGGAACTACGTTTCGAAAGGAGAGGAGAAGGCAGACGATACATATGTTCTATTCTCTGTTCCCGGCCATCTAGTCTGCCTAGGCGCTAGATGCTATCCTCCCGTCTTGTCTGTCTAGTCAATTTTTTCTGCTTAAGCTGCTGCCTAATCGGCCTAGACGGCGATTAAATGCTAGGCACCGATCTACTGTCCAGCTAGCATCTAGCGTCTTGGTGAACACAGGTTCTATTATCCTCTTCAGTAGGTACATTATACTTACGTGACAAGCACCGTACATACAAATGTAACTTTTTCACATGAGACAACTATAGTTTTAAAAATTGGACCGGCGAGGCTGCGGTTCTCCGGTTCGCCCATGGTCCTTCAGTTTCCAAATTTATTAGTATTTGAGAGTCCATGTGGAGGTGACCATATGTTTGTGATGAGTAATTGACTCTTGTTTTAGTAAGTTTGAGTTTGGGTTGGGCACTTCCTGCCAAGTCATAGCCTTAGAAGTGATCGGAATCGCCTTCTGTGCAAAGTCGTAACCGATCGTGGTCGAGGCTCTTACGACCACATTGGTTGTGGTCGGAAGCTTTGTCGGGCAGGTTATGAACTTATTGTCGCCAATCGGGAGCCACCGGGTTGTTTACGACCATTCTATCGCGATAAAGCGGAAAACAATGTTTTACTCTTTCGCCGTGGTCGGAAGGTCAGATGCGACCACATGGCGTTACGACCACTCGACCTTGGTCGTAGGTCACCGTGAAGTCACGCTGTTTTTGGCGTGGTCGAAGCCTAAATACGACCACATTTGGTCGTGGTCGAAGGCGATACGACCACACCGCCGCAGTAACGCGATCGTAAGGCGTAGTCGGTGGTCGAAAGCGATCATACGACCATGTTGTCGCGAACTTCACTTCCTAAGAACAGCGGGTTTCGACCACGTTATGGCGAACATGGTCGTAGCTCGGTCGGATCTTTGTCGACGAGCTTGGGCGTGGTCGCAAGTGGCGACGCGGTCGGAAGTGTTCAAACGTTGTTGGAAGGGCTTCACCACGATGAACCAAGTCGTGCGTGATCGAGAAGGGTTTCGACCACGGTGGAAAGCGATGAACGTGGTCGGAAAGTGGTTCGACCACGATGGAATCTCTGGTTTTGGTCGTAGTCTCTGAGAACCGGTCGTATGGACTTCTGAGATAATCGTATCATCTTGAGATGTGGTCGTAGGACTTAAGAAAGTCTTGATCTATGGTTTCGACCGGTCATAAGTTGGTACAACTTGGTGGGTAAGTTGGAACTGAAACTTGTGATGGTCGTAGCAAGCTTTAAGGCGGTCGTAAGGACCACCGGGTGGTCGTATGGTCTATGGTAACGATCGTAGGTCTTGAGAATTAATGTTTAAGTATTTTTGACCGATCGTAGTGAATGTACGACCTTGTGAAGCATGTTTTGAGTTCCTTTTATGCGATGTCTGTACACATTGTGTTGTGCGGTGCTATGTAATGGTTTGCTTATGTCCGTGATGTTTGCGGGACCTTGAGACTAGTCGTGGCGAAGCATGGAGGGCCGAGACTAGGCACGGGCGGTCTTGAGGTCAAGAGCGGCCAGAAGTGCGAAGACGATGAGGTCCGTGAGGTGGTTGCAAGCCGAGGAGATGAGGAACCGGAGCTGGAGCTGCAGAGGACCTTGGAGACAAGTCTTGATGAGGCTTGGAGTGGTCGGGACTAGACATGGGGATGTCGAGGTCCGAACGACCGAGGAAGCCGAAGGAGACCTAGTCTTGCGAGGTGGTTGCAAGCTTGGACGACAAGGCGGAGGAAGCTTAGGGAAGGCGGTGGAGTGGCATTTTGGAGAAATGCGAAAGTCGCAAAGGGAAGCTATGTCTCTGCCAATGCACAGAGTTGTTGGCGCTAACGGCAAAGCGGTGGAGCCGTTGGGTGTAACGGGTAAAGCACTGGAGCTCGTTCTCGCTAGTGGGTAAAGTGAGTTGAAAACCCGGTGTTAGGTGGGGTTTGCGGGTTCCCCTCTTTGGTGTATGAGTGTGTGGCTATAAATAGAGAGGGTAGAGCTCGCATCTGGAGAGATTCGATCCCGAGTTGCTCTGTTCTTCCTTTGTTATTTGTGAGTGTGTGGGTTCTCGGGATGGAGCAAGTGTGCTCATGTATCTCCCAGTTGGAGTGGTGTAGAAACCTCCATTATCAATCATTCATCTCTCTTCCTCTATTTGTTTTTCATCGTCTTGAGATGTTGTGATTGACTTGTTTGCGATCTGTTTTGAGAGCTTGAACTTCTTGCTATCCTTTTCTCTCCTCTCTTCTTCGTGAGTCCGCTTTCGTCTTTGTGTGCTTTGTTTAGCTCGAGGCGGGAATTGTCTCAAGGCCACTTGGCGATTCATTCCGAGAGCAGAGTCGAATTAGAGAAGTTCACTTTACCGGATGATTATGCGCCTCGAGTCCTTCTGTTCTTGGTTCTTCCTCTCAGTTATCACTGTTTGATTTCTTCTGTCGGCTCAGGCAAGTGTTCGACCACGTGGTGTTCGACCATCAGTTGGCTTACGACCACGTGTGTTCGATCGGAGAAACTAGTTCTTTCACTCGATTTGCTGTGTGAGTACTTGGGGAGTTTTTTGAAGGCACCATTCACCCCCCCTCTGTTGCCATTTCGGTCCTACAGTATTTTATTACTTAAATATCATTTTAAATCTGAAAATTATGAGTAGAAATCCCAAATAGAGAAATACAACATCAAAATTGGAGATTCGGGAAGAACCTAGTGCTGCATGCTAAAGCTAATCATGTCCAAGGTAAGCAAACACTATTTCTTACGATCCGACTTGAATCAGAAGCAAGCTCTAACCAGGAAACACCAATCCCCATCTATCTGTTAGATTTTGGACCTGACTGTATGTCTAGGTCCAACCGGATTTACCTCCTAGGCCACAGATCTAAATGAGCTGAACACACTAAGCTCATGGAGCAACATACTTATAAGTGGTATTGGGCCTTCTCCCCCAAAAGACTAGTCCAATAGGTGGAGGCTCCCTCACACTTATAAGTTGTACTTTCTCCTTTTCCCACAATCTATGTGTGACTATTCCTAACAATCTCCCCCTTCACACATGGATTGGGCACTTCTGCAACTATGAGATCCAAGGAGATGTTAGGCACCTGGGCTCTGATACCACTTGTTAGATTTTGGACCCTGGCCGCATGCCTAGGTCCAACCGGGTTTACCTCCTGGGCCACAGGTTTAAATGGGCTGAACACAACTAAGCCCACAGAGCAACGGAGCAAATACTTATAAGTGGTATTGAGCCTTCTCCCCCCAAAAGACTAGTCCAATAGGTGAAAGCTCCCTCACACTTATAAGTTGTGCTTTCTCTTTTCCCACAATCCATATGTGGCTATTCCTAACACTATCCAACTTGGGATCCAAACTCAAATCCAGCACAAACTCCAAAAAGCAAACACAAATCCCCATCTTCGTCTGTGAAGAAACAGTGCAGCTAGCGGCTGTCACCGCCATGATGACTCGCCAGGACGCGCCGAGCCTATTCGTCGCCGGGAGCAGCTAGTCTCTCCATCGCTAGTCGCCAGGATGTGTTGCGTGGCGCCATTACTGTGAAGCTCCGCCGGCGTGGACGGCCGCGCTAGAATGAGGGTGCATTTTTTTTCTACAACTGATAGCTTTTGGTCCAATCGCAAAGGCTCGTGTGAACGTTCTGAATATCGATAAGCTGCTTCAAAAAGACTGTCCCGATAAACCGCTTCGAAAAGATGGCAAATAAACATTCCTGTTTTTTTTGCTTTTTTGTCATTTAAATCACTCTATTGCGACAGTGATGGCGAGAACTATGTTGGCTATTGTATGAGTGGAACAAGTTGGCTCTTGGGTTCTGTTCATGGAGAACGAGAGCTTACAGTTTAATTAGTTCAACCCATTTGTAATCTCAATAAAGCCGAACTTTATTTGTAATCTCAGTAAAGCCGAACTTTCTACTTAAATTTATCATGTTAATTAATATTAACCGCTAGATACCCTATTTCACTTTAAACCGAAATCTCCAAAGGCAAATTTGCATATTATTGTGTAGCATAATTTATTTTTCACTAGTAGCTTTTAAATAGAAAATAGGAAATAGTGAACATTTAGAATACAAGTAGTATCTTCCTCTCTCGCTCATCACTCAGTCCCTCTTGCCTCCACCTTCTTGCATCTCCCTCACTCCCTCTTGTGTCCTGCGATGCTGGCAGCAATAACAGCGAGTAGTAACTATGGCACTGTCGGGACCCCGGATTTCCGAACCCAGACCCTCTGTGTATTACAGCACTAGTCCTAGATCAAAACTAGTGCACACAATCAAACCGTGATGATTATATAACCAACAACACTTATTACAATAGTAAAAAGTATAGACCAAAAGGCCTCTTTATTACAACTGAGGTTTCAAGACCTCACACACTCACAAAGCACAAAACAGAAAACACAGCGGAAGCAAAAGTAAATCCAATGAAGACCCATCAATACACCACAGACAATTGACTGGGGAAGCGCAGCCTAGTACTCCGGAAAACCTTTGTCGAATCCACGCGCGAAGTAGTCGTAATTTCCATCTTGAGCTTCATATTTCTTTGAATTTTATTTTTAGTGCAGCATGTGAGTATATAAAGTACTCCGCAAGTCTTGGGAAAAATGCAGTAGATGCAAGGCTTAACAAAGGAGGGCTATATGGTTCTTTTGCACAAAGCAATATTTTATTTCAAATACTATTAAATATTTTGGAAGACATTATTTTAACAAAATAATTGTTTTAACAGAAACTATCAAGAATATTCTAGTGAAGGTTCTATCCACCAACACTAGTTAACTGGCTCTAACCGTCAAGGTTCAAGATTACGGGTTCCATCCACCCACACTGGCTCCAACCAGGACACCCTTCCGAGAGTTCCATCCACTCTCAAGTTTTCCAAAACTTTTACTTTAGAAAATCAAAACCAAAGATCTACCATGTGAATGCATTCCTTGCCCGCCCTTGACCGTGGGCACGGCTATTCGAATAGTTTTACACTCTGCAGAGGTTGTACAGCTTTGCCCACAAGAGATAATTTATCTTAATAGTCACCATGCTTCCTTTGGCATGAGACCCAATAAAATATCACAAAGCCTTTGCCTCACTCTAGTCTAGCTGACACCACCCACTGAGGTTTCATTGCTGAAGGGTTAAATCCACCACAATCAGAAGCCCCCTCTTGCGCCATATGAGTACAGTAAATCCCTGTCCCTCACTGTGAGTAAACCAGTAAATCCGCAGCCTAGTAAATCCTGTCCCTTCGGACGACAAAGAACGAGTTATCGGAAGATCGGTTGGAAAGGAATTTACTTGGAAGTATCAAACAAAGGTATAGTTCTTAAGATCTTATTTTTAGCTAGATTTCTGGTTTGATAGAGTGCAACACAAGTGGGAAATGAGGAGAGGAAGTTGAGGTTCAATTTATAGGTGAAGAGGAGCAAAGGAATTGAATGACAAAGTAAGTCTTGGAATAAAAGAAATGTCGGTTTCAACTTTGCATGCAAGAAACTGAAAAACTGAAATTTTGATGATTAAAACTTAAATAGAAATGATGTTTGGCAATGAATTAAGGTGTTCTTGCTGCATGCCAATTAATTTGGTGGAAGGAATTAATTTTGTTTGCGTGCATGCATGGTTCACGGTGGATTAGCTGAAGAACGGAGTGTTTCCTGGTCTAACGCGGGGAGGTGAATAACAACGGTAGGAAGAAGAAATATTAGGCTAAAATAGAATAGTCCAAATGCTTAAAAATAATCTATGGCACTGGGTGGTGAGAACTTTGGAGTTAAGCGTGCTTGAACAAAAGAAAACTTTGGCCTCAGAGGGGAAATCTCATTATTCCTTTTTATTTTTAGAAAAATAGAAGTGCCAAGAAAATATTTGGATTTATAGAAATTGAATGAATTTTATGGAGATTTTGCAAGGTTTAAATTTGAATTTTGGAAGTGCACAGAAAATTTGGAATGAAACTGAGGCTTTGAAAATGAACTAGGTATTGGAATTTGCAATTTAAAATTTAAAATATCAAATAAATTTCAAATATTTAAAATGATGGTAGAAATGGATAGTTTGGAATTTTTTATGAATTTAGAAATTTGAACGGGCTCAAACGGAGTTAAAATGAGAAAGTTATGGCTTCCGGAAGTTTAAAAGGAGAGGAAAATGAAAAAGGCTGATTCGGGAATTATTTTTGTACTGAAAAAGAGTTTTTATGACGTCAGCATTTTTGAATTTTTTGGCGGGAATATTTTTAAAACGAAAATTGCTAACGTGGCATACGGAACCGAGGTGGCCGACGTGGCATGCCACGCGACCACGCGGCGGCCGGCCGACATGGCACCGGCCGGGTGAGCGCCACGGCGCCGACGGCCGGCGAGGCAGCTTCGCCGGCGCCGAGGCGGGCGGCGGCGCGGCGGGAGAGAGAGGAGGCGGCGGCGGGGCGCTCATACCGGTGGCGGTGGTCGGGGAAGACCGGGACGGCCGGCGGCGAGGAAAGAAGGTGGCGGCGGTGGCGGTGCTTGGGGGCGGCAGACTCCGGTGGTGTGGAGGCTCGCGCGAGCGGCGGTGGGCGGTCGCCGGCGCTCGGGAATGGTGAAGGAGGCGTCGGTGGGGGCCGAAGGGGTCTGGTGCGCCGGCAATTGTTCGCCGGAGCACGGTTCGGTGGCAAGGGCGGCGAGGCACAATGTGGGACTCTCGGGCACGGGAAGAAAAGGAGGGGGTGGCCGGCTCAGGGAAGGGCTCTTATAAGCGGAGAGAGAGGGGAAACGGTGGTGGTTTGGGGGCTCACCGGAGTAAATGGGGGCCGGCGGTTTTTAGTGATTAAAGGAGGGAGAGCGTCCGACGGTTAGTGGGGTGGATTAGGGCATTCAAACGCATACTTTAAACAGGAGTTTAAGTGGAAGAAACAGCCGGTTTTAAAGCTTTTTTCGGCATCATTGGAGGAAGAGAGAAAAGACTAGAAGAAGAAGGGGAGGAAGAAGAAACACATGACAGGTGGGGCCCATGCGTCGGTGAGAGAGAGGAGAATGAAGGGGTACAGGCTGTCGGATGGGTGACAAGTGGCAGTGAAAGAATCAAGGCCGTTAGTTTGAAGTGAAGGGGTAAGTGACTTTGGATGGCTAGGATTAAAACAAGTGAAGAGGTAGATTTAATCTGAGAGCGACACGTGGCAGCTCGAGGTTAATTTGATTTTTATTTTCGGATTAGCTTTTCAGAAAATACTAGAAACACTATAATTGCTTAGAAAATAGTAATTAATGTCTAAAAATTCCAGAAAATTCATAGAATATTCCTGGAGCTATTTTAGACTTAGAAAAAATATTTTTAATTTCAAATTTTCCTTTATTAATTTTATAAAATACTTTTTAACTTTTAAAATTGATTTTTAATTCCAGAAAATTCTCAAAAATTATTTTAAAATTCAGGGAAGGTTGGGAAAAATAAAATGAACTCCTTTTGACTTTAATAAAATATTTAAAATACATTTTCTTGATTTAGATTTTGAAATAAAATCCAGATAAATCCAAATAAAGTTCAAATAATTTAAAATAATTAATTTGAAATTAAATTTTTACAGAAAGCAAATTTTTTTTGGGATGTTACAGGCACCATGGTAGCTACAGTGATGGCAAGAATTATGTTGGCTGTTCTATTTGTGGAACGAGTTGCCTCTTTGGTTTTGTTGACGGAGAACGAGAGCCTACAGTTCAATTAGTTCAAGCTACCTGCAATCTCAGTAATATTGAACCAAATTTACCATGTTAATTAATCTTAACTGCTAGATAGCCTATTGCACCTTGAGCCGAAATCTCGGAAGGAAAATTTGCGTATTAATGTGTGGCATAATTTATTTTCACCAGCACCTTTTAAATGGAAAATAAGAAATAGTGAACCTTTAGAAAACAAGCTTCACTCTCTATAGATACAACACTCTTTAGTCAATGGAAAAACTATATATGTCGACGGTGCTTGTACAGTTGAAAGACAATGGCATTAAGTTTATACTATTAGTCTAATACAAACACACAACACTTAAGTATGTTGGATGATGGAACTATCTTTTTAAAGGAGCTGAGAAGGCAGACGATACATATGTTTATTAGAAATTTTTGTATGAATAATCTATTTTTTATTCGAAAATACAGAAATATACCCGCGGGGAATTTTTTTACAAAACTAGGCTCCAGTCGCCCAATGAGGGGTGATTGCAACCTTTCGCCCAACCAAACACCGACAGAATTTCTGTCGCCCTACTCTCGGGCAACTGCAATCAGTCGCCTTCCTATGGAGCGACTTGCATGCAGTTGCCCAATGGGTGGGCGACTTGCAATGCAGTCGCCCAATGGGTGGGCGACTTGCAATGCAGTCGCCCAATGGGGGCGAGGGGGCGACTTTATTCAGTCCCCCGTGATTTTTTAGAGTTTTGTCAATTTTCTAGTTTTGAACTGTGAAAAAATGTGGTGTAGTTGTAATAAAAGTTTATGTTCACTGTATGTTGTAGGTGCATAAAAATTTTGGGAAATTTTTTTTAAGAACGATTGACCCTAGAACGATCGATACATATAGTGGTGTCGGAACCCGGAGTAACGACTCCTGGATCCTCTGTGTAAATCGTACTAGTCCAGGATCAGCTAGTGCACACAGTACAACAAAGATAAATACCAAGCGCAAATGACCGATTATATTAAATAAAAGAGTACGGCCTTATGGCCAAGTCTTACATCAACGCTCATGGGCAAAATAAATAAAGCAAATAACTGCGGAAGCAAACTGATAAGAAGCAAAGCCCAAGCCTGCCAACAGGCAAACGGCAGTAAGACGCGGCCTACTCATCCAGATCTTCATCATAGTCGACATCACCTTCCTCTGTATGGAGATTGCAAGGTGAGTACAAACTTGTACTCCGCAAATAACACGGAGAAGTGCAATATAATGATAAAGGCTTCAATGGAAGGCTTATAGGGTTAGTTTGCATAAAATAACATTTAATGAAATACAATAGATAGATTGAAATCGCTGAATTTAATACAGTAAGTAAAAACAATAATTGTAATTGAAAATAATACCGTCAGTGCAGGCTTCGACCAAACACCAGCCTTTCCATGGGCATCCCACCCGGACCATCTTTTCCAAAAGTTCATGTATGGATTCCATCCATCCACACGTTTCCAAACACTCGTAAATTCCATCAATCCACAAGCTTCCAATCTCTCTCATGGGTTCCATCCACCCACAAGGTTTTCATTCTCTCATGGATTCCATCCGTCCATAAGGTTTTCGAAAATCATTTTTGAAAAACAAAGTCTAATCCATGAAAAACTTTTACTCAGCATGCCCATGACCGTGGGCACATCTATTCAAGATAGATTATATACTCTGCAGAGGTTGTACAGCTTTATCCACAAGACACGATCATCCCTTTTTGCCACGCGATTTACACAATTTCTTAGGTGTGCGGCAAAGAGTCGTGACAAGGCCTTTACAATGTAAAGCCTTCAACCTGGCCAAGCCAACTCTAAGGTTTCACCCCAGTAAGAAATCCACCAGACCGGGACCCCCTCTTGAGCCTGAGCGAGACTTCACATGGCTTAACCATGCTCGTCCAAGTGAGACTTCTAATGGCACCAACCACGCTCACTTTCAACTTACGACTTGACTCAGACTGGAACTTCACAAATTATTCAGCCAGGGCTGTCCCATACCAGCCATGTGGTAGTACGATAGGTCTTTGCAACAGTAGCTCACAGACTGGTCCTTAATTGACTTAGGCCCAACCACATACCCATGTGCACGACAATCAACCACTGCGGCTCCAACCAACAGGGCATGCATGCACCCACCAATCTAACCAATTGCCTAAGTCTAAACCAGATTTTATATTTTACTTTCAAAATATTTCATAAACCTCCTTGACTCACCAAAGTCAAGAGTACATATCAAAAGCATATCATTTTATGTGAAAGGGTTCGTCATTTTATGTGAAAAGGTATCCCAAAACATATATTATGTCTAAGCAAGTCTAAACATTTGATATAAAATCTCTCTATCCAATACTAGTGTACATACTAGAGTTTCAGGTATTGAGGAATTCAATATCAATGGAATAATTAACAAGTAGGCAATAACTAAATTTAAAACTGAATTGAAATACGTTGAATAAAAATATGCATGCAATATAATTTAAATCAACATAATATTATTTTGAAAACTGGGATCAACATGATCAAGGAGTGTGACTTGCCTTGCTGTTCAACTTGGTGTGAATCTTCGTCGAAGAATTTTTTCGAATCGTCGAAGTCTACACGTGAAAATAACCCACCAAATTTAAATAAATTCAAAATAAATTCAAATTGACTTAAAATATTTGAATTGAGGCCAGAAATGGATAGAGGAGAATTTTTGATGATTTTAGAAATTTGAATGGGCTAAATCGGAGTTAGGACGAAGAAGAACGGGCTCTGGGAAATTTAAATTCAGAGAAAAAGGAAAAATATTTTTCTGGAATTATTTTTTCTAAAGAAAAATCTAAATTATGACATCAGCATTGCATCAGCCCTGGGAATTTCTTTTTCTGGCCAAATTATTTTCCTATTGGAAAATAGGGGGAGGGGCTGACAATGGGCCCGGTCCATGTAGACCGGGTCCATGGACTCGGGGGAATGCTGATGTGGCGAGGGTGGTGGGGTGGCGCTGATGGGGACAAGGGAGCTGACGCGCCGGCGTGCCACGTCGCTCCGTCACGGCGTGGCCAAGCCGGCCGGCGGCGCTTCGGGCCGAGGAGCTCGCCGCGCCCGGCGGCGGCGATGACCGGACGAAGGGCGGAGAAGGGAGAGGGGTGCACGGGGAATTCGGGGGAGGGCTCGGGCTTACCGGATGCGGCCGGGAAGAGGCCGGCCGTGAGGAGGGTGGCGGCGGCGCTCAGGTGCTTCGGCGCGGCGGCGGTGGAGCGCACGGGAGGGGAAGGGAGAAGCGGAGGGAGGTGGGGCGGAGTGAGGCAATGCCAGGCGGGTGCTTAAATAGGGGAGGGGAGGGTGGGGCCGGGGGAATTCCTCGTCAAAGAGGGCGGGATCGTGGCGGTGGTTGCGGGAGGCCGGCGCGGAATTGGGGGAGGAGGTGGGTGCGGAGAGAGGGGAACGTGGGGCGCGGGTGCGTGGGAGGTGTGGCGCGTGCGCAGGAGAGAGGGGAGGGTGGAGGCTGAGAAGGGCGGAGCAGCGGTTGTGGACGGCGGGCGCGTGAGGAGGAAGAAGGCGGCCGGAGGTGGAAGACGGCCTGACAAGTAGGCCCGGTATGTCAGCGGAAGGGAGAGGGAGAAAGCACGGGCGGTAGGGATTGCGACGCGTGGTGGGGGAAGGATCGGGCGGCTAGGGGGTTTATGCGGGGCGGACGGCGGATGGGCGGGCGCGAGGGGAGGCGGCCGATCTGGGTCGTCGGCTTGCGGGCGGTGGAGATGGGCTCGGGCGGGGACGCACACGGCTATTGACCGTCCACGTGGCGAGCGGGGGAAGGGGAGAGGCGGGATCGGCCGGGCGACGTGGGCCGATCCTGGCCATCCACGCAGTGGCCGGAGGGGGAAGGAGGGAATTTTAATTTTTGATTTCAAACTTTCAGAAATTGCCAGAAAATTCAAACATGCTCAGAAAAATATGAAATAACTTCCAAAATTTCCAGAAAAATTCAAAGAACTTCCTGGAAACATTTTGGACTTAATAAAAATATTTCCAACTAATGTTGGCTTTATACTTTTACATATAAATACTTTTTAATTTCCAAAATACATTTTTAAACTCCAGAAAAACCAGGAAACCAAATAAGAGCCAAATAAATCCAAATAATTAATTTGAATTAGGATTTTATAGAAAATTAAAATATCATTTTATTTCATACTTCTTTTTAGGTTTTCATTTAAAAATTTAGTGCAAAACCAAATTTAAAAATTTATGCACAAAAATACTTATTTTAATTTAATTTTTTATTTTATTTTAATTTTTTATTTTTTTATTTTAATAAAAACCTGGGCTGCTACAAGTGGTAAGTGATATTTTGATGTTACTGAGAATTAGTGTACGGAGAGAACCGGTATGTTAATATTGTTAAATGACTTGCTATCTGAATCATTGAAAGCGAACAGACGAGAAAATAAGCTTATGTGAATAGAAATAAACTTCATAATACTGTTGGGAGTAACATGCCGCGTACATTTTTATTACATACATAACATATAGCATGATATGCGACTAACCCACCCAACTGCTCGTACGATCTACTGTGTGGATCGGGGCCACTTTCTCTTCCTTGCCCGCTCGGCGTTGAACTCCTCCGCGGCCTCTTTTGCCTTAGCCACCATTTCCCTCTTTCTCTCGCGCTCCCTCTCGCGAGCCTCCCTTTCCCTACGCGTGCACGCTTCGAGATGAGCTTGCGTCTCGCATTGTATATGCAGGGTGTGCTCGTTCTTGCGGCGCTCCTCCTCCAGCAACTCCTTCTCCCATGTGACATTCCACTCTCGAAGTCGAGGGTCCATTGGTCCGCAGGGTGGATCTCAAGATCGATCCATTTGCAGTAGCCACATAGGGGTTCTGGAGACTGTAAATACAGGGGAGAGATTGTTAGTGCGTGCTGTGAAGGAGAAAAGGTACGGGAAAATGGTGCATGTGGTCGTTACCGGCTGCCGATAGGTTGCGGTGTCAAAACGGCGGTCGGGGTAGTCACTGGAGTAGTTTGCGGAACCCCAGTAACGCATGCCTAGGCTGATGCGGTGCTTAGACTTGAAGAACTTGCACGTGTCCCGCACCAACAAAGGGGGTGTCTCCCCCTCAGGTGGGAGTTGCGGCGAACGCTCGGTGGGCACGTTCGGGGTGTGGTTATTGCTACGCGGCTACTCATTGCGGGGAGCTGACCTTGTAGCACGCTGGGCTTGTTCTACCCGGGCCGCAATAGCCCTTATTTTCTCATCGCGGGCGGCAGCTAACCGTGCTAGGTCACAGGTCTCCTCCCATTCCTTCACCATCTTGTCCCATTGCTTCTTCTGGTTTTTGTCCATCCCGGTGGGGTGAAGGAAGTGCGGTGTAGTGTGGGGTTTGAAAGTGCAGTGTGGCCTATGAAATGGAATGCACACCAATTTATAGGGTCCATTTTCTCTCTACTCCAACATGTAAAGCTGTCCCGTGTTGTCATCTCTCTGACCAAAGCTGCCCCGTGTTGTCATGTCACTGAGCAAAGCTACACCGTGTTGTCATCTCACTGAGCAAAGCTGCCCAATGTTGTCATGTCACTGTGGAAAGCTGGCCTCTTTTGTCATCTCACTGAGCAAAGCTGCATCGTTTTGTCATGTCACTACGCAAAGCTGACCTCTTTTGTCATCTCACTGCGCAAAGCTGACATCTTTGGTCATCTCACTGCGCAAAGCTGGCCTCTTTGGTCATCTCACTATGCAAAGCTAACCTCTTTGGTCATCTCACTGAGCAAAGCTGCCCTGTTTTGTCATCTCACTGCGCAAAGCTGGCCTCTTTTGTCATGTCACTGCGCAAAGCAACCCTGTTTTGTCATGTCACTGCGCAAAGCTGGCCTCTTTTGTCATCTCACTAAGCAAAGCTGCCCCGTTTTGTCAGCAATACTCCATTGCAGTAAGTTCTCTCGTTCTATATAAAGAGCACAGGTGCGGTCCCATGAATCGAACCCTCTAAATCGACCGAAGAAGTACCTTCTCCGTCGTGCTAGTATATACTATGGCGGACGCCGAGGGGCCAGTCGGAGCGGGGTCACCCAAAGAAGACCTTCCCTTGCAAAGGAGTGAGGACTTCGGCCCTAACTGCTGCTTGATACCCAGGAGGCGTGCTCAACCAGTTTGGCCAAAATGCAGACACAATGAGTACGCGGTCGTCCAGGTCATCGAAGGGCATTTCAATGGCGGGCGATGTTTCTTTCGATGCCCACACTCTGGGGTACAAATTGTTAATAGTACATTTTTCGTTACTGCTTACATAGCCTCTTTGTTAACCGACTTTTTCCGCAGATGGCAAAATGCGACTTCACCCGGTAGATCGACCCTCCTCATGAACTGTATATTGTTAACTACGCGGATACATTGTGGGATCGAATATTTGAATTGGAGGAGCGACTCGACACTCTCAATGAGGAGAACAACGACCTCCGCCAACAGATGCAACGCGAGAGGGGCTCGCCGTCCTCCTCCCTCGGGCCCGTTGGCGTCCTCCATCGCCGTCACTCGCCTCGCCGTACCTGCGCCTAAGGTACCAAGCCCTCCTCCTCTTGCGGTGGTCAATGCCATGTTTGGCTTTAGCATATGCTGTAGTTGTTGGCCAGGTGCAGTATTTTTTTATGTCCTTACTAGTCTATTTTGGTTCTTGGGCAAAAGCATGTGAGGATTAATGTGTTAGTACTTTGTGAAATAGTGAGAGGGAGCTTCTTGCTGTAGATATGGCTTTCACCCCTGTTCCAATCTCCGCAGTGTCATCCCTACCTTTGTTCCTATCAACCGATATGAACCCTGCCTTTCGAAGGAAAGAAATGCTAATTAATTAACGGTCAAGAACTGGTTGAAATGTTGAATGGATTTGGGTTTTAGTTGTTAGAAGTTTGTAGTTGATAATATCTTTTGGTCCCCATCTTCAATACAAACAGTCAGTTCTCAGCATTAAGTTTGCAGGGAGTTCAATACAAACATTGTAGCTGTCTCTAGAAATTTTTTGTAATAGTGCTCACTGCTATTCACACTTAACTTATTTATGATAACATTAAGTTTTTTTGTAATTTTCTCATCAAGTTTAATAGCATTAAGTTTTAATTTAGCCTTTGTTGCCAAAAAGAATCCTTAAGTAAGAGATGGCCAAGTGCACTCATTTTACTTATTAGCTCTCTCCCTCTCTCTCTCTCTGTATACATATATTGGAATTAAATTTAAGTATGTGCTTATACCACACTATTTACGTATATGCTACATTGTGCTTACTTTTCATATATGAGAAGACCAACATGGCATCCGCGCATTCTTCAACATCATCACCGGATGTGTCCCCTCCAAATCAAAACACTGAGGAAGAGGGTTATCGAAAAAGCTTAAGGGCCGATTTACCATCACAGAGGTCGATCGATCTGGGACCCCTCTCCTTCCTCACAAAGCAGTATTCGCATGGAGAAGAATGATCGGAATAGTTGCACGAGAACGAATTGAGATCACATTCGATTCGTGGAAGAGCGTGCCTGAGACTCAGAAACGTGAGCTGCTGACAGAAATTTTGGCATCGTTCGAGATCCCAGAAGAACACCAAGACACCGTGCAACGACAAGCCTTGCTAGCGACGTGCAAAGCATGGAAGAACTTCAAGAGCACGCTAGTCAAGGACTATGTGGTGAAGGACGAAATGCCCTTTCACAAATACCCATTCCTGGAACCACAGTAGGAAGAGTTCAAGGCGATGAAGACGACCAAAGATTTCAAAAGTACAAGTGCGGCGCACAAGGCCCTCCAGGCAAAAAACACACACCCCCACAGATTTGGCACAGCTGGGTATGCGGGTAAAATCCTGCAGTGGAGGAAGGAGGACGAACAGGCAGCCCTGTAGGACACCGCCCCGCCATTTGCCAACATCGGGGGACATCTCCTTTCGAAACCCTGCGGACCAGCAAGTGTCCCAGCGCCTGGTAAGATATCGACATGTACATATATACATCTAATTCACATCTCAATTCATTTCACAAACATAAAACATCCACTTTTATTAAGATTAGAGTCTACCATTATAATATCCCAAAACAACGAGCAGGTTACACAACAAGAACAGAGAAAAAGCAAAGATCCTCTATGCCTTCTCACCCCTGATGCAACGCATGAGCTGGATGTCTTTGACACCCACCATCGTCGGCGTTGATTGAGCGTCTGCACGGTTGGCACGAGCTAGTTGCTTCTGCGGTGTCTTGCCTCCCGTAGACTTGTGCGTCGTCTGCAAGGAGGAGGAGGACAGCAAGGAGGAGGACAGTAAGGAGGAGGAGGACAGCAAGGAGGAGGACAGTAAGGAGGAGGAGAACAGCAAGGAGGAGGAGAACAGTAAGGAAGAGGGAGCAAGGAAGAGGAGACCAGTAAGGAGGCTAGGTTTTGGTTATATTTATAGGGGACGGAGAGGGAGGGAGAGGCGGGAGTTCGAAATTTTTTGGCGAGGCGACATAAAGGCGGAGCTACGATCCGTGGGGTGAGGATTGGTGGATTTCTATTGGCTAGGATTGGGTTGAGAAGGATCGACGGGCCCAGTGGTCAGATTATCACAGACGGTTCTACATATAGAACCGTCTGTGATGAATGAATATCACAGACTGTTCTATATATAGAACCGTCTGTGAATTAGAGCACAAAATTTTATATACCGATGCAATATAAACAACTAGTCTAAAAAGATAAAATAGCAAAGTTTCATATAGCTTATATATTCCTATTTGAAAGGTTTCGATGAGATCTACAACTTTTCAGTTGAAGCAAAATCCAAATTCCGAAAGGAAGACCAAGAAAAAGGGCAAAAACAGAAACCAAAAACTTGCGACGCAGGTTTAGGTCCAAAGATGGCCGATTTTCAGAGTCTTGGAGGGTGACTGGCTTGAGCCAGTCATTTTTTTTGGATCGGACTCGTCGTTAGCTTTCTAACGAGTACAAGAACGTCAAAAACGGACACCGTATGCAAAAGTTATGCCTGTTTTACTGCAGGTGTGTCTCAAAACTGAATCATACTCGGACTTAAGCGGGAAAATATGAAATTTTGAGGGATTGTAAGGCGGGAAACGTATCACAGACGATTTTTATTATAAAACCATCTGTGATACTCGAATAACACAGACGGTTTTATAATAAAAACCGTATGTGATATTCCAGATTATCACAGATGGTTTTATAATAAAAACCGTCTGTGATATTCCAGTATCACAGACGGTTCAGCGGTAAGAACCGTCTGTGAAACTCCTTTTTCCCGCCACAAATACCACAGACGGCCTCCAAATTAAAACCGTCTGTAATAGTGTACATCACAGATGGTTTCACAAAACCGTCTGTGATTTGGCGTCTAGTATTAGGCTTTCTGTGGTAGTGTAACGCGCTTGTTGCTCATGTGTAATTACAGCTAGCAGATACTGTAATTGAGAGGATGGAGCATCAGATTTTTGTATGTCCCCATCGGATTGCTATTTTCATGGATTTTATTATGGACTTGCAAAATGGTGGGTTTGGTTGGAGGATGAAAACTTTATCCAATACAGATTTTTCTAGCTACCATAACCGTAGCTGCCCTTTCCCCTTGGTCAGAAACATCTTCGAAATCATACTTCTATTTTGGATGATTTTGAAAGCATTTGATGCTTCGGATTTGTTTAGAACAATGATGTATTTTTCATTAGAAGGTATAGTATCTTTTGTGCTCTGCATTGATTGATTCATGCATCCACCAATTAGTACTAAACAGCATGTGCTCTGGATCTGGTGGCTGCTATCAACAAGCTCCCCATGCAGCCAGCCAGTCCCTTTGTTCCCAGATCAGCTGTGCTACCTAGAACGAGCAGTAGTATTGCTAGGTTTTGGTGCCAATTTGGGTGAGAAACATATAATCCAATTCCAAAGTATAATACCAAAATTGTTTGTTTCGCTCACATCGATGCCTAAATCCTGCCTCACATTTGGGCCGATTTTTTTGTTCGTAGGGATTTAGGATAAAGAGGCAAGTATATAATAAACTAATTTCTGGCGGCTTAGAAGAGTCACCACAACATCAAGATGCATGTTGTTCCCCATTCTCTCTTTCGGTTATTCCAAAAAAAAAAAAACCCATCCGATATGTTCAAAGAAGGATTCTGTTATGTACTAGGTGATATGCGCTGCAAGACTTTTTTTATCAGCTACATGATTCCGCTTTTCTTCATATATTGCTGAATTTTAGCTTTAGTCAATGCAAGGGGACATAAAGCGATGGAGATGGTGCTGTTACTAAAATATAATTACCATTCGCAAGCGCATGCAGTGCTCCTTTGCAAATTATGCAGACATTCTTCTAAGAAAGACTTTGTTGTATGTAAAAAAAACACTTAGATACTTATTGGTATTAGATAAGTACCTGCCTATTCCTACTGCCTTCGATACTGTAAATTTTGTTGGTGTTGTTAGACCATGTGGTCTAGTCTAAAATATTTTGATGACGAATAATTGACAATATTAAATTTGTGATGAATAATTGATAATGTTGCTTGCTGTTACGAGAGTAGCGTAGTCGTCGTTATAGCCTGTCTTCCACTCATGGTCTAGCTATGGATTCACCTTGAGCTCATCCCTAGAACAAGTGTTTGATGACCAATGGAGTGGTGCCCAACCGTTTATTCTTTTTTTTTTTGAATTTTCGGTCATTTAGGTTTTTACCCAAACCTTTTGATCATTTTCATGATTTTAATTTGTTTAGCATGACAAACAGTTCAAGATAATAACTAGTTTAGCTCAAATAAATCTTTAAGGAGAATATGTTGAATCTCTAGCCCTAGCAATGTGGGGTACGAGAGTTACAAGCACTTCGTCTAGCCATATGCACAGACAGTCTGTGTCAGTACCATGTCAAGTGACCACTTGTTTCGCTCGGTTTTCTTTCAAGGTTTCGCTATATGCTTGGATCTGACTTTACAGCTTCTAGTAGCTGTTAGAGGTCAAGAATCCTTTTGGAATACCAAGTAGGGGATGATTTCGGTCAGGTAATTTTGGATTTATGGTTTGACTTTCTACAATATCTAACTTTTAAACAGACTGTTTTTTAAGGGGTTTTGTTAAACGTCATCCGGATGTTTTCTTCCTAACTGTCATCCAGATTTAGGATCATTGGATTAGAGATCCAATGGCCATGAATTCTCCTCCATGAATTCTACCCCTTCCCCCTTTAAAAACAAGAGGCGCTTTGATCTCTAATCCAAAGGTCACAATTTTGGATGATAATTAGAAAGAAAATATCCGGATAATGCCTATACACTCCCTTTTTTAAGATAGGTCTACAAGTAGATTGTAGTAGAGCTATCTTGACTTCATCTATATCGGCTAAAATTACATGCGAGTATCTCTCTTTTGCATCCTCTCTCTATCACGAACAGCGAAAATTAAAAATTTTAAACTAAAAGCTATAAGCCACAATAAAAAAAAACACACCCTTTAAGTTAGCTCTTCTTCACCCCCACTCTAGTGGGTACCATCACTACTACAGAAAACAACATTACAGACGGTTCAGAAACGTCATCACAGACGGTTTTCTGAACCGTCTGAATTTATGGGTCAGTGATAATCTAAGGTTATCACTGACGGTTTTAAAATCGTCTGTGATTATCACATATCACAGACGGTTTTTAAGTAAAACTCGTCTGTGATATATGATTATCACAGACGGTTTTTAATGAAAAACCGTCTGTGATATTTCTTCCTCCAAATTCTAAATCTATTTCTGTTTATTGGCTAGCCTCAGGAAATGCTAGCCATGCCCTCTGAAACAAGCAGATAATCACAGACATAAAACATACAATTCACACATCTCATTTCATTTCAGATACATTTCACATCTCAATTCATTTCACAGACATAAAACATCCAATTGACAACGCACTTCATTTGATCACAAACATAAAGCATCCATTTCGCAAATCAATTAATTGAATTGAAATAAAATATCCATTAACAAATACACAATTACAAAAGATCTACACTGCATTTGCACTTAAAAAAGGTTCGTTGATTATGTATCTATGGTGTGGAGTGGAACCGGCCTTCTGGCTTTATGACTTGAGTCAGCAAAAAGTACGCCAACTCTGCTCAAATCCGTCCAAGATCAGGCTGTTTCAATGGAGTTGACGAGATGTTCGCAGTCTGTCGATAGGAATATCAATGTGCGTATATATGTAACGTGATAAGTATGAAGTAATTATGGGAAGATTGACAAACCTTAGAATTGGTGATCCTCGAGGAATCGAGGAGTAGTTCCATATGTTGGCAAACGTAGTATCCACATGTGTTGCCATTTCGCTTTGGTGGCACTGCAAAAATGGAATGTGTTAGTTCAAGAGGCTGTTGCATAGGATTAATTAATGTGAAATAGTGAATACCTTAAAATCTCGAGCATGTGTCAGCAGGCCTTTGGCCCCGCGCTTCGAGTCACCTCCCATTTGAATGTACATCGCGAACGTCCTACGTGATTCGAAAAAGTTAACCTTAGTCATTCGGAAGAAAAGAAAGAGTACAATATAGGTATGTATGGAGAATATGTACTTACCTATCGATTACTTGGCTGACAACTGTGAAGTCCATTTTATTCCTACTTAGGGAATCAAGGTAATATACCTTGTTCCATTTTGGTACAATTACTATTAAAATCCAATGAAAGTTCTGATGGAAGGGCATAAGTACATATTCCTTATTGAGGCAACCCATCAGTCCTGCTGCAATGTACCTCTCGACGATGGCTGTATCCCGGTCGATGGTATCCTTGGCGACCAAGTGTGGGTCCAAGAAACCAGCCGATGAGTTGGATAATCTAGCTTTAGTCAGCATGTATCTATATATATACACACGAAAGCAACAAATTAGATATGGCATTTATCGGTATGATATGAGCGGAGGCGTGATTGTACACACTTACGGCGTCGGCATCGAATGATTGAGGCGTCGAGGCGTTGGCGTGAGCAGATCGAATAAATCCTCAAAGGCGACCACGAACATACACTCTTGAAGACCGTGGTGGAAATCATCCGGCGTGAATTTGTGATGATACTTGAGGTCCGTTCTCCCTCTGGCTTATTGGACTGCTGCATATACCACGTGTGCAATTGTACGCAACTATATGCTAGGCGTTCGAGGGCTTTTTGCTCGAGCAACGGCTCGCCAAGCACGAATTTGCGGGCCAAAGGTAGGTACGGTATATCATCATTGGTCTTCTTTGCTTTGCCCTTGCTGGCCTTGCTGCCTCGGCTATATTTCGACTTCACGGTAGTCGACTTTGAAGGTAGCAGCGGTGCAAGTTGCTCTGGCGAGAATAGCACCTGTGGAGATAGCACCGGTGCAGTTTCGGGTGGTGGAACCGATTGGTCTTGTAATGGAGATGGCACCGGTGCAGTTTCGGGTGGTGGAACCGATTGGTCTTGTAATGGAGATGGCACCGGTGCAGTTACCGGTGGTGGAACCGACTGGTCTTGTAATGGAGATGGCACCAGTGCATGTTGCTCTGATCCTGCCACCGGTGAAGAAGCCTCCAGGGAGATGTCGCTTTTGGGCCACTAGATGAATGTTCCAATGGCCTGTCCTAGAGTCACGATCTCGTCATTGGGGGGCTTCAGTAGCGGGACCACCTCAAAATTAACATGCACACCATCCACATTAACTTTTGCGAAGCCTGGCGCTAAAGCTTGACCGTGCACCATGGCCCCGATACTGATTTAATATGCACGGCCCCAAGCAGCGTACAAGGAATGGAGCCATATCTCACTTGAAGCACGCACCGTAGGCTCCTACATAACGATACAAAATTAGCTACTCGAATAGGCCTATCAATGGAGCAAGCATTCGAGAGGTAATAATTATTACCAGGATGTCGTCCACAGGAAATTTGGCATGGGTTTGCGTCGGATTGGACGCGCAGCTACTCGGACGGTTGTGCAGGCTAGCTAGCACAGGAGCGGCGGTAGCGGCCTGCTAACTTTCTGTTTGTTTCCGCACCTCATCTCTGAATACATAAGCCAGCTCACCCATTAGCTCCTCTCTAAGAGATTCCTTGATCTCTTCTCGTAGCTGTGCATCACGCTCGGCTTTGTTTCTCTTCCTACGCCGATACATTCCGGAGTCATCTTGGAAACCATGTTTCCAAGGAACGTAAAGCCCAAGGCCTCTCGTATGACCCGTGTGCTCGTTGTTTCCCAGGGCCACGGAGAGCATATCATTCTCCCTTGTTCCCTGGAATGATCCCAGGGTAGATTCAAAACTCAGCTCTTCCTACAAGAGCACGACATATCATTTCAATTCGTACGAAGTTGTAGAGTAATTACAAGCTACGTAGTTCGATCGATATCTTACAAGGCGCTGGGACACTTGCTGGTCTGCAGGGTTTCGAAAGGAGATGTCCCCCAATGTCGTTGTCGATGACCTTGCTCTAATCCAATTTTGAGCGCGGTCATCCGGGATATTGGAAAATGGCGGGGCGATGTCCTGTGCAGCTGCCATGTCATCCTCCTTCCTCCACTGCAGTATTTTACCCGCATACCCAGCTGTGCCAAGTCTGCGGGGGTGTGTGTGTTTTGCCTGGAGGGCCTTGTGCGCCGTACTTGTACTTTTGAAATCCTCGGACGTCTTCATCGCCTTGAACTCTTCCCATTGTGGTTCCAGGAATGAGTATTTATGAAAAGGCGTTTCGTCCGTCTCCACGTATTTCCTGACAAGCGTGCTCTTGAAGTTCTTCCATGCTTTGCACGCCGCTAGGTAGGTTTGTCGTTGCACAGCGTATAGGTGTTCTTCTGGGAACTCGAACGATGCCAAAATTTCGGTCCACAGCTCACGTTTCCGAGTGTCAGGCACGTTCTTCCACGAATTGTATGTGATCTCAATTTGTTCTCGTGCAACTATTCCGACCATGCTTCGGAATGCGTTTACTGCTTTCTGAGGAAGGATAGGGACCCCAGATGCATCCACCGCTATGATGGTCTGTCGGCCCTCAGGCTTCTTCGATAGCCCTCTTCCTTGGCGTCTTGATGTTGGAGCGGACGCCTCCGGCGATGGTGTTGAAGAATGCGCGGGTGACATGTTGCTCATTTTGTGGGTCTATTAGGATAAGATGAGAAAGTGCCATACCATAAGATAAGAAAGTGCAATATCTATCTATTTTGCTCAATATTGGCGATATATACATATATAATGGTAACAACATGAAGCAACAAGCATCAATAATAGAATCAATAACAGCAATATGAAGCAACAAGCAATATGAAGCAACTAGCAATATGAAGCAACAAGCTCTCAAAGTTTGAATTGATTAATTTGTGCTCTCAAATTGTAGGGTTGCACAAGATTAATCTTGGCCGTCTCGCTACTGAATCATATACTCTTCCTTGATTGGTTATGCCAAATAATGAATTCAGTCATTTGAGCTCAGATACAAACTCTACAATCTCAAGATCAATATATCCAGCATGTATATATTCAGACAGCAGTATGTAATAAAGCAAATCCATGCAAATACAAGTTAACTTTCACTCAATGAAATAGTCTTTAACTTGTCAAAATTAATTCCTAACAGATCAGTATATGGAATTGGTATAATATGAAAACAGCAAGAACCGAATGGCACAAGAACAATATATCAATGTCTAGAGAATGTCTTCCAGTACAAACTTAATTGTGATAACAGAGTTGTGATAATTAGAGCTCAAAGACTAATTCAACCAATCTCAGTATATGATTTATATCATCATCGAGCAACAACCGATCCCACAAGCAATATATGAAAGATTAACAGACTTGCACGACGACGGGGGGCTCGGGGAGGTGGCCGGCGAGGAGTAGAGGGAAGAGAGGAGAGGAGTAGAGGAAGGGGAGAAGGAGAGAGGAGAGGAGTAGAGGAAGGGGAGAAGGGAGGGGTGATGTGGACAGAGAGAGGGGTTATGTGCCTATACTGTATACTATATACTATATACTAACACAACAAGCAATGTAATATGTACCAATGTAAACTAAGCAACTGCAGTAAACAATGTACCAATGTAGTATGTACCAAATAGCAAATTAAACTAAGCTACTGCAGTTAACAATGTACCAATGTAGTATGTACCAAATAGCAAATTAAACTAAGTTACTGCAGTAAACAATGTACCAATGTAGTATGTACCAAATAGCAAATTAAACTAAGCTACTGCAGTAAACAATGTACCAATGTACTATGTACCAAATAGCAAACTAATTAAGCTACTGCGATAAACAATGCTCACAATGCTCAAAACCTAGTCCATCACGAAGCGCTCACAATACTCAAAACCCTAGTCCATCACGAAAGTGCTCACAATGCGACGGTAATCGAGGAGGTGGCGGCGAGGGGCTCGGCGAGGGGCTCGGGAGGCGGCGGCGGCGGGCTCGGCGAGGGGCTCGGGAGGCGGACGGCGGCGGCTCGGCGAGGGGCTCGAGGAGGCGGGCGGCGACGGGCCGATGAGGGGCTTGGGGAGGCGGACGACGACGAGCTCGGGGAGGCGGCGGCGACGGCTCGACGGAGGCGGCCGGCGACGGCTCGGGACGGCGGCGGTGACGGGCTCGGGAGGCGGCCGCGAGGGCTCGGGAGGCGGAGGCAATGGCGGGCTCGGGATTTAATTAGATCTAGATCGAATAAGCTGCGCAGCGCACACGGAAAACCCTAGCGGTGGGTATATATAGGAGGTTATCACGAGCGGTTCTAAGTTGAACCGTGCGTGATAAGCCTTTGCGATCAGTAGTTATTAAGACAACACCAATAACCACAGTTGCATTCATATCAACCACCAAACAATTGCATTCATATACAACACCAACCATTGCATTCACACAGTGTATTTCTTGATACATTTTGTCATTCTCAAATACATCACACTGCAGCATTGTTCTATACATAAATGCATGCCAATTCACATGTACATCACACATATACATCACATATACATAAATGCCAATACACATATACATTTTCACATATGCATTTTGTCACACATTTTCACATATACATCTCAAAATTGACTATATCACACATTTTCACATATACATCTCAAAATTGACTATGTCAGACATTTTCACATATACATCTCAAAATTGACTATATCACACATTTTCACATATACATCTCAAAATTGACTACATCAGACATTTTCACATATACATCTCAGAATTGACTACATAACACATTTTCACATATACATCTCAAAATTATCACACATTTTCACATATACATTCTTATTGTACTTGCTTATTTTCTTTAAAAATTAGCCCTTCATCATGATCAATGCGTACGTAACTAGTTTTGTCACGTTGTTCATCGTCGACCCTTATGCCATTTCCAAAAGGAGGTAACTCGTCAAATTGATTGTATTCCTCCTCGTCCACTATATTCTCCACTCCGACAATTCTCCTTTTTCCATGAAGAACTACATGGCGTTTCTTATTTGCCGGGTCGGTTACATAGAAAACTTGAACAACTTGATTGGCGAGTACGAATGGTTCATCTTTGTACCCGACACGTTGGAGGTCCACGGTCGTGACACCGTACTTGTCAACCTTCACCTGTGGGAGATGCACCCAACGGCAGCGAAATAAGGGGAACTTGAAAACCACATAGTCGAGCTCCCAAATCTCTTCTATGAAGCCATAGTACGAGTTTATCGACCCATCGGTACTGAATGCATCTATGCGAACACCACTGTTCTGGTTAGTGCTCTTGACATCCTGAGACTGCGTATAGAATGTGTACCCATTTATGTCATATCCTTGCCATATCACAACTGTAAATGTCGGCCCTTTTGCCAACCATGTCAGCGTCTCACTCGGCGAGCTCCTAGCGATTTGCTCCTTCAACCATTGGTTGAACCGACGGTTGTGTTGCCTCATGATCCAAACATCCGCGCTCCGGATTCATTGCGAAGCACATCCTTGTGCCGGTCCACATAAAGCGCCACTTCAGTCATGTGTTGTAACACCGTGAAATGGGCTTGAGTATACGTGTTCATATCTCGAGTGATTGCTTTCCTTCCGATAGTTCCGAGACCCTTCAGCCTCCCCTCATGACGATATTGAGGGACACCTATCGGTTGAATCTGAGCCATATAATCGACACAAAACTCAATGACCTCTTTGCTTGCATAACCTTCGACGATGCTGCCCTCCGGCCGAGAACGATTCCGTACGCAGGACTTGAGAATTCTCATGAACCTCTCAAATGGGTACATGCTACGTAGGAATACGGGACCGCACATTTTTATCTCCCACACAACGTGAACAATGAGATGGACCATGATATCGAAAAACAAAGGAGGGAAATACATTTCAAGGTGACATAGAGTCATCACCACCTCGTCCTGTAGAGCATCTAGTCCTTCGGGATCGATGACCTTCTGAGCAATCGTGTTAAAGAAATAACATAGCCTCATGATTGTCTCTCGGACTTTGATCGGCAAAATATTTCTAATTGCAATAGGGAGCATCTGTGTCATCAGCACATGACAATCATGAGACTTCATGCCATTTAACTTCAAATCTTGCATCGAAACAAGTTTCTTCACGTTGCCGGAGTAACCAGACGAAACTTTGACACCATGCAAGCACTGGCATAGTTCTGTTTTCTCAGCCTTGGACAGAGTGTAACACGCAGGGGGAAGGTACGTTCGTCCATTATCAGTGTTTGTCAGTGCTAACTCAGGCCTGATGTCCATGTCAGCCAAGTCAAGCCGTGTGTTGACGTCGTCCTTTGTTTTATCACGGATGTTCAGTAAGAGACCAATCAAGCTGTCACATACATTCTTTTCTACGTGCATGACGTCGATGCAGTGTCGAACATCTAGGTACTCCCAATAAGGTAAGTCCCAAAATATTGATCTCTTCTTCCAGGTATTCTTCTCATGAGCCCTCAATTTACGTCCCTTTCCGAGGACAACATCTAAATCCTTAACCATATCATAAACCTCGTGTCCCCTTAAATGCCTTGGAGCTGAACCGTCTTCCTTCTCTCCGTCAAATTGTTTCTTCATCTTGCGGTGTGGGTGAGCCCTCCGAAGGAACCGGCGGTGACGCATTTAGACGGTTTTGCGTGAGTGGTTCAGCCACACACTCTCGGTACAATCTAAACAGTGAGTACAAGCTTTGGCGCCTTTTGTACTATGGCCTGATAGGTTACCAAGGGCAGGATAATCATTTATGGTGCAGAATAATAAGGAGCGCAGAGTGAAGTTATCTCGTTTGTATGCATCCCATACCTGTACCCCTTCGTTCCATAGTACTTTTAGATCTTCCACCAACAGTGCTAGGAACACATCAATATCATTCCCAGGTTGTTTTGGCCCTTGGATAAGTATCGACAGCAAAATATACTTTCGCTTCATACACAACCAAGGAGGAAGGTTATAGATGCAGAGAGTCACGGCCCATGTGCTATGTCATTGCTCATGCTCTTGAAAGGATTCATTCCATCTGTACTCGGTCAAACCTTATATTCCTTGGTTCTGCACGAAGTCTGCAAAACTCCTATCGATGTTTCTCCACTGCGCGGAATCAACAAGGTGTCTTATCATTCCATCCTTCTTGCGCTCCTCCGAGTGCCAACGCAGCAGATTTTGTCTCCTTTGGATTTGCAAAAACCTTTTCAAGCGGGAATTATAGGAAAATACCATGCCACCTTAGCAGAGGTCCTTTCTTCGCCTCTGTTCCTCGCCATCATCGATTGATTGTTACGTTTGTATCGGGATCGTTGCACAATGACATACATGCATGTTTGCATACTCTTTACGGTAGAGGATACAATCGTTCGGGCATGCATTTATTCTTTCTACTTCCATTCCCAACGGACAAAGAACCTTCTTGGCTTTATACATGGTTTTAGGCAACTCATTTCCCTCCGGAAGCATGTCCGCTAAAAGACCTAGCAGCGCCGTGAAACTCTTGTCGGACCAACCGTTGCTTGCCTTCAATTTCAACAGTTCAAGCACGGCCGACAACCTCGTGTACTTGCAGCCCGTGTACAAAGGTTTCTCCGAGTCCTCCATCAAGCCCCGGAATTTAACATACTCTCTCTCATCATAGTTCTTTTCTACATTGCGAAGCATCTGATCCAGATTATCATCGTGCAACCTATCCGAATCCAAACGACAATCGACATCATCCGGCGGCATGTCATTCACTTCACCGGTGATGTCATCCGGCGGCATATCATTCACTTCACCGGCGATGTCATCTAGCGGCATATGATCATTCACTTCGCCATGACTGGTCCAACACGTATAATCCTTTTTGAAACCCCTCCGAATCAAGTGCGTTTCAATTTGCCCTCGGTTCTTAAACATCTTCAAATTCTCACAGTCAGTGCATAGACAACACATATATTCCACCCCCTTATTCAACATATCCTCCTCGGCGGCTCTTATAAAAGTAGACACGCCATTAATGTACTCTTCACTCACACGGCTCGCGGCATACATCCAGCTTCGGTCCTACGTTACGTACATATATAACAACTTAGTATTAAAATTTAGATTAACTAATTATTACTACATATATACCGGCCACATTTATTATATTGAGACTTAATTTGCTAGCTCAATTCATATTATGAACACAACAGCTATTATATAACCAACAATTTTGCAAATTAACCATCTTCAATAACACTCATGGATTACTTAGACCAAAATTGTAATGCAATTAAAGAAAAAATAAATTTCATTACTAACCATATCTAGAGCAACCAGGAAAGTATGAATCTTCAAAGCTCAATCTCTGCCTCTTCCCACCAAATTAACTGGCCTGAAATCGCCTAGCTTCCTCCCGAGTGAAAAAGTGCGCAGCAGTGGCTAGATCTCGATCGAAATGAAGATAGATGTGGTCTGAGCAGCGCAATAAATGCCTTAGTGCCATTATCACAGACGGTTTTTAATTAAGAACCATCTGTGAATTATCACAGATGGTTTTTAATTAAGAACCGTCTGTGATAACCAGCTTATCACGAGCGGTTTTTATTAAAACCGTGCGTGATATCTGGATTATCACAGACGGTTCTTAATATAGACCGACCGTCTGTGATACTCCTTTTTCCCGCCACAAATACCACAGACGGCCTCCAAATTACAGCCGTCTGTAATAGTGTTCATCACAGACGATTTCAGAAAACCGTCTGTGATGAGACATCTACTATGAGGCTTTCTGTAGTAGTGCATGGTCCTACATGAACCCTTCTAACTTCCACAGACCACATCCTACCCCCTAACAAAAGTTTGTATGTGTGTAATTGCTCGTGGAAATTTAAGGAAATCATTTGTGTAAGCTGGACAGCACCGGACTTGGGTAAAGACGTACGATGGCACAAATGAAAGCTCCACCCATGCCTCGGCCATAGTCATCAGCAAAATATGGGCCTGTTCTTTTACAGTTTTTAGCTTCAACTTTTAACTTTTCTACAGTAACTAGCTTTTAAATGGAATATCTTTTAACTACAAACCCGGCTTAGAACTGGATCCATCCTGTACACCTTGACTGCCCCGACTGCGTCCTTACAAGCACCAATGTACAAGGTTTTGAGTACGGGAGATCTTGAATCGAATCGGATCACTGATGTTTTGCTAACTCACATTGTAGAATATAAGATCCTATTTGGTTATGGCGAATTGTACATTTTCTCACTCTACTACATCTTTAAATGTATACTGATGTTAGAACTTTTTAGTCATAATTGACATAATTAAATTTATAATTGCCTATCTATTACCATACATAGGATGGCTATAGCCAACAGTTTTTTTTTTTTTTGCTAGAATCGTGACAATGTTAGTATTCTACCAAATTAAAGATTCTGTATAAGGTCGAATTGTTCCACTACTCAATCCGGATTGTAGGGTATATATTAAGATTATAAGGTTCAAATCGAGATTGTTACAGCCTTGCCGATGCCTATATACTCCCCTTCAATTTTTGCGTTGGTTCTTCTTGGTCGTTGGGCCGTCGATGGCATGGCCAGGGCCATTTATTTGCCTTGCGTGTCACAATCATGCGGTTTATTTCCACGCCAGACACGTGAGCGGATAAAATCAACGTACCAATCTCACGCTTATCCGAGTCCTGAGCACGGCGATAGCGCCGTGGATGGCCAGCACTACGTGATAAGATGCTGCACGACGCACGCTGCCTTCTGCCCTAGTTGAACCATACAATTCCATAACTGCCCATATAAATGCACCGGCAGCCAGCAGTTGCTTTACCCAACACACATTTGTGCCCTGCTGATCGTACGACCAGGTATATCTCTGTGTCTGTACAGGACGTCATGGCTAGCTCGGTCTCCTCAATCCTCCTCGTCGTCTCCTCCGTTCTCCTCGCCGCCGCCTATTTCCGCCGCAACGCCGGCTACGCCAACTGCAGCATTTCCGCTGCCACCTCCACGTACCTCCACTTCTACATGCACGACGATTACGCCGGCCCACACCCCACGGCCGCACTCGTCGTGCCTGGCAGGCCGCCGCTATCAGACAACGCAGCCGACGCGGCGGCGTCTCCCTCCCCACGGCGGTTCGGCGACATCGCCGTGATGAGCAACGCGCTTACGGAGGGGCCCGGGCGCGGCAGCGCCCGCGTGGGCACGGCGCAGGGTTTCACCGTGCGTGTGGCGGAGCGCGGCGCCGTGAACGCCGTGAACATGCACCTGGTGATGGAAGCCGGCGAGTACGGTGGCAGCTCGCTGGCGTTGAACGGCAGAGTCGACACGGACACTGAGGTGCGCGAGTCGGTGATCGTCGGCGGCACCGGCCGCTTCCGGTTTGCGCGGGGCTACGCCCTGAGCAGGAGCTACGACTACGACATGGCCAAAGGAGGCGTTGTTGAGATAGATGTGTACGTGCACATGCAGGACGCTTAGCCATGTATGTATGGCGCCCGTGCATGCGTGAGCTTTGTTCCTTTGGTGTGCTTATATATGCATGTTATGGCTAAACTTTATAAAAACGAAATCCCAATTACGGCCAGCTAATCTATACTCTCCGAGAAGGCAATACCTAACAATTCTTTTTGTTATCCCGACGGTTCGCGGCTGCATGGGAATAAATAGAATTTGGCGAAATTAACAAGAGAGACTAGGGGAAGTTCCGATGGTATAGCTCAGCTCCTCCAGCTGCCCTCCACTCCTCCTCTCTCTTCCTCACCTCCGCTGCCTCCCTCCTTGTCATTGTCGCTGTCATGCCAGTGGCAGCTCCGTGTCACTACCACAGAAAGGGTTATCACAGATGGCTTAAAGCCGTCATCATAGATGATTTCTGAACAGTCTTAATTTATGTGTCTATGAGAACAGGTGGTAGTAATGGCTCTCAAACCGTCTGTGATAAGTTACAACACATACGGTTTTTCAAAACAACCGTCTGTGATATATCAAATATCACAGACAGTTTTTAAAAATATCCGTCTATGATATCTGACGTATCACAGATGGCTAATACCAAAAGCCGTGATATGTCAGATATCACTAGGACTGTGCATTCGGTTAGTTCGGTAAAATCGGTTCGGTATATACGGTAAATACGGTATTGTTAGTTCGGTAGTATATGGTATTTTTGAAAATACGGTTCGGTATCGGTAAATCCTAATTTATTTCGGTGCGGTATCGGTAAATACCATATTTACCAAAGTTAACGCAAATTGCAAAGATATAGTGACTAGCGAGACAAATAGACTTACTAGAATGGACCTTAGCCTTTTACAGACAAGTACTTACTCACTGTACTAACAGTCTCCATCAAAACACTCAGATTCTTTAACAGTGCAGTGACCAAATAGTAATACTAGTACAAAAGTATAAAGCTCATTCCTTGAGACTGGAGTTGATTAATTACTACACAGGTAACTCACAACATTACAGCTAATATACCAGACTCAGTGGTAGCCTGTTAGGTAGTATATATTCATCAAATAAGAGCAATGATGAAACAAAGTTAAATAGGCATGAACTTTGCATAGTAGATTAAACAGAAGAAGCTGGTATGGAAAGAACCTGGCCGAAGAATCTTAATCCTTTGCTGTCCCATAGACCACCAACTCAAGAAGTTGAGACAAATGCATATCCTTTTGTTGGCCTGAGTTGTGAATTCCTTCGATCAATTTAATATGTATATCTTAATATATACAGAAAGAAGATTATGCCCTAACTGCCTTCTTATGGACTTTGATGCCATTTGTGAGGGATTAGTTAAGGTATGCCATGTCAGATTATAAGACAAGTCATGATGCCTGGTTGAAAGCAAACCAAACGAAAAGCCAAGAATACACTCCTAGTATGATGAAAATTTTAACCAATCTTGAGACAGTAATAATGCCAGAGCCATCAAGGGTGTTTACCGATAAATTTATATATATATATGTATGTAGTGCTTGCGGTCCCATGTAATCATGATGTGATGTACCTTTGAGGCTCTGAGAGCAGAGACCGGAAGCTAGTGTCTGTCGCATGCTACATTCCGCGCGCATTCGGTTTTTTGGTTTCTTCGGGTTTTTTTTCGGTTTTTCCCGAAAAAATCGAACACCAAAAAACCTAAAATATAAAAACCGAACCGAATACTGAAAACCGGTCAAACTGAGTTGATCGGTTCGGTTTGGTTTTTTTGGTTCGGTTGAGATGTGCACAGCGCTAGATATGACAGACGGTTCTTAAATATAGTTGTTTGTGATATCTGACATGTCACAGATGACTTATACCAAAAATCATCTGTGATATATCATATATCACGGAGCGTTCTTAAACATAGTCGTCTGTGATATATAACATATTACAGATGGTTTGGTATTACAAACCATCTATGATAGCTATTTGAATAGCTAAATTATTTTCTGTTTTAGAGCCAGCCTCAGGAAATGCTAACTATGCCCTTTGAAAACAAGCAAGCAGATCACATATATAGCACACGACAATCATTTCACATGTCTCACAAATAAATTAAACAACTGAATGAAGTACAATTGAATTAATTATTTGATTAAACATAACTGAGTGAATGATAATTGAATGAAATGTTTGAATATCTAATCATCGATCATCGCTGGGGTTGAACTCTCCATTCGGGTGAATGACCTCCGCCATCAAGAATTCAGAGAGCTTTCCTCGAACTTCGGTAAGTTTGTTAAAATCGAATGCACTTGAGTTGAATTCCACGCGTTAAAATCATTTATATATATATATATATATATATATATATATATATATATATATATATATATATATATATATATATATATATATATATATTGATAATCATGAAATAAATATTGGTAGGTTGATAAACCTCTAGATTTTTCATCTTAGTGCCCATGATTTTCTGCATATATCTGCAAATGTAGAATTAACATACGTTGCCCATAGCTGCTGGTGGCACCGCAAAAATAGAATTACAAATATAGGTATTGTCAGTTCTATAGACATTATTACGAAGTGTGATATAGGATTGTTGTGTTGTAGCGGGTACTGAAAATTGCGTCCTGTGTCGCAGTATGGCGCTAGATTCCTTGTGTGTCCCTCCCCAAGCAATGTAAGCGCTGAACGGCCTACATGATTCCAAAAGGTTGGCCTTGGCCATTTTGAACAAAGGGAAGGCTATAATACAATTATGTATGGAGGAAATGGGTTTATCTATCAATTGCTTGATGCACATGGGTGAAGTCATGGTTGTTCCAAAGTAGGGAATCAATGTATATTATTACAATCAGAATATAGTGAAACCTAGTCATGTATGTCGCCATAGTGATTAATCCTAAGTTCATGTTGCATATAAAGTACACATGAAACTTGTATGGCAACTAGTGAAACACTTACCTTTAATTGAAGGGTACCATAATATAGTCCTTGTCACTCTGAGCAAGCAAGTATGTCATTATGTAATCTTCGACGAAGGTTGAGTTTTTCTTGATGTATTGCTCAGAGACCAAGTGTGGGTCAAGGAAACACACCGATTCTCGCCATCGCTGGACTTGTTGGATCATGGATCTATACAAAAGTAATGAGTTACGATATTTATCGACATTACGTGAATGTAGAATTTTGGTTGTATAGTACACTTACAGTGTCCAATATCATAGAAGTAAGGCGTCGAGTCCGTCGAGGTTAAATAATCTGAATAAGTTTTCAAAGGTCATGGCAAAGTAGCCCAAGTTGTGGAGGAAATGCGCCTCTGTATGTCTCACAATGAATCCACCGGTTTGGCTTTTTATTGGACCTCTGCATGTACCAAGCAAGCAAAGTCCTACAAACCAGACCAAGGCTGGGTAATTGTGACTCGAGGACCAACGATACTCTGGACTTGTACTTTCAGGGCCCAGGAGGCACCTTAATCTTCTTTGGTTGAGCCTTAGCATCTCGCTTGCGATACATCTTTGATGTCATCTCCATAGGAGCCGATGCGATGGCCTTCTGAAGTGGAACTTTAGGTGAGTCATAGAAGGTTCTGTTTGACAGGCATAGTCGTGTGGAGATCGTGGCACGAAAGTGTGTAGGATGATGTCCCTCTTGGGCCACTAAACGAATGTGTGGACGGTACCCCCTAGTGTCATGATATCTTCATTGGGGGCTTCTCAAGTGAGACGGCCCTAGAAACGTCATTAATCATTTCCACTTGGACCTTCACAAAACCAATCCCTAGCTGGGCACCATGCACCTGCATCCCTTGCAGGCATGGAAACGCCATCCCCTACCCAGTGTCAACAGGATGGAGCCAACAAGCCTGACTCTAAGGATGCATACCGTGGGCTTCTACAAAATGATACACGATGAGCTAAGACATCCACCAGGTCTATCTATGTAGCATTCTGGAGAGGTATATTACTTGGATGTCATCGATAGGTAAGTCAGCATTGCTATATTCATAAAGTGGTGTGGACGCGGTGCTACTCAGATGATGAGAGGAATTGGGTACCACAATAATGGGGGTGGCTTACGAGTGGTTGCAAACTTCTCTCAGTTCTTCCCTTAGTGAATCTATCTCTCCTTAAAGTGAATCAGATAGCTCTTCCTCAAGTTATATACAAATCTCTTGTTTCATTTGTTCCTTCGCTCAGCCTTAGATCTTTTCCTACCCCCATATGTCTCAGAGTTTTTTGGGAATCTGTGCCTCCAAGGTACGTAAACTCCCCAGGCCTCACGAGTGACCTAGGTGCTCCTTGTTTCTTAGGGCATGGATAGTATATCCTTCTCCCTAACTGCTTTGAAGGAGTCTTGAGAAGATTCAGTAGTCAATATTTGTTACAAGAGGCAATATGTTATTTGAGACCCCATGAAGTTATGGACCTATTAACAACTAGGTAGTTTAATATATCTTATCAGGCATTGGGACACTTCCTTGTCTGCAAGGTTTTTGAAAGAGGAAACGTTTAAAGACGTGGTTGATGACCTCACTCTTAACTAGTTTCGGGTGTGCTCATTTGTGATCCTGACAAATGGTGAGGAGGTCTCCGATCGAATTGTGACCTTATCCTGCATCCTCCATTGTGGCATTTTACCAGCATACCTAGCAGTGTTGAGTCTGTGAGAGTGAGTGTTTTGTGCCTGGAAAGCCTTGTTGAAATTCAGTCATCGTCTTCATCCGCACAAAGGCCTCCCAATCAAATTCATTCTACATTGTGGAACTCCCTATCTTGGTTTATGACCTGAGACATCAAGAAGTACGCACATTGTCCTCGAATTTGTTGGAGCTTGGCCTATTCCAACATAGTTGTAGTGATGGACACAACCTATCGGTTGGAAGATCAATGTCATGCATACATATATATTGATAAGTATGAAATAATTATTGCAAGATTGATAAACCTAAGAATCATTGGTCTTTGTGGAACCAAGGAGTAGTTCCATGTTATGGCAAACATAGAATTCACAGGTGTTGCCTGATAGCTGCTGGTTGCACTGCAAAAATAGAATTTGTTAGTTTGAGAGGCATTACTATGAAGTGTCATATATAGGATTAATGTGTACTAGCAAATACTAAGAAATCTATATCATGTCATAAAGCGTTGATCTCTTCCTTGGATTTCCTTACAGTAGCAACGTATATGGCAAATGACCTACATGATTCGAAAACGTTAGCTTAGTCATTGCGAAGAAAGGAAAGACTACAATAGAGTTATATATGGAGGAAATGTATTTACAAATTGATTAATTGTTGGACAATTGTGAAGTCAGTTTTGGCCTTCCTTAGGGAATCAAGGTATATTACCCTGTTCCATTTTGGTATAACTACAATTAGAATCCAGTGGAACCTACACAAGTATGTCGTCATGGTTATTGAACCTAAGTTAGTGTTGCTTATAAAGTACAAATAAGCAATTATAGTTATTAGTGCAGCACTTACCCCTGGTTATAGGGCATAAGTATGAATTCCTTATTGTGGTGAGCCATGAATGCCTTCACCATATAATTCTCGACGAAGGATACATTCTCCTTGATGATATCCATGGAGACCAAGTGTGGGTCGAGGAAGCCTACTGGTGATTTCATTAATCTGACTTCAGATATATATATATATAGGACGCTGAAATGGGGCACCATGGTGTCTGGGCACCAAACCTCCCTGCCTTTGGATTGCTTTTAGATACGTGCAAGTGCAATGGTATATAATATATCAGGATGGAAAGTCTTAATCATAGATGGAAAGTCTTAATCATGAATGGAACGTCTTAATCATGGATGGAAAGTCTCAATCACACTAGCACGCATCTAAAAGCAATCCAAAGGTATGGAGACTTGGTGTCCAAACACCATGGTGCCCTCATTATTTATACTCTATATATATATATATATATATATATATATATATATATATATATATATATATATATATATATATAAGCAATGAGTTATATATGACACTTGATATTACATGAACATAGACCATTATTGTTACACACACTTACAATGTCCAGTATCGAATGAGTGAGGCATCGAGGGCATCGATTTTGAAGAGGAAGAACAAGTCCTCGAAGGTCACCATGAAGACACAGTCATGAATATCGTGCTGAAGATGGTATGGCCTGAACTTGATGCTAGCACCTGAGCACCATTGTCCCTATGGCTTGTTAGTCTATTCCATGTACCATGCATGCAATGTCTGGCAAGCCAGTGTAGGGTTTGGAGGCGCTCTATCGAGATGACCAACGGCTCGCCTAGCTCAAATTTCTGGGCCAACAGCAAGTAGGGGATGTTATCGATCTTCTTTAGTTTGCCCTTACCGCCTCGATTGTTAGAGGTCGACTTCAAGATAGTCGACTGTGCATGAGATGTAGATGCACTACGCCCTTGCCACATTGGTGCAGATAGCTCCAGTGCAGATAGCTCTAGTGGACTTGGCACTGGTGCAGATAGCTCCTCTGGACTTGAAGATGGTGCAGGAGCCTCCAAGCAGATGTCCCTCTAGGGCCATAGATGAATGTTCCAATGGCTTGCCCTAGAGTAACAACCTTGTCGTTTGGGGCATCTACAGTGGGATGACCTCGAAATTGGTGTGAACACTGTCCACATTCACTTTTGTGAAATCTGGCACTAGAATTACACTATGCACCAAGGCCCTAGCAATGGATGGATATGCATGGCCCAAGCAGCGTATAGGGCAATGGAGGTGTATCTCACTTGGAGCTTGCACTTCGTAGCCACCTACATAATGATATAAAATTAGCTACTCCAATAGGCCTATCAGTGGATCTGATATTCCAGAGATAATTATTATAAGGATATCATCAACAGAAATCTGTGGTCGCTTTTTGAGGTAGGGTTGGACGTGTAGCTACTCTAATGGTTGGGGGCTGGCTAGCACAATAGCAGCGATGACTTCCAACTGATTTTCCCTGTACCTTTGCATCTCATCTCTGACGACATTAGCGATCTCCTCTCCAAGGGATGCCCTAATCTCCTCTTGTAGCCATGCCTCACACTTGGCTTTAGCTCTCTTCTTACTCCAGTATGCTTCGGTGTCCTATGAGAAACCATGTTTCTAATGAACATAAAGACCAAGGCCTCTCATGCGACCCAGGTACTCCTTATTTCCCAGGGCTGCACAGGGAATATCTCTCTCCATGACTACTTGGAATGAGTATTGGAAAGATTCTACACTCCGCGCTTCCTGCAAGAGCTCAACATGTCATTTCACTTCCTATGAAGTTATGGAGTAACTACAAATTAGGTTGTTCAATATCTTACTAGGCGGTGGGACACTTCCTCATGTACAGGGTTTCAAAAGAAGATGGCCCCCAATGACATGGTACATGATCTCGCTCTTATCCAGTTTTGAGAATGCTCATCAGGGATCCCAATAAATGGTAGGGAGGCCTCCTGCAGAATTGCCAGCTCATCCTCCTTCCTTCATTGCGGGATTTTACCCGCATACTATGTGGTGCTGAGTCTATGGGGGCACGTGTTTTTTCTGGAGGGCCCTATGCGCCGCACTTTTACTCCTAAAATTATCTGTCATCTTCATCGCCATAAACTCTTGCTATTGCGGTTCCAGGAATGGATACTTATAGAAGGGCATCAGATCCTTCTCCACGTATGTTTGATAATCATACTCTTGAAGTTCTTTCATGCTTTGCATGCCACTAGCAACGTATGTCATCACACAGAGGCCTTTTGTTCTTCTGAGATCTCGAACGATCCAAATATTTCTGTTACTACCTCATTTTTTTGAACTTCGATCACATTCTTCCATGAATCGTACATGATCTCAATCCATTCCTGTGCAACTATTCTGACCATTCTCCAGAATGTGGACACTGCTCGATGAGGATTGAGAGCGGTCCCAGACGCATCAACATCCGTGATGGTAAATCGGCCCTCGAGCCTTTGTGATAGTCCTTGTCCGTGGCACTTCGATTTTCCAGAGAATGGTGCATCACACGCATCCATCAACAATGACGAAAAATGAGCGGATGACATCTTCAAAAGATAATAGAAGTGATGAAGCCTAATTTAATGCTAAATCAAGACTATGTAGGGCTAATTCTTGAGCATTTTGAAATAATAATTAATTAATATGTAAGCAGAATCGAGCTAACTACATAGTTTGGTGAATTATAATATGTTTCAAAAAATCAATGTGTCAACTAAACCAGAATTGTTAGGAAAAATAGTTCATCCATGTGGCATCACAAGTTCTAAATTGAAGTTCAAATGTAGATGATGAACCAAACTCTAGTGGCATCCATGCCATTCTCCCTATCATTACTTCATCAATAATTTCTGGTAGGATAGAGAGACATTTGACTCAATGTACACCAATATTACATTGCATTAACACACGAATATAGAACATCTATCTACCAGACCATACTCTTGAAACATGAATTGAATAGATAAAGGAAGATACCAGGAACAAATGTGAGGAGGAGGCGTGCTCAAGCATAGGGAAGAGGGGCGGCAGCTTCGGGGAGGAAGGGTGCCGGGCTTATGGGAGGAGGTGGCATCAGGCTTGGGGGAGAAGGCAATGTCAGGCTTAGGGGAGGCGGTGTGCTTGGGGGAGGTGGAGGGCGTCGGGCGTGGGGGAGGAGGGCCGCCGGAGTCAGGGGAGGTAGCAACAGGCTCAGGGGAGGTGGCGTCGGGCTCAGGGGAGGTGGCGTGCTCGGTAGAGGAGTTCGTCGAGCTCGGGGCAGGAGGGCCGCTAGAGTCAGGGGAGTCAGTTAGAGTGGGGGCTTAGGGAGTAGCGTTAGTATAGTGGGGACAAACCATGGAGCATAATATATATAGGGAAATAATCATAGAAGGTTCTTAACTAGAACCATCTATGATATTTAACATCACAGATAATTCTTAATTGCAACCATCTGTAACAAGCTACCATCACAGATGGTATTACTTTAAAACTATCTATGAAAATTAAATATCACAGATAGTTTTACTTTAGAACCGTCTGTGATGTTCCCTACTAGTATACATAAGGGCAAACTTACATATATATGACACAGTCTCATATACATATATAAAAGCAAAATCACATGCATATGACACATTATCATATATATAAATGCAAATTCACATATATATGACTCATTCTCATATACATAAATGCAAACTCACATATATATCACACATTCTCATATACATAAATGCAAATTCACACACACACACACATATATATATATCAGACATTCGCATATACATATATGAATACAGATGCAGAATATATGACACATAAATATTTCATTCACCATTCCACTTACTTATTTCCTTTAAAAATTAGCCCTTCATGATGATCGATGTGTATGTTGCTAGATTCATCATGTTATTCTTCCTCGACCCTTATGCCATTTTCAAAAGGAGGCAACTCGTCAAATTGATTGTATTGATCCTCGTCAAATTGATTGTATTCTTTCTCATCCACCGCATTCTCAACTCCAACAATGCTCCTTTTCCATGAAGAACTACATGGCGCTTCTTATTTGCCTATTCGGTTACATAGAAAACTTGAACATCTAGGTTAGTGAGTTTGAATGGTACATCTTTGTATCCGATATGTTTGAGGTCTATGGTAGTGACACCGTACTTGTCGACCTTCAACCATAGGAGATAAACCCAATGGCATTAAAACAAGGGGATCTTGAAAAGCACGTAGTCGAGCTCCCAAATCTTCTCTATGAACCCATAGTAGGAGTTTCTCAACCCATCGGTACTGAATGCACATATGCAGACACTGCTATTCTGGTTCGTGCTCTTTAGATCCTGAGCTTGCATATAGAATGTATATCCATTTATGTCATATCCTTGCCATGTCATAATTGTAAATGTTGGGCCTTTTCCCAACCATGTCAACATATCACTTGATAAGCTCCTAGCGAGTCACTTTTTCAACCATTGGTTGAGCCGACTGTTATGTTGTCCTGTGATCAAAACATCCGGCAGCTGTAGATTTTGTTTTCAAAGCACGTCCTTATGTTGGTCGATATATGGTGACACTTTAGTCATGTGTTGCAAGTCTGTGAAATAGGCTTGAGCATACGCATCCATATCTACAGTGATTGCATTCCTTCCGATAGTCTCGATACCTTGAGCCTCCCCTCATGGGTCACTACTAGTCTATTTAATTTAGACATGGGCAATTTATTAAGATGAATGATAACTATGTATAAGTATTAGGCTAGCTAGCTATAGTAGAATTCGTAATCCAATTTCACACTAATTTGTTATATGCATAGCGTAGATGGACCGAAGATAGATGTATGTTGAGAACCGTGTGAGTGAAGAGTACATTAGAAGAGCGGCCAAGTAGGATATGTTGAACAAGAGGATGGAATAGATGCACTGTCCATGCATTGATTGCGATAATCTGAAATTGTTTACCAACTCATCATAGATCAAAGCTCACTTAATTCAAAGGGGCTTCAAAAAGGGGTATACATGTTGGATCAATCACGGTGAAGATAAGATTATATTGGAAGGTAGTTATAACGTCATTGAGGTAGACAATGATATGCTGGTTATCGACTGTACTTTCGATGAGGATAGTTCACATGAGGACAATCTAGATTAGATGCTATGTGATGCAAAAGGGAACTATAGTGAGAGAGAGAAAGAGAGTTTGGTAAAATTGAGGGCTTGATGGAGGACTCAGAGAAACTTTTGTTCCCGGGCTACAAACCGAATGCACAAGGTTGTCATCTGTTCTTGAACTACTGAAATTGAAGGCAAGTAATGGTTGGTACAACAAGAATTTCACATCATTCTTAAGTCTCCTAGCCAACATCCTTTCAGAGGGAAATGTGTTACCAAAAACTACCTACCAAGCTAAGAGTTTCACTGTGATATGCAACTATCACAGATGATTTGTATTAATAACCGTCTGTGAACTATCACGTACAGTTCTAATTAAAAACCATCTATGATATCTGTAATTATCAATGACGGTTCATATTAATAACTGTTTGTGAACTATCATAGACATTTATTAGTCTGTGATAGTTGTGTATCACAGATGGTACACGGTTATGCTTATAATACTGTCTATGATAAATACAGCATAGACGATTCTCCATGAACCATCTGTGATGAGGTGTCCAGTATAGCTTATTTTGTAGTAGTGTGTGCCTCCTCCATTGCCCCCTCCTACCCTCACCTCCCCTATAGCCTGCGGTGAGCTTGCCACCTCATCACACAGCCGTCTCCCCCTACCCCATTATCTCCATCCTGCATAACCTAATATTCACAGCACTACTCTCTTGTTGTCCCACTCACCACCCTCCCCCACCTCCATCACCCTCCACCGTCACCCACCGCCAGACCACCGCTTCCCAGGCCTCCCTCTACATTTGGAGTGCACGATGAACCATTAGTGATGATGTAGGGAGAGGCATCGGTGGTGAGTCATCATTAGAGCCAGAGTTGGAGGAGCAAGCGTCGGCAAGGTTTCTGTGAGAGATATGTTATACCATCGGGCCATTTTCTAGCATTTGTCAATTAATAAATTGTTGGCAGTAAGGATATATTTTGAGGTTACTTTATGGGAAATGTCTTGCACAGTAACTAATTTGTACTAGCTACACTAGAAGAATCCTTTAGTATTTTTTGTATAGTCTGAAGGGATACGGGTAGGCTACAATAGCGCAAATTAAAATTTTCTACCACGTAAACTAGAAAGCCATGAGAGTAAGATATCATGGTTCATTACCACTAGGCACACAGTGCAGCAGGAATAGAGTTGAAGCAGCCGATTCAACAAAGAGTGCGTTGATATAGTGGTAGTAGTCGATCATCCTTCGGCCAACTGTCTCTTTCTCATAATCGTCCCGATCAGTGCTGCAATCACAGCAGCACCTCTACCAAGGTCCACATGTCCAGGGATGGAGCACCATGCGTCGGCATGCTAGCACCAGCACACACGACAAGGGATATGAGAGGTGACGGCTAGGGTTTCGATGGGTGTGTTTCGGGGGTACTCCCTCAGCCCCCGTAGCTCTCCTTATATAGCCTCCAATTGGATACATATCCGATATGAGAAGAGATTGAATCCAACTCAAAAAACTATCATCTAGCCCCTTATCGTTCCAGCCCATTAAGTGTGTGACCTTGTAGATTCATGTATATTTGGTCATAGGCCGAAAAACTCCTTTCCGGCCCATAAGTCAGTAGCGGTCTCCCAAACATACATAAAGACCATATTGGATGAACCTATATAGTGCTTATGTGCTGATCACTTTACCTCATGATAATAGATCGAACTCAAGGCGAGAAACATGCCATCCTATGATAGCTCGATCATTCACTTGAACCTGTAGTGCATTACTCAGTTATGATTGACTCCTCAACCACATTTGGCTTGACCATGCACTTTCTTAGTCCAACCACATCTAGGGGCCCAGAGATATCTCTACTATTTATAGGATGGGCAAATTCGATCTTAATCGCTCACATTCCTCTGCATGTTTCATAGTAAACCCGAAAACTACCTTTATAACCACCTAGTCATGGATTAGTGTTTGGTAACCCCTAAGTAAACTATTACACATGTAGAAAACAGTAACGATCTCAGGTATAAGGATCCTACATACACTATGTATGAGACCAACTGATGTCACTTAAGAATATAACAATTCCCGTAGTATCTCATGGTGAGTCAATCCAATATCATGTTCTATAATATATGTCCACATTATTGATTTGATATCCCATATCCATGATCCGTGAATCATGATCATCAATCAATATATGTGCTAATCTGTGAATCATAATTGTTCTACATAATGATATAAAATCAGGGATAATTTACAATAGCATTAAAACATGATTAAAGAGTTTCACGGATAAATCACATACTTGTTGATCAATATGAAAGACATTTATTCAAGGAACAAAATAACAAATTATTCAAAAGATCATAAAAATAGAAGTGATACAATCATCTCTATGATTGCCTCTAGGGCATATCACTAATACAGTTGATGGTGTTTCTAATGTGGTATAATTCCTTTCACAAGGCAATAATAAATTAACGACAAAAAAATACCTATAAAGCGATTGCCAACAACATGATAGGCACTTAAAAAACATTAAAAAGGGATATCACCGGCCGTCGGCCATATACTTATTATTACAAAGGGATATACCGTCAGTAAATGCTAGAAATATAGTAGTGAACTAGTTGCTTGTTCGCCTTGCTGATTTATTATACTCACTTGCGTAAAAGGTTAAAATCGCATCACCGTGATGGTTTTTTACGTGCTCCTTGAAATGACGGTAACAAAAATATATTACCTCCATGTCACACCATGCACTCACCTGGCCCAATAGTTCAGTCTCAGAAGTTCAGCATGGCCGTTGCGGTGGTCACGGCAGACACAGCCAGGGTTGACATTGGTGCAACGGCCACGAGTGTGAACGATGGCAGTCACGGCGGCGACAATACCTGTTGGATCGGAAACGGCGACAGGGGGGGTGAATGGAGCCCTTTAAAAATTACCCCGAGTATCCACACGATTTCTCTACTCTCCGATAGCTATGTAAGCTATGAAAAACGAGAATCTATGCTCACTGAAGATCTTTAAATTCGGACCAAAAGAACCTTCACTGGTAAAATCACAACTAAGCTCAAAGGGTTCTTTTCTAAAGAAGCAATGCTAGCCTGAACAAATATTTCACTGAGGAAACAAAAACCAGAACCAAGGCTACAAAATCAAATCTGCCCTAAAGACTTAACAACTCCACTGTAAGCAGACTGACTAGGCCGAACACAACACAGAGAAAAATGATCGTTTGCTCCCAAGAGGATCAAATTACAGAGCCAAGCTAACAACCTGGAGAGAAACAAAAATAGCTAGCTGAAAAAGAGAACCGAAGTTGCTGAACAAAAAAGCTTGAAATTACTGAGCTTCAACCGAAAGTAATAAATACTTTGCTGTCAAAGCAAAAGAGGTACTGCAGCAAAGCTAACCATCATTTGGCTTGATATGCAGACCGAAAATGACAAAAACTGCTTCTGGCCGAAAGCACACTGGGCGGAAAAACTAAATGCATATTTTTGGTTTGATTGCACATTCCGAGCAGCAAGCTGCACAGCAGGAATTGGCAGAACAAGAAAAGCAAATGCAAAGAAAAGAAAGGATAGGAGCTGTGATCTGTCGGCAAGCAAAACAAAGCACCCGAAGAAAAAAGAAACATTCAAGCGCCCAAGAGAATTAATAAACTGCATCAGAATGCAGTAAATGGAATTGCTGCTAGACAATCGGTAGAAGAGAAATTAAACTAGACTACTTAAGACCGAAGCTTGCTGCTTAAACAAAAATAGACACTGCTGCAATTACTAATCATAAAGGACTGAGAAACAGAATTTTTGGACAAACAAACTTAAGCAAAGATTCTGCCTAAAACAGATACTACGAAACAGACACTGAGGACAGCTATCAAACAAAAATAAAAGCAAAGAAGGCAAAACCGAAAGAGCATAACAGAGAAGGGATTGATTGGGGCTGAGCTTCTTAGATCAAAGCATCAGAGCACAATATCCTCTAGGCAGAAAAAGAGAAGAACAAAAACAGCATAGCTCAGAAACGAGATTCTTGAAATCGATACAGAGACATACGCGACTACAATGAGTTGTTCTCAGCTCATCTCTCTCTCAATCTCACACTAACTAAGTCCCCATACATGCTTGAAAATCAAGAACTCGATCATAGCACACATGCAAAGGAGACAAACTCACACCCACTCTCTCAAGCCATCTCTCAAAATCAAACCCTAGCACTAGAGAGCACCTCTCTATTTATACCCCTTCATAATGGTTCACATTTTCTTTGCCCATTAAGCTTTTGCGCTTTACCCACTAACTCTAACCAAATCCACTTCCTTTAGTGCAGCTTTGCGTATTCACCAAAACGCCCCTCTTGCACCTTCCGGGAAGCTTCCTCATTCCTTCCCGCCCAAGCCTCGCAGCTACCTCGAGCCCTCGCCGTCTTCGGCACACCTCGACCGCTTTGACGTCGGCACCACCTGCGCCCAGTCCGGTCATCCCGTGCCTCGCCACGACTCCGCCTTGATGTCCTGCAGCCATCACAGACAAGAAACACATCACATAGCACCGCTCGATAATAACATTAAGAAAAATCTTAAGCATGAAAAAGCCAAAACCTGTCGAATCAAAATAGTAAGAATCCTAAACACTTCAACCAAGTTTGACCAAGTCCGACCGAAGCCGATTGCACCGTGCAACGACATGGTCCAAACCACACAAACCAAACTCGACTTTCCTGAAACCGATGTCAATTACTCATCACACACACGGGGTCACCTCCACATGGTCTATCAATCTCCCCCTTAATGAGTATATTGACAAACACAGAAAAAGCATAAAGTTGAGTTTGAAAATGAAAGAGAGTCAAACATGGTCCAAAAGAAAATCAAGGAAACTTTTGACCATGTCGATAAAAGGAACACTAGAGCAACAACAGAAAGAGCAAATTGTTCTCCGAAACTTCAGAAAGTTCCCAAATGGCTTTTTCTCCGCTATTCTCCCCCTTTTGGCAATAAAATCATCAAGGTGCAAGGAAGAGAAACATTAATGAGAATGGATGGAATGGCTGAATTTTATTCAATCTAAGCATTTAGAGCCATGAAGATTATCCAAAATGACCATGAAGTATTACACCAAGCCATAACTCATAAGTATGCTATCAAGATCATGACAAGACATGTATAATCAAGCTAAGCCAGATAAGTCATAATATGAAAATTAGTCAAATTGTGTAGCATGTCAAGTCAACCATGATTATAGTCTAGCTAAAGATATCCAAAGATGATGCAGGCCATGTCAATAATCTAAGTGGAACCAAGAAGCTAGTATTGAGTCAATTTAGAGTGCTACAAGTTCAAGAATGACTGATTTGTTTAAGTACTTTAGTCTTTTTAGTAGTTAAGCAAATTTTGCACAATTGACATATTTTTCCTTTGAGAAACTCATGATTGTTTCCAACCAAGATTTTTGTTTAGTCATGTGCTAGATCTCAAGCCTTATGTGACCACTCCAAGTAAGAAGCTTAAGAAGATGATCTTGGTCAACCAAACCTCCCCCCGAGTTCATGCCTAGTGCAATGGCAAGCTGTCTCATGAGAAAGAATTGGTGAGATCAGTTTTTTTCGCACAAAGGAGATCGTTTTGCTTACTTAAAAATTGTACCAACTCATGCTTCATCAAGAAACTAACATAGCTCAATCTAAAGTTCAATAAAGATTCAAGACTCAACCCAGCCTATTTGACATGGCATCTATCATAAAATGATAACTAAAGGCAGACTTGCCTCAAGAGCGACCATGACATGATTTAATTCAAGTTGTGCATTTTAATCAACTTAACATGGCAAAGACAAGACTACACATATAAAGTCATGATGAATCTAGCAATTAAGCACAGATCATGGCAAGATGTAATTCATTGTAAGCATGTCATAACAAGATAATAATCAAGGCTCCATATAGTTATATTACAATGCAAAATGATAAAATGCAAGAAAACCCAGCTCCCACTCAACTTGAGATGCAACTTTTAGTTCAAGTTGAATTATGACAATATAAAGATCTAGAAGCTCCCAAATGTACTCCCAATTAGTTCAAGTTCAAGTCTGCATCTGAGTAGGCTCTTAAGGAAAGATAGGACGAGGAAGAGTACCAGATACCATAGTCAATGGTAGCTCGAAGGTACCGAAGGATGCGCTTCACCGCCTGGCGGTGAGATACGCGAGGAGAAGCCTGAAAGCAAGCACACAGACACACAGAGAAGTGTATTTCCGGCCTCGAGGCGGTGAGGTACAAGAGGGAGCCAATCATGCTGCGATACTTCTTCTGATCAACTGGCTCGCCGTCCTCATCTGGGTCAAGAGAAGCTGTGGATGCCATAGGAGTTGACACTGGCTTGTCATCACTCATGTCAAACCGTCTCAGGAGGTCACGATGTACTTGCCTTGATGCAAGAAGGTACCCTCCCGAGTCTGCTTGATCTGGAAGCCAAGGAAGAAGGTCAACTCGCCCATCATACTCATCTCAAACTCAGTGCTCGTGACATCCGAGAACTGTGAAACAAGAGTATGAGAAGAGCCGCCAAAGATGATGTCATCCACATAAATCTGGATGAGCAGAAGATCAGTGCCATGTCTACGAATGAACAAAGTCTTATATACCTTACCCATCTCAAAACCATGACTCAACAGATAGGACTTAAGCCTCTCATACCAAGCTCTAAGGGCCTGCTTAAGTTCATACAAGGCTTTGGAAAGCTTGTAGACATGGTTTGGGTATTTGGGGTTCTCGAAACCTGGAGGCTGTCTCACATAGACCTCTTCCTCAATAAACCCATTGAGGAAGGCACTCTTGACATCCATCTGGTAAAGCTTGAAACCCTTAGAAGCTGCGAAAGCAAGCAGGATTCTAATGGCCTCAAGTCTAGCTATGAGGGCAAAAGTCTCCTCAAAATCTAGACCCTCAACCTGGGAGAAGCCTTGAGCTACCAGTCTAGCCTTGTTCCGAATGACAACTCCATCCTCACTCTGCTTGTTTTTGAACATCCACTTAGTCCCAATGATATTATGACCTCGAGGGGGCTCAACAAGCGACCAGACCTTGTTTCCCTCGAAATTTTCTAACTCCTCATGCATGGCATTGACCCAAGACTCATCAAAAAGAGCATGACAAACGTCCTTGGGCTCGAATGAGGCAACAAAGGCAGAATGGAGACAGAAGTGTGACATGCCAGACTTTGAGCGTGTGACTCGCTCAAAGAGGTCTCCAATCATCTGCTCGGAAGGATGGTCTTTCTGGATATGTCAGGGAGGTCCTGGATGAGGTGAAGAAGTGGCCTCTACCTCATGAGCTGATGAGGTAGGAACAGAGCCACTAGCTCCAAAGGAAGCAGAAGGCATAGGCTGATCACCTGGAGGTGCTGTGGATGAAGGCACCTCAAGTGGAGGATGAGGAACTGGATCGGGTAGACAACCCTCATCTCCATCCTCCTCATCGTCCACAAAGATGGCCTCAGACTGCTCTAAAGAACCTGAGATATCGGGCCTAGTCCCCGGACTGGCCTCGTCGAAGGTCACCTCACAGGTCTCTACCAACTTACTAGACTCGCAGTTCCAAACCCTATAAGCCCGCGAAGAAGTCGAGTAGCCTAGAAAGATGTCATCACAAGAGCGTGACTCGAACTTATCTAGGTACCCAGACTTCAAAATGAAACACTTGCAACCAAACACACGAAAATGAGAGACATTGGGGCTTTCGCCCATATCTCGGCTCATAGCAAGTGCGATGCAAGTGTGCCCGAAGAAAAACTCTGTTTGAAACATGGCACGCGATCGCTATAGCCTCAGCCCAAACTTCCTAGGTGTAGAATACTCATCAAGCATCGTCCTGGCCATCTCGACCAAGGTACGGTTCTTCCTCTCCACGACGCCATTCTGCTATGGGATGTGCGGAGAAGAGAACTGGTGCTCTACACCTGTCTCATCATAGAACCTCTCAAAGTAGGAATTCTTGAACTCTGTGCCATTGTCACTGCGGATCGCTCGTAAGGCACCCGAAAGCTCAACAGAAAGCCTACTGAAAAGACCTCGAAAATGTGTAAACGTCTCATCCTTCGAGGCTAAGAAAAACACCCAAAAGTACCTCAAGAAGTCATCAACCATGACAAGAACATACCACTTCTCTCCTGCTGACTACACTCGGGTTGGTCCAACTGTGTCCATATGGAGCAGCTGTCCTGGTGCATCGGTCATAGTCACTGTGACCGGAGGGTGAGAAGCAGTGATAATCTTGCCGTGCCGACAAGGAGCGCAAACAATATCTTTGACCATCTTGAGTTTCGGCAGACCATGAATGAGATCATGGACGCTAACTCGGGTCAAATGGTCAAATCTAATATGACCAAGTCTCCTATGCCAGAAAGTAAGGTCACGGGACTCAGAAGCAATTAAACACCGGATAGGATCACCAGAAGACTTAGAAAAATCAGCACGAAAGATCCTCCCATAACGAGAAATCCCGCAAACCAGACTACCCAAAGAATCAAGAATTTTGCAAGCGTTTTTCTTAAAGCTCACCTCAAAACCGTCATCGGTAATCTGAAAAACAGAAAGCAAATTATACTGCAGCTTACTAACTAAGGCAACATCTTTTAAAATAAAAGACTTATTAACGCGCACTGTACCTTTGGCGATGACGCGCCAGACGAAGTGTCTCCGAAGGTGATCGTCTCATCACCTGGAGCACGAGCTAGGAAAGAGAACCAACAAGAGTCTCTGGTCATGTATTGAGAACACCCGGAGTCAACGAGCCAAACCTCTCTCTTCCCTGTCCAGCGAACCTCGTCGGAGTCAGAGTAAAGCTCGCTGTCGCTGATCTCACCCTCAAGGGCCATGAAGCACATGCCGAAGAAGTCGTCGCCGCCCTTGGGTTCTTACTCGTCCGTCCCATCGTCGTCGCTCCACCCCTCCACCTCGCTGAGGTCGAGGTCTTCGAAGGCGGTGAGGATGCGGTGGAAGAGCTTCTTGGCTTTGCCAAGGTCGCGGAACTTCTTCTTGCCTTGAGCATGAGCTAGGGGCTTCTTATTGCGGTTCTTGTCGATGTAGTCGTTCTTGCTCATGCCACTGTAGTCGTTCTTGCCCTTCCCCAGCTTAGGGCAATTCGCCCGAATGTGGTTGGGGCCAACACACTCGAAGCAAATGATCGGGCCACTCCTCTTTGGATCCCTCACCCTCTTGTACGCATGAGAAAACTTTCTGGCTAGAAGGGCTAACTGATCCTCTGGTAGCTGCTCTAACTGATCATCAGTTACGTCATACAGAGCAGCTAGAGAGAATCCACAAATCGACTCAGAAGAAGATCCAGAAACAAGACTGGGATCGGTGACTAAGGCCATCGACTGCGACTTTGACCTACGAGAGACTATGTCAATCTCGTGAGTCTTGAGGCGTGAGTACAACGCGTCAAGAGTCAAGGTCGAGAGATCGGTGGTGTCCTTGATGGTAGTCACCTTCATCTCCCAAACACGCAAATCAAGAGATGCGAGCATTTGTCGAGCATTGTCCGAGTCGGGGTATGTGAGACCGACTGCTCAGAGGTTGCTCAAAATATTATGGAAACGCGCAAATCACTCATCGAGGGACTCACCAGCGAGCATTTCAAACTTGTTGTAATCTCGCTTGAACTGGTCCTGTCGAACTGTCTTGATCTGGGTGGTGCCCTCATGGTATGCATCGAGGGTCACCTAGATGTCGAAGGCCGACCTCAGATGAGAGATGCGATTGAACTCGCTTCTGCTCAAACCCTGAATTATGACATTCCTTGCCTTAGCATTTGCCTCAACATCAGCCATGTTTCCGGCATTGATGTTCTCATCGGCAGGAACAACATACCGGACCTTGACCTTACGCCAGATGGCGTAGCCTTGAGCCTGGATGTAGGTCTCCATCCGGCTCTTCCAGAAGGGATAGTTGATCCCATCAAAAACTGGGGGCTTGGTCGAGTACTTATCTGTCACCATGGCTCTAGAGACCGGTTAAGATCTATGAGGAAGAGCTAACCGGCTCTGATACCAATTGTTGGATCGGAAACGGCGACAGAGGGGGGGGGTGAATGGAGGCATTTAAAAATTACCCCGAGTATCCACATGATTTCTCTACTCTCCGATAGCTATGTAAGCTATGAAGAACGAGAATCTATACTCACTAAAGATCTTTAAATTCAGACCAAAAGAACATTCACTGGTAAAATCACAACTAAGCTCAAAGGGTTCTTTTCTAAAGAAGCAATGCTAGCCTAAACAAATATTTCACTGAGGAAACAAAAACCAGAACCAAGGCCACAAAATCAAATCTGCCCTAAAGACTTAACAACACCACTATAAGCAGACTGACTAGGCCGAACACGACACAGAGAAAAATGATCGTTTGCTCCCGAGAGGATCAAATTACAGAGGCAAGCTGACAACCTGGAGAGAAACAAAAATAGTTAGCTGAAAAAGAGAACCGAAGCTGCTGAACCAAAAATCTTGAAATTACTGAGCTTCAACCGAAAGCAATAAATACTTTGCTGTCAAAGCAAAAGAGGTACTGCAGCAAAGCTAACCATCATTTGGCTTGATATGCACACCGAAAATGACAAAAACTGCTTCTGGCCGAAAGCACACAGGGCTGAAAAACTAAATGCAGATTTTTGGTTTGATTGCACACAGCAAGCTGCACAGCAGGAATTGGCAGTACAAGAAAAACAAATGCAAAGAAAAGAAAGGACATGAGCTGTAATCTGTCGGCAAGCAAAACAAAGCACCCGAAAAAGAAAAAGAAACATTCAAGCGCTCAAGAGAATTAATAAACTACAGTCAGAATGCAGTAAATGGAACTGTTGCTAGACAATCGGTAGAAGAGAAATTAAACTAGACTACTTAAGACCGAAGCTTGCTGCTTAAACAAAAATAGACACTGCTGCAATTACTAATCATAAAGGACTGAGAAATAGAATTTTTGGACAAACAAACTTAAGCAAAGATTCTGCCTAAAACAGATACTACCAAACAGACACTGAGGACAGCTATCAAACAAAAATAAAAGCAAAGAAGGAAAAACCGAAAGAGCAGAACAGAGAAGGGATTGATTGGGGCTGAGCTTCTTAGATCAAAGCATGAGATCACAATATCCTCTAGGCAGAAAAAGAGAAGAACAAAAACAACATAGCTCAGAAACGAGATTCTTGAAATCGATACAGAGACATACGCAATTACAATGAGTTGTTCTTAGCTCATCTCTCTCTCAATCTCACACTAACTAAGTCCCCATACATGCTTGAAAATCAAGAACTCATAGCACACATGCACAGGAGACAAACTCACACCCTCTCTCTCAAGCCATCTCTCAAAATCATACCCTAGCACTAGAGAGCACCTCTCTATTTATACCCCTTCATAATGGGTTCACATTTTCTTTGCCCATTAAGCTTTTGCACTTTACCCACTAACTCTAACCAAATACACTTCCTTTAGTGCAGCTTTGCGTATTCACCAAAACGCCCCTCCTGCATCTTCCGGGAAGCTTCCTCATTCCTTCCCGCCCAAGCCTCGCAGCTACCTCGAGCCCTCGCCGTCTTCGGCACACCTCGACTGCTTTGACCTCGGCACCACCTGCGCCTAGTCCGGTCATCCCGTGCCTCGCCACGACTCCGCCTCGATGTCCTGCAGCCATCACAGACAAGAAACACATCACATAGTACCGCTTGATAATAGCATTGAGAAAGATCTTAAGCATGAAAAAGCCAAAACCTGTCGAATCAAAATAGTAAGCATCATAAACACTTCGACCAAGTTTGACCAAGTCCGACCGAAGCCGATTACACCGTGCGACGACATGGTCCAAACCACACAAACCAAACTCGACTTTCCTGAAACCGATGTCAATTACTCATCACATACACGGGGTCACCTCCACATGGTCAATTACTCATCACACAGTCGAAGATGTGGTTGAAACAACAGTCGCGGCCATGGTTGAAGGATAAATGGTCATAGGAGTCGATTTGTACGTGGTCGTAGAAGCCATGGTCGTAGTCACAGTCTGAAGTTGTAAGTCGTGGTCAGAAGCGACTGTGGTCGTAAAGTAACTGTAGTAGTCATGCACACTATAGTAGTCATGTATACTATAGTAGTCTTAACGTACTATAGCAGTCGTAGTAGGTACTATAGCAGTCTAGTGGGTACTATAGTAGTCGTAGTGAGCACAAGTTATGGAGTCGTGGCTAGTAGAACTGAATTACAGAGTGTCTATTTATATCTTTGTAATCAGTTTGTTAATAAGCGAGTTGGATAGAAGAAAAAGAGACCTAGCTAAGTTCAGTCTCAGCAAACAAGTGTTATTTGTATTTTCTTCCTGTGTCCATCTCGTTCCCCATGAAAGCGTGTATCCACGAGTAAATCGAGTTTGTGAACCCTGGGTGTATTTTCCAACATTTGGTATCAGAGCTTGGTGAATGTCCAAAATCATGCCAAGAAGTATGGAGATCGTCGATCCGACAGTGTCAGCATCGGCTAGCGCACCGGTGAAGGAGAGTTTTGTGGTGTCGCTTCACTACCCTGTGCTCATGAGAAGCACCTACGTGACATGGACGATGAAGATGAAGGTGCACATTATGGCCTAAGGTGCATGGGATGCCATCGAGCCCAGTGACACCGACACGCACAAGGACCAGATGGCATTGGTGGCCATCTACCGAGGTGTCTCGAAAGACATGCTCTTCCTACTGGCTAGAAAAGAGACGGCCAAAGCTATGTGGAGGCATTGAAGACCATGCACATAGGAGCCAAGCATGTAAGGGATCGAAGCCCAATGTGCAGACTCTCAATTCGGAGTTCGAAGTGTTGTGCATGACAGGTCAGATCGATCGACAATTTCGCCTTTGACAAGAAGAAGGTGCGCTGCTATAGCTGCCAAGAGTTCGTGCATTTTGCAAAGGAGTGCCACGAGCCGAAGAAGGAGCTGGCTTTTCTTGCTGCAATAGATGCAGAGGATGAGCCAATGCTACTTTAAAGCCAACAATGAGTCGTATGTGTATATGGAACAGGAGGAGTGGTGCATGTGTCATTTATTTGTTTGTATACGTAGGAGGTGTGTTACATATGTACGTATGTTTGTGTCATAGTCATGCAAGTAGGGGAGTCGGTGCATGATGCGTGTGTGTGTGAGTTCTTGTAGTTGTGTCCAAGTTCTCATGTGTGTAAGCTCTAATGAGAGTCTCCGTCGCCGTCAAGATATGTCACATGCAAAACACAATTGGCACTGTAGTAGTAGTAGTGTATACTGTAGCAGTCGTAGTGGGTTGAGCTGCACGGCATGGTGGGACACGGAAGAAAATCTAGTAGAGGAGGGCCTCAGCTGAGGCCTGAGACCCTCTCCCATAGAAAAGTATTTCGTGGGACAGCGGGCACCGTCAGTGGCGGAGAGGGGGGGGGCTGGGGGGGCCTGGCACCCCAACCTTCTACTAAGACTGGATTAGTCAATTGATGGATGGATCTAATTAGTGCTGCCTTGTTTTGCTTTGTGCAATGTATTTAAGGTTCGGTTTGTTTCCATGATCGATCGATCTCACCACGATTGTTTCCTTCTATGAGAAAATGAAATGGTATGATCTGTGCCGGTTTATGCACTGATGTTAATATGGTCACTACTGTTGCTTAGATCCTGAACATTTCCTTTGCTGATTGCTAGTATAGAAAACTGGCATTCGCATGGTGGAGCTGTAGGACCTTTAGCATCGCCGGGTTTTGTTTTTGTTGTTCACCGTTATCCCTGTTTTAATTGATCGATTCATGTCATCGGGCTAGCGACAAGCCTGTCCTAAATGTTTTGTCACTCATGATGGTAAAGTTGTGGCTGAAGTTTAGTCATGTGTAGTAGTATGTGCGAAATATTGAAGTCAATCAGGATATAGTCCATTTTACCTGCAATACTAGAATCTGTTCTAGTTCCATTGGATCATTCCTTCTTTCGCAATACTCATGTCACAAATGATCAGGGTTAGCCTTTTATTAGTGAGTAATCTAGTGCCTAGTTACCCCTATTATTTCAATAGTGTGTGCCTTTTCTAGTGACCATTGATTCGGTCCCATTTCACTATTACTGTTTAGATGTTTCTTTTCTGAACATGGTGCTAATTCTTGGACGGTTCCAATTTACTTGGAAATCCCACCACTTTCTGCAATGGTTTTAGTAAAAACAAAGTTAAGAAATAAGATGGGTTAAGAAATAAGTTAGCGAAAAAAGTCAGATAAGTAGTATTGTAAGTCTCTTTTATGTATATTTGAGACTATTAGTATGGTGTTTGAACTATTTATATTGTAATTTGTGCAAGTTTTCAACTTAATCCTTGAATTTAAGACTTATTATATTATTTAGTGCCTGTATACCAAATTACGGTGCAAATTTTACAATTATTTACCGAATTGGCAAATAGTTTTACCGAATTGCATATGAAAATTTTAGTGCGGCATACCCTTTGATAAAATCCTGGGTCCGCCACTGGTTCAGGAACTCCATAACCGCCTCGACAGGCAGGTCCGGGCTCGGTGGCGGCGGCATGGTTCATTGGTTCTACTATACTTGTTGTCCATATTGCCCCATATATCTAATTCCTGGCTCCGCCCCTGGGCACCGTTAGGGGTTGCGCCACATTATGGTTAGGGTCTAATGCCATGTAGATCGAAAATAACTAGTTATATTCATATTGTGATTTTTATTATTTTTTAAGAGATGGGCCGGATAACTGGGTATAGTCATCTTAATGTTCACACAGGTAACAGGTTCAAATCCTAGATAAATAAAGTAAAAAATCCATAAAAATAACCCACCTAAATCAAAATCTGGTTATTAGTCAGCGAGAAGGTGCCACACTGCTAGGTTATGCTGTGGTTAGCTCGTGATTTTTCTAATATGAGGAGGTAAGTGAGAAACTAATCTTATGGACGCCCCTAGCAATGCTGGAGATGATCTTCGATGCTGGAGATGATCTGAGCTATCCAGACGTGCTGTCCTTGCCCATCACCTGTTTGTAAAATTTAGGAACAACAGAAAACAACAACGCTTCGCTTTCGCTTCCTCCGCTCATGTGCCGCACCTGCACCTTGTCTGCGCGGACTGTCGTCGGCGCTGCCGATGCCACTCCTGCGACCCGTCGTCGACGTGCCCGTAATGCTAATATATCCTCTTCGCCCAACGACATGTGGGGCCGCCACCGTCATTCACCGCCCTGGCTATGGGGACCGGGTGGTGAAATCGAGCTGAAAGCTGGAAAAAGTCTACTTCACTATCCTAAAGTGTCATGAAATACAAATTTTTAACGTTTACATTATGAAAATTCGCAACAAAATAATAAAATTCAATAATATTTCACGTATAAGTAGAATAATTCAATTCTCATCTACAAATATTTTTTTAAGGAGGAGTCCAATTAGATTACAAAATTAAATTGCTTATATTTTATTTTTGTTATTGTACTATTATGGCATAAAACATCCAAATTGTTTACTTTCAAATATTCAAAAGTCATAACAAATAAATGAAAAAGTAAATAGAAAGGGGTGTCTATTGCGATGTGAGGGTTCAAACCCAAGACCTGCCGCATGTGCACATGTAGGCTCTTGCCTCTATGCTAACTGCATCCATGTGTATACATAATGTTTGAGGTTTCTTTTATCGTTAACTTCAAAGTTTAACATTCAAATTTTATTCAAACATTTTGAACGAAATTCGGCCCGAAGTTACCAAAATTTGGCGATTGATCGGTCATTACAGTGGGTCCCCAGATTTTTTGCCAACCAACCCTGTATTGTAACATAGGAATTTCGTACCACAGGATACTACAATTCTCGCGTAGGATTCGTGTAGATTTCCCTCGAACGTCCAACGAGGACATTAAGTATCTGACTAAACCATGCATGTTTATATGTACGATCTAAAAGCTGTGAGCACTAACTAATTGCAACACGTGAATGTGACATGGTAGAGCAGAAAGGCAGTGCGACCTACATATGTCAGATGTTTGTGGTACGTGGATTCATGTCCTCCGCTTTGATTCCGTAAAGGCAGCTAGAGGGGCTGAGTGATCGTCGAACGTAGAGGAAAAGGTACAGAGAACGGTGACGCTGGCGGGGTGTGTCATGAATCCTGATGAATGCATGCCATTGCTATCCACATTTTTCACCTGGAATTAAAGAATGGGCAAAATGCTGAAGCTGTAACTTTCCCTTTTGCTGAATGGAGATGCAACGAGAGGATAGTGTTGAATGGTGATAGCCTGATTGGTACTAGAGTGATGTAAACTTTGGTAGAATAGACACGGCAAATAACAAAGATAACCAATGAATAAGATAAACATTTTTACCATCGAAAACTCAAATCAGGAAATAAACACGAGCGCACGACGATGATCAAACTATATAAGAAGAGTTACAAAGGGATTTTACTTCGAGCCATCTACTAATCCCATACGGCTAAAGAGGGTGTGTATATATAGGAGTAAAAAAAGACTCCTAAGTAGCAGAGAGAAACAAAACCCTACCATCGATCGTTCCATCTTCATCGTCAGAATTCTGATAACAAATCAACAAACTTAATACTGAAGCATATCAATTATGAATTCATTTCATGCATCAGCATTTCGAGGGACTGTTTGTTTCCAGTTTGATTGGAACAGGTGTCGGATCCTTCTAGCTTGTAGGTTACTTATCTGCAGCAGATCTTTCCACCTGAGCTGAAAATGTAGCGCATGGCCAGCATTGTTTCTGTTCATGCAAACTCATTTCCAGGGCACATTATTGGACCTCTTCCAAATGACATGAAGCAAGATACAACTTCAATTCTATCTTGGAACCAAACCAAGTTTGCAAGGCAATGTATCTTACCAACGTGCAAAGCTATGCAGTATGCTTACATAGTTACATAGTTACATGAACTCGCATAAAGGACACACGCCTATTGCATGGAGAGTATTATATTCGGACTAATATAATATATGTTACCATCTCTCGCACTTCTCCGAATTTATCAGTCTTTAATTCTTTATATTTATATGAATACGTACACACCAATAGGAATAGGGACACCATACTAACTGCGTAGTTGTAAGACCCTATCCAAAAGCGTGTAGCATTTGACTTTTAATTTTAGTTTTTGGCTTTTAGTTTAAATGATGCTGTAGTGATTGTTAGTTTTTTTTACATATTTAATTAATAAATAAATAAATATAAAAATATTGTTATATCTATGTAGATAATAAAAAAAAGAAAAAGTACATTAAAAAGCAACATATTTCAAATCATTTTTGGCTCGAAGCCTGCAGATGTTTGAAACGGAACCTAAAATTAACGATGACTAGTTACATACTTATACGTTACAATGGAACTCATTAAATATATAGAGAATCGTGCTATGCAAGAAAGTTGCTCTGATCGGTTGAAAAGTAGAAAATAGTGAGAAATTAAGGAAATAGAGTGATTGAAGGAGAATAAACATAGACTCGTTCTTTTATAACTCGTTCTTTTATAATACTCCCTCACGCCTGCTCGCGCGTAGACTCGTTCTTTTATAACTCGTTCTTTTATAATACTCCCTCACGCCTGCTCGCGCGTCAGTGCAGCCGTGCGACCTCGCACGCGTGCCGTTGGATGCGTGATGCAGCACGCTAGTGCTACCTTTCTTCCCTGTCTTCTTTGCCTACCATATGCGAATTTTTTGTACGGATAATCCATTTTTTATTCGAAATTACATAAATATACCCGCGGGAAATTTTTTTACAAAAATAGGCTCCAGTCGCCGAACCGTTGGGCGGCGGAGTTAATCGCTTAACCAGACGCGACACAATTTGTCTCGCTACGATGAAGCGACTACATCCGATCGCTCTTCCGTTAGCGACTAGCATGCGATCGCTCTTCCGTTAGCGACTAGCATGCGATCGCTCTTCCGTTCGCGACTAGAATGAAGTCGCCATCCCGTGAAGCGACGCATGTAGCTCCGTGTTTTGTTTTAGATTTTGTGAATTTTGTAACGTTGAGCGGGTAAAAATACGGTGAAGTTGTAATAAAAGTTTATGTTAATTGTATATTGTAGGTGTGCAAAAGTTTTAAAAAAATTTTTTCATGAAAGATTGAGTAAAGAACGATCGATACATACACTGTTAAGTGAGATAGTTTATGTGCGGAGAGAGATAATAGACTTATGTAAATTTAAATAAACTTCATATTATAACTGTGAGTAACATGCCGCATGTTTTTTCATTACATGCATAAATACATAGCATCTGCAGCGTCGCCTCACTAGTCACCCTGGTGTGCCCCGTCACCGCGCCCGCGTCCTCCCATACGGCCTCGCTTAGCCCTCCTCCGGTGCAACGGGTTAGGACGATCCGAAAAAGTAAAACGAGGAGGAGGGTGTCTATCCCGCGGGGGCGGGGGCGGAGTCAGCTGCACCTCTGGCTGTGTGCTCTCCGGTGCACCGGGGAGGGCACTGGCAGACATAACCTCCGGTGCTACGTCGGAGAAGTGTCCATGCCACTCCGGTGTAGACGCGAAAAACTGGTCCACTTCGTCCGGGCCTGCGGAGATGCCGGAGACGCCGTGCTGCTGGTAAATACCTGCAATATTAATAACGTTAGTTCGTTGCATGTCGTCTTCGGATAAACACGATATAAGAACCTCTGCGTACCCGTGCCTGGCGCCATCCACGCAGGAGGAGGGGCGTACACCCCCTGCGTAGAAGGCGTGAAGTGAACCGGTGTAGGAGGCCCTGCCCAGGCTGAACCCCCTGGCTGCTCGGGTGAGGTGGTAGAGGGCGTATCCACGTAGGTGCACGAGTGGTGCCACGCTGGTCGGGTGGACGAGCGATCGAAGCGGTGGGCGTGGAGACCGCGCCGTAGCGTCGTGCGTGAGAGTAGGCTAACGATCGTCGGCGCGTCGTGCACCGCGCGCAAAGCGATGCCCTCCTCATGGGTCGGTCGCACCTGCGGAGAGCCTCTCGATCTTGTCCGAGTCGAGGCATAGGCGAACCGGCGTCCACTGGACACAAAGACATGAAATGGTTGATTATCGAAACGACATTACCATTTGGGAATCTTTGAAATGACATGAAACGTACCGCGATGTGAGCGTCGCGCGCGTCGCGAGGGGTGCGTGTCCGTCGGGCGGCGGCGTGTGTGGCGGCGGGTCTACCACATATACGAGCACAGTGCGGGTCGCGGTGGTACCGGTAGCGGTACTCGGCGTACTCCTGGCGTCGTGCGGGCTGTCCTCCTCCACGCGATCGTTGGCGCACCGCCTTGCGCTCGACCCATGGCTGCATCCTCAACGACCAGTCGGTGCCTCTTTTCACTCCCTTCGCGCTTTGCCTGCGTATAGAACCATTACTGGATGTGAGATACTTGCGAACGCAGTAGTAAGTATGTAAATATTTAGCAGAAACGATCACTCACCCGTGCACGTGGCGCGGAATCGATGGTCCGACTGGTGCAAGAACCGGCTGCCGTAGCCCGAACTGCCGCATCACCCGCTGGGGTGCGTAGTCCTCCACGTAGATGAGGTACACGAGCTTCCGCGGGTGAGCGAAGCCGATCACGCCCGGCAAAGTGAGGACAGCCCGCCAGGAGCACGGGCCTGAACTGCCGTATCTGCGTACGGCTCCCAGCGCACGTCGTCCGCTGTGATGCGGTCGAGCTGCTCCACAAAGACCCGGTACGCCCGTGTGACCTGCACGTGCGCGAACTGTACCTGCAAGAAATATAAGCTGTTTAGAATGACGATCGTCAATAAGGCGAAATAGTTGGTGTGATAATACTTACTCGGCGCGGCACGAGATAGAACCCATCGTCGGCGGTCAACGTCTCCCCTGGATACATCTCGGGCGTGCACGGGCCATGTCAAATCTAACGCAGTCGCCCGAGGCTTAAGCGCTCGAACGACCACAAATGCAGTAGCAGCGGACAGCCAGTGAGGATCGAGTTCGCCTTGACCCTCGTGCACGCATCGCATAGGGCGCGGTACGTCGCGGCAAGCACGGCCGATCCCCAGCTGACCTGGTGGGGCTCGCCGTCAGCGATCGCCCTCGCATAAGCGATAAGGCGCGCATCCACCGTGTTGCCGTGGCTGGTGGTGAAAAGCACCCAACCAAACAGCCACAGCACGTACGCCTCCGGTGGCGCGCCACCTGGTGATCGTCTGCCTGTGGAACCATGCGCTCCACCTGAATTCAAACAAGTTGTTATTAGTACGTGATACCACAAATAAACGGTTGGACGACACGATCGAATGTAAAAACCACGTGCCGTGCGTGTGAGCCACCTCAGGATCGGCCCATGGGTCTGCGCCTCTGTGAACACGTGGTGCTGAGGGCCCGGTGGAACGACACCCTCGAATCGCCAGCGGTCGGCGCGCCCGATCGTGTGGGGCCTCGGTAGGAAAGCGGCGTCTCCGCGATCGGAAGGCCAGGAGCGAGGACACGTCCTCCAGGGTCGGCGTCATCTCCCCGAATGGGAGGTGGAAAGTGTGCGTCTCGGGCCGCCAACGGTCCACCAAAGCCGTCAGCAGGGAACGGTCGAACGGGAAGCGTCGTGATCGCTCCCCGCCCGCCTCGTCCCCGCCCGCCTCGTCCCCGCCCTCGTCCCCGCCAGCGCCTGCATCCTCGTCCGTGGCCTGCACCATCCGGGCAAGAGGGAGTAGCCCGGCATCCCGCAGCCTGCAAACAAAGTGAAGGTCAGCACGGAATGAACTTACGGTCGCACTAAACGCTGGAGTAGTGCAAACCTGGCAGTCCAACGAGGGTCGAGTCTCCAGGCCACGCGAGGTGTGCGTGTCCGGACCACTCCCAGCTGAGGCGGCTCGTCCGTGCTCCCCGGTGTCGGCACTAGACGGGAAGCGCGATGAGAGCGGTCCACGTGCTCGTCCAACAGCGCGTACTGCCACTCGGAGGCACGTCCAGCACGAGTCATACCTGCAAAATTTGTACAATAATTTCTACATTAAATTTCTACACTACATTTTCTAAACTAAATTTCTAAACTACATTTTCTAAACTATTTTTTTAACTATATTTCTAAACTAATTTTCTAAACTACATTTTCTAAACTAAATTTTCTACCCTAATTATCTACACTAATTATCTACACTAACTATCTACACTAATTATCTACACTAACTATATTTCTAAACTAATTTTCTAAACTAATTATCTACACTAATTATCTACACTAACTATCTACACTAAATTATCTAAAATAATTATCTACACTAATTATCTACACTAATTATGTACACTAACTATATTTCTAAACTAATTTTCTAAACTAATTATCTACACTAATTATCTTTCTAAACTAATTTATGTACACTAATATCTACATAACTATCTTTCTACACTAAATTATCGACACTAATTATCTACACTAACTATATTTCTAAACTAATTATCTACACTAATTATCTACACTAACTATATTTCTACACTAATTTTCTAAACTAATTATCTACACTAACTATATTTCTACACTAATTTTCTAAACTAATTCTCTACACTAATTATCTACACTAACTATCTTTCTACACTAAATTATCTACACTAACTATCTTTCTACACTAAATTATCTAAACTAAATTATCTAAACTAATTATCTACACTAACTATCTTTCTACACTAAATTATCTAAACTAAATTATCTAAACTAATTATCTACACTAACTAATTTTCTAAACTAATTATCTACACTAATTATCTACACTAACTATCTTTCTACACTAAATTATCTACACTAACTATCTTTCTACACTAAATTATCTAAACTAAATTATCTACACTAACTATTTTTCTAAACTAATTTATCTACACTAATTATCTACACTAACTATATTTCTAAACTAAATTATCCACACTAATTATCTACACTAACTATCTACACTAACTAATTTTCTAAACTAATTATCTACACTAACTATATTTCTAAACTAAATTATCTACACTAACTATATTTCTAAACTAATTTTCTCTGATAACAAAAATATAACACAAAAAATTACCTGAAAATCGCGCACGCCCTCTCTTCTTCTCCTCTCCCCTCCCTCTTCTTCTCCTCTCCCTCTCTTTCTCTTCCCTTCCTCTTCTCCTCCTCTCCCTCTCTTTCTCCTTCTCTGCGCGCCGAAGAAGTGGACGACGTCGGGGGTGGCCGCTCGGCCGGCCTTATATCCACCCTCAGTCGCCCAACGGTTGGGCGACTGATATTCAGTCGCCCAACAGTTGAGCGACTTATTTTCAATCGCTGAACCGTTGGGCGACTGGAGTAAATCGCCCAACGGTTGGCAGACTCTCCACCGCCGCGATGCAGTTAAGGCGATTAACTCCAGTCGCCCAACGGTTCGGCGACTGGAGCCTATTTTTGTAAAAAATTTTCCCGCGGGTATATTTATGTAATTTCGAATAAAAAATGGATTATCCGTACAAAAAATTCTACCATATGCGGCCTTCCCATCTTCATATTTTTCGGTACGGAACCAGGCTTACGGTTTCTCCTTTTTAGTTCCTGTGCATGTGGACGAGAACAAGCTTATATCGGTGCACTTGTTCATAGTTTAATTTAAACTACCGTATCTAATTATCCAAATATCCAATTTATATCCGTTTGTACCGTTATGTCTCATACGAGCATAACACAACAAGGCCATATTAGATATATTTTGACACCACAATGATAAAGTTGTTTCTCACTTAGCGACTAATAACGAGATGCTAGCAAGTAATAAGTAATAGTAGTTAATTGCACAAAATCATTGATAATTATCATAAAGTAATAGAGCAATGCTAGCAAGTAATAAGTAGAGTTGCTAGCAATTAATAGCCATCACTAGTAGTTGATTGCACAAAATCATTGATAATTATCATGAAATAATAGTAGGATGCTAGCAAGTAATAAGTAAAGTTGCTAGCAAATAATATAGCAAGTAACATGTAGACTTAGGAACTAATGTACCAAGTAATATGTAGAACTCCTATCAACTAATGCTACAAATAACATATCGAGCTAGTATTACTTGTATAGTTGCTAGTAAGGAATGTAGAGCCACCACTAGTAATTGATTACACAAATCGTTAATAATATCATCAAGTAATAGAGATATATTAGTAAGTAACATGTAGAGCTGGTAGAAACTAATGTAGAGAGATACAAGCAATATAAAGTTGAAAAATTGCATGGCCCTCGTGCCAGCGACGCATCATTCAAAAAAATATATAGTTGAAAAAGACATTGTTTTGTTTCGTTCATCGTATGGAACATAATCTCTACTATGAAATAAGATATACTAGATGTCTCATCATAGACGATTTATAGGAAACCATCTGTGCTATTATTATTACAGACAGTTTTTACAGGAGTGTCTGTTTGCCGTCTGTGATGAGCTACTATCATAGACAGTTCATACTAATAACTGTTTGTGATAGTTCACAGACAGTTATTAACATGAACCGCCTGTGATAGTTGAAGACATCATAGACGGTTCGTATTAAAAATCATCCGTGATATTTTATAGATGGTTAATTTTATAGATGGTTATTAACACAAAGTGTCTGTGATATTGCACACATCGTATATGTTTATTAATACGAACCATCTGTGATAGTTCACATACGGTTATTAACACGAACCATCTGTGATAATTATGTATTATAAATGGTTTGTGGTTGGATGTGTCTGGGATATGCCACGTTATTAATTAATACCAACCCAGACGAGTCCCGACAGATCTATCTTCATTGCGCTACATTGAAGGAGGCTGCCGGCTTTGGGATGCATTCTAATTGTAAATCTAGCTACTTGTAGATCGATTTGTTCTAGCTTGGTGATTAGAGGTTAGTATTTGTTTTTAATTTATATGCCTTGTAATAAAGAGAGATGATAGCTAGATTTAGGTCTAGCTTAATTGGTAGTTTGCTATAATTTAAGAATGGGTCAGTACTCCTAGTTTGCTTCAACATATTAATTCTTGCTTGATATATATTGCTTCATGAATAGTATGTAGCTGGCTAGCTATAGTAGCATTAATAATCCAATTTGACACTAATTTTGTACATGCGTAGTGTAGATAGACCGAAACTAGATGTACATTGAGAACCATGTGATTGAAGAGCACATTAATGGTATGTCTGCTTTTAGAAGAGCAGTCGAACAGGATATGTTGAAGAACAGGATGAAACATATGTACTATCCATGCATTGATTGCGATAATCTAAAAATGTTTACCAACTCAGTGCAGATCGAAGCTCACTTGATTTGAAAGGGTTTCAAAATGGGGTGTACATGTTGGACCAGCCATGATGAAGAAAAAGTTTATATAGGAAGGTGTCGAGGGAGACAACGATGTGCTGGTTGTGGACTGTGCTTTCGATGAGGATAGGTCGTCTGACGACAATCCAGATCAGATGTTATGCAATGCAGAAGGAAACTATAGTGAGAGAGAGTTCGATAAATTCGAGGGTTGATAGAGGACCTGGAGAAATCCTTGTTCCCGGGCAGCAAGCCACAAATCACAAGGTTGTCATCTATTCTTGAACTGCTGAAATTCAAAGCAAGCAATGATTGGTCCGATAAGAGTTTCACAGTGTTGTTAGGTCTCCTAGCGAACATCCTTCAAGATGGAAATGTGTTATCGAGAACCACCTACCAAGCCAAGAATGTTCTTTGTCCATTGGTAATAAAAGTAGAAAGAATACATGCATGTCCGAATGATTGTATCCTCTACCATAAAGAGTATACAAAATTATATGTTTGTTCGGTGTGCAAGTCATCCCGATACAAGCGTAAGAATGACTTCGATAATGGCGAAGGTATCGAGGTGAAGCAAGAACCTCCTGCTAAGATGTTGTGGTATCTACCTATAATTTTCCATTTGAAGCATTTATTTGTGTACCGAAAGGATGCAAGATTGCTACATTGGCGCTCAGAGGAGCATAAGAAAAATAAAATGATAAGACACATTGCTAATTCTGCCCAGTGGTGGAACATCGATAGGATGTTTGTAGACTTCGTAGAAGAATCAAGAAATATAAGGTTTGAGTTGAGTAGAGATGGAATGAATCCTTTCATTAATATGAGCAGCCAACATAGCACCTGGCTCGTGAATGTATGCATGTACAACATTCCTCCTTGGTTGTTTATGAAACGGAATTACATTTTGATGTCACTACTTATCTAAGGGCTGAAGTAACCTGGGAATGATATTGATATGTATCTAGCACCATTGGTGGAAGATCTTGTGACACTGTGGAACAAAGAGGTACAAGTGCGGGATGCAGACAAACGAGAGAACTTCACTCTGTGCGCCATATTGTTCTGCACCATCAATGATTTTTCTGGCCTTGGTAACCTGTCGGGATTGAGTATGAAAGGAGCGAAAGCCTTTCCGCACTGCTTAGATTTATACCGAGAGTGTGTGCTTGAACAACTCACGTAAAACTATGTACATACGTCACCGTAGGTTTCTTCCATGGTATCACCCTATACCGCTAGATGAAGAAACAATTTGACTGAAAAAAGAGGATGACTAGTACCAAGGCCTTTTAGTGAGAAAGAGGTATATGATATGGTCAAGAATATCGATGTTGTACTTGAAAAGGGACGTAAGTTAAGGATCCCGTCAGAAGAACATGTGAAAAAGGATATCAGTATTTTGGAACTTGTCTTACTGAGAGCACTTAGAAGTTCACAATTGCATCATGTCATGCACATAGAGAAGAATGTATGCGATAGCTTGATTGGTCTATTACTGAACATTCATGACAAAACAAAGGATGGTGTTAACGCACGGCTTAACTTAGTCGCTATGAACATCAGGACCGAGTTGTCACCGATAGACGCCGAATGTACCTTCCCCCAACTTGTTATACTCTGTCAAATTCCGAGAAAATTGAACTGTGTCAGTGCTTGCATGGTGTGAAAGTTCTGTTTGGTTACTCCACTAGAATGAAGAAACTTGTTTCCATGCAAGATTTGAAATTAATTGGCATAAAGACTCATGACTGTTATGTGCTAATGGCACAATTGCTTCTTGTTGCAATCAGAAGTATTTTGCCAAACAAATTTCGAGTGATAATCATGAGGCTATGTTATTTCTTTAACGCAATTGCTTAGAAGGTCATCGATCCCATGGACTAGATGCTCTGTAGACTGAGGTGGTAATGACTGCTTTGGTCAGGGTATTCACACTATTCTTCTTAACACCATCCTTAACACTTCAACTAGGGTTAGCTTTCGTTCCATTTGGTTTATACTTACAACAAGAAATTAGTCTAAATCACTACACGGGTTTTGACATTTTGACAAATTCAAAAGAAAAGCTTTTTAATGCATGTCTAAAAGAGATGAGATAGAGACAACAATAATACTTATGGTTTTCGAAATTGTTTTCTATTGGAAAATAGGGTTTTGTAAAAGGGTTACAACCTACAGTCAAGTATGCTCTGATACCACTTTGTAACGCCTCCGTTTTTGGGAATAGGGTCGTCATACGTCCCGTAACAGCCCAGGAGTTTAGTTGTCGACAAAAAGAGTATCTTGCCTACTCACGAATATTTAAAAAGAGTTAATTTGACTAAAATATGACCTAGTGGTCAACTTTTAGAAACTTTAAGTGCGTTCAAGCCTAAAACTTAACTTACAATCAGAAGATCCGAAGAAAACTCCCACAGGAATGCTTGAGTATGATCGTAATCCTAACACGAAAACTTATAATATCCTTTTTTTCTTTTGATCTCTGTTTCGGTGGAAATAAAGCAAGACTAAGTACAACCAATCTAGCCACTGCTGCGCACTTTTTCACTCAGGAGGAAGCCAGGCGATTTCAGGCCTGTTAATTTGGTGGGAAGAGGCAGAGATTGAGCTTTGAAGATTCATACTTTCCCCGAGCCCTCGCCGGCCACCTCCCCGAGCCCGTCGTCGCGGCCGCCTCCCCGAGCCCTCGTCGGCCCCCTCCCCGAGCCCATCGTCGCGGCGGCCTCCCCGAGCCCTCGCCGGCCACCTCCCCAAGCCCGTCGTCGCGGCCGCCTCCCCGAGCCCTCGCCGGCCACCTCCCCGAGCCCGTCGTCGTCGTGCAAGTTTGTTAATCTTCCATATATTATCTGTCATTGGGAGACATACATTGCCTGTGGGATTTACAGTTGCTCGATGATGATAAATTCATATACTGAGTTTGGTTCATTCGGTCTTTGAGCTCTAATAGCTACCAACTCTTTTGTCATAATTAACTTTAAACCCCAGGAGACAATCTCTAGACATTGATATATTGTTCTTGTTCATGTCGGTTCATGCAGTTTTCAGGTTATAGCATGTTATTAAATTGATCTGTTAGGATTTAATCTTGACAAGTGAAAAGACTGAATTATTGGGCAAAGTTAACTTGTATGGTCTTGATCTGTATGAATACTGCTATCTGAATATATGCATGCTGAATATATCTTGATCTTGAGATTGTAGAGTTTGTATCTAGAGCTCAAAAGACTGAATTCATTATTTGGCATAACCAATCAAGGAAGAGTATATGATTTAGTAGTTGGATGGCCAAGATTAATCTAGTGCAACCCTACAATTTGAGAGCACAAATTAATCAATTAAAACTTGAGCTTGTTGCTAGTCTTCATTGATACATGCCTTTTACATTGTCATACATATTCATGTTTAGACTGTTATTGATTCTATTATTGATGCTTGATGCTTGTTGCTTCATATTGCTACCATTATATATGTATATATCGTCTATATTGAGAGAAATAGATAGAAATTGCACTTTCTTATCTTATGGTATGTCACTTTCTTATCTTATCCTAATAGACCCACAAATTGAGCAACATGTCATCCGCGCATTCTTCAACACCATCGCCGGAGTCATCCGCTCCAACATCAAGACGCCAAGGAAGAGGGCTATCGAAGAAGCCTGAGGGCCGATTGACCATCACATCGGTGGATGCATCTGGGGTCCCTATCCTTCCTCAGAAAGCAGTAAACGCATTCCGAAGCATGGTCGGAATAGTTGCTCGAGAACGAATTGAGATCACATACAATTCATGGAAGAACGTGCCTGACACTCGAAAGCGTGAGCTGTGGACCGAAATTTTGGCATCGTTCGAGATCCCAGAAGAACACCAATACGCTGTGCAACGCTTATGCCCTTCCATCAGAACTTTCATTGGATTTTAATAGTAATTGTACCAAAATGGAACAAGGTATATTACCTTGATTCCCTAAGTAGGAATAAAATGGACTTCACAGTTGTCAGCCAAGTAATCGATAGGTAAGTACATATTCTCCAAGTTGTACTCTTTCTTTCCTTCTGAATGACTAAGGTTAACTTTTTCGAATCACGTAGGGCGTTCGCGATGTACATTGAAATGGGAGGTGTCTCGAAGCGCGGGGCCAAAGGCCTGCTGACACATGCTCGAGATTTCAAGTTATTCACTATTTCACATTAATTAATCCTATGCAACAGTTGGTAGTAATGCCTCTTGAACTAACACATTCCATTTTTTTGCAGTGCCACCAGCAGTGAAATGGATGCTTTATGTTTGTGAAATGAAGTGCGTTTTCAATTGGATGTTTTATGTCTGTGAAATGAATTGAGATGTGAAATGTATCTGAAATGAAATGAGATGTGTGAATTGTATGTTTTATGTCTGTGATTATCTGCTTGCTTCAGAGGGCATGGCTAGCATTTCCTGAGGCTAGCCAATAAACAGAAATAGATTTAGATTTAGGAGAAAGGAATATCACAGACGGTTTTTCCATTAGAAACTGTCTGTGATTATCAGATATCATAGACGGTTTTTCATTAAAAACCATCTGTGATTATCACATATCACGACGATTTTACTCGAAAACCACATTATAGAGCGGTTGAAAGCGTCATCATAGGCGGTTTTTCGAATCGTCAATTTATGGGTCGATGATAATCAAGGTTATCACGAGCGGTTTTCGAGCAAATGCGTGATTATCGAATATCACGACGGTTTTCATTAAAAACCGTGCGTGATTATCACATATCACGAGCGGTTTTAAGTAAAACCGTGCGTGATATCGATAATCACGAGCGATTTTTAATGAAAACCGTCTGTGATATCTGATAATCACAGACGGTTCGTAAACCGTCTGTGATAACCTTCAATTATCACTGACCCATAAATTCAGACGGTTCAAAAAACCGTCTGTGATGACGTTTCTGAACCGTCTGTAATGTGGTTTTCTGTAGTAGTGACAGCAGTTGAATTGGGACGGGGGACGGCTGACCGAGATCTTTGTGGCGGTTGTCATCTTTTGGCAAAATGTCGGATGGTGAATAGTGCGGAAGGGTTATGCTGCCTGCGAACGGATGGTGGAGATTGGGATGGCAGAGAAAAAGGAGCGCAGAAGGCGGCTCCAGTAGCAGCGGCGGCTGCCCATGATGGACGCGGCGCTTGGGCTTGTGCAGCATTCGGCCTTGGGAGTAATAGCAAAAAAATTGTCCATGATTGCATTGTACGCCAGTCCCCTTATTTCTTGGAAAAAATGACCTCTGGTAGCAACCGCATGCTCCAAATTGTACTGCAATGTACGTTCGTGACAGTACAATGTTCCATCAGTCTCTTTAGTTTAGACGGTGGACGTTTGTGACAATACAGCACATGTTAATACAACTTTTTTATGTGTCGCAAATATTGTTTGTGAACAGGGATATGATACGAGAACTGATAAGTTGCATAAGATAACATGGTACTACATGGTATATATCCACAACAAGGATCAAACGAGACCTTGTTGGAGGATATTAACATGATACACACATATATATATAAAGCTCGCGAGTGCTTTAATACTTTTCCAAAACAAAGCTATACAAATCATAAAGTAACAAAGCTTATCAACTCAGCTTCTTTACGATCCGTACAACTTTCCTTCAGAAAACAGGTCACACTCTTTATTTCCTAAAGGCACACCATATATACCAAACCACTTTGTAGGAGCATTTGGGAGCACAGCGTTATGGATAGACCTCGAAGACACTTCGAGCTCCTACTTTCTTGACAATCTTATAGTCGCTGAACCCTGCTTTCATGAAGATCTCGTGCCAGTCATTTTCATCCCGCTGACGGCCTCTGGTATTCACCAACATGAGCATGTCCATCAAGAGATGGGTTTCCAACATTTGCCCTGACGAAGAGCCAAGCACTATATCACCGACGATCACCTTTCCTCCTGCTTCTCGCGAAGGAATGGCCTTCTTGCATTGAGACAGGATCTTAACACAGTCCTCGTCGCTCCAGAAGTGCAGAACAAGCTACCATGGATAAACTTCCGTAAAGTTAAGCCATGCATAACCGAGAATGTTAAATTTAAGAGCTTAAGATAATTATTTATGTCACAGACAGAAAAATGCGTTAATCTTAAAGTAAATGTTTTATATACGAACAGGTTAGCGGAGATCGACCTCTCAATTCCTCATGCAGATTAGAATCCGTGCAATTTTCTTTTGCATTGAAACATGTAGAAAGACATTTCCATTGGTTTACCACTTTATTATACCTTGAGCATCACAGCTTGAGCAGGTGGGATGGACTTGAACATGTCACCTGCGACGTAGTTGACAACACCATCAGCCGGGATCTTCTCAATCACCTGCGGAAGGTCCAGCACGGTGCACTTGATTTGAGGGAAGGCCTTGACGATGGCCCTCGCCGTCGTGCCGTCACCACCACAGCAGTCAGTCAGTGACTGCAGCCCCTTGAACACGTTGCTCAACGCCCGCAGTCCCGCACCGATCCCGAGATGGTCATGGGCAGCCAAAGCTTCATGGAACACCTTGTCCGACTCTGGGTCCAGGCGTGCCATACTCTCATCGAAGAGTGTCGCGCCATGCAAATCTTCGAATGGTGACGGCGGTGGTGACACCATGTCCTTCTTGAACCAGTCTGCCAGCCCCATCGCTGCCTCTATGTAGTGCCTCGAGGATGTGGCGAGCACAATGGCCTTCTGGCTGGCGTGGCTGTCAATGAGTATACCATCCACCAGGAGGTAGGACAGTTTGTTGAGGAGGTAGATCGGCACCTCGGTGGTGTCGTTAACGGCGAAGACGCCCGACGTGACTAGCAGCCGCATGAGGCGGCCAAGGAATGGCTGCTTAGCCGGGGAGAGGGACAGCGCGGTGATCAGGTCAGGCAGCGATGCGGCCCCACCGAGTCGGTGGATGGCGGTGGGGATGCCGAGCTGGACGGCGCACTTGAGTGCCATGGGTTTGAGGTAGCAGAGGCTGAGGCGCCACAGGTCGGCCTGCGCCTGCAGCAGCTCGGCGTCTGTGGGGACCATCAAGTTCTGCGCCTGAGCCGCCATTGCTTGCTCTATCTATCTGCCTATCACCGTGTCTGTGTGCGGTGTCTGTGCTCTGGTTGCTTGGCGATGATTTATATAGTGTGGATTAGCTACTATTGAGAATAATCAAGGAGTAATGTACCTTTCACTATCCGCGCGCGTGGTTGTCGTGCAAATGAACCGCAGGACACGAAAGAGAAACAAATGGCCATGGCATGCAAGCACCGACAGCCTAACAAAGTTGTCATTACTCTAGACCTCTAGTCTATTGAAAGCACTACAACTTGAATGCATATCCACCGGCAACAACGCCATAGCAACCGTGAAAGACACTAGTACAACCAGGCACAAGAAAGATGTTCTTGGCGTGGCTCTTTTCTCATTTCTCCTGTGAAGGAGTGTGTCCACTAACTCTTCTTTTTCTCTTTTTTGGCAGTCAGCTTGCGTGAGCCTTCCTTCAGGAGCATGTTAATTCCCTTTCTGTAAGAAGAAAGACATTCAGCAGCGTTGGCTGAGGCTCAACCGGAGCCAAAGCTGGAGAGGCCTCGATGGGAGCCCAATGCCAGCGGGGTTATTGTCGTTAGTTGTCATGTCTGGAAGAAAGGCATAGATAAGTGACAGCCGCTAAAAGTTTATGAATTAGGGCCTGTTTGGCAGAGCTCCACCAACTCCAGATCCACTAAAAACAGCTCCACTCCACAAATTTTTACCCAAACGCTCCAGCTCCACGAAATCTGGATCCACCAAAATACTGAATCTAGCTCCAGATTCATGAAATCCATGGAGCACCTCAAGGGGTGCTCCACGAAACCTTGTTTCGTACCTACTCGTGGAGTTGGGTGGTAATTACCCACCTTTTGCCACTGGTTACACACCCCATCCCATACCACCATAAAACCCATGGGCAAAACAGGTCATTCCCACCAAAAACTCAGTTTCGTGGATCTGGAGCTGCTGTGCAAGCCAAACAGTTTTGTCTAGCTCCATGGTGGGATCCCAGATTCACGGTGGAGCTGTTTTTGGTGGATCTGCTGCTCCAGATTCATTTTTTCAGTGGTGGAGCTCTGACAAACAGGCTCTTAGTGTGCTGAATTCTCATCGCACAATATGGGGGAAAAAACCAAATTAAGCAAAATGTTCGATTTATTCATCGTAAATTCAAAAGAATTTACAACTTGTCTTCTTCTATTACAATATATGGATTACACTCCTTGTGCCAAAACGCTATGAATAACTCTAGCCCCCCTCTTATGCGTAAGCATCCTCGTCAACCTTTGCCTCAGTACCATATACCGGTGGGGCACCAGATAAAGTTATAATGAGTATGTTAAACATACTTGCCATTTTGGCAACTAACTAGTTTTATCAAAACCTTCGCATGTAAAATATTGGGTTGGTTGTAATATTTCCACTTGCCAGACGGAAACTATGGAAATAAACATTCTTTTCTCTTGCGGCTAGCCAGCCGGATAATATAGAACATCGCACCATATCACGAGGGCCTCGCATTTCAAGCAAATAATCTCTGTAGAGGATCAACAAAGTCAACTGTCATAATCTCCACCCGCTGGTAATATACCTAGCTCTCTAACGCAACAAGGTGACGTCACTGAGCCCCCCTGCTTGCACAAGGCATTGTCTATGTTGGGTTTTGATCTTGTACAATTAGAAGTTGTGTGTGTGTGTGTGTCGGGTCAATAATTGTAACCAGACATGTGCAAACTATGTAGCGCATAATCCGGATCTAAACCACACTTGTAGCTGCATTGTTAAAGCAGTTGAGGCGTGGCGTGAGCAGCGGTCAGCACCGTTGCAGCTGATTGCAGAGTTATGGTGTAAACACAAAACGAAAAACTGGAACAACGCAAAAATCAGCAGTTGGCCAGGAAAACTCCTTTGTTCCTCTGTGCGTTTGTATGTTCTTCTCATCTTGCCCAAACAATGATCCATCAAGTTCTAAACCATCCACTGCTGTAGTGAGTAGGAGAGGAGATTCGATTCCTAACATTCAGGAAGAGACTCGACTCCTGACATTCTGGTATAAGAGCCCACGGGCTTTGTTCGGGGAGGATGACGAAGGACGGCGAGGAGTCAGCAGCAGCAAAGACGGCGGCGGGAGGCGGCAGTGACAACCGGGAGTCACTACCACTGGCGGTGCCCATTGTGCAGGGTGCGCTGTAGCGGCCGCGGGGACCGATCGTGTACCCACAATTGACGCGCACGAATTACAACATCTGGGCGATGAAGATGAGAGTGGCACTGCAATCCCAGCGCATCTGGGAGGCCGTGGAGCGCACGAACGTCGATTTCGAGGTCAACTGGGAGGCTCTATACGCCATCTATCAAGCGGTGCCCGATTTCGTGATGTCCTCCCTCACCGGGAAGGACTCTGCGAAGGCTGCTTGGGATACCATCAAAGCGGCGCATGTGGGGCACGACTGTGTGCAGCAGGCAAGTCTGCAGTCCATGCGAAAGAAATTCAAGGAACTCACGATGGGCGACTATGAATCTATGGATGACTTTGTAGGGCGCATGAACACACTAGTGGCGGGGATGCGTGCCCTCGGCGATGTCATCACAGAGGTGAGGATGGTGCAGAAGTTTCTCCAAGTAGTCCATGCGAAGTACATGCAGATAGTGACTACCATCGAACAGTGCGTGCCGTTTGATACCCTGTCAGTGGAAGATGTGATTGGGAGATACAAGGCATTTGATGAGCATGTACGCACGTGCTTTGGGGATCCAAAGAAAGGTGAGCACCTCATGCTATCAAAATCCTAGTGGGAGAATCTCTCTGGCAAGAAGAAAAGCGGAGAGGGGTCGAGCAGTGGGAGTAAGGGAGGTGGAGACCGCATCAGAAATGATAGCCGAATTGGCAGTTATGGAAAAGCTAGAGATTAGCCAAAGAAAGAGTGGAAATTTGACATCAAGAAAGTCAAATGTCACAACTGTGGAAAAAAGGGACATTTCAAGAAGGATTGTACCAAGCCCAAAAGGGAGAGAGCAATGTTTGCTTAGAAGGACAAGGCAGACTATGAGGAACCTGCATTACTGATGATGCAAGTTTGCGAACTAACTGAAGCTGCTGAAGAACCGAAAGGCAAGGTGTTTCTAAATGAGGAGAAAGTGCACCCTCGCAATGCTGAAAAAGATGGCAGAGATGTGTGGTATTTAGATACAAGAGCAAGTAATCATGCGACGGGGAGTGAAGCAAAGTTCACTGAACTTGATAAATCAGTGAAAGGAAAAGTAAAGTTCGGTGACAATTCCACTGTTCCAATAATGGGTAGAGGTACTGTGTTGTTTCAGTGTCTGAATGGAGAGCATCTAGCTTTAGCAAATGTATACTTCATTCCATCGTTGAAGACCAACATCATTAGTCTGGGTCAGCTATTGGAGCATGGGTGCAAAGTGGTCATTCAGGATGAATATCTACAGATATTTGACAAGCAACGTTAATTGTTGGCAAATGTGAGAAGATCACCAAACCGTTTGCATATATTGGATCTCAGTATAACAAGTCCAATTTGTTTGATGGCCAATTATAGAGATGATGCATGGGTCTGGCACGCACGCTATGGTCATCTAAATTTCAAGACGCTGCTTAGACAGCTAGCAAGGGAACAAATGGTACTTGGACTCCCTCATGTTGATCAGGTTTGTGATGGATGTCTCGTTGGCAAGCATCATCGCTCGCCGTTCCCTACTGCAGCAACATACAGGGCAACTGAACCGCTGACACTTGTACATGCTGACCTGTGTGGGCTTGTGTCTCCCCCAACACCAGCGGGTAAGAGATACTTCATGCTCATGGTCGACGATTATAGCAGATTTATGTGGATAGTGTTGCTGCGCACAAAGGATGAAGGGCTCAATGCTTTCCAGAAAATCTCCAAGAGAGCAGAGGTGGAAGTGAGCCACGAGGTGAAGGCCTTTAGAACTGACAGAGGAGGTGAATTCACTTTGAAGATGTTCAAAGCATATGGTGAAGACCGCGGCATTAAGCATTTTCTCACTGCCCCACACTCGCCGCAACAAAACAGAGTTGTAGAGCAGAGGAATCAAACGGTGGTCGGAATGGCACGCTGTTTGCTCAAGAGTAAAGGCATGCCAGGCGCGCTGTGGGGTGAGGCAGTGACGACCGCAGTATATTTGCTGAATCGTGCACCCACAAAAAAGTACTCACGGGAAGACACCATATGAAGTCTGGTACAAAAGGAAACCAAGCATTCACCATCTTCGGATTTTTGGCTGCGTCGCATATGCAAAAGTGACAACGCAAAATTTGCCAAAGCTGGCAAACCGAAGCCTACGCACTGTGATGCTTGGGTATGAACCAAACACAAAAGCCTACAGACTGTATCACCCAGGAAGCAGGAAGATCATTATGTCAAGAGATGTGGTATTTGATGAAGGAAATCAGTGGGACTGGAGCAAAGTGACAGCAGCAGATTCAGAAACATCAGAGGAAGTGTTTACTGTAGCATATCCTGGTATTGTTGGTCTCTCTGAACCTGAATCTGAAGCGCAGATGGAGACTGAACCCACATCAAGCGTTCACAAAGAAACAAGTGACGCTGTAGTCTGTGATACTGAAGCGGCTCATGAAGAAGCAAGAGATGCTGCGGCCGGTACCACTCCGGTATCCTCATCGTTAGCGTCACTGGGAGGACCAATACCAAGTGCTCCCACAACACCCATCGCCCCCAGCGTGGAAGGTGGTGACAGCGCGGGCGCGAAAGAGTCTCCCAACACTGCAGATTCTGTTGGGCCATGAGGATTCAGAAAAGTTCAGGAACTGCTGGACACAGTGCCGCCGTGTGAATGTGAACCCGATGACACTAAACTGTGTTTGCTCGATACCGAAGAACCCACTTCATTCATTGATGCATAGAAGGAGGCATGCTAGTGTCGTGCCATGGACGAAGAAATGAGCTCCATTCTTGACAATGATACTTGGATCATGACAGATCCACCAGTAGGTCAGAAGCCAATAGGACTGAAATGGGTGTTTAAGTTGAAGAAGGATCCCTCCGGAGCAATAGTCAAGCACAAAGCTAGACTTGTTGCAAAAGGATATGTGCAGAGAAAAGGCATAGACTTCGACGAAGTTTTTGCTCCGGTAGCCCGAACTGAGACTGTTAGGTTGCTTGTTGATTGGCAACTTAAGAGGGGTGGGAGCTACACCATATGGACGTGAAATCTGCATTTCTAAATGGAGAACTTGAGGAGGAGGTATACGTCAGTCAGCCACCTGGTTTTGATGCACATGGAAATGAGTACGAAGTGCTGAAGCTGAAAAAGGCTTTGTATGGTTTGTGTCAGGCTCCGAGAGCATGGTATGCCAAACTGGATGCTAGTCTAAGTGCTCTTGGTTTTCAGAGATGCCCACTAGAGCATGCTGTATACTTGAGGTGCATTGGTATAGAACAGCTGTTAGTTGGGGTATATGTTGATGACTTGGTGATCACCGGATCAAGTAAGGAGGAGATTGTCAAGTTCAAAGAAGAAATGATGGATCTCTTTAAGATGAGTGTCTGGGATTATTATCCTATTATTTGGGCATTGAGGTAGCTCAAACAGCAAATGGGATTTCACTCAGCCAAACCGGGTATACTCTGAAGATTTTGGAGAAAACTGGTATGTCAGAGTACAATCCCTATCAGATACCCATGGATCCTTGACAAAAGCTAAGCTACTCTGAACAAGGATCGAAAGTAAATGCTACTTTCTACTGTAGTGTTGTTGGCAGCCTGAGATATCTAGTGAATACACGCCCAGATCTGGCACACTCTGTTGGCATTGTGAGTAGATTTATGGAAGATCCCACAGAGCAGCATATGGCAGCAGTTAAGCAAGTGCTCAGATATGTGCGAGGTACAGCCAATCTTGGCTGCCACTATGGAAGGAAGGTGGAAGCTAAACCAAGGTTAGTTGGGTATAGTGACAGTGATTTTGCTAGAGATAATGACAGGAAAAGCACAAGTGGCATAGCATTTTTTCTGGGTTCAAATCTAGTGACATGGATCTCTCAGAAACAAAAAGTTGTACCTTTATCCTAATGTGAGGCAGAGTATATTGTCGCAACCACAGCGGCTTGTCAGGGTATATGGTTGAGTTGTTTGTCAGCTCGACTAAATTCTGAAGAACTGCAAGCAGTGACAATCATGGTGGACAATAAATCAGCAATATCGCTAAGTAAGAATCCTGTCCACCATGATCGTAGCAAGCACATAGACACAAGATATCATTTCATCGAAATTGTGTGGAAGAAAGGAAGATCAATGTCGAGCACGTCAGGACTGAAGGGCAGCTAGCGGACATACTGACGAAGCCCCTGGCTCACACTAAAATTCTAGAGATGAGAGACAAGATTGGCCTTCGCACTGTGAGGAAGTGAAGTACAAGATCAAGGGGGTGTTTGTTGGGTTTTGATCTTGTACAATTAGAAGTTGTGTGTGTGTCGGGTCAATAATTGTAACCGGACATGTGCAAACTGTGTAGCGCATAATCCGAATCTAAACCACACTTGTAGCTGCATTGTTATAGCAGTTGACGCGTGGCGTGAGAAGCGGTCAGCACCGTTGCAGCTGATTGCAGAGTTATGGTGTAAACACAAAACGAAAAACTGGAACATCGCAAAAAGCAGCAGTTGGCCAGGAAAACTCCTTTGTTCCTCTGTGCGTTTGTATGTTCTTCTCATCTTGTCCAAACAACGATCCATCAAGTTCTAAATCATTCACTGTCGTAGTGAGTAGGAGAGGAGATTCGATTCCTAACATTCAGGAAGAGACTTAATTGACTCCTGACAATCTATATCCCACATTGATACCAGCTTATTTCAGGTCTGATTAGTTGCAGGCTAAGTATTAGCAACCTCTTACCATGATTATGGCATATTGTTTTGCAGGTGTTACAGTTATAATCCTCTATTTAACTTAACATGGTAATTTTTTTCAAATGATTATTTAACTTCTGGGTAGCATTTATGCTAATTTAAAAATATAATTATATAATAGATATTGGAATTCATCCAAAGTATTAGGAAAATAGTCCGATATGTGTAGCTTCCCTTTTTGGGGGGTTTTCTGTAATATCCCTAATACTTGTGATGGCAAGGACAAGGACAGGAGTGGACATGCAACCCAATAGGCCAGCCAGCTCAATATGTTCATCCCCTTCTCCCCATCTATCCCGCTTTCTCAATCGCCAGATCGCTAACTTTGCCTCAGACTGTCTCCCAATCACATCGCATCTTTCTCTCTCCCCCATCACTTAATCCCTCTCGCCAACAGATTCTTGCTTCTCCCTCCGTCTTGTGGCTAGGGATGCTAGTAGCAAACATTGAGCAATAACTATAGCGCCATGGCGGCGACAGTGATGATCACGAGAACTATGTTGGCTGTGTTCCATTAGTAGAGCGAGTTGCCTCTTGGGTTTTGTTGACAGAGAACGAGAGCCTACATTTCAATTAGTTCAAGCTACCAGCAATCTTAGTAAAGCCGAATCTTCTACCCAAATTTACTATATTAATTAATATTAACTGCTAGATAACCTATTTCACCTTGAACTAAAATCACCAAAGGCAAATTTGTGTATTATTATGTAGCACAATTTCTTTTTCACTAGTAGTTTTTAATAGAAAATAGGAAATAGTGAACCTTTAGAATACAAGTTCTCGCTCACTCCCTATAGACAGTCCTACTCAATCGAAAAACAACGAAGACATCTTCCTCTCGTGCATATCACTCATCAATACCTCTCTGTTGTCTTCAGCGCCGGCGTGACCAAGCCGGAGTCGATGAAGACCCGTGTATGAGCTCTGAAACTTTCAAAGACACAATAGAATTGGTGCCGCAAGTTGCAGCGTTTTCTCTGATTGTATTGCTATATATAGAAAACTTACAAATCTGGTGGGCATTCCCGCAACAGGCTCCAACCCATAACTAGGAAATATGGCAAACATTGCGGAATTGAAAACTAGAAATCGGGATCACCTCTGCATGAACATGCATGCATCGATGAGAAAACATATTTGGTACGCAAGCTAGAATCAAGCTATTTGTAACAACCGAAAATAGACAAAATGCTAAGCGATGGTAAGTGAATAACCGTGCAGGATTATCTTCAACATTTCTCCCCTAAGCCTTGCACGGTTCACTTGAGTTCGACAACGCCGATCTTCTCGCGAAGCTCACGGAACTTGACGCGTCCGAGCGACTTTGTCGGACGCGTCGCAAGCTGTTCTTGAGTGCTTGTGTAGTCCAGTTTGATCTTCCGTCATCCATGCATTCACGAATATAATGAAATTTCGTATCAATGTGCTTACTTCTATCGTGGAGAACAGGGTTCTTACTCGGTGCTATGGCGGACATATTGTCCATCTTCAAACTCGGCGTGTGGAATTGATCCAGTCACATCCTTCAAGAACCGTGCGAGCCATACCCCGGCAAGCTGCAGCCGCCAGAGATATACTCGCTTCACGGGATGAGAGTGCTACCACCGTTGTTTCCGAGACCGCCATGAGATTGGCATGTCGTTGAGAAAGTAAATGACACCAGTGGTACTCTTCCGTCATCGATGTCTCCCCAAAATCGCTGTCATTGTACCCCACGAGACAGAGCCTCTTGTCCTCACGCTTGGTGTAGACAATTCCATACCGAATGGTGCCGAGATGTACCGCAGAAGATGCTTCACGGTGTCCGATGATCTTGCTTGGGGTTTTCCATGAACTCGCTCACAAATCCAACAAATAACGAGATATCGGGTCGAGTATGTACCGGATACCTTAAGCTCCCAACCAAATCTGCGGTACATGGTTGCATCAACCTCTCTGCTGCACTTTCTTTCTTGATTTCAACCGCGTCTCCATGGGCGTCCGCAGGAATTGCATTCTTCCAGCCTTGCCTTCTCCGGCAGTTTGCGTGCATATCTTCGCTTGACTAAGTGTCACGCCCTCCTTGCTCGCTTGACTTCGATTCCCGGTAATAGGACAAAGGCCCAAATCACTCATGCGGAATAGGCGCAGCATTTCCCTTGAATGCTTCAACCTCCTTTGTGCATGAGCGGTGATGATGAGGTCGTCAACATAGACGCCTACCACCACGCGCGATGCTCCCAAACCCCGGTGTAAAGACCATGCTCACCGACGCTTTGGTGAAGCCGAGTTGGCGCAGACTGTTGTCAAGTTTCATGTTCCACGCGCGTGGCGCCTGCCGGAGCCCGTACAGAGCTTTCTTCAACCGCAACACCTTCCCTTCGTGCCCAGCTGCAACAAAGCCTGGCGGTTGTCGGACATAGACTTCCTCGCCAAGCTCGCCGTTGAGAAAAGCGGACTTGACGTCCATATGGTGTACAAGCCAATTTTCATGCGCTGCCACGGCAAGTAGCATGCGCACCAACTCCATCCTTGCCACGGGCGCGAACACCTCGTCAAAGTCTATCCCACCATCGGATGTAACCCTTTGCGACCAGGCGAGCTTTATGCTTGACGATGGCACCGCTCTGGTCACGCTTCAGCTTGAAAACCCATTTCAAGCCTATCGCACGATGGCCTGGTGGGAGGTCGGCGAGGAACCAGGTGCCGTTCTGCTCGATCGAAGTCATTTCCTCCAGCATTGCCTTGCGCCAGCACTCCTCTCCGCGCGCCTCCTCAAAAGTGTTCGGCTCTTCACCAACACAAAACAGCAAGTCTTCCTCCGTATCGCGCTCGGCCAATCCTGGTGGAGTAGCTGGCCCAAGCACATTCTCCATCGTCCTGAATCGGAGCGGCACGTCGTCGTCATGGTCGCCATCTAGGTCCAAGTTCCCACTTGGCGGAGAGACGAACTCGATTTGCCCTGCAGGAATCAGGGGTGACCGAGGTGTGTGAGGTTCTGACGCCATGGTTGATGCAGCTCCGGGCGTCGCTAGTGCTGGTATTGCCTCATTGTCGGGTGAGTCGTTGTACCCAGCATCCTGCACTGCCGTGTCTTGGCGAACAGTGACTGTCATCTGGCCGACATGAAATGGCTCTTCATTCGTCGCGCCAGGGTCTTCGCCATGCTTGCTCCAATCCCAAGCTCTTGTTTCGTCGAACACCGCATCACGCGAAACCACCACGCGCTCGGTGCTTGGATTGTAGAAGCGATACGCTTTGGAACCCGGCTCGTACCCGATGAAGACCATCGGCGTACTCCGGTCTTCAAGTTTTCGCTGATGACCCCCAGTGCGCTTCACGTGCGCGACGCAGCCAAACGTCCGAAGATAATGGACTGGCGGCTTGCGCCTGAACCAAGCTTCGAACGGCGTCATACCTTTGACACTTCTTGTCGGTGCTCTGTTCAAGATGAAGACGGCCGTTGTGACAGCCTCCCCCCAAAACCAACCGGGCATCTTCATCGCCTTCAGTATGCTCCTTGCCATGCCGAGCACTGTTTGATTGCGTCGCTCCACCACGCCATTTTGCTGGGGCGTGTATGGTGCGGTGAGGTGGCGTTGGATCCCTTGTTCAACGCAGTATTCGCTGAAGGTGTGGGCAGTGAATTCTCCACCGCGGTCGGTGCGGAGTGTCTCCAACTTCCTCCCGGCTTCCACCTCTAGACGCGCTTGGAGCCGCACAATTGCCGCTGCAGCTTCGTCCTTCGAAAACAGCAATACGAGCCACATGTATCGACTCTTGTCGTCGACCATAAGCAAAAACAGCTGCTTGCCTCCGGGGGTCTTCGGGGTAATAGGCCCACATAGATCGGCGTGGACCAGCTCCAGAAGATTCGAAGCTCGAAATGTGCTTGCCGCCGGGAAGGATCGCCTCCTTTGTTTCCCAGCGAGGCAACTCTCGCAGATCTGATCGACATGATCAATCTGCGGGAGCCCGCGTACCCACTGCTCCTTGGCGAGTTGCTTTAGCCCTTGGAAGCCAAGATGGCCATACCTCGCGTGCCATCGCCAGGCTTCTTCGGTGCTCCGCGCAGCAAGACATACTGGCTTCCCGATATTGAGCTCGAGCACGTAGAGCCGGTTCGGTGATCTTTGGACCTTCACCAGTAGCCTCCTTCGTTGATCCCAGATCTTGAGGATCCCGCCTTCGATCTGGATTTTGAAGCCAGCCTCATCTAATTGCCCGAGACTGACGATGTTGGCGGTGAGCTTGGGGATGTGGTAGACTCCTCCCAGCTCCTGGTGCTCGCCGGTCTTGCAGGTGACGAGGACCGTTCCGCGCCCCTCTATTCCGACAACGGAGCCATCTCCGAAACGGACGGAGCTGCGGATTCCAGTGTCGAGCTCGGCGAAGGCGGCCTTCATTCCCGTCATGTGATTGGTTGCGCCAGTGTCGAGGATCCATCTGGTGTAGTCTCCGTCCCCCTTCCCGCCGAGCTGAACAAAAAGCTTGTCCTCCTGAAGGTGGATTGTGGAGGAGTCCGCCGGTGAATCCGTCGCACGTGGTGAGGACGAAGTGGGGAAAGTGCCGTCGACTGTTGCTGACGTCACCAGTAAAGAGGTCTCGGTCTCCTCCTCAGCGTGGGCCGTGTGGGCCGCGTCGTCCCTCTTCTTTTTACGGCATTCGCGGGCCCAGTGTCCCTTTTTACCGCAGTACCGGCATTGATCGTTGGCGATCGGGTTCGCGCCATTGCCGGAGCTGCCTGAGGACTTGGGCGGTCTGGAACCGCCGTGCGCTCCAGCTTCCTTGCTGCGCCCGGAGCCATGCCCTTGCCTCTGGCTTGACGACGACCCTCTCGGTTGCCTTGAAGACCCCTCACCGGAGAAGTTCATCTTTGCCGCCACACGTGCGACGAGCTCATCCTCAGTGAGATTCAACTTAGCGATGGAGTCGGATCCACCACCAAGACCATGCCTCTCCTCCGCCGATTTTAGCCGTCCGATGAGCTCCTCAATGGAGACCTCGTTCAGATCGAGAAGAGTCTCAATTCCCATGGCAATCTGCGCGTATCTCAGAGGAAGTGCTTGGAGGAATTTGCGGACAATCTCCTCCTCCGTGCAGCTGTCGTTGAGGACCGCGAGTTGGTGTGCAATCCGATTGATACGGATGCCGAACTCGTCGACCGTCTCGCCGTCGCGGAATTTGAGGCCGTCGAACTCCCGCCGGAGGGTATTCGCCTTCGCCTTGCGCACACGTTCCACGCCGACGTGCATAGTGCTGATCGCATCCCAGGCAGCCTTGGCAGTTGCCTTACTTGCGATGGCGCCCATCATCTCTGTCGGGACCGCCTTGGCGATTACTTCAAGCGCCATTCGATCCTCGACAAAGTCAGTGGTGCCGGTGCTCACAGCAACCCACAGACCGCGCGCCTGCAGCATCACCCGCATGAGCGCCGCCCAGTCGAAGTAGTTTGTCTTGGTGGCGTCGGAAATGCTCCATCGGTATCGACTTCCTTGGTGACCGGTGAATGACCAGGCCACGCTCCGCTCGCTGCTGCCGCCATCGCTCCCGGTGTTGGCGCCGTCTCTCGCGAGACCACCTTGGTGGCGAAGCGACCGATGGCGCGGCATGACGATCTACACGATCGCTTGACCGTGCTCCCGAATCGAACGCTCGATACCAATTGTTGTCTTCAGCGCCGGCGTGACCAAGCCGAGTCGATGAAGACCGTGTATGAGCTCTGAAACTTTCAAAGACACAATAGAATTGGTGCAAGTTGCAGCGTTTTCTCTGATTGTATTGCTATATATAGAAAACTTACAAATCTGGCTGGGCATTCCCGTAACAGGGCTCCAACCCATAACTAGGAAATATGGCAAACATTGCGGAATTGAAAACTAGAAATCAGGGATCACCTCTGCATGAACATGCATGCATCAGATGAGAAAACATATTTGGTACGCAAGCTAGAATCAAGCTATTTGTAACAACCGAAAATAGACAAAATGCTAACTGATGGTAAGTGAATAACCGTGCCAGGATTATCTTCAACACTCTCGCCTACAGCTTCTCCTTGCTTCTCCCTCACTCCCTCTTGTGGCCAGCGATGCTGGCAGCAACAGCTGCAAGCAGGGACTTTGGCGCCACGGCAATGACAATGATGGCGAGAACTATGTTGGTTGTTCTGTTAGTGGAACGAGTTGCCTCTTGCGTTTTGTTGACGGAGGACGAGAGAATACAATTCAATTAGTTCAACCAACCAGCAATCTCAGTAAAGCCAAACCTTCTACCCAAATTTACCATGTTAATTAATGTTAACTTCTAGGTAACCAAGAACCGAAATCTCCAAAGGCAAATTTGCATATTATTGTGTAGCATAATTTCTTTTTCACTAGTAGCTTTTAGATAGAAAATAGTAAATGGTGAACCTTTAGAATACAAGTACTTCTTCACTCTCTATGGACACAACACTCTTACTCAATTGAAAAACTTTGATGGTATCTTCCTCGTTCACATACCACTCAATCCCTCTCGCCTATAGCTTCTCCTTGCTTCTCCCTCACTTCCTCTTGTGGCCAGCGATGCTGGCAGCAACAACAGCGAGCAGTGACTATGGCGCCATGGCGGCGACAGCGCGATGTGGAGAACTATGTTGGCTCTTCTATTAGTGGAATGAGTTTCCTCTTGGGTTTTGTTGACGGAGAACGAGAGCCTTTAATTTATTTAGTTCAAGCTACCTGTAATGTGTAAAGCAGAACCTTCTACCCAATTTTACCATGTTAATTAATATTAACTGCTACATGCGCTATTTCACCTTGAACTGAAAATCTCCAAAGGAAAATTTGCATACTATTGTGTGGCATAATTTATTTTTCACTAGTAGCTTTTAAATAGAAAACAGGAAATAGTGAAACTTTGTAAAACAATACTCCTTCACTCTATGGACACAACTCTTTACTCAATCGAAAAACTATATATGACAGTGCATGTACACTTGAAAGACAATAGCACTAAGCTTATACTATTGGTCTGATGCAAACACTCAACCCTTGAGTATGTTGGATGATGGAACTTCGTTTCTCAAGGAGAGAAGGCAGACGATACATATGTTCTATTATCCTCTTTTAGTAGGGACGTTAGACTTATGTGGCAAGCACCGTACATATAAATGTAACTTTTGCATGTTTGACCACAGTTTTAAAAATCAGACCGGTGATCGAACCGGTGATCGAGTTGCGGTTCTCCGGTTCACCCGCTGGTCCTTCGGTCCGACCGTCCGTTTCCAAATTTATTAGTATTTTATTACTTAAATATCATTTTAATTCTGAAATATTATGAATAGAAATCCCAATAGAGAAATATATAACATCAAAATTGGAGATTCGGGAAGAACCTAGTGCTGCATGCGAAAACTAATCACGCCCAAGGTAAGCAAACACTATTTCGTGCAATCCTACTTGAATTAGAAGCAAGCTCTAATCAGGAAACACCAATCCCCATCTATCCAGCTTGGGATCCAAACTCAAATCCGGCACAAACTCCAAGCAGCAAACACCAATCCCCACTTAACTTGCATGGGATACATCCTAATCTCATGACTTGTTCACATTGGCTTTTGGCTTTAACTTATGAATATTAGAAATAGGCCATATGAGTAAGGCTTATTTTCTATAATTCCAAAGCACGCATGTTTTAATACCATATTGCTAAGACAAAGTAGAGGAGACCAATTTATAAGGTGAAACCCTTGCCACTTCTTAAATCATATGACATATGAATTGGGATGGCATGATGAGGGCTTTGGCTAGGGGTGGAAAAAAGCTCTTTAGTGGAGCTCGTTAGTGGGTCTAAGAATCACTGCATCCGTGTCGGCGTAGGAGTCAGTAGGAAGGGCATAAAGGGCTTTATCCTGCGCCTTATCTCCCTATGTCATTGCCCATGGCCTCCAAGCACCGCTGTGCCAAAGCTACTGAACCACTGTTGTGACAAGGCCATCGCTGCCATTGGGTCTAGGGTCACTATGCCTAGCTGCTAGGCCACTGTAGTTGTAGAGTAGCAAATGCCATGACGAAGCTGCGCTGCTGCCCCTCTCGGGTGCCATTGCTGTGCCATCGAGATGTCGCCCTAGCCACTGCCCTAGCGCCTTGCTTATGCTTGTGCTGCCACCGAACTGTTGTGCCTGCCTTGCTTGCCGCTGCTGCTTGCCTAGCTGTTATAAAATTCATGTTAGAAATAGATGTTTGAAAGAATGGGAGACACGGATTTTATATGAAAAACCCTTATTGAAAAAAACCATGGATGCACAAAGACGTAATATGTTGGAACTGAACCTATCAACTCCGTTCTCTACTCTCTGGGCAAAAATGCACACATGCTTTCTCCCCTTGAAATGGACTTGATAGGTTCAGCTCTAACAATTGGTATCAGAGCGAGGGCTATGTATGGAGATGCTTTGCGGTGATGGCTCGACAAGCAATGGCACGTCAACACGGCTCCATGTAAGGAGTGGTGGTGCATGGAAGTAGCATGGGCGGTGCGGCTCAGGGGCTCATTGCGCTAGGAGGTAGCCTTGGTGCACTACTACAAAAAGCCTAATACTAGATGCCACATTACAGATGGTTATCCAAAACCATTAGTATTAAATACAGTCATAGATGGTTTACCGTCTGTGAAGAGGTAATATCACAAACAGTTCATAGTGAAAAACGTATGTGTAGGAGCCCAGATATTAACATCCGGAATCCTCTGTGATTTACTTTGCACTATTCCCTGGATCAGTAGATAGTGCTCACAGTTACAGAAATGAATATCATAATACATATCATGCGGAAGCGTAAATATAATAGTAGACTTACTCATGGGCCGATTAGGGCGAAATCATGAAATTGCAGCAGCAGAAGAACGAAGCACGCAAGTGGGACCTTCAGGACGTGCCCACAGGCAGCCAACTGGAGGTTCGCGACCTAGCCCTTGACATCGTCATCTTCTCGGCCAGCTTGTCCAATCTTGTTGCTGAGGTGAGGTGATTTGATTCCTGATTCTGAATTTTGTCGCAAAAGCGAGCATGAGCACTCCGACCCCGTGCTCCGCGAGCCAATACACAGAATGCAATTAAATAGTATGCATGGCTTATCAAAGGAAGGCTCGGGTTATTTTATTTTTGCGTAGAGTGCTTTTGAATACAATTACTTAAAAATCCCTAAGACCTAGCAATTTGAACCAAATCATAATGTACAAGGAAATGCATTATTAATATCGATTTAGATTCCATCCACCGTTACATGGCATCTGCACCATATAGCAATTTCTTCAGCGTTATAGCCGCTTAACTTACCACTGGGACGACACCCAGGACAATTCCAAACCAGGGTAGTCCTTCGCCCTTCAAGTTTCTATTCCCAGTTTCCAATGTTTTTAAAACAGAACTATATCCAGTTAAGTTCCCATGTCTGCCCTTGACCGTGGGCACGGCTATTCGAATAGTTTTGACTCTGCAGAGTTTGTACACTTTCACCACAAGAGACAGTTTACTCGTTGCCCCACACGATTCCTTAGCCGTGTGGTTGAGCAGACCATCACAGTGACTTTTCAAAGTACCTCGCCCCTTCCATCATTTCACCCTATGGGTCGCTCCCACTTGCGGTGGGTCCCATACGTTGTGCGGGATGTTCTCCTTCTGAACGTCTAGCAGCTGGCTCCCCCCCGCTAGCCCGCCACGGCGAGAACTTCACCCTCCCCGGGTGTCCCATTCAAGCCGTCACACAGACTGCCACTTGCACTATCCCACACCTCCTCCTGGAAGGATGACTTTCAGGGTCTGGTAAATCTACTAAGCCAAGTTGTATTTTACAGACTTGTGGTTGTACTGTTTTACACGGGTTGACATGACAAGATTCAGTCCTTAGAGGTATCTGGGCGGTTCTACCACAAACCACACTCTCGTGCACCACTGCACCATACCCCCGAACCATCCGCCCAGATATTTAAGCATGTTGGGGTTTTTGGAAACATAAAATAATCATATCCAACATTTATCAGTCATTACCACCATGACTGCCAACCAATTTTTCTCAGGATTAAAAGTGATGCTTGGGCGCTCTCGCACCCATGAGTATCTAAACAATACTACGCATGGCATATAATTACGGACTTATTTCCGAAAGGTTACTATTATAATTTGTGCTAGGGCGACAATGTTCACATGTTCAAATATTTCAAAGGAGGGGTAATATTAACCAAGTACACAATGGGATATAACTAGAATCTTAAATTAACATGTATTTGCATATATCATAACAGCATGCAATTTGATAATTTAAACAAAACTAATTTGCAGAAAACGTAGGTTCAACATGATCAAAGTATTGACTCGCCTGGCGCGGTTTACCGCTGTCTTGAGCTCGAACAATGCTTGCTCTCGAGCTTCTGGTCTTTATCTTCACCTTGTTCTTGATCTTGCTTGATCCATTGATTCTTCGGGACTCCAATTTCTAGCTACGCGCTAAACGACTGAATACAAATAAAGGCAAATAACTCAAAAGATCCAAATAAATCCGAATAAACTCATTTTAGTTTTATTCTGAGCTAATGGGTGATTCGGGTGTTTTGAGGCAAAGTCGGTGGTAGAACAGGATGACTTGATCCCTTTTTATTAATAATCTCTTTTTATTATTTTTGTATTTATCAAGGAAGTTCCATGAGTTAGGTTATTCTTATGAATTGGTGTATTTTGTCGAGTAGTAATGTTCAGGGCACATGATTTACATTTATATTTAAGTAATATTTGCAAATCTTTGCGTATCGAGTTAATCTTATCGCCTATATTCTTAGCATTTGTATATGGTTTTGACCTTTTAATTTAAGTGCTCTCTGAAAACTACTGATACTCGATATTTTATCCTTTTACAAGTAGAGCCTGTTATACAGGAGTTCATCTTATCATCATTATTAACTAATGTTACTATTTAAGATTTCATGACTGGCGGTATATTAACGATAACATATATACATATATATTACTAGGCTCTACAGTGACCGCAAAGTTGTTTGGTTATTTTTACTAGTGAGTTGCACACATGCCATCCGCATCTCTCTAACCTCTCACTTGTACATATATAGATATATGTATATATATACATTTTAGTTGTCATTTGGCTTAGCTTTAATTAAAATTTATTTACCTAGCAAAACTTGTCATATAGGGTTATATATTAATATAGCTACTTAATTAAATCTATTAAGGGAATTTGTTTTTAATGATGACATGCTAGGGCATATATGTTAATTATAATTTGAACATTTAACCAAAGTATTTTTCTTTAATTAAAATGGATTAATAAGAGTAAAAATAAAGATAAAAGGTGCAGAGAGGGGATTCGAACTCGGATCCTCGCAGTGAGAGCCTTCCGCGGCCAGCGCCAGTGACCAACTGGGCATCATGGGGTTGGCCGAGCTCGTCCGTATCCGCATCCACGGCCCGCTCCGCATCGCCGCCGTGGCTCTCGCCCACGCTCTAGGAGCCGCCTTGACGACACTGCGCTCAAGAGCGACACGCCATACCACCTCGCCTCGCTCGGGCCGCCACGCCGCTGCATGCATGGCTGTCGCATGCATGCGCCGCGCTCTGTGCCAGCTCCTCAACCTTGGCGTCGTGTTGTTATGCCGTGCCGCACGAAGACACTGGGCAGCACCTCGTCCTCACATCCATGGCGCCGCGACGCCGTATCATTGAGCTGCTCCGTGCCATGCTGCGCTGTCCGGGGCTGCATGGAGCTGCTGCGCCGTGTGCGTGCATGCGCCGGCTACATGCACGCTCAGCTCGGCCTCACCGCCCTGCGACGCCTCGCCGCTCGCACGCTCAGCTCGGCCTCGGAGCCGCGTCACCGAGCCGTCGTTGGCAGCGCACGAGGCTAAGCCGCACCACGAGCCTCGCCTCGGCTGCCCCGAGCCGATGCCGCGCTATGCATGCAGGCCGCAGCGCTGGACAGCGCCATGCTGGGCTGCTGTCATGGCACCTCCACTGCATGCATGTTACCGAGCTGCTGCTCCTCCTCTCCATCACAATGGCGCAGAGCCTCCTGCCCGCAAAGCTCGCTGCCGCACAGCTTCTCTCTCTAGCCAAGCTACTATTCCTCCCCTTTCTTCAAAAATGCTCAAACCAACTTGCATGTGAAAACTAATTGCATAAATGGAAAGCTCTCAAGATGAGGAACGCTACCATATAACATGCATTGGGTGATTTGAGGTTTTTGAAAGGGATTGGAAGGAGAGAAGGTGGAGGAAGGGATATGTACAAAAGTGTTCATGACTAGAAGTCTAGAAGTGAGTTCCTTTGGAGAGAAGAGGTGGCGTGAGAGAGAGACGAAATGGAGGTGTCCTTTGTTGCTTTCGGCTGGCAAAAGGTAAATAGTGAGGGAGCCATGCTGGTTTGGGGAAAAGGCAGGGAGATAAAAAAAAGGGAGAGGAAGAGAGAGAGAGAGAAAAGATTGGCCTATTTAATTTTGCATGTTTTTATTTCCTATTGCACAATTTGTATATACACATATATATGTATGTATATGTGTTTGTACTCGGTTCACCCGCCTCTATTGCTATTTATGCCATTATTTTCAAAATGGGATTTTATATTTTTTTAACTCGGATTTCCTTCTCCTTATACTGGATCATCTTTCAGATTAGTATTTAAGATTTTAGTTTTCTATTATTTGCATATTTCCTTGGATGACATTTCTATTTTTTATTTTGTTTTTCGATCTTTCTTCAATTTTTGGAACCTCAACCAAATTCAGGAAAACATCATAAAATCCAAATTCAAATAGAATATATTGCAAAAATAATTTAAAAGCTTCACATTTTCTAATTTCAAATTTTCGGGATGTTACAGTGTGTGAAGTATCATAGACGGTTATTAACAAGAACCGTTTGTGATATTACAAATATCACAGATGATTTTTTTTGAACCGTCCATGATACTTCACAGTTGGCTTGTATTAAAAATCGTATGTGATAATTAAGTCATCATAGACAGTTTGCATTAAAAACCGTCTGTGAGAATTTCACTATATTAATTGTGCGTAGACCCATCTATTTTTTGTCTTAAATTTCAGATCTAGGCTGCTGCTTTGAGCTGGAGGTGGGGCTTTGAGGTTATTTGGTGAAAGGAAACTATTTTGCAAGAGTGATTGTAGATCCATTAAGTTCTTAACTACCTATGGTTAGTAATTTGTTCCTAATTGCATTATAATTTAGATCTAGCTTTTGGTGAAAGGAGAATTAAAGATGGTTTAGATCTAGCTAGCTTGATGTAGAGAGAAGATTATTTACATCTAGCATGGTTTAGGGTTTAGTCAATTCATAATATATTCCTACTTAATTCAATTTAATTAATTATTCTTGCTACATATAGCTTCTTTAGATCATATATATCTAGTATACTAATTAATTAATTTAATATTTAATACTAAATTGTTATATGTGTAATGTAGGACCAAAGCTGGATGTACGCTGCGAACCATGTAAGTGAAGAGTACATTAATGGCGTGTCTAGTTTTACAAGAGCTGTCGAGGAAGATATGTTGAATAAGGGGGTATAATATATGTACTATCCATGCAATGACTACGATTATCTAAAGATGGTTAAGAACCAAGCATAGATTGAAGCACACTTGATTCGAAGGGGTTTCAAAAAAGGAATGTACATTGGACAAGCCATGGTGAAGAGAAGATTATACAGGAAGGTAGTAATAATGGCATCATCGATGAAGTTAATGATATTCCACCAGATGATGTCGATTGTGGTTTTGATTCAGATAGACTACATGATGACAATCTAGATCAGATACTTCACGATACAGAAGGGAACTATGATGAAAGAGTTTGTTAAATTTTGGGGCTTGATGGAGGACTCAGAGAAACCTTTGTTCATGTGCTGCAAGTCAAAGTACATGAGGTTGTTAGCTGTGCTTGAATTGCTGAATTGAAGGTAAGCAACGGTTGGTCCAACAAGAGTTTCACGGCGTTGTTAGGTCTTTTAGCGGACATGCTTCTGAAGGGAAACAAGTTGCCCAAAACCACCTATAAAGCTAAGAAGGTTCTTTGTCTATTGGGAATAGAAGTAGAAAGAATACATGCATGTCTGAACGATTGTATCCTCTACCGTAAAGAGTATGCAAATATGCATGTATGTCCAGTGTGCAACGCATCCCAATACAAGCGTAAGAATCAATCAGATGACGGTAAGGAAATAGAGGTGAAGATAGGACCCTCTCCTATGGTGGATGGCATCTTCCTGTAATTTCCCATTTGAAGCAGTTTTTTGCAAACCCAAAGGAGGAAAAACTCCTGCGTTGGCACTCAGAAGAACGTAAGAAGATGGAATGCTAAGATACCGTGCTGATTCTGCCTAGTGGAGAAACATCGATAGGAGGTTTATAGACTTTGGTGTAGAACCAAGGAATATATGGTTTGGATTAAGTACAGATGGAATGAATCCTTCCGGTAACATTAGCACCCGATATAGCACTTGGCCCGTGATACTCTGCATCTACAACCTTCCTCCTTGCTTGTGTATGAAACAAAGTATATTTTCTGTTGATACTTATCCAAGGGCAGAAGCAACCTAGGAATGATATTGACGCGTATAAACGAGAGAACTTCACTTTATGCTCCTTATTGTTCTACACCATAAAGATTGTCCTCCCCTTGCTAACCTATCGAGCCAGAGTATAAAAGGGGTCAAAGCTTGTACTCATTACTTAGATGATACCAAGAGTGTGTGGCTGAAGCACTCGCGCAAAATTGTGTACATGCATCACCGTAGGTTCCTTTGAAGGGCTCACCTATACCACAGGATGAAAAAATAGTTCAACGAAGAGAAGGAGGATAGTTCAACTCTAAATCATTTAAGCAAAAAGTGGTCTAGGATATAGTTAAGGATTTAGATATTGTGCTTAGAAAGGGATGTAAATTTGGACGCGTGAGAAGAATGTCTAGAAGAAGAGATCAATATGTTGGGACTAACCTTACTGGGAGCACCTAGAAGTTCGCCACTGCATCGACATCATGCATGTAGAGAAGAATGTACGTGATAGCTTGATTGGTCTCTTACTGAACATTCGTGATAAAACAAAGGATAGTGTCAATGCACGGCTTGACTTGGTTGATATGGACATCAGGCCTGAGTTAGCACAGACAATGACTGATAAAGGATGGACTTACCTTCACCTGCTTGTTACACTCTATCCAAGGCAGAGAGAACTAAACTATGATAGTGCTTGTATGGTGTTAAAGTTCAATCTAATTATTTCGCCAACATGAAGAAACTTGTTTTGATGGAAGATTTGAAGTTAATTGGCATAAAGTCTTATGATTGTCATGTGCTAATGACACATATACTCCCTATTGCAATTAGAAGTATTATGCTAATCAATGTCCAAGAGATAATCATGCGGCTGTGTTATTTCTTTAACATAATTGCTTAGAAGGTCATTGATCCCAAAGGACTAAGCTCTACAAGACGAGGTGGTGACAACTCTATGTCATCTTCAGATTATTTCCCTCTGTCATTTTTCAATATTATGGTCTATCTCATTATTCACATTGTGTGGAAGATAAAAATGTATGGGCTCATGTTCTACATAGCATGTACACGTTTGAGAGGTTCCTAGGAATTTTCAAGTTGTATGTATGGAATCAATCTCGGTCGGAGGGTAGTATCATCTAAGGTTATGCAACTGAAAAGGTCACTAAGTTCTGTGTCAATTACATGACTCAAGTCGAATCGATAGGTGTGCCTCGATCTTGCCATGAGGGGAGGCTCAAGGGTACCGAGACCATCAGAAGGAAAGCAATCACTCAAGATATGGATACATATGTTGAGCACATTTTACGGTCTTGCAACACGTGACTGAAGTGTCCCCATATATCGACCAACACAAGGACTTCCTTCAGCAATAGAATCCAATGTGGACAGATGTTTGGATCATGAGACAAAACAATAATCGATTCAACCAATGTTGAAGGAGCGACTCTCTAGGAGCTCGTCAAGTGATATGATGACATGGTTGGCAAAAGGACCAACATTTATAGTCGTGACATGGTAAAGATATGACATAAATAGGTACACATTCTATATGCAGACTCAAGTTGTAAAGAGCACTAACTAGAACAGTGGTGTCTGCATAGATGCGTTCAGTATCAATGGGTTGAGGAACTCCTACTATATGTTCATAGACAAGATTTGGGAAATTGACTATGTGCTTTTCAAGATCCCCTTGTTTCGGTGCTGTTGGGTCCATCACCCACAGGTGAAGGTCAACAAGTATGGTGTAACTGGCATGGACCTCAAGCATGTTGAATACAAAGACAAACCATTCGTAGTCGCTAACCAAATTGTTTAAGTTTTCTATGTAAATGACTAGACAAATAAGAAGCACCACATAGTTCTTAATGGAAAAAGGAGAATTGTCGGAGTTGAGAATGTAGTGGACAAGGAAGAATACAATTAATTTGATGAGTTACCTCCTTTCAGAAATGGCATAAGGGTCAAGGAAGGACAATGTAACGAAACTAGCTACATACATGTTGATCATCATGAATGGTTAATTTTTAAAGGAAATAAGCAAGTAGAATGATGAATGAAATGTTTATGTATAATATGTTATGTATTTGCATTTATATATGTATATGAGAATATGTGATATATATGTGAATTTGCATTTATATATATATGAGAACGTGTGATATATATGTGAATTTGTACTAATGTATATGAGAATGAGTCATATATATATATGGATTTAAATTTATGTATATGAAAATGTGTGATATATGTGCGTGTGTGTGTGTGAATTTGAGTAGGGAACATCACAGATGGTTTTAAAGTAAAATCGTCTGTGATATATATATCATCATAGACAGTTCTAAAGTAAAATCATCTGTGATGTTTAATTTTCATAAACAATTCTAAAGTAGAACCGTCTGTGATTATTCCCCTATATATATAGTGTTCTAGGGTTTGTCCCCATTGAACTAAAGCTTCACCCCAGCCCCTACTTAATGTTGCCGCCTCCTCCAACCTGTCCCTACCTACCCCGACTCCAGCGGCACTCCTCCCCCATGCCCGATGATTTCTATTGCGCATTGTTATAGATTCTCTTGCAAGGTGGAATGTGGCCTTTGTGATTGCTCGATGAGGAAAACTAGTCATATGTGAGATCTAGGTGAAAATTTAAAAGTATTCTGCTAGTTTGAGTTGTCAATTGCTTATTTCCTATATCGGCTCAGTGTTCTTTATTTCTGTGTTGCGCTGAATATTTATAGATTCAATTGTCTTTGCTGTAGCACATGCTCGTTACTTGTTTTACTACTGCCACAGCTCTGTTGGTGATATTGCAGTAGCAGTTTTTTTGTTCCTGTTTGTCCTTATAGAGAGTAATTGTTTTGTCACTCTTTTGAGGTAATGTTCAATTCTGCTTACATATTAATTAATTGTTGTTTCAAAATGCTCAAGAATTGGCCCTACATAGTCTTGATTTAGCATTAAATTAGGCTTCATCACTTCTATTATCTTTTGAAGATGTCGTCTGCTCATTTTTCGTCATTGTTGCTGAATGCGTGTGATGGACTATTGAAAAGGTCTGAGGGCCGATTTACCATCTTAGATGTCGATGCGTTTGGGACCCCTCTTAATCCTCACCAAGTAGTGTGATAGACCATGTGGAGGTGCCCCGTGTGTGTGATGAGTAATTGACATCTGTTTTAGGAAAGTCGAGTTTGGTTTGTGTGGTTCGGGCCATGTCGTTGCGCGGTGCAATCGGTTTCGGTCGGACCTTGTCGAACTAGGTCGAACATGCTTAAGTCGTTTATTTTTCGCTTCGATCGGTTTGGGCTTTGAGTATTTCTTCTAATGCTTATGTATGGTTACAATATTTCGAGCGGTGCTATGTGATTTGTTTCTTGTCTGTGATAGCTGCAGGACATCGAGGTGGAGTCGTGGCGAGGCACGGGATGACCGGACTAGGCGCGAGCGGTGCCGAGGTCAGAATGGTCGAGGTGTGCCGAAGATGGCGAGGACTCGAGGTGGCTGGGTGGCTTGGAGGGCAAGGAATGAGGAAGCTTCCTGGAAGGTGCGCGAAGGGCGTTTTGGTGAATACGCAAAGCTGCACTAAAGGAAGTGGATTATGGATAAAGCGCCATGAGTTGTTGAGAGCTAATGGGTAAAGTGTGTTGTAAACCCATTAGTGGAGGCTATAAATAGAGAGGGTGTTCTCTAGTAGCATTTCATGAAATTGAGAATGAAAATGAGAGGATGATTGAGAGAGATGTGTGTGAGTGTTAGGGTTTTATTTGGCTCTCTCCATTCTTGAGTTGTAAAAGTTTTTTTAGGGCAGCTCTTGTGTTCTTGGGTGTCTTTAGATTATGAGAGATGGATTGAGAACAATTCTTTGTAATCATGTATCTCTCCATATCAATTTCAATATGAGATATTTTACTTGAGTTGCTCTAGTGTTCTTTTACTATTTTGCATTGGTTTCAGCTCAAGTTCTTCTTTTCGGCAGCTCTCTGTTCTTCTTGTTTTTCAAGTCAATCTGCTCTTTGGTTTTATTATGCCAAGTACTCGCAGTCTGCAACAATAGTCCATTTGCTGTTCGGCTAGTATGGATTTTGTTGTTTCTGTCCAGTCCAATTTCTGCGGGTGCATTTTTTGGGCAATTTCCCTACTGCTTCTAACCCCATACCTTGTATCGGTTAAGAAGCGGTTTTGACTGCTATTTGATTTCTTGCTTTTGGCAGCAAAGCAGCTGATTCGGCCAGTCCCACTGCAGTAGCTCGGTTCTTGGAACAAACTTTAAAAACCGAAAGGTATTGCTGTTGTGCTTCCCAGTCTTTAGGCAGCAAAGTACTCCTTGGCCAGCTGTGATTTCTTTTTGTTTTGTCTCGTGCCTAGCAGCAGTTTTTTTTCCTTTTTGGTCTCTTTGATCTCTCTCTTGGCTGCAGCAATCAATCATTTTCAGTTTAATGTTTGCAGCCTGCAGTCTCCTCTTGTTAGCAGATTTATGGTCCGTTTCTTTTCTCCTTCTTGATTCGGTTCAGCTGCAGTAGTACTTTTTGTTCTTTTTATTTATGCAGTTGATCCTTGCTGTTCCTTTTTGGTTTATGTTTTTGTTGATGCTGCTCTGCTCTATGTGATTTTCGGTCAAGTAGTTTACCTTGGCTGAGTTTAGTTCTTCTTGTAAGCTTCATTCTTGGGGGCAAATCTATTATTCACAGTCTTTGGCAAGTTTAATCTTCTGGATTTTCTTTTAGCTATTTCAGTTAAGTCTTTTGAGCCTTTTTGATTGCCAAGTTTATTTCAGCCTGCCTTTCCTCTATTCTTCTAAATCTTTTGTCAGTCGGCCTTCTGAATTTCAAGAGAACATAAATCATTTCTTTTGGCTAGAGTAATTGCCGGAACAAAACTTCTTGAGTGGATATTTTTGGGGGCATTTTTTTGGGCACCATTCACCCCCCTCTGTTGCCGATTTCGGTCCAACATAGTGTCCACATTCCAGAGAATGGTTGAAATATTTGCACGGGAACGGATCGAGATCATGTTTGATTCGTTGAAGACCATGACTTAAGTTTGGAAAAATGAGTTGGTAATGGTAGTTTTTCTATTACTCAAGATCTTGGAAGAGCACAAGGCCTCTATGCAATGACATGTGTTGCTAGCAGCATGCAAAGCGTGGAAGAGCTTCAAGAGGCTACTTATCAAGTGCACAAGGCCCTCTAGGCAAAAAACACGCATCCCCGTAGACTCAGCACCGTTAGGTATGCAGGTAAAATCTTGCAATGGAGGAAGGAGAACGAGCAAACAATTCTATGGGACACCTCTCCACCATTTGCCAAGATCCCTGATGATCGCGCCCAAAACTAGATAAGAGCAAGATCATCTACTATGTTGTTGGGGCCACTCCTTTTAAAACCCTGTAACGAGGAAGTGTCCCACTACCTAGTAAGATATCGAACTACCTAGTTTGTAATTACTCCATACCTAGTTTGTAGGAAACGTTGAGTGTAGTATCTTCCCAAGGATCATTCCAGGCAGTCAGGGAGAGAGATAACTGTTGGTGATATGCCCTAGAGGCAACATGGAGATGTTGAATATATCACATACTATGTTTATGATACATTGCTTTGTTCCTTGAAATAGACATTATCATTATTGATCAATGAGTATGTGACTTATTCATGAGACTCTTAATGCCAAAATGTTGCTATTTCTAAATGATCCCTGATCATATATCATATGAGGAACAAATATGATTCAAAGATCAGCATATGTATTGATTGATGATCATGTCTCATGGATCATGGTATGGAGATACCAAATCAATAATATGGACATGTGTTAGTGAACATATGTTGGATAGACCCGCCATGAGACACTGCAGAGATTCCATGTGTCATTAGTTGGTCTCAAGTAGTGTTTATGTAGAATCCTTAGACTTGAGATCATCATGGTTCCCAATATGCGTAGTAGCCTATTTTGGGACTACTAACCACTACTCCGTGAATCGGGTAGTCATAAAAGTAGTCTTCGGGTTTGCTATGAAACATGTAGTGGGATGTGAATGATCAAGATAGAATTTGCCCCTCCTTATGGGAGAGATATCTCTGGCCCTCGATGTAATGGATTATGAAAGTGCATGGCCATGCCAATGTGATTGAGGAGTCAATCACAAGTTTATAATCTATCACGAGAATCGAGAGAGTGATTGAGCTATTTAGAGGATGACACAGTCTCGCTTGAGCTTAATCTATATCATGAGGCAAAGGATTCGTACATGAGAACATTACGAGTTCAAATTGATTTGATCTTTACGTATACTTTGGGGTTAATATGTCTTGCTAGAGGCCGCTATTAACGGGGTGACCGGAAAGGTGTTTAGGTCGCGACCAAGTATACGTGAACCCTGTGGTCGCACACTTAACGGGTTGGAACACTAATTCGAATGTGATTCGGATGTGGGCTCAATTCGGATAGAGATCCGGATAGACTCCTATTGGGCCTCGGTCCACGAGGCCCAAGTGAGGAGGTCTATATATTTGGAGGCGGGGGTGAGGATGTACGCATCTGTTCCTCCCGAGCAAAACCCTAGCCGCCACCTCCCGAGCGAAACCCTAGCCGCTCGCGAGTCCGGTACACTCGCGATCGGCGCGTTCCCCCGGACGTGTGGATACCGGTGAGGCGCTGCTCGTTGCGGCGTTGATCGGCATCAACAAACTACGATTGGAACGGACTCGTGGTGTGGTTGATTGCGTGGAGGAGACGATCTGTCGGGACGATCGGCTACTTCCACTACTACCTCGACGCGTGGTTGGATCGGCTTCTCCAACTCTTCTTCGCGCTGCTGCTGCGTCTAGTGATAACGATCTTTGATCCCTCCTTAGCATGATGTCCTGGTGTGCGCGGTAGAAATTTTTTATTTTCTGCTATCGTAGCCTACGCGCGTTCCTTCAATATACTCTCCGTGGCCCTAGAAAACAAGGAACACTCGGGTCGCATGAGAGGCCTTGCTCTTTATGTTCATTGGAAACATGGTTTCTCAAAGGACTCTAAAGCTCACTAGAGTAGGAAGAGTGCCAAAGCTGAGCATGAGGCATGTCTACGGGAGGAGATTAAGGCATCCCTTAGAGATGAGCCGTTGGTTGTCCCAATAGAGCACCTTCAAACCCTAGGACTGGCTTGCCAGAGATTGCTTGCATGGTACATGGAACAGGCCAACAAACTAAAGGGAGAATGGTGCTCGGGTGTCATCGTCAAGTTCAGGCCGAATCATCTTTAGCACAATATTCATGGTTGTGTCTTCACAGTGACCTTCAAGGACTTATTCTTTCTCTTCATACTCGATGTCCTCGATGCCTGACTTATTTGATGCTGGACACTGTAAGTTGTACAATTATGATCTACGTTCATGTAATACCAATAAATGTCACACATAACTCATTGCTACTATATATATTACATGGTGACTAAAGCTAGATTAACGACATCGTCGGTTGGTTTCCTCGACCCATGCTTAGTCTCCATAGATATCATCAAGGAGTATGCATCCTTTATCGATAATTATATGACGATGGCATTGATGGCTCACCGCAACAAGGAATTCATACTTATGTCTTACAATCAGGGGTAAGTGATGCACTAGTGGCTATACTTGTTGATTGTACTTTATAAGCACATGAACTTTGGTTTAATGACCATGACAACATACCTATGTAGATTCCACTAGATTCTAATTGTAATTATACCAAAATAGAATAGGGTAATATACCTTGATTTCCTAAAGAAAAATAAAACCATCTACACATTTGTCCAACAATTAATCGACAGATAAATACATTTCCTCCATAGATAACTCTATTGTATTCTTTCCTTCCTTCCCAATGACTAAGCTTTTTAGAATCACGAAGGTCATTCACCACATACGTTGCAGAGATACGGAAATCCAAGAGAGGGATCAACGCCCTAAGACACGATCTAGATTTCCCTGTATTCACTAGTACACATTAATCCTATATAACACTTCATAGTAATACCTCTCGAACTAACAAATTCTATTTCTACAGTGCCACTAGTAGCCGCCGAGCAACACCTATGGATTGTATGTTTGCCACAACATGCAACTATTCCTTGGTTTTGCGAAGACCAATGATCCTCAGGTTTGTCAATCTTGCAATAATAATTTCATACTTATCAATTTACATATGTGTGCATGACACTGATCTTCTTACTGACAAGTTGCGTCCATCATTACAACTGCATTAGAATAGGCTGACCTCAAATAAATTTGAGGACAGTGTGCAGACTTCTTGGTGTCTGAAGTCATAAAAGACGATGGAAAGTTCCACAATGTAGAATGAATTTGATTGGGATAAGATTGAGCTTAATTGTATATGTGTGTATTTGTTCATGGATGGATAATTTATTTCATTTCAGTTAATTGATTTGTGAAATGGATGTTCTTGTTTCTGAATTGAATGAATGTGAACTGGATGTATACTGTGTTGATCTGCTTGTTTCAGAGCACATGGCTAGCATTTCCTTAGGCTAGCTAACAAATAGAAATAGATATAGGAATAGAAAAGAATATCACAGACAGTTATTATCTCGTAATCGTTTGTGATAATTAACTATCACAGATGGTTTTACTAGAAACCATCTGTGATATCTGATTTATCACAATGATTTCAACTACAAACTGTCTGTGATAGTTTAATATCACATACGGTTTATAGTTGAAACCGTTTGTGGTATCTAATAGATATCACAGACGGTTTTTACTAAAAACCATTTGTGGTAGTCAACTATCATAGATAATTTGTTGTTGAAACTGTCTATGATAGTTTGTATCACGGATAGTACAAAAGTCGTCTGTGATGACCTCATGTCATTACAGACCCATAAATTTAGACGGCTCATAAAATCATCTGTGATAATGTTTTTGAACCATTTGCGATGACCTTTTTTTGCAGTAGTGACATAGCGGCGTATTGGGCGCTAGTAGGTGCGAGGGCTAGCGACTGCTGGGTAGTGCAATTTCATTAGAAAGCGCATGTAGTTGAGTCCATGCATGTTGCATGTGTGTGTGAGTGCTTGTAAGTATGTGTCCAAGTTCTCACATGTGTAAGTTCTGATCTGAGTCCCCATCAACGTTGAGTTGTGTCACCGGCAAAGGACAATTGGAGCTGAAATTAAGGTTGGGATCGCCAGCATGTTGTGTCCCTAGTAGCAAAGAGGTAGTAGTGATGCAGTGGAATCCATTACGCAAGAAGAGCCACATTGTTGGATGCCTAAGGCCAAGGTCATCAAGGTTAGAGTTGTCAGCAAGTCACATCGTCAGCGCCAAAGAGATGGCTGAGAAGGGAGTGTGTCCCTCCAATACCCTCTGTTGACAAACAACAACTATGTTGTGTGGTCAGCAAATGGAAGGTAAATCTTCTTTGAGATGCGTTAGAAGATTGGCCTTTCAGATTTGGAATAATTAAGTCAAGATTAGGAGGGAGATTGTTGGAAATTAATCTTGATTAGTACCTTAGTTAAGTCATGCATTAGTTGAGTCATGCATCAGATGTAGGCGTGTCACAGGTGTTGTGAATGTTGTGTATGTGTTTGCATGTGCTAGTGGCAGGTTGCATGCCATAGTGTTTGGCCGAGTCATGTGGCCATGAGTGTAGGATGGGCTGTTGCTCAGCGTGTGCTGGGTCATGAGTTTAGTTGGGTTGTTAGCTTGCATGTGGAGTTGGAAGGAGTGCACTGGTTGTTTCTGTTGGTGGTGCATGAAGTGGTCATGATCCAAGGTTTTAGGATCAGGCGTTAGTCCACTGTGTGCATGCGTGGGTTATGGCCTTATTGGCCGGTTGTTTATAAAAGCTCATGTATGTAGTTAGCTTGGTGTGTGGAATAACAGAGCAAGTAGAGAAAAACAGACATAAGGCTGTTGCTGTGTTGCCAAAAGATCTAGAGTGTTGTTGATTATCTCCAATGAGTTCTCCCATATGTTCTTCCACCAATAAAGTGTGTATATGTGTGTTGAAGAAGCCATGAGCAATTTCTCTCTTGGGATAATCCTAACTGAATATCATTGTATGAGGAGAGATTACAAGTATGGAGGACTTCAACGTTTCTCAACCATGTGACTATGGGGGTACATATATAGGCTAGGGAACAAGAGTCCTTGGAGATTACAAAACCGAGATGAGGTCAATGTATATGTCCACTCTTGGGCACATATATGAATTCATATCATACTTTAACAATCTCCACCTTGAGACGAATTCGAATCACACACTCAACAATCTCCTACTTAAGGTGAATTCTGTTGCGGGAGGGTCCCTGCACTACCTTGCGCTGATGATAACTTCGACAAGGCAAGACATGACAAGGTGTGCTATGACAACTTCGGTGTGGTGTCCCACATCAGGGAATTTACTCTGAATGAGGTATGTGGACCAACCACAGATAGGTTAGAGGTCCAATCCCTAGATGATGTCTGGAATACACCCTGGAAAATGTCTAGAGTCCACCCCAGATGAGGACTGCAAACCAACCATAGATAGGTTCGAGGTCCAATCCCTTGATGAGGTCTGGAATACACCCCAGACAATGTCTGAAGTCCACCCCGGACAAGGTTTTGCCACCTCAGATGAGGTTCGGGAGCCAACCCAAGATGAAGTCCAGAGACCAACCTTAGTGAGGCATGACACTTCGGGCATCGGCCACATTGAGTGGGAGCTTGGGGGAGTTCAACCTGGGCCCAAGGGCCCCCCTGATGTAATAGATGAAACTACCCTTAGGAGTAAACTATGCCCCAATGGTGGACTTCTAATTTCACTTGCCTCCCCCTCCCACTTTATAAATAGGACTCCTTGTAAATGGAGAGGGGGAATCACTTGTAACACACCCATATGCAATAAACCCCCACCAGCAACACTGACTTGTCATGCATTCTCTTGTAGACTGCATGATCGTGAGGGCTTTTCTCAAATCCTAATGAGAGAAGTGTCTTGTCCAACTTGTAGTTCCACGCCCTCGGGGCTTGCCTCAACCCATAAAGAGCCTTCTTCAGTTTCAGCACCATATTCGGCCTTTTGTCATCAACAAAACTAGGAGGTTGGGAGACATACACCTCTTCACTCAATTCCTCATTCAAAAAAGTGGATTTGACATCCATGTGGTGTATTTCCCAACTCTCATGAGCAGCTAGTGCAAGAATCAATCTCACGGTTTCAATCCTTGCCACCGGCATGAACAACTCCTCAAAATCAACTCCTTGCTTCTGTGAGTAACCCTTTGCGACAAGGCGGGCTTTATGCTTCACCACTTGGCTTGCTGCATTTTTCTTCAATTTGAACACCCATTTCAATCCAATTGCCTTATGGCCTACTGGCAATTGTGAGATCTCCCATGTTTTGTTCCCTACTATGGAGTCCATCTCCTCTTTCATGGCTGTCCTCCAATGAGTTTCCTTCAACGCATCCTGAAAGTTCACTGGCTCCTCCATAGCTAGCATGCACAGGTGAGAATATTCGTTCTCCACCTCCTCTGTGTTGTCATATAAGTCTTGGATGGTTCGGTACCTTACCATTCCTTCAAGAGATGGGGTTTGGGAAGTCACTGCCACTGTAGAATTCTCCATGTGGACTGGTGACAGCATGAGTGGAGTTGAGGAAGATGCAGTTGCAGCAGGGACTTCAGACTCCACTGCGGCCGGAGAAGGGGAGTGGTTTGCATCTGTTTCTTCCGCCGTGTCACCTGCAGAAGCTACCATGGCGGGTGAATCTTCTACCACGGCAGACTCACCTTGTAGTCCTTCTTCCTGACCTGTGCCATTAGTCACTGCTGTGTTGGTCTCCCAATTCACCACAAACAAACCAGTCGGTCCACCTTCTTCTTCTTCAGAATGTGGCCACTTCCAGGCTCTTCCTTCATCAAACACTGCATCTCGGCTTACTATCACTTTTCTTGTGCTAGGACTATAGAATATGTAAGCCTTCGAGCCTTGTTCATAGTCTAAGAAAACACATGGAATGCTGCGATCTTCTAGTTTATTCGGATGTGGATATGGTACCTTCACATGAGCAATACATCCAAATACTCGCAGGTGATAGACCTTCAGCTTCCTATGGTAATATGCTTCATAAGGAGTCAAACACTCAGGCTTCATGTCAAGGTTCGGTTCAGGAGATATACTGCAGTATTTACATGTTCTCCCCAAAACCTCCCTGGAACTTGTTTGTTCTTCAGCAAGCTCCTAGCAGCCCCAACAATAGTCCGATTTCGACATTCAGCAACGCCGTTTTGTTGTGGACTATGTGGCACAGTCAGGAACCTTTGTATGCATGCCTTGCTCTTCACAGAACGTCATGAACTCCTTTGACACAAACTCTCCACCGCGATCAGTTCACAGACACTTGACTTTGGTGCCTGTTTGCACTTCTAACTTCGTCTTGATTCCTTTGAATGCAGCAAAAAGGCTCCATCTTTACTCTTGATCAGGGCACACCACATGAACCGAGAGTAGTCATCAACAACTAGCAGGAAGTATCGATTACCTCCAGGAGTGGACGGGCTGATCCGACCACATAGGTCTGCATGCAGTAGTTCCAAAGGTTTTCCAACCCGGTATGAAGAGGCTTTAGGAAATGGATTCCGGTAGAGCTTCCCTGCTAGGCATGCCTCACATAGTTGTTCAATATGATCCACATGAGGCAATCCTTCTACCATTCCCCTCTGTGACAGCTCCTTCAACATTCTGAAGTTGATATGCCCATACCTGGCATGCCATAGCCACTCCTTCTGATCATATTTCACCATAAGACAGATTGGCCCGGTTCGGTTCAAATGTAGAACATACAGCCTGTTCCAAGACCTTTTAACCTTGCTAGAAGCTTCCTCTGCTGATCATAGATGTTTAGTGTTCCGCCTTCAAGGACAGTCTTGCAGCCAGATTCATCAAGCTGGCCAAGATTGATAATATTGTTCCTGAGGTTTGGGATGAAGTATACTCCAGTGAGAACTTTGTGTTCTTCATTCGTTCCCTTTAACAACACTGCTCCCTTGCTGTAGATTTCAACCACTGAACCATCACCGAACTTAACCGAGCCCTTTACCTTCTTGTCAATGCTGACGAAGACTTCTTCACACCCTATCATGTGCTTACTTAACCCTGTGTCCAGATACCGCAGATCGACATTGTCGTAGGGGTGGCCCCCACCTAAGCCCAGCAGGCCTGTTAGGAGGTTATAAGAACCAGAGTAACATGTGTAATGACATAAGTGCCCCTCATGGGGATGTATGGATGTAAGGGCATAACTGTAAAAGTATACCCCATGTGAATATATATATCAAGATGAGGGGGAGGGTGAGACAGAACACTCCCACCTCTCCACTACCATCTCTCTCTGTTTGGTCTGTAGCCACAACAGTTGGCGCCGTCCGTGGGGAGGACAGGAGCAAGCCTGAAGACCGAAGAAGAAGGATGGCACCGAAAAAAGCTTCGTCGGCGGCGGCGAAGGGAAAGAAGACGGCTGGATCAGAGCGGCGCGTGAATACCAGGGCTTCGGCATCGGCCGCCGAAGGAGCTGGCGGCGGCGTAGGCGCGGTGGTCGCGGCGTCGACGCCGCGCTACGACGATCGCCCGCCGCGCCGCATAACGACAACGACCCACCACCCTCGCGGCAGCGCTGGATCCGACGGCGCGCGGTAGCCGCAACGAAGCATCCGCGGATCCGAGATCGTCGCGGCAAGGGTCCTTGCACCGACCTGCCCGCTGGGTGTTCCGGCGGCCCCGACAGAGACTGCGGTGGAAGGCGCCCTACTAGCAGCCCTCAACGCGTTCCAGCAGGAACTAGGGGACCTTCGCGGAGCCGTCCGAGATATACAAGAGGCTCGGAGCTAGCAGGCCGCACCACTAATCGCGCCCGAGCCCACGCCGGAGGGGACGAACAGTCGCGAAGCCCCCGCGTCTAGCCGCGCGGCGAGCGAGAGCGTGAGATCCGAGTCCCCTTTGGCGGAGCTGCAGCAGGCGGCATGGCCCGAAGACTTCAAGTTCCCTAGCGCCGTCGACTCGTACAAAGGCGACACGGACCCCCGTGAGTTCGTGCGCGTGTACGAAACCGCGATCGAAGCCGCGGGCGGAGACGACACCACGGCGAAGGACTCCCCTCGCGCTGCAAGGAGTGGCGCTCTCTTGGTTCTTTACCATAGAGCCGGCTCCATCTACGCGTGGGAGCAGCCGCGCCCGCCTTCACAACAACTTCCAAGGAAACTACGTCGGCGAGTCGTCTGGACCAACTCTTCGCTGTGAAGCAAAGACCGCCGAGAAGCTCGAGACTACTTCAAGCGCTTCGCCAAGATCCGGTGCCAAGTAAAAGACATTAATGAAACCACCGTCGTTAGTGCAGCCATACAGGGCCTTCGTCCGGGCCCGATGGCTGAGTACAACGCGCGGAGGCCAATCAAGACAGTCGCCAAGCTCTTCGACAAAATGGACGAGCACGCACAGGCGGAGGAGGATGCGCGAAGACGCAGCATTACCGCCCTCGGCCTCGCCCATGAGGAGCGCCCCCCGCGCGAAGTGGGGGCGGGTGGTCCCTCCTCGAAGCAGGGCCGCAGCCAAGAGCTCCGAGGGGGACCTCCCCGAGGCAGCGATGCCGGGGTACAGGAAGGCTCTTCAAGGAGCAGGCATAAACCTCGGCGCCGCCAGCGCAGGTCGCAGGCGGCCCATCATGTCCTCGACACCAAGAGCGCCCGCCAAGGACCCGACCCCACCTCATGGAGGGGAGACCGGGGATCGGAAGGCGGACTTGATTGCGGCGGCCAACCCCATGCAGAACAAGATCTCCTACACTATGGCAAGTGGTGCGAGGTACACGGCTACGGTGATCATTACACAAGGGCATGCACCGTGGTTATGGAGCTGCGGAGGGTGATGGCCGGGTCTCGGGCTCTGCCTCCTCGGCCCCTCGCTGGAGCCCACGCGGGGCACCCAAGGGGTAGCCCCATACGAGCCACCGCAACGGAGGGCGCAACTGTGGATGCCGCCCCGCAACATCACCTTCGACTTCAACGACACCAGGGGTGTGGAGTACCCTCACCAAGACCCTCTAGTCATCCAGGCCCACATAGCCCGCTGTGATGTCCGGCGCGTCCTTGTCGACAGGGGAAGCTCCGCGAATATCTTGTTCGCAGAGGCCCTCGGCCGTATGGGGATCCCCCGAAGCCAGCTAGAGCAGCCAGGAGCTCCACTTCAAGGCTTCGGGGGTCAACCGCTGCAGGCCTTGGGGCACGTGTCCCTTTCGGTCACTTTCCATCAGGAGGGCAACAAGGGTAACATCCGGACCGAGCATGTCGTCTTCGACGTCATCGATATCCCACATCCCTACAACGCCATACTGGGTCGACCCGCCATCAACTCTTTCGTGGCGATCCCACACTACGCTTTTTTGTGTGTGAAGCTTCCGGGCCCGGAGGGTGTTATTACCGTCTTCGGCGATCAGGACCTGGCCAGACGTGCTGAGGTCGGCAGCCGCGTTCCGCATCGCCCGGTGCATGCCCTCTCCGGCACGCTCGGCGACGGGCCCTCCGCCCCCGGATGGACGCCCAAGCCTCGGCCCGAGGGCGGAGTCAAGAAGGTGCCGCTCCAGGCGGAGGGGCAGTTTGTGTCCATCGGCGAGGGGCTCCCACCGGGGGTTGAGCGGGATCTGCTCCAAGTGCTTCAGAACAACGTGGACGTTTTCGCATGGTCCCCGGAGGACATCAAGGGCGTAGACCGAGCACTAATCGAGCATCGCTTGGCGGTCTGCCCCGACGCCAAGCCGGTCAAGCAAAGGCTTCGGCGTATGTCAATGGATCGGCAGCAGGCGGCCAAAACAGAGGTGGCAAAACTTCTTCACGCCGGGGTCATCCGCGAGGTCCACCATCCAGAGTGGCTCGCTAACCCGGTGCTAGTCAAAAAGGCCAGCGGGGCCTGGCGTATGTGCATCGACTTCACGGCACTCAACAAGGCGTGCCCGAAGGATAATTACCCCTTGCCGCGCATCGATCAACTGGTCGACGCCACTGCTGGGTGCGAACTCATGAGTTTCCTGGACGCCTATTCCGGCTACCACCAGGTATACATGGCCGAAGACGACGAGGAGAAGACCAGTTTCATCACACCACTTGGGACGTTCTGCTTCGTCAGAATGCCCTTTGGTTTGAAGAATGTAGGCGCTACCTTCACCCGTCTCGTTGCCATTGCCCTGGCCGCCCAGCTCGGGAGGAACGTCGAAGCTTACGTCGATGACGTGGTGGTCAAAACCCGACAGCTTACTCTGCATGGCCGGGACCTCCAGGAGACCTTCGACAATCTTCGGGGTGCAGGCGGGCAAACTCCTAGGTTTCCTCATGTCCGGACGGGGCATCCAGGTGAACCCCGACAAAGTAGATGCCATCCTGGGTATGGAGCCGCCCAAGACAACGAGGGAGGTCCAGAGGCTGGCGGGCCGCATGGCAGCATTAAGCCGCTTCCTATCCAGGGCGGCGGAGCGGGGCCTGCCGTTTTTCAAGACACTCCGCGGGTGCGATGGATTTCGTTGGGACGGAGATTGCGCGAAGGCCTTCAACGAGCTCAAGCAGCACCTGGCAAACCTCTCCACTCTGGTCGCTCCAGCACCAGAGGCTCTCCTCCTGCTCTATCTGGCCGCGTCAGCCACCGCGGTCAGCGCCGTCCTCGTCTTAGAGGAAGGCGCCATGCAGCGGCCCGTCTACTTTGTCTCTGAAGCCCTCCAAGGCGCCAAGACAAGATACACGGAGCTTGAGAAGCTCGCCTACGCGCTGGTCATGGCCTCCAGGAAGCTTCAGCATTATTTTCTGGCCCACCCGATCATAGTGCCTTCCTCATTCCCCCTGGCAGAGATTCTACACAACAAGGAGTCCACAGGGCGCATCGGCAAATGGGCTGCCGAGCTCGCTCCCTTCTCCTTGATGTATGCCTCATGAACGGCAATCAAATCCCAAGTCCTGGCGGATTTTCTCGCTGAATGGACCCCGCCGGCCCAACCCGTCCAGACGCACGATGATCCCGTCTAGACGCTTACAATCGACGGAGCTTACAGCGTCGCCGGCGCGGGCGTAGGGGCGGTGATCGTCACGCCCGAAGGACAGCGTTTGCTATACTCGGCGCGCCTTGCCTTCCCCGCCACCAACAACACGGCTGAATACGAGGCACTGCTCTTTGGCCTGGCGAAGCTCAAGGCAGTCGGCGCGAGATGGGTGTTGGTCCGCACCGAGTCGCGCTTGGTGGCTGGCCATGTGGACAAGTCATATCAAGCCAAGGACCCTGAGTTGGCCAAGTACCTTGCGGCGTGTGAGGCGAGGAAAGGCACTTTTGGGTGTCACCGTCAAGGCCATCCCAGCGCGGAGAATGAGCGGGCCGACGCCCTCGCTAAGGCGGCCGCCAAGAATCGCCGAGGGGCGTTTTACGAGATATTAGCGCAGGCGGCCATCGTGCAGGACAACCGGGACGCGACACTCGTCCACCGCATTGATCGGCCAGGAGATTGGCGAGAGCCCATCTTCAATTTCTTGCAAGGCATCGCCGAGCCGGAGGACCCTGCCGAGCTTCGGCGCTTGCAGCACCGCGCACGGTCCTTCCAGGTGTTCGAAGGGATACTCTACAAGAGAGGGGTTTGCGCACCGCTCCTGCGCTGCCTCTCGACTGAGGGGGGAAAGGAGCTCCTGGCGGAGATCCACGCGGGCGTGTGCGGATCCCACCTGGCACCGAGGTCATTAGTCGGCAAGGCGTTCAGGCAAGGCTTCTACTGGCCAACTGCCATCATCGATGCCCAGGACCTCGTCCGTTGGTGCCAAGGGTGCTAGTGGATGGCACGCATCATCCGCAGGCCCCCGACGAGCCTCAACCCCATTCCCCCGGTGTGGCCACTGGCACGCTGGGGCCTTGATATAGTAGGACCACTTGCCCGAGCTCCAGGGGACCTCCGGTTCGTGGTAGTCGCGCTGGAGTATTTCTCCAGATGGCCGGAAGCGGTCGCCCTGGCCAAAGTAACTTCTGCGGCCATACAACGCTTCCTATGGCAAAACATCATATGTCGCTTCGGTGTGCCCCGGGAGCTCACGGTTGACAATGGCCTGTAGTTCGATGCCACCCTCTTCAAAGACTATTGTGACAGCATGGGCATCACCCTCCGATTCGCCTCGGTAGGGCATCCCGATCCAACGGGCGGTCGAGCAGGCGAATGGCGCCATCTCCGCCATCAAAAGCGCTGGTCGGATTGCCAAAGGGCAAGTGGCCAGCGAGCTTCACGGCGTTTTATGGTCGCCGCACTGCGATGATAACGCGCTCGACGGATTCACGCTGTTCAAGCTCCTTTTCGGTGACGAAGCGGTGACGCCCGAGGAAATCAAGGCTGGCTCGCGGAGGGTCCTCGTCCAAGCACCCGAAGAGGAGCGCCGTGTGTCCTTGGACCTCCTCGACGGGATACGGGCAGATGCGGCCCACCATGTCGAGAAGTATGCGCGGCAGACAATGGGTACTCGGGACCGCTCTATATGCCTGCGGGGGTTCAAGCCTGGGGATCTCGTTCTCAGGGTGGCGCTCCAGGCAGAGACCGTTGGCAAGCTGGAGTCCAAGTGGGAAGGCCCGTACATCGTGATGGAGGCATTGCCGAAGGGGGTGTACTGAAGGAGCGCGTGAGGCTACGATAGCGAAAATAAAAATTTCTACCGCGCACACGGGACATCATGCTAAGGAGGGATCATAGATCGTTACCACTAGGCGCAGTGCTGTGAAGAAGAGTTGGAGAAGCCGATCCAACCACGCGTCGAGGTAGTAGTGGAAGTAGCCGATCGTCCGAACAGATCGTCTCCTCCACGCGATCAACCACACCACGAGCAGATCCAATCGTAGTTTGTTGATGCCGATCAACGCCGCAACGAGCAGCGCCTCCACCGGTATCCACACGTCCGGGTGGAACGCCGATCGCGAGTGTACCGGCACTCGCGAGCGGCTAGGGTTTGGCTCGGGAGGTGGCGGCTAGGGTTTTGCTCGGGAGGAGCAGTGTGTGTACATCCTCGGCCCCCACCTCCATATATAGACCTCCTCACTTGGGCCTCGTGGACCGAGGCCCAATAGTGTGTCTATCAGGATCTCTATCCGAATTGAGCCCACATCCGAATCACATTCGAATTAGTGTTCCAACCCGTTAAGTGTGCGACCACAGAGGTTCACGTATACTTGGTCGCGACCGAAACGCCTTTCCGGTCACCACATTAATAGCAGACCTCTAGCAAGACATATTAACCCCAAAGTATACGTAAAGATCATATCGGCTGAACACGTAATCTTCTCATGTACGAATCCCTTTGCCTCACGATATAGATTAAGCTCAAGGCGAGACTGTGTCATCCTCTTAATAGCTCAATCACTCTCTCGATTCCGTGATGGATTATAAACTTGTGATTGACTCCTCAATCACATTGGCATGGCCATGCACTTTCATAATCCATTACATCGAGGGCCCAGAGATATCTCTCCCATAAGGAGGGCAAATTCTATCTTGATCATTCACATCCCACTACATGTTTCACAGCAAACCCGAAGACTACTTTTATGACTACCCGATTCACGGAGTAGTGGTTAGTAGTCCCAAAATAGGCTACTACGTATGTTGGGAACCATGATGATCTCAAGTCTAAGGATTCTACATAAACACTACTTGAGACCAACTAATGACACATGGAATCTCTGCGGTGTCTCATGGCGGGTCTATCAACATATGTTCACTAACACATGTCCATATTATTGATTTGGTATCACCATACCATGATCCATGAGACATGATCATCAATCAATACATATCTTGATCTTTGAATCATATTTGTTCCTCATATGATATATGATCGGGATCATTTAGAAATAGCAACATTTAAGCATTAAGAGTCTCATGAATAAGTCACATACTCATTGATCAATAATGATAATATCTATTTCAAGGAACAAAGTAATGCATCATAAACATAGTATGTGATATATTCAACATCTCCATGTTGCCTCTAGGGCATATCACTGTGATCTCCCACTTGCACTAGAGTCAACCATGTAGGTATCTAATACCCATTGCCCTAGTGTGAGCCTCATGCTTTGGCTGGGAAGCGGCTTTGTCAACGGATCGCAATGTTCAAATCTGTTTGTACTTTGCATATCTTCACATCGCCTCTCTCCACAATCTCGCGGATGAGATGAAATCGCCGTAGAATGTGCTTGGACTTTTGGTGCGATCTAGGCTCCTTGGCTTGCGCAATGGCCCCACTATTGTCAATGAGGTCCATTGGGCTGGAGGCACTAGCCACCACACCAAGCTCGAAACAAATTTCTTGATCCAAACAGCCTCTTTAGCGGCTTGAAGCTGCTATGTACTCGGCTTCGTTGTAGAATCAGCAACCGTCTCTGCTTGGAACTCTTCCACTCACCGCACCGCCATTCAGGCGAACACAAATCCAGATTGCGATCTAAAATCATCTTTGTCGGTTTGGAAGCTAGCATCGGTGTAACCATTTACAACGAGCTCTTCCTCACCCCATAGGCGAGGAACACATCTTTAGTTCTTCTCAAGTACTTCAAGATGTTCTTTACGGCAATCCAGTGACTTTCACTGGATCGTGGTATCTACTTGTAGCACTTAAAGAATACGAGACATCCGGGCGTGTACAAAGCATGGCATACATAATGGATCCCATAGCGAAGCATATGGAATCGCATTCATTTTATCCCGCTCATCGTGTACTAGGACACCGACTCTTGCTAAGATTTATACCATGTGACATAGGTAGGAAGCCTTTCTTGGAATCTGCATGTTGAACCTTTTCAACACCTTGTCAATGTACGTATCTTGGCTTAATCCAATTAGCCTTCTTGATCTATCCTATAGATCTTGATGCCCGAATATATGCCGCCTCTCCTAAGTCTTTCATAGAGAAACTATTTTTCAATGAAGACTTAACAGATTCGAGCATAGGAATGTCATTTCCGATCGTAATATGTCATCCACATATAAGACCGTAAACACGAGTGCGCTCCCACTAGCCTTTTGTAAACACAAGGCTCTTCTTCGTTCTTGATGAAACCAAACCCTTTGATTACTTCATCAAAGCGAATGTTCCAACTCCGAGATGCTGCTTTAATCCATAAATGGATCTTTGCAGCTTGCATATCTTTCGGTGATTGCGGATCAACAAAACCCGTGGGCTGTGTCATGTACACATCCTCACTCAGATTTCCATTAAGGAAAGCTGTTTTGACATCCATTTGCCATATTTCATAGTCGAAATATGCAGCAATCGCTAGAATGATCCGAATAGACTTTAGCATTGCGACGGGCGAAAAGTTTCATCATAATCAACACCTTGAATTTGTTTGAAACCTTTGGCCACCAATCGCGCTTTATAGATGTGAACATTTCCATCTATGTCTATCTTTTCTTGAAAATCCATTTGCACTCAATGGTTTTAACACCATCAGTGGATCAACCAAGTTCCAAACTTGATTCTCGTGCATGGATTCAATTTGGATCTCATGGCTTGTGCCATTTCTCGAGTCTGGTCCCACCATCGCTTCTTCATAGGTCTTAGGCTCATCGTTGTCTAACAACAATATGTCCCGTTGTTGAGTAGTCAAGAACATGTACCTCTCAGTGCACGACGTGACCTCTCGACCCACGTGGTGCGGTGTGTCCACAACAGGTTCTTCAACAGTTTGTTCATCTGTTTTGGTTCAGTAGGAGCTGAAACGTTTTCAGTGTTTCTCGAATTTCTTCAAGTTGCACCGTGCTCCACTATCCCTTCTTGAGAGAAACTCTTTCTCTAAGAAGACACCATGCCAAGCGACAAACACTTTGTCTTCTCCTTGATTATAGAAGTAATATCCTTTTGTTTCCTTAGGATACCCGATAAAGAAGCATTTATCAGATTTAGGACTGAGCTTATCAGATTGTAAACATTTTACATAAGCCTCACATCCCCAAATCTTAAGAAAGACAAGCTAGGGCGTTGTCTGTCCACATCTCATATGGTGTCTTTTCTACTGATTTTGATGGAACCTGTTTAGTGTGAAAGCAGTTTGTTTCAAGAGCGTACCCCAAAAAGACAACGGAAGATCACTTTGGCTCATCATGGGCGCACCATATCTAATAAGGTGCGATTTCTCCGTTCGAGATACCCCATTCCATTGAGGTGTTCTGGCGGAGTCAATTGTGGAACAATTCCACAATCCTTCGATGATTGCCAAACTCATGGCTCAAATACTCGCCTCCACGATCGGATCGTAGAAACTTGATTGTCTTGCCTAAATGATTTTGCACTTCATTTTGGAATTCTTTGAACTTTTCAAAGGATTCAGACTTATGCTTCATCGGTAGATATACCCATATCTACTAAAGTCATCGATAAAGTTATGAAGTACTAAAACCCCTTCGGCTATTGAGCTCATTGGTCCACATACATCGAATGTACGAGTGCCAATAAGTCACTTGCCCGTTCACCTTGACCGGTGAAAGGTGCCTTTGTCATCTTGCCAAGTAAACAAGATTCGCATGTCTCAAATGATTCAAAATCAAATGAGTGCAGAATACCATCTCTATGGAGCTTCTCCATGCGTTTCTCATTTATGTGACCTAAGCGGCGATGCCAAATAAGCGTGGGATTTAAATCATTGAACGTTGCCTCTTTGCATTAATGTTATAGACCGGTGACTCTTCAAGAGTAAGAACATATAACCCATTCACCAATGGAGTATGACAATAGAACATATCTTTGAAATAAAGAGAACAACCATTGTTCACAGATCTAAAGTCATAACCTCTCGCTTGCAAACATGAAGCGAAATAATGTTCTTCGAAAGAGATGGAACACAATAACAATTATTCAATTCCAAAACTAATCCTGAAGGTAAAGACAATGGCATGGTGCCAACAGCGACCGCACAACTTTTGCTCCATTGCCAACGCGAAGATCCACTTCGCTCCTCCTCAAACTTCTACTTCTTCTTAGCCCCGCAACGATTTGCAAGGTGAGCAACCGATCCGGTATCAAATACCCAAGAATCGGTGGATGAAGTAGCAAGATTGATCTCTATAACATTTATACCGGAGAGGAAGTTGTACTTCCCTTCTTCTTCTCAAGATCCTCCAAGTACTTTGGGCGGTTCCTTTTCAATGACACGATTGCTTACATGAGTAACAATGCGCATTAGAGCAGCGCCCTTCTTGACTTGCTTGGCCTTAGAAGCGCTCGCGATCTCATCGGGAGCTAACTCTTTGACCGCGCCTTTCTTGACATTGGGCTTGCCCTTGCCTTCTGCATCATCATCACATGATTGCTGCTTTTCTTAATGCTTTCCTCGGCAGCTTTTAGCATCCCATGCAACTCGCCAAGGTCTTATCCATGTTGTTCATGTGATAGTTCAATATGAATGGCTCAAAGCTCGGGAGCGATGGAGAATCACATCGATAGCCAACTCTTGGCTAAGGGAAAACCAAGCTTTTCGGACTCTCAATGTAGCCAATCATCTTAATCACATGAGGGTGACGGATTCCCTTCGCAAGGCGCACGCAAACAAGGACTTTGAAGTGTTGAACCTCTCACCCTTGCTTGGTTCTCAAACATACCACGCAACCCCACAATGATATTGTAGGCATCTGTGTTCTCATATTGCTTCAAGCTCAGAGGACATTGTGGCAAGCATGAGACAGCTCACATCAAGGCAATCATTCGTTTGCTTCTCATAAGCTCTCCGTGCACCGCAGATAGCATTATCGAGCAAGTCATCGGGATAAGGAGACTCAGGACATACTCCTTGCGCTCTTGCTTGAGAACAATTCTCAAGTTGCGATACCAATCCATAAAGTTCGTTCCATTGAGTTTTTCTTTCTCAAGAATAGATCGCAAATTAAAAGAACTGGATGCGGCATTAGTTGACATGATCTACAACAAAGAATATGCAAAGTTTAGCACTATGTTTATGTTCATCTTTTATTAAACTATTTAACAAAAGACTCCCACTATGTGTTTTGCAACAAAACTCCTCTAAGTTACATAGTGGGTCAAGATCCTCATTTCACTAATTCCTAGTGAGCTTTGGCATCACGGCTAGAAAACTAGTGACATGGGTAAGCAACACCTTGCTAATCACATCCCTATGTGACTCTTGCTTGTTGGGTGACATCAATATGCCCTGCCCCAAACTATGCCCCAAGGTCCAAAACTGTTTTGATAACCTTGTTAAGTAAACCAAATGGTTCCGCATGTAGATGTCAGACATCTACCCCAAATAATGATGATAACCGACGGCACTCTACTTTGGTAGACCTACCATGCGGTGATCATTATCTTTTGGTGCAACATATGGAAGGGCATGAACACCTAATTTTATGAGGATTCTATCCTACCAAAGCAACATATCACAAAAACATTGCATAAGAATAAGATAGATAATATCACAGATAAACACATTTAACTGTGAAGTAGTATGGCCCAAAAAATGGTGATCTCCATCTCCATGTAGGTGTAGACGATCTCCATCCTCCACATCACTCCTTTAGGCCACCATGCTTGAAAGCTTGTAACCTCAAAACTAGGCTACTACCTATAATAGCTAGAAATTGAAGATTACAAAGATAGATTCAAGCATTAAGGTCGACACGCAGGTCGTTAAATACAATATAGATAGCTAACAATAGCTGAAATAATCATGACACGCAGGCCATGAACGAATGTTACATGCATCACATACATCTCATACATTCCAATAAGATATAGGGCCATACCATTCACATCATTCTCTGCAAAAACAAGTTAGACGTAGAATCGTATTCTACCTAACGATGTGAACCCATGACGCTATACAAGGCGGGTATGCACGGGACCGCTCTATATGCCTGCGGGGGTTCAAGCCTGGGGATCTCGTTCTCAGGGTGGCGCTCCAGGCAGAGACCGTTGGCAAGCTGGAGTCCAAGTGGGAAGGCCCGTACATCGTGATGGAGGCATTGCCGAAGGGGGTGTACCTGAAGGAACGCGCGTAGGCTACGATAGCAGAAAATAAAAAATTTCTACCGCGCACACCAGGACATCATGCTAAGGAGGGATCATAGATCGTTACCACTAGACGCGCAGCGCAGCGGAAGAAGAGTTGGAGAAGCCGATCCAACCACGCGCGTCGAGGTAGTAGTGGAAGTAGCCGATCGTCCCGAACAGATCGTCTCCTCCACGCGATCAACCACACCACGAGCAGATCCAATCTGTAGTTTGTTGATGCCGATCAACGCCGCAACGAGCAGCGCCTCCACCGGTATCCACACGCCCGGGGTGAACGCCGATCGCGAGTGTACCAAAGACTCGCGAGCGGCTAGGGTTTGGCTCGGGAGGTGGCGGCTAGGGTTTTGCTCGGGAGGAGCAGTGTGTGTACATCCTCAGCCCCCACCTCCATATATATAGACCTCCTCACTTGGGCCTCGTGGACCGAGGCCCAATAGTGTGTCTATCCGGATCTCTATCCGAATTGAGCCCACATCCGAATCACATTCGAATTAGTGTTCCAACCCGTTAAGTGTGCGACCAGAGGTTCACGTATACTTGGTCGCGACCGGAACGCCTTCCGGTCACCCTGTTAATAGCGGCCTCTAGCAAGACATATTAACCCCAAAGTATACGTAAAGATCATATCGGCTGAACTGTAATGTTCTCATGTACGAATCCCTTTGCCTCACGATATAGATTAAGCTCAAGGCGAGACACTGTGTCATCCTCTTAATAGCTCAATCACTCTCTCGATTCCGTGATGGATTATAAACTTGTGATTGACTCCTCAATCACATTGGCATGGCCATGCACTTTCATAATCCATTACATCGAGGCCCAGAGATATCTCTCCCATAAGGAGGGCAAATTCTATCTTGATCATTCACATCCCACTACATGTTTCACAAACAAACCCGAAGACTACTTTTATGACTACCCGAGCCACGGAGTAGTGGTTAGTAGTCCCAAAATAGGCTACTACGTATGTTGGGAACCATGATGATCTCAAGTCTAAGGATTCTACATAAACACTACTTGAGACCAACTAATGACACATGGAATCTCTGCAGTGTCTCATGGCGGGTCTATCCAACATATGTTCACTAACACATGTCCATATTATTGATTTGGTATCACCATACCATGATCCATGAGACATGATCATCAATCAATACATATGCTGATCTTTGAATCATATTTGTTCCTCATATGATATATGATCAGGGATCATTTAGAAATAGCAACATTTAAGCATTAAGAGTCTCATGAATAAGTCACATACTCATTGATCAATAATGATAATATCTATTTCAAGGAACAAAGTAATGCATCATAAACATAGTATGTGATATATTCAACATCTCCATGTTGCCTCTAGGGCATATCACCAACAGTACCGCCTCGCCACGCTCGAGGGACAAGCCCTCCGGCACACATGGAACGCGGACAGGTTGCGGCGGTACTACGCCTAGAAGCAGGACAGCAAGCGTAGAGCCACCAGCCCTTTGTTATGCGATGCTCGCCCGCGCAAACGGGAGTTCAATAAAGGTTGCTGTTCCCAGGGCAACCCCTGTCCGCGCTGAGTAGAACAAAGTCCACGGACTTTAAATAAGACGTAGCGTCGAGGTTTGCCTCCGCACGCGCGAGTCTCCGGACTATAAAGCAAGACGTAGCGTCGAGGTCCGCCTCCGCACGCACTAGTCCACGGACTCTAAATAAGACGCAACGGGGGGACGCCCTCGCGCGCACCAGTCTACGGACTTTAAATAAGACGTAGCGTCGAGGTCCGCCTCCGCACGCACCAGTCTACGGACTCTAAATAAGACGTAGCGTCGAGGTCCGCCTCCGCACGCACCAGTCCACGGACTCTAAATAAGACGTAGCGTCGAGGTCCGCCTCCGCACGCACCGATCTGGCTGAGACTTTAAATAAGACGTAGCGCCGAGGTCCGCCTCGCACGCACGAGCCTATGGACTCTAAATAAGACGCAGCGGGGACGCCCCGCGCGCGATCTCACGGACTTTAAATAAGACGTAGCGTTGAGGTCCGCCTCCGCACGCGCGAGTCTCCGGACTATAAAGGAAGTCATAGCGTCGAGGTTCGCCTCCGCACACACCAGTCTATGGACTTTAAATAAGACGTAGCGTTGAGGTCCGCCTCCGCACGCGCGAGTCTCCGGACTATAAAGGAAGTCGTAGCGTCGAGGTCCGCCTCCGCACGCGCTAGTCTACGGACTTTAAACAAGACGTAGCGTTGAGGTCCGCCTCCGCACACGCGAGTCTCCGGACTATAAAGAAAGTTGTAGCGGCGGGGTTCACCTCCGCACGCGCCGATCCATACTTTGAATAAGACGCGGATGCCCTCCCTGCGCGCTCTACAGAGTATAAACAAGGTGCGGAGGTCTTCTCCCCTTCGCGTTCGGCAGCAGGTAACACCAAGAATAAGGTACTACTTGGATTCATTGCAAAAGCAAAGGGGTTACATGGTTACAAGCGTAAGAACCAGTACATCATCCCCCTGCCCTACCCGACCAACCGCTCAGCCTTGGCGCGGTGCGGACGAACCGTGCGCGTCGCCGCCGTGGACGCTGAAGGACCCTTCGAGCCATCGAGGAGGTCCCCTCCCCATGCAGCGTCTGCTGCACGGCGACCCTCGCTGCATCTTCCCCAAAGCGACCCCAGATCCGTTGATGGAAGTTCTGCAGGCTAGGCCCGATGGAGCGGATGACGTCCGACATGACCTCTGGTCGGTCGGAAAGATCCAGTTGAGGATTTGCTAGCTCATGGGTATGTCTACACCCACGAGTGTGAAGCGAGGCAAGGGCGGCACGCACCAAGATAGCCGCGATGCTCGCCAAACGCTCGGTGCCACGAAGAGCAACGCCGCCCCTCCTCAATCAACCCGAAGCGTCTCGGCGTGGCCTCGGCCGCGCGTAGTGTCCGCACTCGATGCACAGATCTCGAAGGGCTCGGTTCAGAGACTCCATGGCCCGCCACGCCGACGTGGACGCATTTTCCAAGACGAGGCTATTCTCGGCGGCAGACTCCGCCCCGTGGCGTTCTCCCTTCTAGGACGGCGACCGCTGCACGGCGGCGCTCCTCCTCGCGGCGCGCACTTGGCTTCCGTGGCCTCGAGTTCTGCGGCCGCCATGGCGCCCTCCAGCGCGCGAAGTTCTTCATCCTTCGCGGCGAGAGCATTGCTTGCTTCACGAAGGCTGGCTTCCAGAGCCCTCCGCTCCCGAACACAGGCCTCGTCAAAGGACCGGCTGAGGGCAAGCGTCTGGCAAAAGCAACAAATCAGCAGGCGTCCAGCAGTACCTTACAAAGCTGAAGCACACATATTTACCCTCATCTCGGAGGCCTGTAGCGCGAGCGCTAGGAGTTCCCCCTCGCATGATGACAACATCTCTCGGTCGAGGCCGTTGTCGGCACGCTCTGCGGCGGCGGTGAGGTCGCAAAATATCTCCGGGCGAGGAGGAAGTCCGGCGAAGCGAGCCCCGCCCCAACGCGCCAGATTTACCGAGGCCACGCCACGTCAACAACAGCGGACACTGCGGGCACCTCGCACAAGGCTTCCGACCGCGCATACCTCCGCGCCGATCGCTTCGTCACGTCAGGAGACTTCGTCTCGCCGATGTTGGCGAGAATGAGCGAGCGGTCGGAGAGAGTCTCGCGAAGTCAAGTGAAGAAAGGGACTCACGCCTACCCCCTGCGCCCCTTGTCGCGGTAGGAAGTGGCGCCGGTTCGACCACACAGGGGGAGGCGGGCGCCTCGACGGTCGGGGAGGAGGTCTTCTCGGCCGCGCCAGACGTCGTAATCCCGCGGCAAGGCCCCGCAACGGCATATCGACCCCTCGCTGGCGGCGGGGACTGAGTCCGAGGGCGTTTCGCCTGCGGTGGCACAGGCGATTCTTCCGCGGCAACACCAGCTACGGTTACCGTCGCCCCCACTCTGTAGGGGGCACGCCCTCGCCGGTTGCTGTGGTTGATAACGCACCTTCAACCGTGGTTTTCTCGCCAGGAACGACGGCACCCCCGGGTTGACGAGTTCCAACTCAACGACGGCCGCGAGCACGGGCTCGTGGGCGTCGGCAGAAGGTGCCGGGGGATCCGAGGCGGCGCGCCCCTCCGAAGCAGTATGTCCAGGCCCACCGCCGGTCGCACGCCCCGTCTCAGCTGTGCTAGCCGCCGAGGGGGCTGCCGGGTCACATACGGCAGCCGGGGAACTGGCCCGGCGTCGCGAAGATAACACCCCGTAGGGCTATCACCGCCCCGAAGCGCCGAGTCCCGGCGGAAGCTCTTCGCACCGCGCTCGAACGCGTAATGCCCGAGCCTCGCAGTGCGGTTTACCCGCCCGCTTAGCCGCTTCTGCGCGCCTCGCGAGCTGGTGCTCCTTAGCGTGTACGGCCGAGGAGCGCCGCAACGCGTGCTCGCATCTTCTAGCCGAGCCCGCTGCGCAGAGATCACGTCAGTCTGGCGGAACCAAACAGATACAATGGCGCGCGTAAAGCGTGCTGGGCAACTTACAAGGAGCGGAGGGCAGAAGCAGGCGAGATACGGATGGATCGAACCCGTCCTCGCGGGGGGCCGTTCTGTCCAACATACTTCCCCCGGGAGGAGAGTGGCGCCGCCCCATACATTGTGAACTCCTCGGCTAGGTCGCGCACGCTCATTCGACGGGCGACACCGACAAGACTCTGTAGCTTTCGCGTGTCGTCAATCTCCGCCTTCAGACTCGACGTACTGTTAAATGAGATTGGCCCACCTTGGCACTGCATTCTGCTCTTGTCGGTCACGGTGTAATAGAACCACCGCCGAGTCCAGCCGGACGCCCATTGCCCCGACGAGGCTGGCACAGGGAACAACGTCGCGCATGACGCCCGGAGCACGAAGTCCACACCGCCGAAGTTGGACACCGCCCTGTCAACCTTTCTGGGTTGACACTGTGCGTCGTGCAGTGTGGCAAATAAGCTCGCGCTGGGACGCCACCCCTCTGTCCGCATCGCCCACGTGAAGACAGCTAGGCGGAGTATCGCGTGGGGCGTCAACTGGGCTAGCTCCAACTTGTAGGCCCGCAGGACTTCGCCCACGAACAACGTGGAGGGCATTCGAAGGCCGGCGTCAAAGAACGCGACAAAAACAATCGCCTCCATTGCCCCGGGCTTCGGCTCCGTCTCGTCCCGGCGGGGTAGGCGAGCCCCATTGCGATCCACGATCTTCCCCTCATCCACGAGTCGCTGCAGCATCCCTTCAGTCATGCGGCTCTTCCCCAGCACACGGGAGCAGCAGCCTCCCGAGTGCTCCATGGCGTTCCACCACTTGTTGGCGCGCGAGCTCCCCCGCGGCACCAGTTTGTACTCCTTGGAAGGATGGGACACCTCGCCCTGGCTAGGCAAGGAACCGCTGCGGGGATGGTAGGTGGCGTCGTCATGGCTAGCCATCGCTCTTCGCGACAAGGGAAGAAGAAGTAGGGAAAGGAGCAACTGGCGTGACAATTAGCACGGGCGGAAGCAAAGCGGCAGATCAAAAAGCCAAGCAAGAAAGGGTGCCTCCACCTCAACACTAGCACCTTATAAAGGCCGCTCGCCTGTCATATGGCTCAACGCACAGACAGATCAAATTCGCAGTGATTCGGCTGCCCAAGATTTGGAAAGAAGAATCACCGGGGCCTAGAGGGCCGTGTCGGGTAGGTGGCCAAGCAGTGCACAACACCTCCACGCCTTCAACACGCGTCCAACTTCTCGGGGGACGAGGCGAACGGCCGCGGTCACGCAACCGCTCACATCCCACAACGCACCAGTCGTGAGTCGCCACGTGTACCACCTGCAAACTGGCAGATCGCACGACGCGGCACCGACTTCTCCCCAGCCAGGCGTCGGCGTGATTCCAGCCGCCATTAAAAGCGCACTACGCATCGCAAGGTCACAACAGCCCCGAGCGCAACCATACGGCGCCAAGCTCCAATCTCGCGCGAGGACGGAGCGCGCGTCTACTCGAGCTGGCGCCGGCCTCCGCGCCACCCGTTCGAAGGGTAGGGGCGGGCGCGCGCGCCAGCCGACTCAGTGCGGCCTCGCGCCACCCGTTCGAGGGTAGGGGACAGAGGCGTGCGCGTCTGCCGAGCAGGCGCCGCCTCGCCGCCACCCGCTCGAAGGTAGGGGCGGAGCGCGCGCCTCGGCCGACTCAGCGCCCGCCTCGCGCCACCCATCCGAAAGGTAGGGGACGGGCGCGCGCGTCTGCCGAGCCAGGCGCCGGCCTCGCGCCACTGTTTGAAGGGTAGGGGACGGAGCGCGTGCGCCTCGGCCGACTTAGCGCGCGGCCTGCGCCACCCGTTCGAAGGGTAGGGGCGGAGCGCGCGCCGCCGCCGACTTAGCGCCAGCCTCCGCTGCCACCCGTTCGAAGGATAGCGGATGGAGCGCGCGCGTCTGCTGCAACAAGGTACCTTCCATCCCAGACCTCGGGCTCCCCGACCACAAGCTTGCAGAAATTCACAGCCGCAGGGACGGAGGGCCAAAGGACTCGGCGACATGGCCGGCCTGTGAAGCCCTTCACCATGAGAGGCTCTGTCGTAGGGGTGGCCCCACCTAAGCCCAAAGAGCTGTTAGGAGGTTATAAGAACCAGAGTAACATGTGTAATGACATAAGTGCCCCTAATGGGGATGTATGGATGTAAGGGCATAACTGTAAAAGTATACCCCATGTGAATATATATATCAAGATGAGGGGGAGGGTGAGACAGAACACTCCCACATCTCCACTACCATCTCTCTCTGTTTGGTCTGTAGCCACAACAGACATTTCTTGGTTCAGTTCCCAGTTCAGGCTTCATGTTGTGTTCATTGAGGAGTACAATCTCTGTGCCACATTCCATTGTTTCAGCTTGTCTGCAGGTTTCAATCATCAGCAAAGTTGGTTCATCGTCTCGGCACTTCTCAACGTAATGTGCTTTCTCCTTCTTGGGTTTGGTACATTCAGCAGCAAAATGGCTAAACTCCTTGCAATTATAACTTTGATCTTTGTCTTGTCAAACTTGCGGTTGGTTCTCCTTTCGGGTTCATTACCTTTGCCTTCCGCCTTGGCTGCGGCCTCTACCACGGCCACCGCCGTGTCCGCTGCCTCCTCTTGTGTTGCTTCTTGAACCTTCACTACGTCCTTTCTTGTCCTTGACAGCCATGGCTTCCCACTGCTCACGCGTGAACATCAGCTGCTCTCCATCTTGTCTGCTGTGGCAGCGTCCCTTTAGGCCTTCCTCATACGCCCTCAAACGTCCAATTGCCTCAGACACCGACATGGAAGACAAATCTCCCCATTGCTCGATGGTGCTGACGATGGGGAGGAATTTGTCTGGGATTGCACTAAACAGTCTCTCAACAACAACACCTTCCTTGACGTCGGCTCCCAATGACCGTATCTCTCCCACCAAGGTAATGAGTTTTTGCGAGAAAGCAGTAATGGATTCGTCATCATCCATACATAACCTATCGAATTGCCTCTTCAATACCTGCACTCTTGCTTTCTTGACTCTATCCTCTCCAACTCGCATCTGCTTGATTGCTTCCCAAGCCTCCTTCGTCGTTTCTTTCTCCGCGATGGCCATCATCATGGTGTCCAGCACTGCTTGAGAAATTGTAGCCAGGGCTCCTTGGTCTTTCTCTTCTTTGACCGCAAAATCGCCCTCAATCGCCCCCACACTCCCAGCGAGCGCAAGAGGATCTTCATCTTCACGGCCCACACGCCGTACTTTGAGTCAGAGAGCATTGGATATTGAATTGGCACTGCTGCGCTTCTGATCGACGCCTTCCTAGAAGACGATGCCCCAGAAACCGTCAGTGGAGCTCTCGGCGGCGAGCCCTCCGGCGTCCCGTCGCTTGACATCGCCCTCGACGAACGAGGCTCTGATACCAAATGTTGGAACAGAGATTGATAAAACTCACACACAGGTGGAAGAATATAGAGAACAAAACAGTTTGGTGGTGCTGAACAACTTCGCACTGTTTTCTCTGTTATCACTTGATAATGGACGGGCTACAGTACTCAAAACACCTCAACCTAGAAAATTGATAACACTACTGCTAAACCACACCGTTTGATCCTATCTAAGACTACCGAAAAACCAGCAAAATAACACCGAAGACTCGGCCACGTCCCTAGCAGTTCGGATCGTGGACCTGACCAAGAAACTGAAGACCTGGTGACTCGGTAACTGAAGACCAAACTTCAGAGAGTTTTGCCGCCGACTGAAAATGGACACAGTCTGAAAACTGACGCTGCTAACTCTGTCAGCTGTGAGCTTTCTTCAGCAGCTTTTATTTAGAACATCAAACAGGGAGTCTGAACTGAATTGAACAAGCAAGATAACAAGATTAATCTCATCAGAGTGCACCGATGAAGGAGAGTTTTGTGGTGTCGCTTCACTACCCTATGCTCATGAGAAGCAACTACGTGACATAGACAATGAAGATGAAGGTGCACATTAAGGCCTAAGGCATATGGGATGCCATCGAGCCCAGCAACGCCGACACTCACAAGGACCAGTGGCATTGGTGACCATCTAGCAAGGTGTCTCTGAAGACATGCTCTTCCTACTGGCTAGAAAAGAGACGGCTGTGTGGGAGGCATTGAAGACCATACACGTAGGAGCCGAGCACGTAAGGGAAGCCCAATGTGTAGACCCTCAAGTCGAAGTTCGACGTGTTGTGCATGACGGAGTCAGGGTTGATTGACAATTTCGCCATCCGGTTGACAACAATCATTAACAAAATTCGAGGGCTCGGTGAAAAGATGGAGGAGAGTTACACGGTAAGAAAATTTTTTCATGCAACTCCCGCCAAGTTTCTATCGGTAGTCTGCCCAATCGAGCAATTGGGACCTCAAGGCAATGGCAATTGAAGAGTTGGTCATCTATTTGAAGGCGCATGAAGAACAGTGGGTATCTCATGGTATAGGCATCGGGGATCAGCACTTGCTATTGACAAGGGGCGATGGCTTCGGCAAGAAGAAGAGCGCCTTTGACAAGATGAAGGTGCGCTGCTACAGCTGCCCAGAGTTCGAGCATTTTGCAAAGAAGTGCCACGAGCCGAAGAAGGAGCTGGCTTTTTCTTGCTACAATAGATGCAGAGGATGAGCCAATGCTGCTTTAAAGTCAACATATGTACGTATGTTTGTGTCATAGTCGTGCAAGTAGGTGAGTCAGTGCATTATGCATGTGTGTGTGTGAGTTCTTATAGTTGTGTCCAAGTTCTCATGTGTGTAAGCTCTAATGAGAGTCTCCGTCGCCGTCAAGATGTGTCACAGGCGAAACACAATTGGAACTCAGGAAGATGATGTGAAAAGACACTGGCGAGGTGTGTCACCGGCAGCATGGTCTGCAAGAAGAAAGCAAAACTCCTTGGAGATACGTCAGGAGATCGGACTTCATCTTGTGAAGTTTAACAAGTCAAGATTAGGGGGAGATTGTTGGAACTAATCTTGACTCATGCTAATTGTGTTGAGTGTGGTCGAAGCCGTAATCACAGACATAGCTGAAGGTGCAGTCGAATGCGTGGTCGAAACAACAGTCATAGCCATGGTCGAAGTGTAAGTGGTCGTAGGAGTCGATTTGTACGTGGTCGTAGAAGCCATAGTTGTAGCCACAATCGGAAGTCATAAGCCGTGGTCGGAAGTGACTGTGGTCATAAAGTCACTGTAGCAGTCGTGCGCACTGTAGTAGTAGTGTATACTGTAGCAGTCGTGGTGGGTACTCGGAAGTGCTGTGGTCGATGTGGCGTAGTCGAGAAGCCATGATCGAAGTTGGGTGTCCGAGTAACGGCTGAGTCAATAAATTAAGCGAGTGTTTGATTCTTGGGTGTATTTTCCAACAAAGCCACCTGCATTAGAGCTTCTGTAGACGATGAAAACGACAGAAGCACAAGCAGTTCACAGAGAGGACAACGATCGAAGGGAAGTAGAGCTCCATGGAACGTGTTTGATCAATGTTAACGTATTCATCGTTCCAAAGTAATGCAATTTTCTTTCTGACGTACATAATCTTTTTTAATGACCGTTGCCAAAGAGCGTCGTAGTAAATCAGTCTCTATGACAATACAACTATCGCCACGATGTTTATGTCGTTCAAAGGCAATATCGTTCGTAAGCTCCATGCCTCCATGTCCTCCACACTCACCACTGGCCCCTCCTCGATCCAAAGTTCCAAACCGTCAGTTTTTGAAATCATGACTCAATAGTGCCCGATAGACCATGTCCCATAATTCGTGTTCCGCTCCCGCTTCAAGTTACTAGGCATAAGGTACAGCTTCTGCATCGCCTCAGAACGAGCCGCAAATATTGCTCGAGTGGACCTCACCGTTGGACATCTTCGCTGCCATTCCTTCATGTCCACTGCCGTGAGCGGAGTCACCGAATTGACTAATTACTCCCACCACTAACTACAACAATATAAACAGTGTAAACAAAAGTAGAGTACACCCACACCTTCAGTCAATCACATGACGCGCTTGACCATGATCATAAAAAATCGAAACTAGCTGCAAACGCTGTCATAACACACAGAGGGCGGCCCCGAGGGTTGAGCTGCACGGCATGGTGGGACACCGAAGAAAATCTAGTGGGGACACCGGGCACCGGTAGGGGTTGCGCCAGATTATGGTTAGGGGCTAATGCCATGTAGATTGAAAATAACTAGTTGTCACTACTACAAAAAGAGACTAAACTAGACGCTTATATTACAATCGGTTCGTAGGAACCGTCTATGCTGCAAGTATCACAGACAGTTCATACGAATAACCGTCTGTGATATTTTCACAGACGGTTTTTAATATGAACCGTCTGTGATAACTTCATTATCACAGACGATTTTTAATAAAAACCGTCTATAAAATATCATAGATGGTTCTAAATAAGAACCGTCTGTGATGATTGCCATCATTACAGACGGTTCTTAAAAAACGTCTGTGATAATAAAGTTATCACAGACGGTTTATATTAAAAATTGTCTGTGATATGTTTCTCGCCTTGCAATTCCCCAAAATTTCATAATTTCCAGCCTGAGTCCGAGTAGGATTTACTTTTGAGACACCTTCAGTAAAACGGGTATAACTTTTGCATACGATGTCCGTTTTCAACGTTCTTGTACTCGTTGGAAAACTCACGATGAGCCCGATCCAAAAAATGACCAGCTTGCACTAGTCACCCTCTAAGACCATGAAAATCGGCCATCTTTGGACCTAAATCTGCGTTGCAAGTTTTTTGGTTTCTGTTTCTACCCTTTTTCTTGGTCTTCCTTTCGGAATTTAGATTTTGCTTCAACTGAAAAGTTGTAGATCTCATCGAAACCTTTCAAATGAGTATATATAAACCATATAAAACTTTGCTATTTTATCTTTTTAGACTAGTTGTTTATATTGCATCAGTATATAAAATTTTGTGCTCTAATTCACAGACGGTTGGCACATAGAACTGTCTGTGATTGTGATATTCATTCATCACAGACGGTTCTAGCTACCAACCGTCTGTGATATTCATTCATCATAGACGGTTCTAGCTACCAACCGTCTGTGATAATCTGACAGCTAGGCCCGTTGATCCTCCTCAACCCAATCCTAACCAATAGAAATCCACCAATCCTCACCCCACGGATCGTAGCTCCACCTCTCCGTCCCCGTGTCAAAAAATTTCGCACTCCCTCCCCTATAAATAATCACCAGAACCCAGCCTCCTTTCTGTTCTCTTCCTTGCTGTCTCCTCCTCTATGCTATTCTCCTCCTTACTGTTCTCCTCCTCTTTGCTGTTCTCACTACTACAAAAGAGGTTAAACTAGACGCTTATATTACAATCGGTTCTTAGGAACCGTCTGTGCTGCAAGTATCACAGACGGTTCATACGAATAACTGTCTGTAGTATTTTCGCAGACGGTTTTTAATACGAACCATATGTGATAACTTCATTATCACAAACGGTTTTTAATAAAAACTGTCTATGAAGTATCTGCTGGACCAAAATGGCGACAGACGGGGGTGAATGTCAACTTTAAAAACTTGATCCCCAAGAATGCCCACTAGAATCTTCTCTCCGATAGCTAAAAAGCTATGAAGGAAAAGCGTTCTAGTCCATTTAACACCTCAAGACACCAGAAGAGGAGCCGGGAGCCTAAAAACCAGAGAAGCAATCAAGAAACACAACTCAAGGAAGAAGGACAACATATGCTGCAGAGGACCAGTTAGACCGGTGGATCATGGCCGGTCAGATCGCCTAGCCAAGCCCGGTCAAACCGCCTTGGCCGGTCAGACCGCCTAACCAAGCCCGTCGGACCATGGCTCTAGGCGGTCGACCACCGCAAAATCTGGTCGACCGCCCGACCCGGTCGACCGCCAACTCTGGCGGTCTGACCGCCCTCGGGCGCGACAAAGAAGCAATTTTTCAGACTGCAAAACAAAAGTTCCAAACAGTAGTGAGATTTGAGATTTTCTCTTGATCTAATTGGCCCAGACCAGCAGGGAAATAACCAAAATAGCCAAATGATCCTAGAGAAACACAAGAGACACTCTCTACAACAAGAAATTAGGGTTGAGGTAAAAACCCAAAAAGTACAGAGTGCTGCACTCAATCCCAAATTCCACTCCAATCTCAAGACCTTTGCACATGAGAATTTGCAGAAATGAAAGCAATAGCCTAAGGACTTCCAAGACCAAAACTCTGGCCAACTTGAGAAGGGAATCAAGATTCTCACTAAACCCTAGAAACGAAGAACAGGGAAAACAAGAACAAAGGAGGCTGAAAAAGAGATTCTTGCAACGATCATATTGCTCTTGGAACTAGATGACCAAGGGGTCTAGAAATGCAATTCCATCATAGAGCAACCCATTTTGCCACTTTTCAGCAAGTATCGAGGCAAAACACAAAAACTCAAAAATCAACCATGGAAAGCATCGAAGGAAGAACACAGGAGACAGAGCATCTCAAGGTAAATTCATTCATTCCTAGAAGCAAGAGGATCATAGAGGAGTCCCCATACATGATTACTATCAGAGCAATGATTACATGGTGGCTCAACTCATCTCCAACCTCTCCCTCTCTCAAAATCAAGAACCCCACTCAAGAACACACATAGAGATAAGCTACGAAGGAGACATACACCAACAGAACTCTGCCTCTCCCAACCACTAAATCCTAAAGCCAAAACAACCTCTCCAAAGGCTATTTTGACTAAAGCAAACCCTAACAACCCCTTCCATCCATGGAATACATGCAGCCATAAGGAGACATCCCCTCCTTATATAGGCTCCGGCTAACGGGTCTCCAACCCGTTATGCCCGCTAAACCCGAACGGAACCGCTTCCACCTGTGCAGCTTTGCGCTTTTACCGAAACACCACTCCTGCACCTTCCGGGAAGCTTCCGCGTTTCCTTGTCGTCCAAGCCTCGCAACCACCTCGAGCTCTCGCCGTCTTCAGCACATCACGACCGTTCTGACCTCAGCGCCACCTGCGCCTAGTCCAGTCACCCCGTGCATCGCCACGACTCCGCCTCGATGTCCTGCAGCCATCACAAATAGGAAACACATCACATAGCACCGCTGGACACATGTAAGCATAAACAGCATCAATAAACCATACTCAGGTACGAAATTGCCCATACGACCAATCGGGAGAAATAATATGCAATAAGTCCGTCTAACCAACCCGACTGAGCCAAATGCCGTCATGGCACGAAATGAACCAATCAAACTCAATCTTTCCAAAAACCTTGTCAATTACTCATCACCAACATGGGGTCATAACCACATGGTCTCTCAATCTCCCCCTTGATGAGTATATTGACAAACACAGAAAAAACACAAAGATGAGTTTGAAAAGAAAGTCAAACATGGTCTAAAGGAAGAAAATGATGCTAATGACCATGTTGACACAGGGAGCAAAAGAAAGAGCAAGTTTTCCTCAAAGCTCCCAAAAAGGCTTTTTCTCCACTATTCTCCCCCTTTTGGCAATAAACACATCAAGGATGCAAAAGAGAGAAAAAAGTCATAAAAATGGATGAAATGACTGAAGTTGGTTTATTCTAAGCATTTAGAGCCATGAAGATTATCCAAAATGACCATATGAGAATTACATCAAACCATAACATATCGGAGTGCTATCAAGATCATGACAATGCATGTATAGACAAGCTAAGCCAAATAAGTCACAATCTGAAATTTTGTTGAATTTCTTAGCATGTCAAGTCAACCTTGAGTATAGTCTAGCTAGAGGTATCCAAAGATGATGCAGGCCATGTCAATAAGCTAAGTGGAACCAAGAAGCTAACATTGAGTCATTTTAGAGTGCTATTAGTTCAAGAGAGAAACAATTGTTCAAGTACTTGATCTTTTTGTAATTAAGCAAATTTAGCACAATTGACATGTTTTTCTTTAGAAATCTCACGATTGTTTCCAACCAGATTTTTGTTTTGTCATGTGCTAGATCTCAAGCCTTATGCGACCATTCCAAGCGAGAAGCTTAAGGAAATGATTTTGGTCAACCAAAACTCCCCCTGAGTTCATGCCTAGTGCAATGGCAAGCCGTGTCATGAGAAAGAATTGGTGAGATCAGTTCTTTCGCACAAAAGAGATCTTTTTGCTTTCTTAAATAGGTGTACTAACTCATGCTTCACCAAGAAACTAGTATAGCTCAATCTAAAGCTCAATAAAGATTCAAGACTCAACTCAGCCTATTTGACATGGCATGAATCATAAAAGGAGAACTAAAGATAGACTAGTCTCAAGTGCTAACATGACATGATTTAATTCAAGTTGAGCATTTTAATCAACCTATCATGGCAAAGACTAGGCTACACATATAAAGTCATGATAAATCTAGCAAGTAAGAACAGGTCATGGCAAGATGTAATGCATGGTAAACATGTCATAACAGGATAATAATCAAGGCTCCATGTAGTTATATTACAATGCAGAATGCTGAAATGCAAGAAAATCCAGCTCCCCCTCAACATGAGATGCAACTTTAGTTCAAGTTGAGTTATGTCAATATTAAGATCTAGAAGCTCCCAAATGAACTCCCCCTGAACCAAAGCAATAAACAAGAGAAGCTGGCAAAGAAAATCAGACAAGGCAGTCTTTAAAGCATAGATAAGACATAGAGGATACTATGACTCAGACTGACTCTCTGTCGGGACCACGGATTTCCAAACCCGGACCCTCTGTGTATTACAGCACTAGTCCCAGATCAAAGCTAGTGCACACAGTCAAACAGAAATGATTACATCACCAAGTACGCTTTATTACAATAATAGAGTACTGACCGAAAGGTCTCATTATTACAAATGAGGTTTCAAGACCTCGCACACACAAAACACAGCAGAAGCAGAAGATAAATCCAGCGAAGGCCCATCAATACGCCACAGGCAATTGACTGGGGAAGCGCGACCTAGTACTCCAAAAATCCTTCGTCAAATCCACAAGCGAAGTAGTCGTAGTCTCCATCTTGAGCTTCATATTCTTCTGAGTTGATTTTAAGTGCAGCATGTGAGTACATAAAGTACTCCGCAAGTCTTGGGAAAAATGCAATAGATGCAAGATTTGACAAAGGAAGGCTATATGGTTCTTTTGCACAAAGCAATGTTTTATTTCAATTACTACTAAATATTTTCGAAGGCATTAATTCGACAAAGTAATTGCTTTAATTGAAACTATTAAGCAGTTTATAGTGAAGGTTCTAACCACCAAAACTAATTAACCAATTCTAATCGATAAAGTTTAGAATTTCGGGTTACATCCACCCACACTGGCTCCAACCGCCAGGATCCCTTCCAAGAGTTCCCTCCACTCCCGGAATACCAAAATTTTGTTTTTAAAAACCAAAACCAGAAATCTACCATGTGAATGCATTCCTTGCCTGCCCTTGACCGTGGGCACGGCTATTCGAATAGTTTGACACTCTGCAGAGGTTGTACAACTTTACCCCCAAGAGATAAATTATCTTAACAGTCACCACGCTTCCTTTGGCATGAGACATAGATAAAATATCACAAAGCCTTTTCCTCACTCTAGTCTAGCTAGACACTACCCGCTGAGGTTTCACCGCAGAAGGGTTAAATCCACCCAGTCCGAAGCCCGCTCTTGCGCCATATGAGTACAGTAAAACCCTGTCCCTCACTGTGAATAACCAGTAACTCCCTGGCACCCACTTTCCACTGGTGGCACCTAAACTAAACTATCATGATTTAATCAGCTAGGTCGTACCCATGTAGACTCGGGGTTGTACGGTAGTGCTCAGTCTGGACAATCACAAGCGTCGGTCCTTAATCGACTAGGGTGGGACATACACTTTACAAGATCTCGTGCTTGCCGCACCAATCCAAACCAACCATCCGCCCCAGTCTAAACCAACTTTACATTTTATTTATTTTTAAAGAACAGTGGCAACACCAGTCACCACTTATTTCTAAATACAATTACCAGTTTAATGAAATATGATTTCCCAGTCCAAAGTTACAAAAGAATTTAAATAGCATGACTAAGCATTTTACTACCGTTCTAATATTACCAAAGGATTATGTACTTCTCATTATCGAGACAAAAGTGATGCTAGGGTTTCAAGGGTACATGGCATTCAAGTTCAATTGAGGGCATAACAAGGTTGGATTAACTAATGCCTTAATACCAAAACTAGAGTTCTATGTAAATAGCGATGTCACATAAATTTAAAATAATTAAAAACATTTCTCAAACATATGTTCAAAATGATCAAAGGAGACATGCCTTCTTGCATGCTCTCTGGGTCTTCTTGCTGCGGAGTGGAGAGATCTTCGGCAACGGTGGAATCTACGCGTGAAAAGACGAAGCAAACAAAACAAATAAATGCAACCAAAAATCAAATAAAATTCAAAAAATTCAAAAAGAGCACACATTTAGATAGCTTATGATTTTAGACAAATTTAGAAATTTGAACGGCTGAATTGGAGTTAAAATGAATAAGTTATGCTCATTTGAAAATCTCAGTTCAAATAAATCCATAAATTATTAAATTTCTGACAGGTGGGACCCACTTGCAGAATTTACATTTTATTCTTTTTCTTTTATTATTTTCTCTGAGTCTATGACAGGTGGGACCCACATGACAGTGAGCCCACTGCGCTCGGTCTTTGACATGTGGGACCCCTCTATCAGTGACCGTACAAGCTGTTGGTCACTGACAGGTGGGACCCATCAGGCTCTGGACCCACATGCCGTGGCGTCTTGACAAAGCGAGGCCCGGATGTCACCGGCCCTGGATCGGCAATGGCCGACGGTGGAGCCCATCGTCGATCTGGAAAATAAAAGAATTGGCTCAACCTCGCGTGCGAGCCGGGGCTCGAAGCGCGCAGAGGAGCAGGGGAAAAATATGATGCTAGCCGATCGGTCGCTCGGATGTTGCTTACCCATATAGGGTAGGTGTACCTTTTGAGGTACCTGCTGGAGGGGGCCGGGCAGAGGTAGACGGGGACGGCGGTGCCGGAGGGGTTCGGGGGAAGTCCAAAACGCGTCCCTGGTGCAGAGGAGGTGCCGACGGCGAGGTCGGTGGGGTTCGGCGACGAGCGGAGGCGGCCGGCAACGAGGAGGAGCGACGTCGCAGCTCGGGTGCTCCGGTGCGACGGCGTTCCGGTGGCGGGGAGGCTCAGCCAAGGGGTCGGGGAGCTTCGCACGAGCGCGGGGATGCTCGGGGTGGTGGCGGCGGGCTCTAGGGGGACCGGGCCAGCGGCGATTGCTCGCCGGAGGAGCTTTGGCGCTCGGGCGCACGGCGCGAGGGCGGTGGGAAGCTCGAGAGGGGCAAGGGAGCGCAGGGCGAGGTGATGCGGAGGCCGAGGCTGCTCGGAGATGGCGGCCGGAAAAAGGAAGGGAAGGGGAGGAAAGGAAAGGGGGAGGCGCAGAAGGAAAGAGGGGCGCGGGATTGGGGGGATCCGGTCCCTGCGGTCCATGCGGTTTCCAAACCGGAGAGGAGGCGGCGGGGAAAGGCCGAGTTTGGCGCAGATACGGTCTGCCGGAGCAAAGAAGGAAACAGAGAGGGAGAAGAAAGGAAGGAGGCGCGCGGGAGGGGGAAGAAGGGCCTGACCAGCGGGCCCGGGCGGCAGCGGGAGTGGGCGCGGGCGGCTGACGGGCGGGGCCAGCGAGGCAGTGGGAGGAGCGAGAGTGCGGGGTGCGGACGGCTGGATGGGCGGCCACGTGTCGCCCAAAGAGGAGGGGAAGGCGGGGGTGGAGCGGGTGACGCAGGCAGCATCTGGCCGTCCATGTGGCGGCCAGAGGGTGGAGGAGGAGATTTTAATTTTTATTTCTGTTTTTAAGATTTTCAGAAAAGGTTAGGAAATTATTTAAGCCTCAGAAAAATATGAAAATACCTCCAAAAATTCCAGGAAAATTCACAGAAGCTCCTGGTGACATTTTGGACTTAATAAAAATATTTCCAACTAATGTTGGTATTTTAATTTTTAAACTTAAAATTCTTTTTTAAAATTTTAAAAATAGGTTTTAAATTTCAGAAAACTCAGAAAACCAAAGAAAATTCAAATAAATCCAGACAAAATACAAATACTTTAAAATAATTATTTTGAAATTAAATTTTTCAAAAATCAAAATTTTGGGATGCTACACTCTCATCTACCCCATATGACTCTAGGACTATCAACTGATCATCTAACACTCTAAGGAGCAAACATGTACCCTGTCTACCCGAGGGTGGCCCAACCCTCGCTAGAACCTATAAGAAGTGAGTGAGCTCAACCTGGTGAGAAGAGAACAGCTAATAAGCAGCATCCTAGAATCACAAGATAAGAGTAAGAAGTCTAAACAACTAGACAAGCGAAGCACTCTAATCTATGCTAGGAGGACTAACCCATATGCACCTATATGCAATGCAACAGAAAGGAGTAAGAGCATAATAAATATGATAAAGCAGTAAAGCACAAAGCTCCCCCTCACAACAGTCCATAAGGACAAACCACCCCAAGCACTCCCCGCAGAGCTGAAAACCTAGAGCTATCCAAAGGCTTGGTAAAGATATCAGCCAACTGGTGGTCACTCTCCACAAACTGGAGCACTATGTCACCCTTCTCCACATGGTCTCAAAGAAAGTGATATCTGATATCAATATGCTTGGTCCGAGAATGCTGCACTGGGTTCTTAGCAATGTTAATCATGGAAGTGTTATCACAAAAGAGTGGAACACTGTCGATAACTAACCCAAAGTCCCGCAGGGTCGAGACCATCCAAAGTACCTGGCTGCAGCAACTGGCGGCAGCAACGTACTCAGCCTCCGCGATAGACTGAGCAACACCGGACTGCTTCCTCGAAGACCAGGAAACAAGAGAAATGCCAATGAATTGGCAGGTGCCAGAAGTGCTCTTCCTATCTATCTTACAGCCAGCAAAGTCTGCGTTCGAGTAGGCTCTCAAGGAAAGACAGGAAGATGAAGAGTACCAAATACCATAGTCAATGGTAGCTCGAAGGTACCGAAGAATGCGCTTCACCGCCTGGCGGTGAGATACGCAAGGAGAAGCCTGAAACCGAGCACATAGACACACATCAAAGTGTATGTCTGGTCTCGAGGCAGTGAGTTACAAGAGGGAGCCAATCATGCTGCGATACTCCTTCTAATCAACTGGCTCGCCGTCCTCATCTGGGTCAAGTGTGGCGGATGACGCCATGGGAGTCGACACATGCTTACCATCACTCATATCAAAGCGTCTCAGGAGGTCACGAGTGTACTTGCCCTGATGCAAGAAAGTACCCTCCGGAGTCTGCTTGATCTGGAAGCCAAGGAAGAATGTCAACTCGCCCATCATACTCATCTCAAACTTGGTGCTCATGACATCCGAGAACTATGAAACAAGAGTATGAGAAGAGCCGCCAAAGATGATGTCATCCACATAAATCTGGACGAGTAGAAGATTAGTGCCATGCCGACGAATGAACAAGGTCTTATCTACTTTACCAATCTCAAACACATGACTCAACAGATAGGATTTAAGCCTCTCATACCAAGCTCTAGGGGCCTGCTTAAGTCCATATAGCGCTTTGGAAAGCTTGAAGACATGGTTTGGGTATTTGGGGTTTTCGAAACCTGGAGGCTGTCTGACATAGACTTCTTCCTCAATGAAGCCATCGAGGAAGGCACTCTTGACATCCATCTGGTAAAGCTTGAAACCCTTAGAAGCTGGTGGCTCAACTCATCTCCAACCTCTCCCTCTCTCAAAATCAAGAACCCCACTCAAGAACACACACAGAGAGAAGCTACGAAGGAGACATACACCAACAGAACTCTGCCTCTCCCAACCACTAAAGCCTAAAGCCAAAACAACCTCTCCAAGGCTATTTTGACTAAAGCAAACCCTAACAACCCCTTCCATCCATCGAATACATGAAGCCATAAGGAGACATCCCCTCCTTATATAGGCTCTGGCTAACGGGTCTCCAACCCGTTATGCCCGCTAAACCCAAACGGAACCGCTTCCACCTGTGCAGCTTTGCGCTTTTACCGAAACGCCCCTCCTGCACCTTCCGGGAAGCTTCCGCGTTTCCTTGTCGTCCAAGCCTCGCAACCACCTCGAGCTCTAGCTGTCTTCAGCACATCACAACCGTTCTGACCTCAGCGCCACCTGTGCCTAGTCCGGTCACCCCGTGCATCGCCACGACTTCGCTTCGACGTCCTGCAGCCATCACAGACAGGAAACACATCACATAGCACCGCTCGACACATGAAGCATAAACAATATCAATAAACCATACTCAGGTACGAAATTACCCAAACGACCAATCGGGAGAAATAATATGCAATAAGTCCGTCTAACCAACCCGACTGAGCCAAATGCCGTCATGGCACGAAACGAACCAATCAAACTCAATCTTTCCAAAAACCTTTTCAATTACTCATCACCAACATGGGGTCATAACCACATGGTCTCTCAGTATCACAGGATGGTTCTAGATAAAAACCGTCTCTGATGATGGCAGACATCACAGATGGTTCTTATCTAGAACCGTCTGTGATACTTTACAGACGGTTTTTATTAAAACCCGTCTATGATAATGAAGCTATCACAAATGGTTCATATTAAAAACCATCTGTGATATGTTTCCCGCCTTTCAATTCTCTAAAATTTCATAATTTCCCGCCTGAGTCCGAGTAGGATTCAATTTTGAGGCAACTTCAGTAAAACGGGTATAACTTTTGCATACGATGTCCGTTTTTGACATTTTTGTACTCGTTGGAAAGCTAACAACGAGCCCGATCCAAAAAGGATGACTTGCTTGCGCCAGTCGCCTTGCAAGACCCTGAAAATCGGCCATTTTTGGACCTAAACCTGCGTCGCAAGTTTTTGGTTTTTGATTTTACCCTTTTTCTTAGTCTTTCTTTCAAAATTTGGATTTTGCTTCAACTGAAAAGTTGTATATCTCATTGAAACCTTTCAAATGAGTATATATAAGCCATATAAAACTTTGCTATTTTATCTCTTCAGACTAGTTGTTTATATTGCATCGGTATATAAAATTTTGTGCTCTAATTCACAGACGGTTGGCATATAGAACCGTCTGTGATATTCATTCATCATAGACGATTTTAGCTACCAACCGTTTGTGATAATCTGATTGCTGGGCCTGTCGATCCTCCTCAACCCAATCCTACCAATAGAAATCCACCAATCCTCACACCACGGATCGTAGCTCCGCCTCTCCATCCCCGCGCCTCTCCATCCTCGCGCCAAAAAATTTCGCACTCCCTCCCCTATAAATAATCACCAAAACCCAGCCTCCTTTCTGTTCTCCTCCTTGTTGTTCTCCTCCTCTTTGCAGTTCTCCTCATCTTTGCTGTTCTCCTCCTCCTTGCTGTTCTCCTCCTCCTCCTTCTCCTTGACCCATACCATAATAGCCCCACGAAGCAGATGATGCACAAGGCAGCGGTCAATCAACGCCGATGATGGTGGGCGTCAAAGACATCCAGCTCGTGCGTTGCATCAGGGGCAAGAAGGTCTAGGCATAGAGGATCTTTGCTTTTCTCTGTTCTTGTTGTGTTAGCTAAATGGGCAACCTGTTTGTTGTTCTCCTCCTTCTTGTTGTTTGTTGTTTACCTGTCTGTTCTTGTAATTGTAGGCTGTAATCTTAATAAAAATAAAATGTGTACTGTGTTTCATACTATATTTGCTTGTTTTCATTTCAATTAATTGATTTGCGAAATGGATGTTTTATGTTTGTGAAATGAATTGAGATGTGAATTGGATGTATACATATACATGTTGATCTGCTTGTTTCAAAGGGCATGGTTAGCATTTCCGAGGCTAGCCAATAAACAGAAATAGATTTAGGGGTAGAAGAGAATAGCACAATGGTTTTTAACTAAAAACCGTATGTGCTAGATATCAGAGACGGTTTTTAGTTAAATATCGTCTGTGATATCTAAATATCACAGACAGTTTTAGTTAAAAACCATCCATGATATTTACACCACAGACGGTTTGAAAGTCATTTATGATGAACTCGTATCATTACAGACCCATAAATTCAGACGGTTCACAAAACCATCTGTGATGACATTTTTGAACCGTCTGTAATACGGTTTTGTGTAGTAGTGTCTCCTCTTTCTTGCTGTTCTCCTCCTCCTTGACCCATACCATAATAGCCCCACGAAGCAGACGATGCACAAGGCAGCGCTCAATTAACGCCGACGATGGTAGGCGTCAAAGACATCCAGCTCGTGCGCTGCATCAGGGGCAAGAAGGCCTAGGGCATAGAGGATCTTTGCTTTTCTCTGTTCTTGTGTTAGCTAGATGGGTAACCTATTTGTTGTTTTGGGATATTGTAATGGCAGGCTCTAATCTTAATTAAAAATAAAATGTGTATTGTGTTACATACTATATTTGCTTGTTTTCATTTCAATTAATTGATTTGCGAAATGGATGTTTTATGTTTGTGAAATGAATTGAGATGTGAATTGGATGTATACATGTACATGTTGATCTACTTGTTTCAGAGCGCATGGCTAGTATTTCCTGAGGCTAGCCAATAAACAGAAATAGATTTAGGGGTAAAAGAGAATAGCACAGACGGTTTTTAACTAAAAATCGTCTGTGCTAGCAGTGGCGGACCCAGGATTTTACCAAATGGTATGCCGCATCAAAATTTTCATATGCAATTCGGTAAAACCATTTAGCTGGAGACTCAATCTCGGTGTTTTTTGCAGTCAAAGCATCAACCATGTTAGATTCAGCTCGTGAATCTTCTACTTTGGACACTGATAGTTCTTGTTGTAGTTGCATTATGCGAGCTTCATATGAGCTACATTTCTCTCTCTGTTATGTGTAATAACATCAATACATATTAGAGAAAACCACCTACCATGTATGGGATTAAGGTAAATAGAAAAATGTAAGAAAAAAGGAATATTGGTTAAATAATTTTACCTCCTGAACAAGAAGTTCCTCTAGCTGTGCATTATCAGATTTATATTCTTGGAGCCGGGACGAAAGTCTAGCACAGACCTGTTGGTAAGTAGAAAGTAAATTAACAAGTCAACATATGGACCTAAACAAAGCATAGATAATGTGGCAGGATCACCAAGCTTATCCTTACCCGAGCTAACCTAGCTTCTTTTGACTGACCAGTTTTTACAGCGCTCTTTAACAATCCCTGAGCCTGCCAAAGGCCAACAAGACAATGCTATAGTGTGGGAACAAAACACATTCATATATGAGCACATCTTGGTCATTATGACTTTATGAGTGCAATTTTCTACAGCCTACCTCCTCAAGTTGGTCTTGATCTTTCACAGAAACTGAATCAGACTTGTGTTCCTGTTGATTTTCAGTGCTTTCTGGTGAATCTGACAAAATATCTTTCTTTAATTCCTGGGCTTTGCCAGAACCAGTGCTTCAGAGATATTGCTCTCCTGGATAACAGCCACAGCCGTGTCTTTCTTGTCCAAACTAACTGCTGGATCGATCTCAGTAGTCTGCTTACTGCTGCTTTGTGCCTTTGTTCACTTCTTTCATCCAGAACTGAAGGAGCAGAGCCTTCAGCTGCACTCTCAGAATTTCCAGAATCTGCAACACCATCCGCAACAGGACCTGCATAGCTCAGAGTTTTTCTCCATCGATTGTGTAAGCGGAAACCTTAATTTACAACACTATTTTGTACAACCTTAATCATACATAAATATACCTTGATCCATATTGCAGCAAGCTTTTCTTCCTTGTAGAAAATCTTTTCTCTTGTCTCTGCCTTCACTTTACAAAGTTCTTTTGATGATCAAAGAACTAGCAGTAAGTGTATGTGTGTACATGCATACACTTTAGTTGTTCAGACTTTCTCATGATAATCTGAACCGAACCACATAACAAACGAACAGTTGGACAATCCTTTTATAGCGAGGGAACAGTCGCCTCTCCAAGCGACGCGCGCGTGCAAAATCACATGCAGCCGCGTGCCGTTAGACAGCCGGTTACTCAATTCATACGAGTCATGTGTACGTATCATTGCGTGAGTAACTGCATGCAACTGCATGCTGCATGCTATTAAGCATGTTAACATCACGTAGCTAGAGCCATGTATGCTTTTAAGCAAAAAAGGGGCATGCAATTGCTGTACTAATGCTAGTCCATTTTAATACACATACAACATAATTAGTAAGGGAGACAAGAGGGATTTAAAACCCAACAATTCTAATACTTTAAATCTAGCAACCATCATACTAGATCTTTTATAATTAGAATTAAACCAATAAATTACATGGGGCACTTTTCCGTTAATTAAAATTAACAATCTCCCACTTGACCCATGTAATAACTTGATGATTCACATATAAACTTTAAGTGCACACTATCCATGAATTTATCAAGCCATATCTTTAATTGAATTTAAATTGAAAGGATTATGGCGGTCTCAAATATTTAGTCAATAAGATTCCTTCCATATATCACAGTCAATCTAATCCAAAATATATCTTTAATTAAGAGAAACATAATCCTTAAAATATTTCACTAAACTCCATAATGTGAAATAAAGGACAAAAACAATACTTTTGAGAGACCATGTGGTTATGACCCTATGTTTGTGATGAGTAATTGACATCAGTTTAGGAAAGTCGAGTTTGGTTCATGTGGTTCGGACCATGTCGTTGCGTGGTGCAATCGGTTTCGGTCGGACTTGGTCAACCTGGTCAAAGTGATTAGGATGCATATTCTCTTGATTTGACAGGTTTGGGCTCTTTCATGTGTAAGATGGTTCATTGATGCTATTTATGCTTATATGTGTCGAGCGGTGCTATTTGATGTGTTTCTTGTCTGAGATGGCTTCAAGACGTCGAGGCGGAGTCGTGGCGAGGCACGAGGTGACCGGACTAGGCACAGGCGGTGTCGAGGTCAGAACGGTCGGGTGTGTCGAAGACGGCGGAGACTCGAGGTGGTTGCGAGGCTTGGACGACAAGGAACGCGGAAGCTTCCCGGCAGGTGCAGGAGGGGCATTTCGGAAAAAGGGCAAAGCTGTACAGGTGGAAGCGGTTCCGTTCGGGATTAGTGGGCATAACGGATTGGAGACCTGTTAGCCAAAGGCTATAAATAGGAGAGGGATTCTCAAGTGCGTGTATGCCTTGTATAAGGGAGTGCATGGGTTGTTAGGGTTTGCTTTAGTCAAAATAGCCTTTGGAGAGGTTGTTTTGGCTTTAGAGCTTTAGTGGTTGAGGGAGACAGAGTTGTGTTGGAGGTGTGTGTCTCTCTCTGTTGTCTTGCTCGTAGCTCCCCTCCAAGCATGTAGGGTTCTTGGTGTTCTTGGGCTTGGGAGAGGGAGCGGACGTCGGACCTCGGGTTAGCAAAACCCAGATCCTCTGTGATTCCACCGCACTATTCCCTGGATCAGTAGATAGTGCTCACAGATACATTACTGTATATCAAAAGCATATCATGCGGAAGCTTAAATAATCTGAGATTACTTACCCATGGGTCGGTTAGGCGAAATCAATAAAATGCAGCAATGAAACTCCACACAGGTGGGACCCTCAGACTTGCCCACAGCACCAAGCGGGGTTCGCGACCTAGTCCATGGCCTCTTCGTCTTCCAGCTCTGTCGACCCCTTTTTAGCGTCGCAGGGCTTGACATTCCTGTTCTCTCTGACTGAATGGTAGCAATTAAGCAAGAATGAGTACGATGATACTCAGCAAGCCACCACACAGGATGCAGTAATAATAGATGCAAAGTTGTCAAGGGAGGCTTGAGGCTCTTTTATTTGCTAGAATCAGTGTTTTGAAATTACAATAAATAGGAAAAACTCCTGAGACTTAGCAATTTTAACTGAAACAGATTTTATGAAATTGATTGTGAGAATGTGATAATAATAGAAGTGTAGGTTACATCCACCTTTTACAGTGCATGGTTACCCCCACCTATGCTAGTTTTCACCACTGGAGTACTTCCCTCCAGGAAAAATTCAAAACTCAGTACGTCCCTCTGACTGGTTTTATCCCACCCACAAATGTTTTTGGAAATAGAACTAACTCGAGTAAGTTCCCGTGTCCGCCCTTGACCGTGGGCACGGCTATTCGAATAGTTTTATACTCTGCAGAGGTTGCACACTTTCACCACAAGAGATAAGTCATCTTAATAGTCAACATGCTTCCTTAGGCGTGAGACACAGATGAATTATCACAAAGCCTTTACCTTACTCCGATCTAGCTAGATACCACCCGCTGAGGTTTCACCGCTGAAGGGTTCTATCCGCCACAGTCAGAGGCCCCCTCTTGCGCCGTATGGGTACAGTCGGTCCCTGTATCCCATTGTGAGTAAACCAGTATGTCCTGGCACCCACTTACCACTGGTGATATCTGAACTAAATCTTTGTAAGTTAATCAGCTATGTCGTACCCATATAGACTTGGGGTTGTACTGTTTTACACAAGGAGGTCGTCACAAGATTTAGTCCTTAATTTGTCCAGGCAGTTCTTACCACAAACCACGGGTTCTCGTGCGACATCGGCACCATCCACTCTCACCAACCGCCCAGACAGGTAAAGCAGATTTTGAGGGTTTTGAGAAGCATAAAATAGTCGTAACAAACTATTCAGCCACGTACATCCCATGACTGTCCCAAAATAAATTCTTTTGTTGTAAAGATTGATGATCAGGGCGACTAGCGCCCTAGACTTGACCGGACTAGCATAGCATTGCAATGTAATCTATAGCTAGTACAGATTATCATTAATATCTATGGTGACAAGGATTAAGTGATTCAAGTGTCAAGGAAAGGCATATTAAATTTAATACAACAGCAAATGGGCATGTAGCTACCTTAAGCTTTGACATACATTTGCATATTAAATTATGCATGCAGATTGATAATTTAAAGGAACATAAATTTGCATAAAATGTGGGATCAATATGATCAAAGTGATGACTTGCCTGGCTTGGTTTACCATGGCCTTGATTCAACTCAAAGCCTTCTCAATCGGTGACTCTGAATTACTGGTCCTCGCTTGTACCAACTCTTACTGTTCGAATTCATCGCCTCGTCGAGTCTTCAAATTCTAATACGCAGCAAAGAAAAGAAAGACCAAACAAAACCAACCACTATAAATGCCCAATTAATTTTAAATTGCAAACTTATTACGATTTGGGGATAGAAAGAGAATTCGCATTAGCGTGCCGTGAACACAGCGGTAGTTGGATTTGAGCAGGAGGATGAGTTGTCTGAATGCTTTACCGTGAGGGAAAATTTTAGGATAACGAAGATCAAAATGAATAAGTATCTTCAGGCATTTAACCACTCTGGAAAAAGGTAGTGGCCAAACCTAGCCGATTTGGGGGAACGGCGAGGCTCGATTGTATCGATTCCTATTTATCAAGGAAGTCCTATAAGTTAGACAGGACTTAGGGACAGATAAAAGAGAGTATCGAGGGTAGTTCAGAGAAACATGTTTTTATGATTTTAGGATACCGATACGAAAGATGAGTATAATTGTATATGTGGTGTAACCTTCATATTTCATGCGGCAGAACTTAGCTGAGATTAGCAGCGGCCAGCTTAATGAATCATTGATTTTAACAACTTAATTAGGATATGATGAAATCTAATTGCCTAACCAATTATTATTATGCACTAGATTGATTATTTTATTAACTAACCGATCTTATTATTAGCGGTCTGCCTTTTATTGAATGAGTGCTTCATGGTTGATATTTTATGTGGCAAAATCTTGCCAAATTGATCTACTTAGTTTGGCAATGATGGGTTTCAATTTGGGTCGAGAGATGGAAGATACATTTAGATCACTCGAGTATTTTAATAGAATGAGATATTAATGCTTGATTTGTTCGACTATCTAGGATCAACTTCTATTACCTCTAATTCCCAAGAGATGATCTTACAATTAATTTCACATATTCGATTTCTAACATTAATCTCCAGTGAATTCATGTGGATTACTCGTCGTAAGAAAATAGATCATGCACAACCTTGTTTTAGTGGTATAAGAGGAATATGGCATTAATCTCAATTGGCATAATAAGAAACAAATGTTAGTTCCATTTTGTAATTCTTTTCTTCATGAACTCCTGAATAATTTCCTACTCTCATTTTCATTTACAACCCCTGGTTTACAAATTTGCTCTTTTGATCATCTGCACAATATTGATTTGCAATATTAATCATACACCAAAAAAGTATTGGGACACGCAGGCAAAAGCTTTTGGAGATGCTTAACCGGTTGGGCCCACCTGTCATACCAGAGAGAGGGATACAGGAAAGAGGGCACTGCCTTCGGCTGGGAGCCAGAGCAGAGCAGAGCAGGGCAGCACCGGCAGGAACAGAGGAGAGAGGAGCCGAGGCTAGGCGGCGGTGACGCCGGCGGGGAGCGGCCGGGGAGGCGGCGACGACCAGTAAAACTGAATGCCCCGGCAACGAGGAGTCTCCCGGCGGCAGTAGCTCCAGCCGGGGAGGGGCCAAGCACGCGGGCGGCGGCCTTAGGTGGCCGGCGGTGAGGAGGAACTGGGCGCCGGTGACCGGAGGAGAGGGGGAAAGAATGGAGGTGCGTGAAAGCATGAGGGAGACACGGGGAACTCACCGGAATGGTTGGAGTGGCCGGAGGGAGGCCAGGTCGGGCCGACGACATGCGCGGGCGGCGGTGCAACCGGGTCGTCGTGGCGGGGACGCTGGGGCGGCGGTGGGTGGCGGCCGACCACTGGGGTGTCTTCGGGCGGCGCAGGTGGTGCTCTCGCCGTGAGCAATCGGCCGGGGATCGACCACGGTGGGTGCGGCGGCGGGATTTGCGACGGTCGACCGGAAGCGGAGAGGATGTGCGCGCGGCGTGCTCGGGCGATTGTTCCGCGATTAACCGAGTGGGGAGGCGGAGGACGACCGGGGACGTTATGTGACGCGGTCGCTTCGGAGAATACTCGCCGGAGATGGCCAAGACGGGGAGGGGCGGCGGCGGTGGCACAAACCCACCGCAGCTTGGATGGGTGCAAGGGAGAGGGGCAACTGAGGCTTGGCCAGCATCTTATAGGCAGCGAGCACGGGTGGCAACTGGGCGAGGGTGAACCTGGGGTGAGGCCAAGCGAACCTGGGGGCGGCGCTAGCTGGACCGCGGCGGAAAGAAGGGAGGAGGCGACGCGCGGCCGAGCTAGGGAAGACAGGGGCGGTGCTAGGCCAGTGGTAGGGGAGTGAAGGCGCGTACGGAGGCGAAGCCGGGGTGGAGCTGACGCGGGCTGGGCCGGGGCGAAGCTGCGCGGGGAGGCAGGCCGGCTTGGTGCGACGGGAAACCAGGGAGGAGGAGGGAGGAAGAAGAACCAGGGAGGAGGAGGACGGGGGCCAGGAGAAAAAGAGACCGGGCATACCGGGGAAAGAAAAGGAGTGGGCCGGCCCAAGAGGAGATTTAGGGGGTTTTATGACTTCCTGAATTTTGTGATTTTAGGTTTGGGTTTTCATGAGTATATTTTAAATTTGGAAGCTTGGCTCAATTTCCGCGGTTCACATTTTAAATTTTTGGGGTTCAAGTTTTGATAAATACTTCTAAATTTTCTGGATTGAATTTCCGGATACAAAAATTGGATGGAAGGGCTTTATAATGATTGACAATTTCTATTGTTGGCCTTGAATGACCAAGATTAAATTTTAATTTTTGAGATTAATGCTTCCAAGGGGATTTGGATTCTCTCGGTATGATTTTCAAATTTTGGTTCCCGATCCCAAGGTTTCAAGTTTTATTAACCGGGCTTTCGGCAAGAAAACAACTCGAGTGATTCAAATACACGAAAAACTTTTGGGAAACTCGGGAGAAACAATTAAAATGTTTTAAGATTTTTGAAATTACAATAATTCCCTTTTTGGGATGTTACAGATCCTACCCCCCTTAAACTGAATCTCGTCCCCGAGATTCGAGTGGAGTAGAGAGAAGTAGGTGGGAACAAACTGGCTAGCAGAAAGGTCCTAGGGTTCTGCTTGATACTACGCACACTGCTCTTGGTGCTGCCGGAAAAGAGGGGAACTGCACAAAAGTGGGTTAACACAAAAAAAATGTCGCACAGAGAGAACCTTGCTCTTCTGGATAATTTGATGTTGACTTCCCTTCATTGCTCGACATCTTTGGGACTTGCAGTTTCTTCAACGCTGGTTGTTGACTTTCCCTTTACCTTGGACTGGTGGCAGTGACCCTTCATCGCGGTGTCCAAACACTCCTTGTTGATTCTGCCTACCCCCGTTAAACTGGTGGGTGACCGGTACTAATTGCGCTTGTCAGCTTTGGTCCTTGTGAGTATGATGGTAATTTGGAGACTCAACTTTTGTATATCGGCAGCCTTGGTCAGCAATAAGTTCATGTAGCAGTCCTTGGGGCAATGATCCTGTCCTTCACAAAGAAAACACGTAACTTTGCGCGTTAGGCATTCTCCAGGTTGATGATCTTCCTCACAGTTGGGGCAGCGTGTAGTGCATTGGTCTTCTTGGTGTCCTTTTTCTTCGCAACGTATACATGCCACTAGGTTCTTGAGACAACCTTCTGGTAGAGGGTGTTTCTTGCAGTAAGGACAGTACGGAGCTAGGCAATTGTAGCTGTAGTGTCCTATTTGACCACAGGCAAAACATGTAACCTGACGTAGTGGAGGGCAGGATTGGGCGTCATGTCCTGATTCACCACATTTGAAGCACTTAACTTCTTTGTTCTGCTTCTTCTGGGGGCACCGGTTAGCATAGTGTCCAATATTTTGGCAATAGAAACAAACAATATCCTTTCGATGTTTGCTTGGTGTCATACCACTGTTATTCCCATTGTGATGGTTGCTTTTCAGTAATGTATGTAGAGTAGGTCCGAGTGAATACTTGGTTGAGTGGTAGGAACCAAAGCGAGTATAAATCATTAGTTTCTTCTTCTTGCTTCTAGTCTTATCTTTGGCCATTGCTTGCTTAGTGATGACTGTTTCAGCAAGTTTGCCGTGAGATGGGAACTTGAGTCTTGATCCTTTGGGGGGCTAAGGCCTCTTAGTTGTTGTCTTTTCCGAAGGTGTTGCCTCTTTAATTTTCCAATTTTTGAGAACCTTGTCTTGGCTATCTGCTACCTCTTGCCTGTAGGCTTGACGAGGTTTACAGCAATAAGGTGAGGGGGAATTAGCATGAGATGCGCAAAGGACTACGGGGATGAGACATTCTAACCCATTCTAAGGAGTGCACACCCAGAAACTGGGGCAGTACACAAGCCACACAAAAAAACCAAGCTTTTGAAAGCACGCTTTCCTGTGACTACAAAATACAACGCCCGAGGGCAAAAAGGTAGTGCACAGGGCCAACAAAAATCTTTTTGATCAAGCAACGGCTATGCGCGGGGACACACACAAGATGGCACAGGGTTCTGAATACTAAGTTTGCTGAAGCGAGGCCACCAAATCTTCACGAACAATCGTTGATATCTTCGGGCTTAAATTTTTGAGAGGGTGAAGCAAAAAGCCAAATTTCCTTTTTGTAGACTGAAGTAGAGGAAGGAAAGCGTCGAGAAGGGCTTTGGTAGCGAAGCTCATGCTTCTTATTATTACTTTGGAAACAGAGCTTTTTAGAAAGCAGTTTTCAAAATGCTGAAGTTGAAAATATTTTCTTTTTCAAGATAACCCCATCAAAAGTTTTTTTTAGAGCGAGTAGATTCCCAAGTCTTGGTTTTAAAAGCAACTTCTTGGGAATTAAGCTTTTGGGTTTTCAATTATGGGGCCAAGTTTTCAATGTAACTTGAAATCAAATTTCTTTGCAATGAAGATACACTATATATTTTTGATATAGAGTTCTATAACAAGATTTTCCTGAAATGGTTTTGGAATACCTAAACTTTTGAAATGCTCCCTTTCTTTACGCAAGGTATTCTAGCATTCTCCAATATCACAATATCAATAGACTAATTTACTCCCACAATATTTTTTATCCACCAGCTATTAATTCAAGGCCTTGTTAATCTGGCGTATACTTGATTGAATTTAAAACTGACTTCCTTTATTACTTAGTCTCAGCATGATTGTTTGTCTAATACTCCAACCAGTGAGTGTTGTCATTTATTCGATTCACAAGCCATATCATCTCCAGGGCTTTTCCAATTCTGCTCATTCCTGATTAATTCGGGGATCCTCCTTCATTGCTTAGTCACTGCACAGCTGGTGTCCAGTAATCCAACCAGTGAGTGTTAACAGTTATCTGATGCACAAATTATATAACCTTCAAGGTATCATCTATAATTTCATTCGCCAAATCAGGATTACTTATTTTGCATATGAACCTCAATTCCCTCCGTAATTTCTTGAATCCAATCTTGGGAGCATTACTCAGTAATCCCATTCAATTATGTACCTGAACATTACTCCAAATTCTTTACCTTTAAATCCACCTGTACTTGTTTGTATCAGGGTTTCAATATTTCCATATTTTAAAATCCACCAGTACTACTTCACACATTTTTTTTCAGTTTAAGTCCACCAGTATTGCTTGTAGTATGGTTCTAATATCTCAATCCACCAGTAACTTTGTATATTCACCCAATCCCTTCGACTATCGAGACGTATTCATAATCAGTTCATAAAGTGATTAGTCTTACTATATGCAATGTCCTTCCGAGCGACTTCATTGTCATAAATGTCCACTGGAAATAAGATTATTATTCAAATGTATAAGTCAAGGTTTATTATTACTTCTCCTAGTCTCCTCAGAATTTTCAATAATCCAACCAGTAGTCGGCTATGTCTCATTATCCCACCAATGCAAACATTCACCTTGGGTCATATTGTTTATTAAAGATGCAATCCAACAATGGTAATGATACTCCCCACTATTCTAAAATTCCATCGATCCCATTATTTTAGCCAATCCAATCTTTTTGAGTTGGTCCACTCATTTAGTCAATTCAATCATTGATATTGCTCCCTTTATTTAACCAATCCGATCATTTTAGCCAATCCAGTCCTTTTTACATTGGGTCGACATATTTAGCCAATCTAATCATTTAAATTGGTCAACCCATTTTAACCACTCCAATCATCTAAACTAGTCTATACATTCAATCAATCCGATCATTTAGTTGGTTCACCCCTTTTAACCAATCCAAACATGTTAACTGATCTACCCATTTAGTCCGGTCAATAATCCAGATTGGTTCACCTGTGTAACCAAGTCGATCACCCAATTTGATTCGCTTGCTTTTCATCCTGAAATTCACACTATTGATCTTCTTTTTATGATTGACATGAATCCACCAAGATTTACATATATATCTGAGATATCAAAGCAACTTCATAGACTAAATTGGCAGAGGGTTAAATTTTGGGAAAACTTTTCCTTGGAAGCTTAGGTTTGTCAAAATGAGCTTGGAAGTAAGCTTTGCAAATAAATCTTTGATAATTTAATCTTCCAATGATGAACATCTTTTGCAAGTAAAACTCAATATAGGTTTTATGATTTTGGCCCAAGGTAGTTTTTCAGAAAAATTTTCAGAAGGTAACTCGGGCTCGCGTTAGTTTGAATTTGGGATAAGAGAGCCTTGGAGCTGAAAATGGCCAGGGCAGCAAGTAGATAAGAGGGAATCATCTAAGAGGGATGAGAGTAGCAATACTACTTATATTTTGCAATTAGGCTTTAAAGAAATAGAACTAACGGCCATGCTAACTAAGGTTATGACCTACAGTCTATATGCTCTGATACCAGCTCTGTCGGACCTCGGGTTAGCAAAACCCAGATCCTCTGTGATTCCACCGCACTATTCCCTGGATCAGTAGATAGTGCTCACAGATACATTACTGTATATCAAAAGCATATCATGCGGAAGCTTAAATAATACAGTATTACTTACCCATGGGTCGGTTAGGCGAAATCAATAAAATGCAGCAATGAAACTCCACAGGTGGGACCTCGGGACTTGCCCACGAGCGACCAAGCGGGGTTCGCGACCTAGTCCATGGCCTCTTCGTCTTCCACTCTGTCGACCCCTTTTAGCGTCGCAGGCTTGACATTCTGTTCTCTCCGATGAATGGTAGCAATTAAGCAAGAATGAGTACGATGATACTCAGCAAGCCACCACACAGGATGCAGTAATAATAGATGCAAAGTTGTCAAGGGAGGCTTGAGGCTCTTTTATTTGCTAGAATCAGTGTTGTGTAGGTTACATCCACCTTTTACAGTGCATGGTTACCCCCACCTATGCTAGTTTTCACCACTGGAGTACTTCCCTCCAGGAAAAATTCAAAACTTAGAGTACGTCCCTCTGACTGGTTTTATCCCACCCACAAATGTTTTTGGAAATAGAACTAACTCGAGTAAGTTCCCGTGTCCGCCCTTGACCGTGGGCACGGCTATTCGAATAGTTTTATACTCTGCAGAGGTTGCACACTTTCACCACAAGAGATAAGTCATCTTAATAGTCAACATGCTTCCTTAGGCGTGAGACACAGATGAATTATCACAAAGCCTTTACCTTACTCCGATCTAGCTAGATACCACCCGCTGAGGTTTCACCGCTGAAGGGTTCTATCCGCCACAGTCAGAGGCCCCCTCTTGCGCCGTATGGGTCTGATCGGTCCTGTATCCCATTGTGAGTAAACCAGTATGTCCTGGCACCCACTTACCACTGGTGATATCTGAACTAAATCTTTGTAAGTTAATCAGCTATGTCGTACCCATATAGACTTGGGGTTGTACTGTTTTACACAAGGGGGTCGTCACAAGATTTAGTCCTTAATTTGTCCAGGCAGTTCTTACCACAAACCACGGGTTCTCGTGCGACATCGGTACCATCCACTCTCACCAACCGCCCAGACAGGTAAAGCAGATTTTGAGGGTTTTGAGAAGCATAAAATAGTCGTAACAAACTATTCAGCCACGTACATCCCATGACTGTCCCAAAATAAATTCTTTTGTTGTAAAGATTGATGATCAGGGCGACTAGCGCCCTGGACTTGACCGGACTAGCATAGCATTGCAATGTAATCTATAGCTAGTACAGATTATCATTAATATCTATGGCGACAAGGATTAAGTGATTCAAGTGTCAAGGAAAGGCATATTAAATTTAATACAACAGCAAATGGGCATGTAGCTACCTTAAGCTTTGACATACATTTGCATATTAAATTATGCATGCAGATTGATAATTTAAAGGAACATAAATTTGCATAAAATGTGGGATCAATATGATCAAAGTGATGACTTGCCTGGCTTGGTTTACCATGGCCTTGATTCAACTCAAAGCCTTCTCAATCGGTGACTCTGAATTACTGGTCCTCGCTTGTACCAACTCTTACTGTTCGAATTCATCGCCTCGTCGAGTCTTCAAATTCTAATACGCAGCAAAGAAAAGAAAGACCAAACAAAACCAACCACTATAAATGCCCAATTAATTTTAAATTGCAAACTTATTACGATTTGGGGATAGAAAGAGAATTCGCATTAGCGTGCCGTGAACACAGCGGTAGTTGGATTTGAGCAGGAGGATGAGTTGTCATACTAGAGAGAGGGATACAGGAAAGAGGGCACTACCTTCGGCTGGGAGCCAGAGCAGAGCAGAGCAGGGCAGCACCGGCAGGAACAGAGGAGAGAGGAGCCGAGGCTAGGCGGCGGCGACGCCGGCGGGGAGCGGCCGGGGAGGCGGCGGCGACCAGTAAAACTGAATGCCCCGGCAACGAGGAGTCTCCCGGCGGCAGTAGCTCCAGTCGGGGAGGGGCCAAGGACGCGGGCGGCGGCCTTAGGTGGCCGGCGGTGAGGAGGAACTGGGCGCCGGCGACCGGAGGAGAGGGGGAAAGAATGGAGGTGCGTGAAAGCATGAGGGAGACACGGGGAACTCACCGGAATGGTTGGAGTGGCCGGAGAGAGGCCAGGTCGGCGGTGGGGACGCTGGGGCGGCGGTGGGCGGCGGCCGACCACTGGGGTGTCTTCGGGCGGCGCAGGTGGTGCTCTCACCGTGAGCAATCGGCCGGGGATCGACCACGGTGGGTGCGGCGGCGGGATTTGCAATGGCCGGCCGGAGGCGGAGAGGACGTGCGCGCGGCGTGCTCGGGCGATGGTTCCGCGATTAACCGAGTGGGGAGGCGGAGGACGACCGGGGACGTTATGTGACGCGGTCGCTTCGGAGAATACTAGCCGGAGATGGCCGGGACGAGGAGGGGCGGCGGCGGCACAAACCCACCGCAGCTTGGATGGGCGCAAGGGAGAGGGGCAACTGAGGCTTGGCCAGCATCTTATAGGCAGCGAGCACGGGTGGCAACTGGGCGAGGGTGAACCTGGGGTGAGGCCAAGCGAACCTGGGGGCGGCGCTAGCTGGACCGCGGCGGAAAGAAGGGAGGAGGCGACGCGCGGCCGAGCTAGGGAAGACAGGGGCGGTGCTAGGCCAGTGGTAGGGGAGTGAAGGCGCGTACGGAGGCGGCGGGGTGGAGCCGGCGCTGGCTGGGCGGGCGAGGCGAGCTGGGAGGCGGCGGCTTGGTGCGACGGGAAACCAGGGAGGAGGAGGGAGGAAGAAGAACCAGGGAGGAGGAGGACGGGGGCCAGGAGAAAAAGAGACCGGGCAGACCGGGGAAGAAAACGAGTGGGCCGGCCCAAGAGGAGATTTAGGGGGTTTTATGACTTCCTGAATTTTGTGATTTTAGGTTTGGGTTTTCATGAGTATATTTTAAATTTGGAAGCTTGGCTCAATTTCTGCGGTTCACATTTTAAATTTTTGGGGTTCAAGTTTTGATAAATACTTCTAAATTTTCTGGATTGAATTTCCGGATACAAAAATTGGATGGAAGGGCTTTATAATGATTGACGATTTCTATTGTTGGCCTTGAATGACCAAGATTAAATTTTAATTTTTGAGATTAATGCTTCCAAGGGGATTTGGATTCTCTCGGTATGATTTTCAAATTTTGGTTCCCGATCCCAAGGTTTCAAGTTTTATTAACCGGGCTTTCGGCAAGAAAACAACTCGAGTGATTCAAATACACGAAAAACTTTTGGGAAACTCGGGAGAAACAATTAAAATGTTTTAAGATTTTCAAAATTACAATAATTCCCTTTTTGGGATGTTACAGCGGATGAGTTGAGCTTTCATGTAATCATTCCTCTTTTATCAATCGCGTCTGGGGACTCCTTGTAATCCTTGATTGATTAGGAATGAAAGGTCGGAGATTTATTTCCAGTTCATGCCCTGTGTTCCCTTCGATGCTTCCTATGCTTGATTCTTGAGTTTTTGTGTTTTGAGTTGATTCTTGCTGAAGAGTGGCAAAATAGGTTGCTCTATGATGGAATTGCATTTCTAGATGCTTTGGTCATCTAGTTCCAAGAGCAATTTGATCGATTTATAAGAATCACGTTTTTCTCTTTCCTGTGTTCTTGTTCTTGTTTTAGGGTTTTGTTGGAGTTTCTGTTTTGCTCCAAAACGATGGGATTTGTTTTGAGTCTTAGGGTCTCAAGGCTATTCTCTTGCTAATGCTTGAGTTTCATGGTCAAAGAATCTGAGATGGGATGGCAATTTAAATTTGAAGGCAGCACTTTGTAAGGTTTTAGATTCTGGCCCAAATCCCAATTTCTTGCTTTCAAGTTGGATTATCTTGGTTTCTAGACTCCTCTTGCTATTTAGAACCTTTTCTTGTCTTAAGACCTGAGGAGAATAGAACCCTTTCTCTTATTTTCTTGGATTAGGCCAATCTCTGAAATTACAGTTTGTCAGGCTTGAATTCGGGCTGTTCGTGCTCTGGACAGAGCTAACCGGTCTGACCGGTTGGTGGCTTGCGGTCTGACCGCTCATGACAAGGCGGTCCGACCGGCGTGAGGGGAGCGGTCAGACCGGCGGCATCTGTGCGGTCTGACCGCCCCATGCTTTGCGGTCAGACCGCCTGTGCTGTTGAAGCTCTGTTTTGTTTTTCGGTTCTTCACTCCGTTAATGTTATTGCCTTCTCTTCTGCTGCTTAAAGTCCTTTTGAGTTCTTGATGCTCTTTTCTTCATAGCTTTGTAGCTATTGGAGAGGAATCGTTCTGTGAGCATTTTGGGGGAGCAATTTTTTTTAGTCGACATTCACCCCCCTCTGTCGCCATTTCAGTCCAACAACTTTAATTTAATTCAAACCTGTCACAATAATATGAGCAATTGTTATTTGTACAAACTTGTACGAACCTTTACAAACACATTACTATCATAACAAGGACTTCTCAATTAAGCCCATGCTTTCGACATGACCATTAAATGTCTTGGGCGGTAGACCTTTAGTTAGCGGATCCGCTATCATAAGATCAGTACTGGTATGCTCAAAAAACACCTTCTGTTTTTGTACTTCTTTAACTGACAAATACTTCAATTCCATGTGTTTTGCACCTTTCGAGTATTTGTCATTTTTGGAGAAGAATACGGCTGCGGAATTGTCACAATAAATTTTTAATGGTCTCTCTATTGAGTCAATAATATGGAGACCTGTTATCAATTTCCGTAACCATAATGCTTGAACAGTGGCTTCGAAACAAGCCACAAATTCAGCCTCCATAGTGGAAGTAGCAATAATTGACTACTTCCCACTCTTCCAAGAGACAGCTCCTCCAGCCAACATAAAAATATAGCCAAATGTAGATTTTCTTGAGTCTACACATCCAGCATAGTCTGAATCTGAATAACCAATCACTTCAAGGTTATATGATTTTCTGTAAGTGAGCATGTAATCCTTGGTGCCTTGTAAATACCGAAGAACTTTCTTCGCAGCTTTCTAATGATCCATCCCAGGATTACTTTGACATCGACCCAGCATATCAACAGCAAAGCTAATATCTGGTCGAGTGCATGTTGAAGCATACATTAAACTCCCAACTACCGAAGCATATGGAATAGATTCCATTTATTTTCGTTCCAAATCATTTTTCAGACATTGCATATTGCTAAACTTGTCCCCTTTCTGAATTGGAACTATGCTGATGGAGCATTTATCCATTCTAAACCTCTCCAAACTTTATTGATATATCCTTTCTAAGACAATCCTAACAATCCTTGTTTTCTATCACGGAATATTTCTATTCCAATAACAAAGGATGCCCCACCCATATCTTTCATTTCGAAATTCGTAGAGAGAAATTTCTTTACATCATGTAACAATGATTTATCATTAGCGGCTAACAAAATATCATCAACATATAGGACTAATATAATAAACTTGCTCCCACTGACTTTAAGATAGATACATCGATCAACAGAATTTTCTGTAAATCCGTACGATGTAATGGTATTGTTAAACTTAATATACCATTGGCAGGATGCTTGTTTAAGCCCATATATTGACTTCTTCAATTTACACACTAAATTTTCCTTTCCGTGGACTTTAAAACCTTTTGGTTGATCCATATACACTTCCTCTTCAAGATCGCCATTCAGAAATGCGGTCTTTACATCCATTTGATGAAGTTCTAAATCATAATGTGCAACTAAAGCCATAATAATTCTTAGAGAATCTTTCTTAGAAACCGGAGAGAAAGTCTCTTTATAATCAATGCCATCTTTCTAAGTATAACCTTTAGCAACAAGTCTAGCTTTGTATCTTTCGATATTGCCTTTTGAGTTGCGTTTGGTCTTAAAGACCCATTTACAACCAACTTGCTTTGATCCTTTAGGCAACTCAACCAAATCCCAGACTTTTGTTGTCATCCATTGATTTTAACTCATCTTTCATAGCATTAAACTATTTTTCTGAATTATTACTTTTCTTGGCTTCTATAAGTGAGATCGGATCTTCATCTATACTTAAGTCACATTCATGTTCTAAAGAGTATACCACATAATCATCCAAAATAGTTGGTCTTTTCTGTCTTACAGACCTTCTTAGTGCTATTTCTTGTGGTATATCTTTTTCATTCATGACTTGTATATTATCCATCGACTTTTCACCAACTAAATCTTCTCTTTCCGAGTTGTTAGGTAACTGTAAAACAACAACCAGAGGAGAAATATTAGTTGAAGAAGTTTCTGTTCGAATCTCATTAACTATTCTTTGAGATTCATTACTCCCACTGATTTGACCATTCTCAATGAATCGAGCATTTCCATACTCAACTATTCTTGTACTATGGTTAGGACAATAAAATCTATATCCTTTAGATTTTTCAGGATAACCGATGAAATAACCGCTAATGGTTTTTGCATCAAGTTTCTTTTCATGTGGATTATATATCCTTACTTCTGCTGGACAACCCCAAACATGAAGATGTCTTAAACTAGGTTTCCTTCCTGTCCACAGTTCATAAGGAGTCTTAGGAACTGACTTACTAGGAACCCTATTTAGAATATATGCAGTAGTATTTAATCCATACATCCACAAGGATATAGGTACATTTACATTACATACCATACTCCTAACCATATCCATGAGAGTACGATTTCTCCTTTCAGCTACACCATTTTGTTGAGGTGTTCCAGGCATTGTATACTGTGCACAAATACCTCTACTTTCAAGGAACTTAGCAAATGGACTTGACATTGTCCATTTTCATTATATTTACCATAATATTCACCACCTCTATCAGATCTCACAACTTTAACCTTTTTATCTTGTTGCCTTTCAACCTCATCAATGAATACCTTTAAGTAATCCACTGCTTGAGACTTTTCATGCAACAAGTATAAATAGAAATAACGTGAACAATCATCAATGAAAGTGATGAAATACTTTTCATTTCCCCAGGAAGGAACATCAAAAGGACCACAAATATCAGTGTGTATTAACTCTAATGGTGCATTACTTCTTATGGCAGGATACTTTGATATATGTGAGGTTTGCTTTCCTTTAATACATTCTACACATATGTTCCAATCAACAAAATCCAATTGAGGTAAAATTTCATTCTTCATTAACCTCATTATTCTTTCCTTGGATATGTGACCAAGTCTTTGATGCCATAGGAAAGCAAAACATTCACTATGTGTACTACGTTTATTGCCAACTGAAAAATCAACATTAAACAGAGATTCAGCAAATCCATTATTTAGATTAAAGCGATACAACCCTTCAGATAAAGTACCACAACCATAATAGTACTTATACAAGGAAAATGCACCACTTCCAATCTTAAACTTAAAACCTTTATTATCCAACTTTGCAACAGAAACTAAATTTCTAACACATTCGAGAACATAAAGACGCTTTTCAGGATCCAAGTGGCATCCGGAATCTAGAATTAAGCGATATGTTCCAATGCCTTCAATTTGTGCCTTCATTCTATTTCCCATATACAGGAAATTTTCAGTTCCGCTTATGGTTTGGATAGAAAGGAATCCCTGTAAAATGTGTGACACATGAGTAGTTACACCAGTATCTAACCACCAGGTATTATTAGGAACTTCAATAAGATTTGATTCAAGGCATACAGAAACATAATATGTACCTTTCTTTTCGAACCAAGTCTTTCTTTTTGGGCAATCTTTCTTGAAGTGTCCAGATTTTTTTTGCAGAAATGACACTTCATATCTTTACGGATTTGACCCTTCTTAACAGCTCCAGGAGTCTTATCCTTCTTTTTACCCTTTTTCCCTGGTTTTCCCTTACTGCAGCTAGCATCCTCATGAACCGTGAGATGGACAGAATTTTCTCTAATTTTCTTTAATCTCCCTTCCTCTTGAACTAACATGGCCTTTACTTCTTGAAAGTTCCATTTATCTTTAATGGTGTTATAATTCACCTGGAACTGGCCAAAATTAGGAGGTAGCGAGTTCATAATGAATTGAACCAAAAAAGATTCATTCAAGTCCATTCCCATGGTTTTCAACTTCGCTGCAAGATTAGCCATGTTTGTCACATGATCATGAATAGGTTGCGACCAATCAAATTTCTTAGTTGTCAACTCACTCATAAGACTCCCCATAATGGACTTGTCCATAATGTCCGATTGAGAGTACTCTTTAATTTTCAACATGAACTCTTTTGCATCTTCCGTTTTGGGCATTGATGGCTTAACATTTTCAGCCATCAACATACGCATTAGATTCAAACTCAATCTGTTGGACCTTTCCCAAGTCTCTAAAAGAAACTTGTCATCATCCGTACTGTCCTCAGTGATGATTGGTTTATCCATAAGCAATGCATAATCTAAATTCATAACACCCAATTGAAAACGCACTTGCTCGGACCAATCAGCGTAATTAAGTCCATTAAACTTTACAAGCCCGCTGCTTTGAGCATACAGGTTTATAGTGGCTGCAGAAAAAAAACATGCTCAAAATAAATATTTTGACCAAATTAGATCCAGACAAAAACTTTTAGACATGCATCTAAAATCATCTTTGGATGAATTTTAAATACAAACATTAAAACTGTCAAAAGATAAACTTTTACAGATTTTTCAAACATACTTAGATCTTTACACATGCTATCTTTGGATATACATGTTACTAAGAATGTTGATCAATCTCTTTCATGTTATTAATTATAAGCAATGATCCATCTTTGGGCGACCTCCATGCTTTATAATTAATAAGATTAATTGTGCGGTCATTATAACAACATTCGATACGACCGGACAATAGAAAAATACTCAAATAAATGTCAATAACTTTTTCATTAGGCCACTTTGGTGACGACTAACTTGTACTATACATTGATCATTTAATTGGTATTTCATTTCATAAGAAACAAATATAAGAATGTGCTATTTCAATGTACTAGGACGAACACTATTATGTCCAGTACAAAATCCATACAAAATAGCATAAACATACTTTCATATGATCAGCAAAAAGACCATAAAAGAGCATTAAGACAATAGAATAAAAAAAACTTTCATGGTGAACAAAAGTGTTGTATCCTTGCTCTGATACCAAATGTAAGCGGAAACTAAGCTTTTCTTCCTTGTAGAAAATCTTTTCTCTTGTCTCTGTCTTCACTTTACAAAGTTCTTTTGATGATCAAAGAACTAGCAGTAAGTGTATGTATGTACATACAAACACTTTAGTTGTTCAGACTTTCTCATGATAATCTGAACCGAACGACATAACAAACGAACAGCCGGACAATCCTTTTATAGCGAGGGAACAGTCGCCTCTCCAAGCGACGCGCGCGTGCAAAATCACATGCAGCCGCGTGCCGTTAGACAGCCGGTTACTCAATTCATACGAGTCATGTGTACGTATCATAGCGTGAGTAACTGCATGCAACTGCATGCTGCATGCTATTAAGTATGTTAATAGCACGTAGCTAGAGCTATGTATGCTTTTAAGCAAAAAAAGGGGGCATGCAACTGCTGTACTAATGCTACTCCATTTTAATACACATACAACATAATTAGTAAGGGAGACAAGAGGGATTTAAAACCCAACAATTCTAATACTTTAAATCTAGCAACCATCATACTAGATCTTTTATAATTAGAATTAAACCAATAAATTATTAATTAAAGTTAACAGATTGGACTTCAACCGCAGTATTAACAACATTCACACCTCTATCATTCTTAAGATCAACAGCTGCCTTCTCTCCTTTGTCTGTTGTACCCTCATCATTCGCTCCCTTAGCATCAGTTGAAGCGACTTCAGGTTCACCGGCACTAGCATCAACATTTGATGAATCTACAAGTGGCGAAGGCCTGATCTTCTCTACCTTCATCAACATTCTGAATCATCGCTACTAGCGTACGTGATCCAGAGACCAGAGATGAAGAAAAGGAGTGGGAAGAAGCAGATGGATAGTCGCTCACCGAAGAAGTCGGCTATGTGGCTGCTCACGAAGAATCTGGGAATGTCTTTTTTTTGCACTTTTGTAATAAAATTGCCTTGCATTTAAGAAGGAAAAAGATGGATTGTGGGAGTGGACATCACATCTCGGCAGTAGTCGGCATATACTATTACTACAAGGTCTCTAAACAAAGTTCTATGAAGCAAATGACACAAACTAGTGTATCCGGTTCATTGAACGGGAACACTCGAGTGTGTCACTTACTTCATGCCCCTTGAAGGTCTATGTGGCATATACACTAGAGTGGTCCTTGATTGGTTAATTTGTGCTCTCAAATTGTAGGGTTGCACAAGATTAATCTTGGCCGTCCCGCTACTAAATGATAAGATGAAGAAGCAAGAAAAGTGAAACATGATGCTCAATGTTAGGAAGAGAGGAGAGGAGTAGAGGGAAGGGGGAGAAGGGAGGGGGTGATGTGGACAGAGAGAGGGGTTATGTGCCTATACTATATACTATATACTAACACAACAAGCAATGTAATATGTACCAATGTAAACTAAGCAACTGCAGTAAACAATGTACCAATGTAGTATGTACCAAATAGCAAATTAAACTAAGCTACTGCAGTAAACAATGTACCAATGTAATATGTACCAAATAGCAAACTAATTAAGCAACTGCAGTAAACAATGTACCAATGTAGTATGTACCAAATAGCAAATTAAACTAAGCTACTGCAGTAAACAATGTAGCAATGTAATATGTACCAAATAGCAAACTAATTAAGCTACTGCAATAAACAATGTACCAATGTTGTATGTACCAAATAGCAAACTAATTAAGCTACTACAGTAAACAATGTACCAAATAGCAAACTAATTAAGCTACTGCAGTAAACAATGTACCAATGTAATATGTACCAAATAGCAAACTAATTAAGCTACTGCAGTAAACAATGCTCACAATGCTCAAAACCATAGTCCATCACAGAAACTGCTCACAATACTCAAAACCCTAGTCCATCACAGAAAGTGCTCGGGGGAGGTGGCCGGCGACGGGCTCGACGAGGGGCTCGGGGGAGGCGGCCGGTGACGGGCTCGACGAGGGGCTCGGGGGAGGCGATCGGCGACGGGCTCGACGAGGGGCTCGGGAGGCGGCCGGCGACGGGTCGGGAGGCGGCCGGCGACGGCCCGACGAGGGGCTCGGGAGGCGACCGGCGACGGGCTCGGCGAGGGGCTCAGGAGGCGACCGACGACGGGTCGGGAGGCGGCGGCGACGGGCTCGACAGAGGCGGCGGCGAGGGCTCGGGAGGCGGCCGACGAGGGTTCGGGAGGCGGAGGCGACGACGGGCTCGGGATTTAATTAGATCTAGATCGAATAATCTGCGCAAAGACACGGGAAAACCCTAGCGGAGGGTATATAGGGAGGTTATCACAGGCGGTTCGAACTTAGAACGTCGCGATATCAATATCACGAGCGGTTCTAAGTTTAAAACCGTGCGCGATAGTTATACTATCACGCAGCGATTTTAAACTTAGAACCGTCTGTGATATTGATATCACAGACGGTTCTAAGTTCAGAACCGTCTGTGATAAGCGTGTGTTTCCATTGCCAGAACGCTTCGTGTTTTGATCGTCTAATTAACGTCTCTCGATCGTTATACGAAGCGTCTATATCATTAATGCTTCGCGCGTGTTTCCATTGCCAGAACGCTTTGTGTTTCGATTGCCAGAACGCTTCGTGTTTCGATCGTCTAATTAACGTCTCTCGATCGTGATACGAAGCGTCTATATCATTAATGTTTGGGTATACGATGCTAAAGGTTAAATATGCGCGCCTAATCCAGGTCTCTTCTACGTACGTACAATATGGATTCTACTATTCTGAATAAAGATGATGAATTATGGCAGAACATACAAATCTTTTCACCCTGGCTAGATGAATTTGCTATTGTTCGATTGAGATATGATTATATAGTTGGATTGTTCCTCACTTACATTTGCAAAACAAGTTGCAACAATTACTGTGTGACAAATTTTGAATTGCTCATTAACTTATATGATTACTCTTGGGTTAATAATACTGTTGTGGCTACAGACCAAACAGAGAGAGAGATGGTAGTGGAGAGTAATGAAGTTGTGTGTAATAGCCTCCCTTCTCCCCATGGCTTGTGCTCATATATATATGCACATGAGGAGTGCTTTTACAGTTATACCCTTACATCTGGTTATCCCCTCTGGGGCAGTTATGTCATTACACATGGCCTATTCTGGGCCTTATAACCTTCCTACCAGGCCTGCTGGGGTTAGGCGGGGGCCACCCCTACGACAGGAGCCTCTCATGGTGAAGGGCTTCACAGGGCCGAAGCCATGTCGCCGAGTCCTTTGGCCCTCCGTCCCTGCGGCTCGTGAATGTCTCGGGCTTGTGGTGGGGAGCGGAAGCTGGGATGGTCTTTGCGGAGGTGGCGCCTCGCGAAGTGGACGCGCGCTCCGCCCCTACCCTTGAGCGGTGGCAACGGCCGGCGCCTAGTCGGAGAGCGCGCGCGCTCCGCCCCTACCCTTCGAGCGGTGGCGGCGGTGGCGCCTACTCGAGTAGACGCGCGCGCCCGTCCCCTACCCTTGAGCGGGTGGCGGCGGCCGCGCCCAGTCGGTAGGCGCGCGTGCTCGCCCGCTACCCTTCGAGCGGGTGGCATCGGCCTGGCGCCTAGTCGGAGTGGCGCGCGCGCTCCGCCCCTACCTTCGAGCGGGTGGCGCGGCCGGGCGCCTAATCGAGTAGACGCGCGCCCGTCGCTACTCTTGAGCGGGTGGCGGCGGCTGGCGCCTAGTCGAGTCGGCGCGCGCCCGCCCCTACCTTCGAGCGGGTGGCGCGGCCGGCGCCTGGTCGGAGTGGACGCGCGCTCCGCCCCTACCGCTGAGCGGGTGGCGCGGCCGCGCGCTAACCGAGTAGACCGCGCTCCGCCCCTACCTTCGAGCGGGTGGTGGCGGCCGGGCGCCGAAGTCGGCGAGACGCGCGCGCTCCGCCCCTACCTTCGAGCGGGTGGCGCGGCTGGCACCTAGTCGGAGTAGACGCGCGCTCCGTCCCCTACCCTTCGAGCGGGTGGCAGCGAAGCTGGCGCCTACTCGGAGTAGACGCGCGCGCTCCGTCCCCTACCCTTCCAACGGTGGCGGCGGCCGGCGCTAACCGAGTAGACGCGCGCTCCGCCCGCTACCCTTCGAACGGGTGGCATCGGCCGGCGCCAGTCGGAGTAGACGCGCGCGCCGCCCCTACCCGCCGTGCGGTGGCGTGAAGGTGGCGCCAGTCGGTAGACGCGCGCGCTCCGCCCGCTACCCTTCGAGCGGGTGGCATCGGCCGGGCGCCTAGTCGAGTAGACGCGCGCGCTCCGCCCCTACCTTCGAGCGGGTGGCGCGGCCTGGCGCCGAAGTCAGTAGACGCGCATGCTCCATCCCCTACCCTTCGAGCGGGTGGCAGCGAAGCTGGCACCTAGTCGGAGTGGACGCGCGCGCTCCGTCCCCTGTGCTTTGGGGCTTTTGTGACCTTGCAGTCTGGTAGTGCGCTTTTAATGGCGGCTGGAAACATGCTGACGCCTGGCCTGGCATAAGGCAGGCTGTCGCGTCGTGCAGTCTGCCATGTTGCAGGTGGGGCACGTGGCGACCCACGACTGGTGCGTCATGGGATGCGGGCGGTTGCGTGACCGCGGCCGTTCGCCTCGTCCCCCGAGAAGCTGGGCGCGTGTAGGAGATGTGGGGGCATTGTGCTCTGTCTGGCCACCTACCTGGCACGGCTCTCTATGTTCCGGCGGTTCTTCTTTCCAAAGCTTGGATAGCCGAACCGCTGGGAATTCGATCCGTCTGTGCATTGAGCCACAAGGCGGGCGAGCGGTCTTTATAAGGTGCTGATGCTGGGGTGGAGGCATCCTTTCTTGCTTGGCTTTTTGATCTGCCGCTTCGCTTCCGCCCGTGCTAATTGTCACGCCGGTTGCTCCCTTGCCTGCTTCTTCTTCTCTTGTCGCCGAAAGCGATGGCTAGCCATGACGACGCCACCTACCACCCCCACAGCGGTGCCTTGCCTGGCCAGGGCGAAGCGACCCCCCCTTCCCAGGAGTACAAACTGGTGCCGCGGGGAGGCTCGCGCGCCAACAAGTGGTGGAACGCCATGGAGCACTCGGGAGGGTCCTGCTCCCGCGTGCTGGGAAAGAGCCGCATGACTGAAGGGACGCTGCAGTGGCTCGTGGATGAGGGGAAGATCGTGGAGCGCCATGGGGCTCACCTACCCCACCGGGGGGAGACGGAGCCGAAGCCCAGGGCCCTAGAGGCGATTGTTTTCATCGCGTTCTTCGATGCCGGCCTTCGGATGCCCTCCACGTTATTCGTGGGCGAAGTCTTGCGGGCCTACAAGTTGGAGCTAGCCCAGCTGACGCCCCACGCGATATTCCGCCTAGCTGTCTTCACATGGGCGATGCGGACGGAAGGGTGGCGTCCCAGCGCGAGCTTATTCGCCACCCTGCACGACGCATGCTGTCGACCCAGAAAAGTTGGCGGGGCGATGTCCAACTTCGGCAGTGTGGACTTCATGCTCCGGGCATTGTGCGCGACGTTGTTCCCTGTGCCCGCCTCGTCTGGGCAATGGGCGGCCGGCTGGACGCGGTGGTGGTTCTATTACACCGTGACCGACAAGAGTCGAATGCGATGCGAGGTGGGCCGATCTCATTCAACGACGCGGGTCCGACGGCGGAGATTGACGACGCGGAAGCTACAGAGCCTTGTCGGTGTCGCCGTCGAATGGCGCGGCGCGACCAGCCGAGGAGTTCACGATGTATGGGGCAGCGCCACTGTCCTCCGGGAAGTACGTTCAACGAGCGGCCCTCGCGAGGATGGGTTCGACCCCTCCGTGTCTGCCGCGCTGCCGCCCTCCGCCCCTTGTAAGTCGCCAAAGACGCTTTACGCGCGCCATCAGATCCGCCTTTCTTTCGCCTAATCGGCGCAATCTCTGTCAGCGGCTCGTCTAGAAGATGCGAGCGTGCGGTTGCAGCGCTCCTCGGCCTGACACGCTTAAGGAGCACCGGGCTCGCGAGGCGCGATTAAAGCGGCTAGCGGCGAGTAAACCGCACTGCGAGGCTTTGGGCATTGCCGTGCCCGGCGTGTGGTGCGGAAGAGCTTCCGCCGGGACTCGGGACTTCGGGATGGTGATGATCTGCGGGGTGCTATCTTCACGACGCCGCCCGTTCCGATCGCCAGATGCGACGCGGCAGCCCCTCGGCGCCAGCCGGTGAGCGGGCGTGCTACCGGTGGTGGGCTTGGCCATAGTGCTTCGAAGGAGCGCACCACCGCAGGTCCCTTGGTACCTGCTGTCGACGCCCAGGAGCCCGTGCTCGGGCTTGCAGCCGTCAACCCGAGGGGTGGCGTCGTTCCTGGCGGGCAAACCACAGTGGGAGGTGTGTTATCCTCCGCCGCGGCCATCGAGGGCGTGCCTCCTACAGAGGAAACCGTGGGGGCGATAGAGACCGGAGCTGGTCCCGCCATGGAAGAATCGCCTGTGCCCCCGCAGGCGAAACGCCCTCGAACGCAGTCCCCGCCGCCAACGGGGAGTCGATACGCTGTTGCGGGGCCTTGCCGCGGGATCACGCCGTCGCGCACGGCCGAGAAGACCTTCTCCCCACCTGTCGAGGCGCCCGCCTCCCCCGGGGTGGTCGAACCGGCGCCCCTTCCTACCGCGACGAAAGGCGCAGGAGGTAGGCGTGAGTCCTTTTCTTCACTTGACTTCGCGAGACTTTCCCCGATCTGCTCGCTCATTCTGCCAACATCAGACGAGATGAAGTCTCCCCAACGTGGCGAAGGATCGAGCAGCGGAGGTACGCGCGAAGTCAGAAGCCTTGTGCAGGGTGCCCCGCAGGTGCCCGCCGGCGTCGACGTGGCTGTGGCCTCAGTAAATCTGGCGCGCGCGGACTTCTTCCCCCGACCGGAGATATTCTGCGACCTTGCCGCAGCCGCCGAGCGTGCCGACCACGGCCTCAACAGGGCGGCGCTGTCGTCATGCGCGGGGGAACTTCTAGGGCTTGCGCTGCAGGCATCCGAAATAAGGGTAAATATGCGCGCTTCGGGCTTGCAACGTACTGCTGGGCGCCTGCTGACTTCGTTGTGTTTGCCAGACACTTGCCCTCAGCCGGTCCTTTGATGAGGCCCGCATTCGGGAGCGGAGGGCGCTGGAAGCCAGCCTTCGTGAAGCAAACGCTGCCTTCGCCGCGAAGGATGAGGAATGTCACGCGCTGGGGGGTGCCCTGGCGGCCGCTCAGCACGAAGCTATAGAAGCTCGGCACGCCGCGGCGGAGGAGCGCGCCACCTTCCTCCAGCAGATCGCCGCCCTAGAAGGGGAGAACGCCCAGCTAGCGAAGTCTGTTGCCGAGAACCGCCTTGCCCTAGAGAATGCGTCCATGCCGGCATGGCGGGCCATGGAGTCTCTGAACCAGACCCTCCGAGATCTGTGCGTCCGAGTGCCGGACACTACGCACAGGCCGGAGGCCCTGTTGGAGACGCTCGGGCTGATCGAGGAGGGGGCCGGCGTTGCTCTTCATGGCGCCAGAACCTTTGGCGAGCACTGCGGCTATGTTGGTGCGTGCTTCACCCTCGCCCTGCTTCATACCCGTGGGTGTAGGCATACCCAAGAGCTAGCGAATCCACAATCGATCCGCCCGCCCAGCGGGGTTATGTCGGACGCCATCCGTTCCGTCGGGCCTAGCCTGCAAAACTTCCACCAACGGGTGTGGGGCCGGTTCGGGGAAGCTGCTGCAAGGGTCGCCGTGCAGCAGACGCTGCATGGGGAGGGGGACCTCCTCCAGTGGCTTGAAGGGGTCCCGGGCCGTGGCGATGATGGCACGCGGCCGTCGCACCGCGCCAAGGCTGAGTGTTTGGTCGGACAGGGCAGGGGGATGATGTACGGGTTCTTAGGCTTGTTACCATGTAACCCTTTTGCTTTTGCAATGGAACCAAGTAGTACTCTATGCTTGGTCTTACCCGCCGCCGAACGCAGAGGGCAGGTCCGCACAATCTCGTTTATACTTCGTGGAGTGGCGTGTGCGAAGGCGACCCTCCCTGCTACGACTTCCCTTATAGTCCGGAGACTCGCGCGTGCGGAGCTAGGCTCGACGCTACGCCTTATTTAAAGTCCGTGGACTAGTGTGTGCGGAGCTAGGCTCGACACTACGTCTTATTTATAGTCCGCAGACTCTCGCCTGCGGAGCTAGGCTCGACGCTACGTCTTATTTAAAGTCCGTGGACTAGTGCCTGCGGAGCTAGGCTCGACGCTACGTCTTATTTATAGTCCGCAGACTCTCGCGTGCGGAGCTAGGCTCGACGCTACGTCTTATTTAAAGTCCATGGACTGGTGCGTGCGGAGCTAGGCTCGACGCTACGTCTTATTTATAGTCCGCAGACTCTCGCGTGCGGAGCTAGGCTCGACGCTACGTCTTATTTAAAGTCCGTGGACTGGTGCGTGCGGAGCTAGGCTCGACGCCACGTCTTCTTTATACTCGGAGAGTGCGCGCGGGCGTCCCCGCTGCGTCTTATTTATACTCCGTAGAATGCGTGCGGAGCTAGGCTCGGCCTACGTCTTATTTAAAGTCCGTGGGCGATGCGTGCGAGCTAGGCTCGACGCCACGTCTTATTTATAGTCGCGGACTCTCGCGTGCGAGCTAGGCTCGACGCCACGTCTTATTTAAAGTCCGTGGGTGGTGCGTGCGAGCTAGGCTCGGCGCTACGTCTTATTTATAGTCCGCAGACTCTCGCGTGCGGAGCTAGGCTCGACGCTACGTCTTATTTAAAGTCCGTGGACTGGTGCGTGCGGAGCTAGGCTCGACGCTACGTCTTCTTTATACTCCGGAGAGTGCGCGCGGAGGCGTCCCCCCGCTGCGTCTTATTTATACTCCGTAGAGTGCGTGCGGAGCTAGGGTCGACGTTACGTCTTATTTAAAGTCCGTGGACTGGTGCGTGCGGAGCTAGGCTCGACGCTACGTCTTATTTATAGTCCGCAGACTCTCGCGTGCGGAGCTAGGCTCGACGCTACGTCTTATTTAAAGTCCGTGGACTGGTGCGTGCGGAGCTAGGCTCGATGCTACGTCTTATTTATAGTCCGCAGACTCGCGTGCGAGCCAGGCTCGACGCCACGTCTTATTTAAAGTCCGTGGGTGGTGCGCGTGAGCTAGGCTCGACGCCACGTCTTATTTATAGTCCGCAAACTCTCGCGCGTGCGAGCTGGGCTCGGCGCCACGTCTTATTTAAAGTCCGTGGACTGGTGCGTGCGGAGCTAGGCTCGACGCTACGTCTTATTTATAGTCCGCAGACTCTCGCGTGCGGAGCTAGGCTCGACGCTACGTCTTATTTAAAGTCCGTGGACTGGGTTCTGCTCATCGTGGACAGGGGATGTGCTGGGAACAGCAATCTTTATTGAGGTCCCGTTTGCGCGGGCGAGCATCGCCCAATCAACAAGACGACGGCTGTACACCTACTGTCCTGTTTCTAGGCGTAGTACCGTCGCAACCTGTCCGCGTTCCATGTGTGCCGGAAGGCTTGTCCTTCGAGCGTGGCGAGGCGTCACCCCGCCGGCAATGCGCCGTCACGATGTCGGGCCTTCCGCGGACTCCAGCTGCGGCGGTCTCCGCCGAGCGCCACTCGAGGCGAGATCCCCGGACTGAACCCCCGCGGGCATACAGAGCGGTCCCGAGTACGCACTGTTTGCCGCGCGTACTTCTTGACATGGTGGGCTGCGTCGGCTCGTATCCCATCGAGGAGGTCCAAGGACACACGGCGCTCTTCTTCGGGTGCTTGGACGAGGACCCTCCGCGAGCCGGCCTTGATTTCCTCGGGTGTCACCGCCCGTCACGAAGAGGAGCTTGAATGGAGTGAACCCGTCGCGCGTTACCGTTGTGCGGCGACCATAAAACGCCGTGAAGCTCGCCGCCACTTGCCCTTTGGCAATCCAACTAGGCGCTTTTGATGGCGGCGGAGATGGCGCCATTCGCCCTTTCGACCGCCCGTTGGGTCGGGATGTCCCACCGAGGTGAATCGGAGGGTAATGCCCATCTTGTCACAATAATCTTTGAAGAGGGTGGCGTCGAACTGCAAGCCATTGTCGACCGTGAGCTCCCGGGGCACACCGAAGCGGCATATGATGTTTTGCCATAGGAAGCGTTGTATGGCCGCTGAAGTTACTTTGGCCAGAGCGACCACCGGCCATCGGAAAATACTCTAGCGCGACTACCACGAACCGAGGTCTCATGGGGCTCGGGCAAGTGGTCCCACTATATCAAGACCCCAGCGTGCCAGTGGCCACACTGGGGGGATGGGGTTGAGGCGCGTCGGGGGCCTGTGGATAATGCGCGCCATCCACTGGCACCCTTGGCACCGACGGACGAGGTCCTGGGCGTCGGTGATGGTAGTCGGCCAGTAGAAGCCTTGCCTGAACGCCTTGCCGACTAATGATCTTGGTGCCAAGTGGGATCCGCATACGCCCGCGTGGATCTCCGCCAAGAGCTCCCTTCCCCCCTCGGTTGAGAGGTAGCGCAGGAGCAGGGCGCAAACCCCTCTCTTGTAGAGTATTCCTTGAACACTGGAAGGACCGTGCAGTCTTTGCAAGCGCCGCAGCTTCGGCAGGTCCTCGGCTCGGCGATGCCCTGCAAGAAATTGAAGATGGGCTCTCGCCAATCTCCTGGCCGACCAATGCGGTGGACGAGTGTCGCGTCCCGGGTGTCCTGCGCGATGGCCGCCTTTGCTAATATCTCGTAGAATGCCCCTCGGGGCGATTGCCGGGTGGCTGCCGCGGCGGCGTCGGCTGCTCATTCTCGCGCTGGGATGGCCTTGACGGTGACACCCAAAGTGCCTTTCCTCGCCCCTTACCGCGAGGTACTTGGCCAACTCTAGGTCCTTGGCTTGATATGACTTGTCCACATGGCGGGCACCAGCGCGAAGTCGGTGCGGACCAGACCCGTCTCGCGCCGATTGCCTTGAGCTTCGCCAGGCCAAAGAGTAGTGCCTCGTACTCAGCCGTGTTGTTGGTGGCGGGGAAGTCAAGGCGCGCCGAGTACAGCAAACGCTGCCCTTCAGGTGTGACGATCACCGCCCCTACGCCGCGCCGGCGACGCTGTAAGCTCCGTCGATTATAGCGTCGAGCGGGATCATCGTGCGCCGGGGCGGGCGGCGGGTCCATTCGGCGAGAAAATCCGCCAGGACTTGGGATTTGATTGCCGTTCGCGAAGCATACGTCAAGGAGAAGGGGGCGAGCTCGGCAGCCCACTTGCCGATGCGCCCTGTGGACTCCTTGTTGTGCAGCATCTCCGCCAGGGGGAATGAGGAAGGTGATCGGGTGGGCCAAAAATAATGCGAAGCTTTCGAAGCCATGACCAGCGCGTGGCGAGCTTCTCAAGCTCCGTGTATCTTGTCTTGGCGCCTTGGAGGGCTTGAGACGAAGTAGGCGGGCCTCGCATGGCGCCTTCCTCCAAGACGAGGACGGCGCTGACCGCGGTGGTCGACGCAGCGGATAGAGCAGAGAGGAGCCTCGGTGCTAGAGGCGACGAGTGGGGAGACTTGCGAGTCTGTTTGAGCTCGTTGAAGGCCTTCGCACAATCTTCGTCCCATCTAAATCCGTCGCACCATGGCGTCTTGAAAAATGGCAGGCCCCGCTCCACCGCCCTGGATAGGAAGCGGCTTAGCGCGGCCGTGCGGCCCGCCAGCCTCTGGACCTCCCTCGTAGTCTTGGGCGGCTCCATGCCCAAGATAGCGTCTACCTTGTCGGGGTTCGCCTGGATGCCCCGTCCGGAGACGAGGAAACCCAGGAGCTTGCCCGCCTGCACCCCGAAGACACACTTGTCGGGGTTGAGTTTGATGCCCGCCTTCTGGAGGTTGTCGAAGGTTTCCTGGAGGTCCCGGCCATGCAAGGCGAGCTGACGAGTTTTGACCACCACGTCGTCAACATAGGCTTCGACGTTCCTCCCGAGCTGGGCAGCCAGGGCGATGGCGACGAGGCGAGTGAAGGTAGCGCCTGCGTTCTTCAAGCCAAAGGGCATTCGGACGAAGCAGAATGTCCCCAGTGGTGTGATGGAACTGGTCTTCTCCTCGTCGTCTTCGGCCATGTACACCTGGTGGTAGCCGGAGTAGGCGTCCAGGAAACTCATGAGTTCGCACCCGGCAGTGGCGTCAACCAATTGATCGATGCGCGGCAAGGGGTAATAGTCCTTCGGGCATGCCTTGTTGAGTGCCGTGAAGTCGACGCACATGCGCCAGGCCCCGCTGGCCTTTTTGACTAGCACCGGGTTAGCGAGCCACTCTGGATGGTGGACCTCGCGAATGACCCCGGCGCGAAGAAGCTTTGCCACCTCTGCTTTGGCCACCTGCTGCCGATCCATCGACATACGCCGAAGCCTTTGCTTGACTGGCTTGGCGTCGGGGCGGACCGCCAGGCGATGCTCGATTAGTGCTCGGTCCACGCCCTTGATGTCCTCCGGGGACCATGCGAAGATGTCGACGTTGTTCTGAAGTACTCGGAGCAGATCTCGCTCGTCCCCCGGTGGGAGCCCGTCGCCGATGGACACAAACTGTCCTTCCGCCTGGAGCTGCACTTTCTTGATTCCGCCTTCGGGCCGAGGCTTGGGCGTCCACCCGGGGGCCGAGGGCCCCTTCCCGAGTGCGCCGGAGAGGACGTGCATCGGGCGATGCGGAACGCGGCTGCCGCCTTCGGCACGTCTGGCCGAGTCCTGGTCGCCGAAGGTGGTGATAATACCCTCGGGGCCCGGGAGCTTCATACACAAGAAGGCGTGGTGCGGGATCGCCTCGAAGAGTTGAGGCGGTCGCGATGTATGGCGTTGTAGGGGTGTGGGAGGTCTACAACGTCGAAAATAATGTGCTCTGTCCGGATGTTACCTTTGTTGCCTTCCTGACGGAAGGTGACCGGAAGAGACACGTGCCCTAGGGCCTGCAGCGGTCGACCCCCGAAGCCTTGAAGGGGAGCTCCCGGCTGCTCTAGCCGGCTTCGGGGGATTGCCATGCGGTCGAGGGCTTCTGCGAATAAAATGTTCACGGAGCTTCCCCCGTCGACCAGGACGCGCCTGACCTCACAGCATGCTATGTGGGTCTGAATGACTAGAGGGTCCTGGTGGGGGTACTCCACACCCCTGGCGTCGTTCAAGTCGAAGGTGATGTTGCGGGGTGGCATCCACAGTTGCGGCTGCTCCCCGGGGGCTTTTGAGGAGGAGCCTCTGGTGATGACGTTGATGGTACGATGCTGCGCACTTTCCATTGCGGTGGCTCGTATGGGGTTGTCCCCTGGGTGCCCTACTTGAGCTCCGGCGGGGGGCCGAGGAGGCGAGGCCGAGATCGGCCGTTGCCCTTCGCAGCACCATCACCTCGGTGCACGCCCTTGTGCGATGATCGCCGTGGCCGTGTACCTCGCACCACCGCCATAGTGCAGAGCTCTTGCTCTGCGCGGGGTTGGTCGCCGTAAGCTAGTCCACCTTGCGATCCCGACCCCCTCCGTGAGGCGGGTCGGGTCCTGGCGCTCTTGGTGTCGAGGGCGTGATGGGCCGCTGCGGCCGGCGCGGCGGCGTCGAGGTTTAGGCTGCTCCTTGAAGAGCCTTCTGCACCCGACCTCACCGCCTCGGGGCTGCCACAGGGGCTCTCGGCCACGGCCGGCCGTGGAGGACCACCGCCCGACCGCGGGGCGCTCCTCATGGCGCGACCGAGGCGGTAATGGTGCGCCGCGCATCTTCCTCCGCCCGCGTACTCGTCCATTTTGTCAAGAGCTTGGCGACGGTCTTGATTGGTCTCGCGCGCTGTACTCGCCATCGGACTGGCGAAGGCCCTGTATGGCTGCATTAATGATCGTGGTTTCATTAAGATTGTTCACCGCATCGAATCTTGGCGGCGCTTGAAGTAGCCGGAGGGTCTCGAGGGTTCGCTTACAGCGAAGAGCTGGTCAAATCTCGATTCGCTCGTCATAGTACCCTGGAAGTTGCTATGAAGGCGGCGCGAAGCTGCTCCCATGCGCAGATGGAGCCCGCTCTATGGTAAAGAACCAAGACAGCGCCACCCCTTGTAGCGCGAGGGGAGTCCTTGGCCTCGTGGTGTCATCTCGCCGGAGGCTTCGATCGCGTTTCGTATCGCCGCACGAACTCACGGGGTCCGTGTCGCCTTTATCTGAATCGATGGCGCTAGGGAACTTGAAGTCTTGGGCCATGCCGCTGCTGCAACCCGCCGAGAGCGGGACTCGGATCGAGCGTCGCGCGCGCGGCTGGGCGTGGGGGGCCGCGACCGTCCGCCCTTTCCGCGCGGGCTCGACGCGATTGCTTTGGCGCAGCCGGTTGACTCGAGCCTCTTGCATGTCTCGGCGGCTCGCGAGGTCCCCAGCTCCCGCCGAGCGGCGGCGAGCCGCCGACAGGGCGCTTTCCATCCCGGTCTTTGGCGGGTCGCCGCAGCTTCCGGCGGGCGGGTCGGCGTGAGGGCGACCGCGTCGCGGGTCCCGAGCTGCCGGTCGCTCCGTCGTGGCTACCTCGGACCGCCCGGTTCGCCTCGCCGGCGAGGGCTGCGGTGGGGGCGACGGGGTCGGCTGTCGTTGCGTCGGCGGGGTCGGTTGTCTCCGCACCCGTGTCGACATCTTGGACCGCGGGGTCCGTCCTTGTAACGCCGGCGATGGGGTTGGTCGTCGCGGTGCCGGTAACGGGGTCGGTCGTCGCCGCGCGAATGTCAACGCCTTCGGCCACCGCGCCTGCATCGCCACCCACGTCCGCCGCTGTCGATGGCAAAGCTCTGGTACTCATACGGTGCTCCGGCCCGGCCGCCTTCTTTTCCTTCGCCGCGGCTGAGGAAGCTTTTTTCGGTGCCATCTTTTTCTTCGGTCTTCAGGCTTGTCTTCGTCCCTCCCCACGGACGGCGCCAACTGTTGTGGCTACAGACCAAACAGAGAGAGAGATGGTAGTGGAGAGTAATGAAGTTGTGTGTAATAGCCTCCCTTCTCCCCATGGCTTGTGCTCATATATATATGCACATGAGGAGTGCTTTTACAGTTATACCCTTACATCTGGTTATCCCCTCTGGGGCAGTTATGTCATTACACATGGCCTATTCTGGGCCTTATAACCTTCCTACCAGGCCTGCTGGGGTTAGGCGGGGGCCACCCCTACGACAAATACAATTAGCTTTTATGATTGCTGCTGTTTTACAACCTTAATTGTGCAACAACGAAAAACTATTAAAATGGATGACATATACATATACCATGCATACACCTTGGCTTCTTTGTTATCATATTTTCAGCTTATCAAGAGCCGAGGACGGCTTTGTTTGCAAGAAGGGGAGGATGATAAGAACATGAACCCTATGGATACAACCATATTTTCTCTACTTGTTGTTACAATTACAAGAGCTCCTACGCATCACTTAAATTATGAGGTGAGCTCGTTTCAAAAAGATTTTACTTTATTTGATAAAGAACTTATGATATTACATAATGAGAGTTTGTTGCGTTTGTTATCATACACCAAGATTTATGATCAAGATCATGCAATACGTGATACTACACATATGTTAAAACCGAGGACGGTTTTCCATCAAGAAGGGGAGGATGATGTGACCACGCCACCAACACGTACGACCATAGCGGCCAATATCAAGAATGAACTAAAGGTGAATTCGTTTCTTCAACTTCAACATATTTTAAATGAGAATATGATGCTACCTAATGATGAAAAAATATATATTTGTAGCACCACATCACTTTGGAACCAATTGAAGCAAGGGTTCAACTTGGACAGGGTTTGGAATCCAATTCGGCCTCCAGATCAATTCGGATTCAGCTTGACAAGCCAACTTCAAACGGCCATAACTTTTGATCCAGAAGGCTTCTCGGGGCCCGTGAGTACTCGTTGGAAAGATCTTGGAGTCTAATTTTAGATGGATCTAGTCTCACCTCCAAAGTCCACTCGAGCAGATCAGAAACTGCGAAACAAGCCATGTCACTTTTTCAGTCCGACTCAAAGTGGGCCGAGGGCCTTGTAACTTGGGCTATTTGGGCCGGTACTGTTCACATGAACAGTACCACACGCGTGAACAATAACTAAGAATAGTACCACATCCCTTTTCATTAGATAAGTGTGGCTTCCCCCTCCCCTATTTAAGGAGGCCACACCCCTTTAGTTTTCCTTGGGTTTTGCTTAGATTAATCTGTCTTTGAACAGTTTCGCCGTTCATCGGTTTGTGAGACCCCAACTTGTGAACTTAATATTTATTCGCAATTTCAGATTGCATCTTGTACTCTCTTGCTTGTGTTCTCGATTCGCTTGCAGGAGATAGCCTTCTTGGCGAGGTCAATCGTGTTCGGCACGGTTGATAACCAACGGAGCAGTGGTGTAGTGATTGCGAAGGGTTCGATCTGTTTTGGTCGAAGCCTTTGGATCATCAACATCGAGATCTCCACAATCGACTTATCAGTACCTCTCGGAAGATCGGGCCATCGTCACATCACACACGCCCTGCTCTCCTTCCCCGACTTTCTTGCATCCGTCAGCTCGACCTCATCATCCGCCGTCGACGGAGGCGTCTCGCTGCCGCTCAAGAAAGGGAAACATCCCTCACCCTGGTTCTTCTCCACAATGTGCGCAAGCGAAGAAGATCTACACGCATTGGAGAGACTGATGGATAGCCTTGCCGATCAAGCAAATACGGCAGATTCTGAGGAATCTTTTCATGCTATCCTCTACGACATTATGGATGCTGTTGATCATTTGCCCAGGCTGGAGGAGGAAGTGCTGAGGACAAGGGCAATCTTAACGGCGTTTGAGAATTTAGCGGTTGATCCTCCAAGTCCCCAAGTCGAAGAAGAAGTGTACGAAGCCCAAAAGATTACAATATGGGAAACTCTTTACCTGTGCGACTTTTGTAATAAATTTGCCTCTAATTGAAATTAATAAATTTGCCTTTAATTTGTGATCTCTTGTCCCAGTAGTTCTGTAGTTAAGTTATTAGAAGCAATGTGTACTTATATATTAAACTCTGATCTAGAATATGACAGACAAAGGGACATCACAGACGGTTCTTGTTAAAACCGTCAGGAACATTCTGCATCGTTCTTAACAACAACCGCTCGTGATAGTCTACACAACACGCAGCGATTTTTAATAAAAATAAATGCGCGATAATCTAGATTATCACGAGCGTTTTTAATACAAACCGTGCGTGATATTCCGATATCACATGAGCGGTTCAGCGGTAAGAACCGCTCGTGATACTCCTTTTTCCATACAAATACCACGAGCGGCCTTCAAATTAAAACCGCTGCGTAATAGTGTACATTATGACGGTTTCACAAAACCGTGCGTGATTTAGCGTCTACTATTAGCCTTTCGTAGTAGTGATGGTAATCACTCACGGTTAGGAGTGGCGGTAATTCGGATCGTTGTTGTATCATTCTATATATGTGAGGCAGGTCCTCGGTAATGTATCAAGCCTTTGAGCCATATGACCATATCAAACTCCCCGAGTCTTTCTTTATTACCGGCATCCCAAAGTGGCAAGCTTCAATGAACCCCGCAGCGCCAATTTACTGACAAATTTTAAACAATTGCTCTCACGAACACGATCAACAAAGAAATAAAGCATGCTCAACAAGGCTATTCAGTTGCGACCTTCTCCTCTGCTTTCCTTCTTCGCTTGCCCTTCTTGGCCACTCGATCCTTCACCAAACAAACATTAGCGATACTAAGTTCGGCAGGCCCTGGGTATCCGTGGCCCACCCGCATACCCCGTGGGTCCGCCCCTTTGTGATGAACTCATATCATTCTCGACCCAATAATTTAGGCGGCTCACAAAACAAATGCGTGATGATGTTCTGAACCGTCTATAATATGGTTTTGTGTAGTAGTGTGTATTCATGTTGTGATTTTTATTATTTTTTTAAGAGATGGGATAACTGGCTAGTATAGTCATCTTAATGTTTACACAGGTAACAGGTTCAAATCCTAGACAAATAAAGTGAAAAATCCATAAAAATATCCCACCTAAATCGAACTCTGGTTATTAGTGTAACACCCCATTTTCAAAACCTGGCCTATTGTAAAATTCAAATGTATGTTAATGAAATTAAAAGATTTTATTCTCAGTTGGGTATTCCTTTTTGGTTTTCAAAAGAAAATTCAAGTTGTGCTTAAATAATTTAATTTGAAAGTCTTGTTTTTGTCTCCAAAAGAGTAAAACAAATTAATCTTTCAAAATCTAGAGCTTGAAATGTATCTCAAAAAAATTAAAGGATTTAGGAAATTAAGATACACTTTAATGTGTTAAAGAGAGGAGAAAATATATATGTATATATTATTAAAGGGAATTTTTCCCCCAGCCACTCCTGGCCATCCATTTCCTCCTCCATGCCATCCCATTCCTCCCCCCATTCGTCTCTTCTTCCTGGTGGCAGAGCTTCTCCCTCCTCCATCATGGCTCCAGCACCTCCTCCTGCAGCTTGTTGCCATTCGCCACCAACCTTGTCGGTGAGTTATTGCGGTATCAGCCCTTGTCTTCAACGCCTCTCCTCGCCATCAGCACCTAGCAGTGGCAGTGTCTCCCGTCACCTCCCGCGCGTCCCCGATTGCTTAGGCTTGCGCCCGGCCGTGCGCCATTTCTCCACTCCAAGCACGGCCGCAGTACCCTCTGCCACCAGACAACCTCGCGTGCACGGTGGATGCACGGCGCCATGCCGCCTTGCCTCCTCGGCGTCTCGTTTCGTTCTCCCGGCCGCTATAAATGGCGCCGCTTGCCTCACCGCCCACCCGCCGGTTCGCGGCGCCACACCGAGCCGCCTCCTGCGTGCGCGTGCGCCGGCAGGATTTTGCCGCCGAGCTACTCCGGTCACCGCCAGGGCCCCGAGCCTTTTCCCCGCGCTCACCTTTACCCCACCTCTCTTCTCCCCGAGCTGATTGCCCCCTCTTTGCCCGTAGGACGCCGGCGACGCGCTCCTTCACCACCGCTGGCTTCGGACCTCCTCAGTGAACCATGAAGCCCCGGGCCGATTCCTTGCGCGTGGAGCAACACCGGTGCCCCGTGAACATGGCCCCCACCCCGCCGGACCCCGCCGCCCTCTCCAGCAAGCCGCCGCCGTCTTCGTCCTCGCCGCCGGACCGCCCTGCTCCACCTCGGCCCCGACCAGCGCTCTAGGTGAGTTCACGGAGGCTTGTAGATGCTCCACCCCCGAGGAATTGACACTACTACAGAAATCCACATTCTGAGCGGTTGAAATGTCATCACGAGCGGTTTTACAACAAATGCAAATTATGGGTCGATGATAATCAGAGTTATCACAGAGCGGTTTTTGAACCGCTCGTGATTATGCGATATCACGCAGCGGTTTGTCATTAAAAACGTTTGTGATTATCGATATCACGAGCGGTTTTGTACTAAAACCGCTCGTGATATCGATAATCCTGACGGTTTTAGTACAAAACCGCTCGTGATATCGATAATCCTGAGCGGTTTTAGTACAAAACCGTGCGTGATATCGGATAATCGCTGAGCGGTTTTAATGACAAACCGTCGTGATATCGCATAATCACTGACGATTTTTAATGAAAAACCGCTCGTGATACTCCTCCCCAGCAGAATCTATTTCATTTATAGCTAGCCTCAGAAATGCTAGCCATGCCCTCTCAAACAAGCGGATAATCACGGACATAAACATATACAACTCACACATCTCATTTCATTTCAGATACATTTCACATCTCAATTCATTTCACGGACATAAAACATCCAATTGACAACGCACTTCATTTCACAAACATAAAGCATCCATTTCGCAAATCAATTCATTGAGTTGAAATAAAATATCCATTAACAAATACACAATTGTAAAAGATCTACCTGTATTTGCACTTAGAATTACAATAAAAATCATTCGGGCGGTGGAACTCTCCATCCGATCTTACGACTTTTGACCACAAAAACCAAATGAGCTCTCCTCGAATTTTTGCAAAAGCCGGTGTGTCAATGCAGATGTAGAGATGGGCGTAGTTTGTCGATAGGAATATCAACGCGCATATATAAAGCGACATGTATGAAATAAATGTGGGAAGATTGACAAACCTTAGAATTAGTGATCTTGGTGGAATCGAGGAGTAGTCTCATATGGTGGCACATGTAGTATCCACATGTGTTGCACGGCTCTATTGGTGGCACCGCAAAAATATAATGTGTTAAATCAAGTGGCATTACTACTATGTGCTGTATATGATTAATTAATGTGTAGCTAGCGAATACCCGAAACTTGCGATCATGTTTCAAGGCCTTGGCCCCTGTCGTCGAGTCACGTGTTTGTTGAACGTATGTGGCGAATGACCTTCGTTATTCGAAAAAGTTAGATTAGTTATTCGGAAGGAAAGAAAGAGTACAATGTACAATGTACGTACCTATCGAGTATTCGGGCGATCTTGAATTTGTTCTTACTTAGAGAATCAAGGTATATAGCCTTATTCCATTTTGGTATAATTACACTTAAAATCCAATGGAAATTCTCATTGTATGGCATAAGAACAAATTCCTTATCTTGGTGAGCCAGCAGTGCTTTTGTAATATAGTCCTCGACGAAGGATGCATTCTCGATGATGGTATCAATGGCGACCAAGCGTGGGTCTAGGAAACCAATTTGTGATTTCGATGATCTAGCTTCGATCAGCATGAATCTATATATAACATAGGAAAGCAACAAATTGTGACATATATCGGTATTACGTGAGCAGAGACTTTGATTGTGCGGACTTACAGCGCCCGGGATCGAGCAGTGAGGCGTCGAGAGTGTTGAGCGTGAAAAGATCAAATATATCGTCAAAGGTCACCGTGAAGACACGATCCCCGAGCCGTGAAAGAAATGTTCCGGCTTGAATTTGACAGCTATACCTGAGCGCCGTTCTGCCTCTGGCTTATTGGACACTTCCATATACCAAAGGTGGAATCTTTGGCAACCAAGTCCTAGTTTTTGGAGCTCTTCCTAGACTACCATCGGCTGAGCTAGCACGAATTTGCGGGCCAATGGCATGGACGGGAATTCGTCATCATCCTTCGTCTTTGATTTGCCCTGGCCACTGCCTCGATTGTGGGTCGACTTTATGCTAGTCGACTGTAATGGTATAGACGGTGCAAGTTGCTCTGGCGAGAATAGCACCCGTGGAGATAGCACCGTGCGGTAGGCGTGGTTCGCCCGCTCGTGTGGAGATGGCACCGATGCAAGTTCTTTGTGGTTCGCATCGCACTTCTAGTCCCGCCACCGGTGAAGAAGCCTCGAGGAGATGTCGGTTTTGGGCCATTGGATGAATGTTCCAATGGCCTGTCCCAGATTCACGATCTCGTCATTGGGGGCCGGTGGCGGGACCACCTCAAAATTGGCATACACACCATCCACATTAACTTTTGCGGCTGGCGCTAAAGCTTGACCGCACCATGGCCCCGATACGGATGAATATGCCCGCCCCAAGCGTACAAGGGAATGGAGCCATATCTCACTTGGAGCACGCATGTCGAGGCTCCTACATAACGATACAAAATTAGCTACTCGAATAGGCCTACCAATGGAGCAAGCATTCGAGAGGTAATAATTATTACGAGGATGTCGCCCACAGGAAATTTGGGTGGGTTTGCGTCGGATTGGGACGCGCAGCTACTTGGATGGTTGTGCGGGCTAGCTAGCACAGAGCGGCGGTGGCGGCCTGCGACTTTCTGTCTGTTTCGCACCTCATCTCTGATTATATCAGCCATCGAACCCAGATATCTCCTCTTTAAGAGATGCCTTGAGCTCTTCTCGTAGCTGTGCGTCACGCTCGGCTTTGTTTCTCTTCTGCGCCGATACATGTCGGAGTCATCTTGGAAACCATGTTTCCAAGGCGTAAAGCCCAAGGCCTCTCGTGCGGCCCGGTGCTCCTTGTTTCCCGGGGCCACGGAGAGCATATCATTCTCCCTTGTTCCTGGAATGATCCTGGTAGATTGAAAACTCGGCTCTTCTGCAAGAGCACGACATGTCATTTCAATTAAATGCGAAGTTGTGGAGTAATTACAAGCTACGAGTTCGATCGATATCTTACCAGCGCTCGGTCACTTGCTGGTCTGAAGGGTTTCAAAGGTGATGTCCCCGATGTCGTTGTAGATGACCTTGCTCTAATCCAATTTCGAGCGCGGTCGTCCGGGATATTGGAAAACGGCGGGCGATGTCTGTGCGGTGCCACTCATCCTCCTTCATCCATCGCGCGATTTTACCGCATACCCAGTGTGCCAAATCTGTGAGGGTGTGTATTTTTTGCCTGGAGGGCCTTGTGCGCCACACTTGTACTTTTGAAATCTTCGGTCGTTTTCATCGCCTTGAACTCTTCCCATTGTGGTTCCAGGAATGGGTATTTATGAACAGGCGTTTCGTCCGTCTCCACGTATTTCTTAACAAACGTGCTCTTGAAGTTCTTCCATGCTTTGCATGCCGCTTTGTAGGTTGTTGTTGCACAGCGTCCAGGTGTTCTTCTGGGAACTCGAACGATGCCAAAATTTCGGTCCACAGCTCACGTTTTCGAGTGTCAGGCACGTTCTTCCACGAATTGTATGTGATCTCAATTCGTTCTCGTGCAACTACTCGACCATGGTTCGAATCGTTTCTGCTTTTGAGGAAGGATAGGGACCCGGATGCATTCACCGTGTGATGATCTATCGGCCCTCGAGCTTCTTTGATAGCCCTCTTCCTTGGCGTCTTGATGTTGGAGCGGGCGCCTCGCGATGATGTTGAAGAATGCGCAGTGACATGTTGCTCATTTTGTGGGTCTATTAAGATAAGATGAGAAAGTAATCATATTGAATTGCAAGACAAGAGAGGAGTAGAGGGGAGGGGTGATATGGACATAGAGAGGGGTGATGTGCCTATCTTACCAATGTACCAATGTATCAAGTCCTTCTTTTTCGCAAAATTCAAGTCAATTTTATTACAAAAGTGCAAAAAAGACATTCAGATTCTTGGTGCGCGGCCGACATAGCCGACTTCTTGGTGGCGACTATGCATCTGCTTCTTCCCTCCTTCTCTTCATCTCGGTCTCCGGATCACGACGCGATGGCGATGATTCATCTAACTGAATCATCGCTCATCGCGCACGTGATCCGAGACCAGAGATGAAGAGAAGGAGTGGAATAAGCAGATGCATAGTCGCCACCAAGAAGTTCGCTATATCGCCGCTCACCAAGAATCTGAATTTGTTTTTTTGAACTTCAGACTAAAATTTCCTTGAATTTTGTAATACTATTACTACAAGGTCTCTAAACAAAGTGCTTATCCTAGCACCTACTTTAGTTGCTAAAACTATAAACCAAATAGCAAAGTCCCTAAACAAAGGTCTATGAAGCAAATGACACAAAGCGTGTATCCGGTTCATTGAGCAGGAACACTATAGTATGTCACTTGCTTCATTTGCTGTTTTTGTCTAGATACATGGAGCATTTGGGTGGAAAGATCAACTGTTTCGCCAAAGCGCATGATCGCCAATTGAAGCATAGCATAGCATCCGAGGCACATCCGAGGCTGCTCGTGTGTCTTGAGGAATGCCAAGAGGTGGTATTCAGATGGGTTATGAGAATAAGATTCATAATTTATAGTTTGAGGAATGCCACATCCAAGACCAGCTCTTGGGATTCCTCAAGACACACTGCAGGCCTTGATGTGCCTCTGATGCTACGCTATGCTTCAAATTGGCATCATGAGCCCGACGACACAATGTATTTTTTCCACCCAAATGGTCAATGTATCTTTGCAATAATCGCAAGATTTCTTTATCGAGATACACTAGAAAGAGATCGGGAGAGGAGTAGAGGAAGGGGAGAAGGGAGGAGAGGAGTAGAGGAAGGGGACCCAAATGATTTCAAACTATATACTATGTACTATATACTATATACTATATACTAACACAACAAGCAATATGTACCAATGTAAACTAAGCAATCTGCAGTAAACAATGTACCAATGTAGTATGTACCAAATAGCAAACTAATTAAGCTCTGCGATAAACAATGTACCAATGTAATATGTACCAAGCATCAACCTAAACACTAACGAAGAAGCATGAAGCATCAACCCTAAATATGTACTAAGCAACTAACCATAACAAGATGAAGCATCAAGCATCAACCTAAACACTAACAAAGAAGCATGAAGAATCAACCTAAATATGTACTAAGCAACTAACCATAACAGTATGAAGCATCAAGCATCAACCTAAACACTAAAGAAGCATGAAGCTCGGGAGGATTTGATGACCTTACGGTTTTGGTGACCTTAGGGACGCTGGAGGAGGAGGCGGCGACGGAGGAGGAGGAGGAGGCGGCGGCGACGACGGAGGAGGAGGAGGCGACGGGCTCGGGAGGCGCGGAGGAGGAGGAGGCGGCGCGATGGAGGGGAGGCGGCGGGCTCGGGAGGCGACGGAGGAGGAGGCGGCGGGCTCGGGAGGCAGCGGCGGAGGAGGAGGAGGCTGCGCGGCGTCTTCATCCGGGAGGCGGCGGCGAGGGCTGGGGAGGCAGCCGGCGAGGGCTCGGGAGGCGGCGGCGGCGGGCTTGGGATTTAGAATTGTCGAATAAGCGCAGCGCACACGGAAAACCTAGCGAGAGGGTATATGTAGGGCGATTATCACGGCGGTTCTAAACTTAAAACCGCTCGTGATAACATATCACGACGTTTTTGAGTTAAAAACCGTTCGTGATAGTTTACTATCACAGACGGTTCTAAACTTAGAACCGTCTGTGATATGTTATCACAGACGGTTCTAAATTTAGAACCGTCTGTGATAAGCCTTTGCCGGCTGTTGCAATTAAGACCACCAATAACTACCCAGCTGCATTCATATCAACTACCAAACAGCTGCATTCATATACAACACCAACCAGCTGCATTCACACAGTGTATTTCTTGATACATTTTGTCATTCTCAAATATATCACACATTTTCACATATACATCTCAAAATTGACTACATCACACATTTTCACATATACATCTCAAAATTGACTACATCACACATTTTCACATATACATCTCAAAATTGACTACATCACACATTGTCACATATACATCTCAAAATTGACTACATCACACATTTTCACATATACATCTCAAAATTGACTACATCACACATTTTCACATATACATCTCAAAATTGACTACATCACACATTTCCACATATACATCTCAAAATTGACTACATCACACATTTCCACATATACATCTCAAAATTGACTACATCACACATTTTCACATATACATCTCAAAATTGACTACATCACACATTTTCACATATACATCTCAAAATTGACTACATCACACATTTTCACATATACATCTCAAAATTGACTACATCACACATTTCCACATATACATCTCAAAATTGACTACATCACACATTTTCACATATACATCTCAAAATTGTCACACGTTTTCACATATACATTCTTATTGTACTTGCTTATTTCCTTTAAAAATTAGCCCTTCATCATGATCAATGCGCACGTAACTAGTTTAAATCACGTTGTTCATCGTCGACCCTTATGCCATTTCCAAAAGGAGGTAACTCGTCAAATTGATTGTATTCCTCCTCGTCCACTACATTCTCCACTCCGACAATTCTCCTTTTTCCATGAAGAACTACATGGCGTTTCTTATTTGCCGGTCGGTTACATAGAAAACTTGAACAACTTGATTGGCGAGTACGAATGGTTCATCTTTGTACCCGACACGTTGGAGGTCCACGGTCGTGACACCGTGCTTGTCAACCTTCACTGTGGAGATGCACCCAACGGCGTGAAATAAGGGGATCTTGAAAACCACATGGCGAGCTCCCAAATCTCTTCTATGAAGCCATAGTACGAGTTTCTCGACCCATCGGTCTGAATGCATCTATGCGGACACCGCTGTTCAGTTAGTGCTCTTGACATCCCGAGGCTGTATAGAATGTGTACCCATTTATGTCATATCCTTGCCATATCACAACTGTAAATGTCGGCCCTTTTGCCAACCATGTCGTCTCACTCGGTGAGCTCCTAGCGATTTGCTCCTTCAACCATTGGTTGAACCGGCGATTGTGTTGCCTCATGATCCAAACATCCGGCCGCTCGGATTACATTGCGAAGCACACCCTTGTGCTGGTCCACATAAGCGCCACTTCATCATGTGTTGCAACACCGTGAAATGGGCTTGAGTATACATGTCCATATCTGGAGTGATTGCTTTCCTTCCGATAGTTCCGAGACCCTTCAGCCTCCCCTCATGACGAGATTGAGGGACACCTATCGGTTGAATCTGAGCCATATAATCGACACAAAACTCAATGACCTCTTCGCTTGCATAACCTTCGACGATGCTGCCCTCCGGCCGAGAACGATTCCGTACGTAGGACTTGAGAATTCCCATGAACCTCTCAAATGGGTACATGCTACGTAGGAATACGGGCCCGCACATTTTATCTCCCACACAACGTGAACAATGAGATGGACCATGATATCGAAAAACGAAGGAGGGAAATACATTTCAAGGTGACATAGAGTCATCACCACCTCGTCCTGCAGAGCATCTAGTCCTTCGGGATCGATGACCTTCTGAGCAATTGTGTTAAAGAAATAACATAGCCTCATGATTGTCTCTCGGACTTTGATCGGCAAAATATTTCTAATTGCAATAGGGAGCATCTGTGTCATCAGCACATGACAATCATGAGACTTCATGCCATTTAACTTCAAATCTTGCATCGAAACAAGTTTCTTCACGTTGCCGGAGTAACCAGACGGAACTTTGACACCATGCAAGCACTGGCACAGTTCTATTTTCTCAGCCTTGGACAGAGTGTAACACGCAGGGGGAAGGTACGTTCGTGCATTATCAGTGCATGTCGGTGCTAACTCAGGCCTGATGTGCATATCAGCCAAGTCAAGCCGTGCGTTGACGCCGTCCTTTGTTTTATCACGGATGTTCAGTAAGAGACCAATCAAGCTGTCGCACACATTCTTTTCTACGTGCATGACGTCGATGCAGTGCCGCACATCTAGGTACTCCCAATAAGGTAAGTCCCAAAATATTGATCTCTTCTTCCAGGTGTTCTTCTCATGAGCCCTCAATTTACGTCCCTTTCCGAGGACAACATCTAAATCCTTAACCATATCATAAACCTCACGTCCCCTTAAATGCTTTGGAGTTGAACCGTCTTCCTTCTCTCCGTCAAATTGTTTCTTCATCTTGCGGTATGGGTGAGCCCTCCGAAGGAACCGGCGGTGACGCATGTAGACGGTTTTGCGTGAGTGTCTCAGCCACACACTCTCGGTACCATCTAAACAATGAGTACAAGCTTTGGCACCTTTTATACTATGGCCCGATAGGTTACCAAGGGCAGGATAATCATTTATGGTGTAGAACAATAAGGAGCGCAGAGTGAAGTTCTCTCGCTTGTATGCATCCCATACTGCACCCCTTCGTTCCACAAGACTTTTAGATCTTCCACCAATGGTGCTAGGAACACATCGATATCATTCCCTGTGTTGTTTTGGCCCTTGGATAAGTATCGACAACAAAATGTACTTTCGCTTCATACACAACCAAGGAGGAAGGTTATAGATGCAGAGAGTCACGGGCCATGTGCTATGTCATTGCTCATGCTATGAATGGATTCATTCCATTTGTACTCATCCAAACCTTATATTCCTTGGTTCTGCACCGAACTCTGCAAAACTCCTATCGATGTTTCTCCACTGCGCGGAATCAGCAAGGTGTCTTAGCATTCCATCCTTCTTGCGCTCCTCCGAGTGCCAACGCAGCAGTTTTGCCTCCTTTGGATTTGCATAAAACCTTTTCAAACGGGGAATTATAGGAAAATACCATGCCACCTTAGCAGGAGGTCCTTTCTTCGCCTCTGTTCCCTCGCCATCATCTGATTGATTGTTACGTTTGTATCGGGATGTGTTGCACACCGGACATACATGCATGTTTGCATACTCTTTACGGTAGAGGATACAGTCGTTCGGGCATGCATGTATTCTTTCTACTTCCATTCCCAACGGACAAAGAACCTTCTTGGCTTTATACGTGGTTTTAGGCAACTCATTTCCCTCCGGAAGCATGTCCGCTAAAAGACCTAGCAGCGCCGTGAAACTCTTGTCGGACCAACCGTTGCTTGCCTTCAATTTCAACAGTTCAAGCACGCCCGACAACCTCGTGTACTTGCAGCCCGTGTACAAAGGTTTCTCTGAGTCCTCCATCAAGCCACGGAATTTAACATACTCTCTCTCATCATAGTTCTCTTCTACATCGCGAAGCATCTGATCCAGATTATCATCGTGCAACCTATCCGAATCCGAGCCACAATCGACATCAGCCGGCGGCATGTCATTCACTTCACCTGCGATGTCATCCGGGGGCATATCATTCACTTCACCGGTGATGTCATCCGCGCATATGATCATTCACTTCGCCATGACTGGTCCAACACGTATAATCCTTTTGAAACCCTCCGAATCAAGTGCGCTTCAATTTGCCCTCGGTTCTTAAACATCTTCAAATTCGCATCGATGCATGGACAGACACATATATTCCACCCCTTATTCAACATATCCTCCTCGCGGCTCTTATAAGCGAAACACCATTAATGTACTCTTCACTCACACGGCTCGTGGCATACATCCAACTTCGGTCCTACGTTACGTACATATATAACAACTTAGTATTAAAATCTAGAATAACTAATTATAACTACATATATACCGGCCACATTTATTATATTGAGACTTAATTTCCTAGCTCAATTCATATTACAAACACAATAGCTATTATATAACCAACAATTTTGCAAATTAATTAACCATCTTCAATAACCACTCATGGATTACTTACACCTAAATTGTAATGCAATTAAAAATAAATAAATTTCATTACTAACCATATCTACAGCAACCAGGAAAGTCTGAATCTTAATTCAAAGCTCAATCTCTGCCTCTTCCCACCAAATTAACTGGCCTGAAATCGCTCTAGCTTCCTCCCGAGTGAAAAAGTGCGCAGCAGTGGCTAGATCTGGATCGAAATGAAGACGATGCGGTGCGAGCGGCGCAATAAATGCGTAGTCATTATCATTTGCGGTTTTAACTAAAAACCGTCTGTGATAAGCTTCATACCAGAACACTTCGCGCGTGTTCAATGCCAGAATGCTTCGTGTTTCGATCGTCTAATTAACGTCTCTCGATCATTATACGAAGCATCTATATCATTAATGTTTGGGTATACGAACCGTTTGTGCTAAAGGTTAAATATGCGCTCCTAATCCAGGTCTCTTCTACGTACGTACAATACAATATACAATACAACATGGCTTCTACTACTGTTCTTGTGATCATCTCCTTCCTCTCATCTGTTCATCACGAATTGTTCGGCCGGAACCTTACACAGGCGGCCAGCAATTTGCATCTGGAGCAGCTTCTCCGCACCCGCCCTGCTCTCCTTCCCCGACTTTCTTGCATCCGTCGACTTGACTGATCCTCCGCGCGTCGACGGAGGCGTCTCGCCGCCGCTCAAGAAAGGGAAACAGCCATCACCTGGTTCTTCTCCACAATGTGCGCAATGCGAAGAAGCTCTACACGCATTGCACAGATCGATGGATAGCCTTGCCGATCAGCGTAAACGGCAGGCGGTCGAGAATCCTTTCATGCTATCTGCATGCGACATTATGGATCTTGCGATCATTTGCCCAGCTGCACGAGGAAGTGCGAGGACAAGGGCAATCTTAACGGCGTTCGAGAATTTAGCGGTTGATCCTCCAAGTCCCCAAGTTGAAGAAGAAGCTACGAAGCCCAAAAGAATACAACTGGGAAACTCTTTACCTGTGCGACTTTTGTAATAAATTTGCCTCTAATTGAAATTAATAAATTTGCCTTTAATTTGTGACCTCTTCTCTCGGTAGTTACGTAGTTAAGTTATTAGAAGCAATGTGTACTTATATATTAACCTCGATCTAGATTATGACAGACAAAGGGACATCACGGCGGTTCTTGTGAAAAACCGTCATGAACATTCCTGACGGTTCTTAACAACAACCGGCTGTGATAGTCGACACAACACGAGCGGTTTTAATAAAAACCGCGTGCGTGATAATCAGATTATCACGAGCGGTTTTAATAAAAACCGTCTGTGATATTCGATATCGCGAGCGGTTCAGCGGAAGAACCGTCGTGATACTTCTTTTCCCGCCACAAATACCACAGACGGCCTTCAAATTAAAACCGTCTGTAATAGTGTACATTACAGACGGTTTCACAAAACCGTCTGTGATTTGGCGTCTACTATTAGCCTTTCTGTAGTAGTGTGAACCCCCACCGACCGAGCCACCAGCGCCCGCTTCCCCTGTCTCTGCTGCCGCCCTACCTGCTCGTCGCCGGTCATCAGGCCAAGTCCAGCCGATTCCCCTCTACCCGAGGAGCGCCCGAAGCCCTACACACCATTTTGGCCGGTGCCGCCTTGCCTCCGGCTCCTCCCCGCCGGCGGCCGGCTCCGCCATGCTTGCGGCTGGGGTGAGCCCGAGCAAAGAGCACTTAGCGCATTGATATACCCCAATTAGCTGCTGCCCTAACCGGTTAATTATGATGCCCTAAGCCGGCGATTAAAGAGAGCAACTAAACCTGCTAATTAAGGGCCACCTGTCTGCAATGCACCCCTTTTTCTATTTTTGGGATTTACCAGCAATTAAAAACTTTGAAACACCATAACTCCTTAACCATAGCTCCAAAGTTATGAAACCAACTTCTAAAATTTTCTAAAATCAAGACCTGTCTAATGGTTCTGGTTTGGTTCAGTTTTGAGTTCATTTGTGTTTTGGTTTATTTTATTAGGTATTTATTCGTTTCCGTTCTCGTTTGTGTTGTTTTTCCGGTTCGATCTCCCGAGTAGAGTTCGAAGACGCGAACGAGCCCCCGCCTGAAGCAGCACAAGACCCCCAAGCTTTCGATCCAGGCGAGTCAATACTTTGATCATTTTACGCCTACATTTTATGTGAAACTATGTTCGTTTAAATTATGAAAATTGCAAGCATTATTTTATGTGCTAAACATATGTAAGTCTTAAGGTAGTTAACAACCTTATGTCCACCTAATGATATAATACACCACCAGAAACATTTGAACTCCCATGATCATTTGTCACCCTAGATATAAGCGCTAGTTATGGTAGTTATATGTCTTAATATTGCCATGATAAATTTGTCGAACCCAGGGTTCTAGTAACCCTGATAATCATTTTTAATCATGGACACTAAATTTGAATTAGTCATGGGATGTACATGATCGGACAATTATGTTGATTTATGTTATGCTTCTCAAAACCCTAAAAATCTGCTAAACATGTTTGGGCGGATGGTAAGAGTGGCGGGTGTGGATGTAACACATGGAATGTGGAATGAACCGCCCAGACAACCTAAGGACTTAATCCTGTGTGGACCCTCCGTGTATAACAGTACAACCACAAGCTGGCATATTGTAGGCTGGGCTAAATAATTTACTGAACCCTCTAGTCATTTCACGGAGAACGTGTGTAGGTGGGTATGAAAGCCCCACTCGGAATGGGACACCGGATGTAGGTGACATCGCCTAGGATAGCGTTGTGGAGAGTGGAGTCCGACTGCGCTAACCTATGGTGGACATCCCGCACAACCTATGGACGTAACCCCATAGGAGTGATATGCTAGAGTGTGAAGTATTGTAAAGGCCTCGTGATATTTTCTCGATCTGCATGTCCAAGGAATCATGTAGAACCATCGGGACGATTATCTCTTGTGGGTAAAGATGTACAGTCTCTGCAGAGTACATACACAAACTATTTGAATAGCCGTGCCCACGGTCAAGGGCAGACATGGAAATCTTCCTCGAGTTAGTTGTATTTCAAAATTTTTGGAGGTCGGGAATAAAAGTTTGCTGGGTGGATGTAGCCTAAACTTTGGTAAAATTATCCTGGAGGGATGTACTTCAGTGTTGGAATTAAGGTGGAAGTAACCTGCTATGCAAAAATATTAAGCCTTGGCGGATGTAACCATAAAATATGGTGGATGTAACCATAAAATTGGTATATGAAACCTACCCCATTATAAAATTGCACACTTTCAGTATTTAGGTCATAAGCTTTTGAAAAATGCTAGGTCATAGAATTTTTAAATTATGGTAATTCACTACAAGAAATGTGTCATTTATTGACATTTTATTTTTGTCATAATATATGGAATTCATGTCACAATTCAAGATTTGTGACATTCGGTTGACGAAAATCCTAATGTCAAAAAACACGCGTCACAAATTTATTATGTGACGTCTGTATAGTTCATGTCACAAATCTATGACATTGGCTTTTAGTGTCACAGAGGTTTATGACATTCATTTGTTGTCACAAAATCCTAGGCCTTGCCACATGGGCAAATGCCACGTAAGATCAAAAGCGACGTGGCGGCGACATGGCGAGAATATAAAAATGTCATAAAATGAATTTTGGCCTGTTAAAGCCCACGTAGCAGGCAGCCTCTTCATGGGTCACAACCATTATTTGGGCTGTTTCTTCCTGGCCCATTATTTGGTTTTAGATTTTTTTTGGCCCATACAATTTTTTATGATTGCAGCCCATACAGTTTTTTTCAGCCCGCACAATTCAGCCCATATATTTTTCAACACACACAATTCAGCCCATATAATTTCTTTCAGCCCATACAAAAATCAGATTCAAATCAACCAACAGCATATGGAAATATGATTGCATATCATAACCAGTCCACAAGTGTTAAATTAACTATCAAATATCATTACATCCATCACCCAATTCAGCACACATCCAGACCAAGTCTCAAAGTCTCAAATTTCAGGTTCTTTGTTGGAGCTTGCCAAATTCACCACACATGGCATCTACAACCTCAATCACAGATGACCATATCAAAAGCATCTACATCCACACTAGGTTTCTTTGGAAGTTAAAGTCGATCACCAAAATAGCATCCACTGACCTTACAATCACAGATGTCACCAAAATATCATCGAGAGCCTAATTGAGTTTGAGAGCTTCTGCTGAGCATCGGTGATGCATACTTGCTGCCAAACAACGAACGAAGGAAACCTTGGATCTCACTTCCTTGCTGCTTCACTTCTCGGTTTCTTCTTCATGCTTCTTTCTGCATCTTTACGATCCTCTACTTGCTTCTCAGATTCTCCAACCGTGATCGAAGTTACGATGCTCCTAACTTCTCAGCATGCAATTCACTCTCAAGCTCATGTACACGATCATTCATTGCAGCAGCTTTGGCATTTCTCTTCATTGCTGCGGACTGCATGCCAACATTGCGAAGAAAAGTTGATTTTGGCAGAACATGAGCTACAGCTTGAATAGGAGTCTTCGGATCATGCCCTTCTTGTGTTGGTTGAGTAACATAGGCCTCCATTTGAGCCTAGCAAGCAATAGCACAAAAAAATTCAGGTTTCTATCCTTACTGTTGTTCATCATAGTACCAGAGAAGATAGGGAAAGGTACTCACAATGGCATCCTTCGCATTCTCACTATAACCTGACTTGCTGCTGCAGTGGGTGTCCTTGAAAAGATCAATCGCAGTTGGTGGCGCATCCTTATATTTGGTTTGCTTCTGAAATTACATACAAACAGAAAATTAAATAACTAAATGCATGTGAAGAGTTATTTGCAAATGAATAGCATTTTAGTACAGCAAAGTGGCAGCAAGCAAATGCAAGACACCATTGAAAGAAGTAAAGAGGAAGGTCGAGAAGCATAAGGGAGAACTAGAAGCACTAGGTGGGTCGAGACAGCAAGGAAAGGGAAACGGTCATCGGCTCGCTAATTCATGCACATAAACACTGCAATTAATAGCTGACATCTAACACATACCACAGCTGACAGACCTAAACATAGATTATAAATGTCAATACTAACGCAAAATTACTAACATCAAATTTAACTAACACTAAGCTCACTAACATCAATTCAGTTAACAAGATGCAGGAACTAAATGTAAAATTAAACTACTGGCAACAGCACCAACACTAGAATAACAGCAATTTTAGAACAATCTCTGAACAATTTTAGAACAGACACAGAAGCATATCCTCTGATCAACCAATTTCACAATCACATCCACAGCTCATTTCACATACACACAGAGCACAGATCACAATATAACAAGCTCAGTTCATAAAGCATCAATTAACAGGGAATTCACATCAATTTATTTGAATGCTAATTGAGAACAGCAGAGAGGGGAAGGGAGAGGAATTGAAACTTAACCGAGAAGAGTAGTAGTAGAGGAAGCAGAGCAGGGAAGGTGGTCGGTGGAGATGCCATCGGGTTGGAGAAGATGAGGAGAAGCCGTCGGTGGAGAGGTGCTGCTGTCGTGGCCCGGTCTTGAAGAACTGCCGTGGAGATGTCGATGAAGCCGAGGCGGCGAGCGGCGCGGTGTAGAAGCGGCGAAGGGGGGCGACTGGTGTAGGAGATGGAGTCGCATAGGTGGAAAAGGGCACAGGGGCGATGTAGGCGCGCCGATCGGAGGAGAGAAGGAGAAGGCGCAGAGGGGAGGCGCAGTGGAGGTGTGGCCGGATGTGAAGAAGAAAGGAGTAGAAGTGGCGGCGATTGCGGATCTGGTGGAGGAGGAGAGGAGGACGCCGGCGTTGGGGTGCGCGGTGGCGCGATGGCGAGCCGGAGTAGGGAGGTGGCGCTCGGTTGTTGAGGGGTGAAGGGGATGCAGCGTCGGGTGGAGAAGGAAGAGAGTGGAGTGGCGGCGACGAGATGGGGGGGGAAGAGGAGAAGCTGCGGCGCTTGGTGGTGATACGGAGGCGGCCGGAGAGTAGGGAGAGGAGGCGGAGAAGGGTGGCGCGCCGGCGAGATGGCCCGGCCTCGCCGGCGGCCGGAGGTGTGGAAGAGGAAGGAGAGAGGTAGGGGGCAAAGGGATGTGAGGGAAAAAAAATGCAAGCCGGGCTCAAAACCTCTCCCCAGGCGGCGGCTGGTGATTTGTGGGATTGGGGGTTTTCGCATTTTGCAGTTTGGTCCGCATAGTATCTAGGGTTTACAAATAGGTCCTTCTCCCTTTTAACTTCTTCCGTTCTAACCCTCCGGAAATCCGATTTCATCGCAAAAAAATCCTACGCATTCGTGTTGACGCGTACATCTGTACGGAGCAGTCCAAATTCGTCGTTTATGCGCCTAGATCGCGCCGGCCTGTGGAAAAGCACAAAAAAGTGTAAAACAGTCCATTTCGAGCAATTAAATATATAAAAACGTATAAATGATGATAAATGGTCCCAAAATACATAAGAGGGTAAAATGGCATGTAAATATATGCAAATATGACGCATGTCAGTCACGGTATGGGGCAATTTTACTGTACCACCCTTGTCCAAACGATACTGTTGTAGTATATGTCTGGATAGAAATGACATTTTGGCTCTGAAATTTTTGGTGTGGTGGGGAGACATCGCGCCACTGCGCCAGGCATCCAATCTTTGGCGCACACCCTGCTTAATATTGTTGCTTCACGCAATTTTGTATTTGAATAAAATTAGACATAGTTGTGTTTGGTAAATTAGCAATATAGAACTAACCTTCAGCGACCGACCTGGTGCAGGTGAGGTCGGGCGATGGGTGTAGGCGGCGATGGTTTTGACAGAAGGAACGAATTGATGCCAACATGGATAAGAATATTTAAAATAATTCAATAAAATAATTTGTGACACACAACCTCTGTCATAGATTTATGACATTCATAAATTAGTCCTTATGACATAGCAAATACCGTCACTGGATGGAATTGGACTAGTTGTATGACATTTTTTGTGACATACAATTTTTTATTGTCACTAAGTCGAAATGCCTAAAACATAATATCATAAACTGGATGATATAATGACATTATGACCTATTGTCATGCTAAATACGTCAAAAAATGACACACTTCTTGTAGTGATTTCAAATGTCGCTTTAAGCAAATAAAAGAACCCGAGCCTTCCTTGTTCAGCCTTGCACCTATAATTATTTGCATTCTGTGTGTTGGCTCGCGGAGCACGGTTGTTTGTGCTCACCTCGCTCTTAACCCCCCATTCAGAAACTGAGAATCAAGAGCACTACGCCTACCATGAGGATCAGGATGCCGAAGGTCATGAAGATGGTGGATATTAGATTAGGCATCGGTAGTCTTGCCTCTCGCCTTAGCCCAGTTGACCAGGCTAGTTTTGGCGCGTGCCTTTGTTATTAGCCAGGTCCCTGGTTAATAGCGTTGGTACTCGGGTTATCCCAGTCGCTTGCCTGTGGCGAGTTGTGCCCCTACGCTATGTACGCTTCCGCTTTCGCTCTTTATGTATTGTAAGACATTTGGCCTGACGGCCCTATTGTAACCCTGGCCCGACGTAGTCTATTTGAACTCCGGTATTGTAATGTATGAAGTTATCGGGTATGAAATGATGCAGCGTTGTATCTGTGCGCATTATCTACTGATCCAGAGAATAATGCAGTGTTATCACAGAGGATTCCAGGTTGGTAAACTTGGGGTCCAACAATTAGTCAGCGAGAAGGTGCCACACTGCTAGGTTATGCTGTGGTTAGCTCGTGATTTTTCTAATATGAGGAGGTAAGTGAGAAACTAATCTTATGGACGCCCCTAGCAATGCTGGAGATGATCTACGATGCTGGAGGTGATCTGAGCTATCCAGACGTGCTGTCCTTGCCCATCACCTGTTTGTAAAATTTAGGATCAACACAAAACAACAACGCTTCGCTTTCGCTTCCTCCGCTCATGTGCCGCACCTGCACCTTGTTTGCGCGGACTGCAAGTCTGCAACCCACCCCGCGACTGTCGTCGGCGCTGGCGATGCCAGTCCTGCGGCCCGTCGTCGACGTGCCCGTAAAATGCTAATATATCCTCTTCGCCCAACGACATGTGGGGCCGCCACCGTCAATCACCGCTCATGGCTATTGGGACGGGGTGGTGAAATCGAGTTGAAATCTGGAAAAAGTTTACTTCACTATCCTAAAGTGTCATGAAATACAAATTTTTAACGTTTACATTATGAAAATGCGCAACAAAATAATAAAATTCAATAATATTTCATGTATAAATAGAATAATTCAATTCTCATCTATTAATATTTTTATAAGAAGGAATCCAATTAGATTACAAAATTAAATTGTTTATATTTTATTTTTGTTATTGTACTATTAGTAAATTAAATTGAGGTTTCTTTTATCGTTAACTTCAAAGTTTAACATTCAAATTTTATTAAAACATTTTGAACAAAATTCGGTCCGAAATTACCAAAATTTGGCGATTGATGGGTCATTACAGTGGGTCCCGAGATTTTTTGCCAACCAAAATTGACAACCCTGTTTTGTAACATAGGAACTTCGTACCACAGGATACTACAATTCTCGCGTAGGATTCGTGTAGATTTCCCTCGAACGTCCAACGAGGACATTAAGTATCTGACTAAACCATGCATGTTTATACGTACGATCTAAAAGCTGTGAGCACTAACTAATTGCATGCAACACGTGAATGAACACGTGAATGTGACATGGTAGAGCAGGAAAGGCAGTGCGACCTACATATGTCAGATGTTTGTGGTACGTGGATTCATGTCCTCCGCTTTGATTCCGTAAAGGCAGCTAGAGGGGCTGAGTGATCGTCCAACGTAGAGGAAAAGGTACAGAGAAGGGTGACGCTGGCGGGGTGTGTCATGAATCCTGATGAATGCATGCTATTGCTATCCACATTTTTCACCTGGAATTAAAGAATGGGAAAAATGCTGAAGCTGTAAGTTTCCCTTTTGCTGAATGGAGATGCAACGAGAGGATAGTGTTGAATGGTGATAGCCTGATTGGTACTAGAGTGATATGTAAACTGTGGTAGAATAGACACGGCAAATAACAAAGATAATCAATGAATTAATAAGATAAACATTATTTCATCGAAAACTCAAATCAGGAAATAAACACGAGCGCACGACGATGATCAAACTATGTAAGAAGAGTTACAAAGGGATTTTACTGCGAGCCATCTACTAATCCCATACGGCTAAAGAGGGTATGTATATAAAGGAGTAAAAAACGACTCCCAAGTAGCAGAGAGAAACAAAACCCTAGCATCGATCATTCCATCTTCATCGTCAGAATTCTGATAACAAATCAACAAATAACTTAATACTGAAGCATATCAATTATCAATTCATTTCATGCATCAGCATTTCGAGGGACTGTTTGTTTCCACGGAGTCGGCGTCGGATCCTTCTTGTAGGTTACTTATCTACAAGCTAGAAGGATCAGCTCTTGCAAACTCATTTCCAGGGCACATTATTGGACCTCTTCCAAACGAGATGAAGCAAGATACAACAATTCTATCTTGGAACCAGACCAAGTATGCAAGGCAATGTACCTTACCAACGTGCAAAGCTATGCAGTGCTTATGCTTGCATAGTTACATGAACTCGCAGAAAGGACACACGCCTATTGCATGGAGAGTATTATATTCGGACTAATATAATATATGTACCATCTCTCGCACTCCTCCGAATTTATCAGTCTTTATTATATTTATATGAATACGTACACACCAATAGGAATAGGGACACCATACTAATTACAATGGAGAGACAGGAGTCCGTCTATAAGATGCTGAAATATGATATAGAGACAGTGAAAAGACGGTTCATACAATGGAGTATTTATTTTAGTGTCTTTAAGTAATTTAATATTTTGCATGTGGTTAAGATGAACTTGAAGTCTCCAACTCATACAACGTCTTCTTTGTCTGTCTTTAAGCCTCGACTTCAGCGTAGAGACAGCTGCTCACCGTCTCTTCGTGAAGAGACGCGGAGGCCGTCTCTTGACCATGCAAGGGGTATTTTGCAAAAAGTATTGAGATGGAGACGGCTTGAAGAGACCCATTGTACATGCCCTAAGACCCTATCCAAAAGCGTGTAGCGTTTGACTTTTAATTGTAGTAGCTTGAATGATGCTATAGTGATTGTTAGCTTTTATATATATTTAATTAAAAAATAAATATAAAAAATATTATTATATCTCTGTAAATAATACAAAAAAAGAAAAAAAAAGCTACATTAAAGAGTGACATATTTCAAATCATTTTTGGCACGAAGCCACCAGATGTTTGAAACGGAACCTAAAATTAACGAGACTCCCTCACGCCTGCTCGCGCGTCAGTGCGGCCGTGCGACCTCATACGCGTGCCGTTGGATGCGTGATGCAGCACGCTAGTGCTACCTCTCGCTCGTTTTTTATCCTGTCATGCACGTTCACCTTTCTTCCCTCTCTTCTTTGCCTACCATATGGGCCCTTCCCATCTTCATATTTTTCGGTACGGAACCAGGCTTACGGTTTCTCCTTTTTAGTTCTTGTGCATGTCACTACTACAGAAAGCCTAATAGTAGACGCCTCATCACAGACGGTTTTGTGAAACCGTCTCTAATGAGCACTATTACGAGCGGTTGTAATTTGGAGGGCGTCTGTGGTATTTGTGGCGGGAAAATGGATTATCACTGACGGTTATTAACTATGAACAAATGCGCGATACGTTGTATCACGAGGCGGTGCTGTATTAAAAACCGTCGTGATAATCCCAGATATCGCTGAGCGGTTTTAAATAAAAACCGTCTGTGATAATTCTGTTATCACAGAGCGGTTAATAATTAAAAACCGTCAGTGATAATTCTGACGGTTTTTTATTAAAACCATCGTGATAATGTCGAGAGGCATTTATTGCGCCGCTCGGACCGCATCTCATCTTCATTTCGATCCAGATCTAGCCACTGCTGCGCACTTTTTCACTCGGGAGGAAGCTAGGCGATTTCAGGCCTTGTTAATTTGGTGGGAAGAGGCAGAGATTGAGCTTTGAAGATTCATACTTTGCTGGTTGTTCTAGATATGGTTAGTAATGCAATTTATTTTTTCTTTAATTGCATTACAATTTAGTTCTAAGTAATCCATGAGTGGTTATTGAAGATGGTTAATTTGCAAAATTGTTGGTTATATAATAGCTGTTGTGTTTGTAATATGAATCTAGCAAATAAAGTCTCAATATAATAAATGTGGCCGGTATATATGTAGTTATAATTAGTTAATCTAGATTTTAATACTAAGTTGTTATATATGTACGTAACGTAGGACCGAAGCTGGATGTATGCCGCGAGCCGTGTGAGTGAAGAGTACATTAATGACGTTTCTGCTTTTATAAGAGCTGCCGAGGAGGATATGTTGAATAAGGGGGCGATATATATGTGCTGTCCATGCACTGACTGCGAGAATGTGAAGATGTTTAAGAACCGAGGGCAAATTGAATCGCACTTGATTCGGAGGGGTTTCAAAAAGGATTATACGTGTTGGACCAGTCATGGCGAAGTGAATGATCATATGCGCGGATGACATCGCCGGTGAAGTGAATGATATGCCCCCGGATGACATCGCTTGTGAACTGAATGACATGCCGCCGGCTGATGTCGATTGTGGGTCGGATTCGGATAGGTTGCACGATGATAATCTGGATCAGATGCTTCGCGATGTTGAAGAGAACTATGATGAGAGAGAGTATGTTAAATTCCGTGGCTTGATGGAGGACTCAGAGAAACCTTTGTACACGGGATGCAAGTACACGAGGTTGTTGGCCGTGCTTGAACTGTTGAAATTGAAGGCAAGCAACGGTTGGTCGGACAAGAGTTTCACTGCGCTGCTAGGTCTTTTAGCGGACATGCTTCCGGATGGAAATGAGTTGCCTAAAACCACGTATAAAGCCAAGAAGGTTCTTTGTCCGTTGGGAATGGAAGTAGAAAGAATACATGCATGCCCGAACGATTGTATCCTCTACCGTAAAGAGTATGCAAACATGCATGTATGTCCGTGTGCAACGCATCCCGATACAAACGTAACAATCAATCGTTGATGGCGAGGAACAGAGGCGAAGAAAGGACCTCTGCTAAGGTGACATGGTATTTTCCTATAATTCCCGTTTGAAAAGGTTTTTGCAAATCCAAAGGAGGCAAAAGCTGCTGCGTTGGCACTCGGAGGAGCGCAAGAAGGATGGAATGATAAGACACCTTGCTGATTCCGCGCGGTGGAGAAACATCGATAGGAGTTTTGCAGAGTTCGGTGCAGAACCAAGGAATATAAGGTTTGGGTGAGTGCTGATGGAATGAATCCTTTGATAGCATGAGCAACCGACATAGCACATGGCGTGACTCTCTGCATCTATAACCTTCCTCCTTGGTTGTGTATGAAGCGAAAGTATATTTTCTTTGTCGATACTTATCCAAGGGCCAAAACAACACGGGAATGATATCGATGTGTTCCTAGCACCGTTGGTGGAAGATCTAAAAGTAATGTGGAGCGAAGGGTACAGGTATGGGATGCGTACAAGCGAGAGAACTTCACTCTGCGCTCCTTATTGTTCGCACCATAAATGATTATCCCGCCCTTGGTAACCTATCGGGCCATAGTACAAAAGGTGCCAAAGCTTGTACTCACTGTTTAGATGGTACCGAGAGTGTGTGGCTGAGACACTCACGCAAAACCGTCTACATGCGTCACCGCCGGTTCCTTCGGAGGGCTCACCCATACCGCAAGATGAAGAAACAATTTGACGGAGAGAAGGAAGATGGTTCAGCTCCAAGGCATTTAAGGGGACGCGAGGTTTATGATATGGTTAAGGATTTAGATGTTGTCCTCGGAAAGGGACGTAAATTGAGGGCTCATGAGAAGAACACCTGGAAGAAGAGATCAATATTTTGGGACTTACCTTATTGGGAGTACCTAGATGTTCGGCACTGCATCGACGTCATGCACGTAGAAAAGAATGTGTGCGACAGCTTGATTGGTCTCTTACTGAACATCCGTGATAAAACAAAGGACGGTGTCAACGCACGGCTTGACTTGGCTGACATGGACATCAGGCCTGACGATGAACAACGTGACGAAACTAGTTACGTACGCATTGATCATGATGAAGGGCTAATTTTTAAAGGAAATAAGCAAGTACAATAAGAATGTATATGTGAAAATGTGTGACAATTTTGAGATTTATGTATATGTGTGATGCACATGTGATGGTTGATATGAATGCAGCTGGTTGGTGTTGTATATGAATGCAGCTGTTTGGTGGTGGATATGAATGCAGCTGTGGTTATTGGTGTTGTCTTAATAACTACGATCGCAAAAGGCTTATCACGACGGTTTTAAACTTAGAACCGTGCGTGATATCAATAAAACAGAGCGGTTCTAAGTTTAAAACCGTGCGTGATAATATGACTATCACGACGGTTATACACTTAGAACCGTCGTGATATTTATACTATCACAAAGCGGTTTTAGACTTGGAACCGTCGTGATATTAATATCCTGACGGTTTTGAGTTAGAACCGCTCGTGATAACCTCCTATATACCCTCGGCTGGGGTTTCCCTGCGCGCTGCGCAGATTATTCGATCTAGATCAAGTAAATCCCGAGCCCGTCGTCGCCTCCGCCTCCCGAACCCTCGTCGGCCGCCTCCTCGAGCCCCTCGCCGGCCGCCTCCGTCGAGCCCTCGTCGCCTCCGCCTCCTCGAGCCTCGTCGCCTCCGCCTCCCGAACCCTCGTCGACCGCCTCCCGAGCCCCTCGCCGCCGCCGCCGCCGAGCCTCGTCGCCTCGGCCTCCCGAGCCTCGCCGGCCGCCGTCGAGCCCTCGTCGACCGCCTCCGTCGACCCCTCGTCGCCTCCGCCTCCCGAACCTCGTCGACCGCCTCCGAGCCTCGCGGCCGCCTCCGTCGAGCCCCTCGCCGCCACCTCCCTCGACACCGGCGCATTGTGAGCACTTTACGTGATGGACTAGGGTTTCTGCGGTAGCTTAATTAGTTTGCTATTTGGTACATTAATTGTTTACTACAGTTGCTCGATGATGATAAAATCATATCTTGAGATTGGTTCATTCAGTGCTTGAGCTCTAATAGTGTCGGTTCATGCGTTTTCAGGTTATAGCATGTTATTAAATTGATCTGTTGGATTTAATCTTGACAAGTTAAAAGACTGAATTATTGGGCAAAGTTAACTTGTGTGGTCTTGATCTGTATGAATCTGTTGTTTGAATATATGCATGCTAAATATATCTTGATCTTGAGATTTTAGAGTTTGTATCTAGAGCTCAAAATACTGAATTCATTATTTGGCATAACCAATCAAGGAAGAGTATATGATTTAGTAGCGGGACGGCCAAGATTAATCTTGTGCAACCCTACAATTTGAGAGCACATATTCATGTTGAGACTGTTATTGATTCTATTATTGATGCTTGTTGCTTGTTGCTTCATATTGCTACCATTATATATGTATATATGTAGGTATGTATATGTATACATGTAGGTATGTATATGTATATGTATGTATATACACATATAGTATGTAGTATATAGTATAGGCACATAACCCCTCTCTGTGTCCACATCACCCCTCCCTTCTCCCCTTCCCTCTACTCCTCTCCTCTCTTCCGAACATTGAGCATCATGTTTGACTTTTCGTGCTTCCTCACTTTGAACATTCTCATCTTATCTTAATAGACCCACAAAATGAGCAACATGTCACCCGCGCATTCTTCACCATCATCGCGGGGCGTCGCTCCAACATCAAGACGCCAAGGAAGAGGGCTATCAAAGAAGCCTCGAGCCGACAGGACCATCACGGTAAACGCAGGTGGGGTCCCTATCCTTCCTAAGCAAGCGGTAAACGCATTCGAACCATGGTCGGAATAGTTGCACGACAACAATTGAGATCACATACAATTCGTGGAAGAACGTGCTCGACACTCGGAAAGCGTGACTGTGGACCGAAATCTTGGCATCGTTCGAGTTCCCGGAAGAACACTTACACGCTGTGGAGCGACAAACCTACCAAGCGGCGTGCAAAGCATGGAAGAACTTCAAGAGCACGCTTGTCGGAAATACGTGGAGACGGACAAACGCCTTTACTAAATACCCATTCCTGGAATCACAATGGGAAGAGTTCAAGGCGATGAAAAAACGAGAAGAATTCAAAAGTACAAGTGTGGCGCACAAGGCCCTCCAGTAAAAAAACACGCACCCCACGGACTTGGCATACTGGGTATGCGGGTAAAATCCCATGATGGAGGTTGGAGGATGAGTGGCAGCTGCAGAGGACATCGCCCGCCGTTTTCCAATATCCGGATGACCGCGCTCGAAATTGGCTTAGAGCAAGGTCATCTACAACGACATCGGGGACGTCTCCTTTGAAACCCTGCAGACCAGCAAGTGTCCAGCGCACTGGTAAGATATCGATCGAACTCGTAGCTTGTAATTACTCCACAACCGTGCAATTGAAATGACATGTCGTGCTGTTGCAGGAAGAGCTGAGTTTTGAATCTACCCTAGGATCATTCCAGGGAACAAGGGAGAATGATATGCTCTCCGTGGCCCTGGGAAACAAGGAGCACCCGGGTCGTACGAGAGGCCTTGGGCTTTACGTTCCTTGGAAACATGGTTTCCAAGATGACTCCGGAATGTATCGGCGTAGGAAGAGAAACAAAGCCGAGCGTGAGGAGCAGCTACGAGAAGAGATCAAGGAATCTCTTCGAGAGGAGCTATTTGCTCAGATGGGTGAAGTAATCAGAGAAGAGGTGCGGAAGCAGCAGAGAAAGTCGCGAGCCGCCACCGCCGCTGCTATGCTAGGTAGCCCGCACAACCGTCCGAGTAGTGCGCGCCCAATCCGACGCATACCAGTCCAAATTTCCGTGGGCGACATCCTGGTAATAATTATTACCTCTCGAATGCTTGCTCCATTGGTAGGCCTATTCGAGTAGCTAATTTTGTATCGTTATGTAGGAGCCTACGAACCGCAAGCTCCAAGTGAGATATGGCGCCATTCCCTTGTGCGCTGCTTGGGGCGGGCATATTAAATGCAGTAGCGGGCCATGGTGCACGCCAAGCTTTAGCGCCGAGCCATAAAAGTTAATGTGGATGGTGTGTATGTCAATTTTGAGGTGGTCCCGCCACCGAAGCCCCCAACGACGAGATCGTGACTCTAGGACAGGCCATTGGAACATTCATCCGGTGGCCCAAAAGCGACATCTTCTGGAGGCTTCTTCACGGTGGCGGGACGAGCAACATGCACCGGTGCCATCTCGATACAAGACCAGTCGGTTCCACCACGGATACTACAACGGTGCTATCTCCACGGGCCCTATTCTCGCGAGCAACTTGCACCGCTGCTACCTTCAAAGTCGACTTCGTGAAGTCGACCCATAGCCGAGGCAGCAAGGCGGCAAGGGCAAAGCAAAGAAGACCAATGATGATCTTCCGTACCACCCTTTGGCCCGCAAATTCGTGCTTGGCGAGCCGTTGCTCGAGCAAAAGCCCTCAAAAGCTACCATATAGTTGCATGCAATTGCACACGTGGTATATGCAGCGATCCAATAAGCGGAGGAGAACGGACTTCAAGTATCACCGTCAAATTCTCGAGGAAGATTTACACCACAATCTTCAAGAGTGTACATTTGTGGTCGCCTTTGAGGATTTATTCGAGCTGTTCATGCTCAACGCTCTTGACGTCTCAATCGTTCGATCTTTGACGCCGTAAGTGTGTACAATCATAGTCTCCGTTAATGTCATACCGATAAATGCCATATCTAATTTTTGCTTTCGTGTGTATATATATAGACACATGCTGATTAAAGCTAGAGTATCGAACTCATCGGTGGTTTCTTGGACCCACAATTGGTCGCCAAGACTACCATCGACGTGGAGGCATCCTCGTCGAGAGGTACATTGCATCGAGCTCTTGAGTTGTCGCAATAAGGACTATGTACTTATGCCCTTCAATCGAGCTTTCATTGGATTTTAATAGTAATTGTACCAAAATGGAACAAGGTATATTACCTTGATTCCCTAAGTAAGAATAAAATGGACTTCACAATTGTCGGCCAAGTAATCGATAGGTAAGCACATATTCCCCATACATATCTACATTGTACTCTTTCTTTCCTTCCGAATGATTAAGGTTAACCTTTTGAATTACGAGGGCGTTCGCGATGTACATTGAAAAGGGAGGTGACTGAAGCGGGGCCAGCGGCTCTTTGACACATGTTCGAGATTTTAAGGTATTCGCTATTTCACATTAATTAATCCTATGCAGCAGATGGTACTAATGCCTTTTGAACTAACACATTCCATTTTTGCGGTGCCACCAAAGTACAATGGCAACACATGTGGATACTACGTTTGCCAACATATGGAACTACTCCTCGATTCCTCGAGGGTCACCAATCGCAAGGTTTGTCACTCTTCCCATAATTACTTCATACTTATCACGTTACATATATATGTACATTGATATTCCTATCGACAGTTTGTATCAATCCCGTCAATCGCATTGAAACGATCGAGCTTGAGAGGTTCAATCGAGTTAGCGTTCTTTTTCTTGACTCAAGTCATACACCGAAGGGCGGTTCCACTGCGCACACTAATTTCCTATTGGTCTTATCACTAAGTGTAAATGCGTGTAGATCTTTTGTAATCTGTGCATTTGTTAATGGATATTTCAGTTCAATTCAATTAATTGATTTGCGAAATGGATGCATGCTTTATGTCCGTGAGATGAAGTGCGATGTCAATTGGATGTTTTATGTGCGAAATGTACCGAAAGCAAATGAGATGTGTGAATTGTATGTTTTTTGTCCGTGATTATCTGCTTGTTTGAGGGCATGGCTAGCATTTCTGAGGCTAGCCAATAAAGCGAAATAGATTTTGGTTTAGGAGGAAGGAATATCACGAGCGGTTTTAAGTAAAACCGTCGTGATATGTATCCTGACGGTTTTTCATTAAAAGCGATGCGTGATTGTTAGATATCACGAGCGGTTTTTAATTAAAACCGTGCGTGATATCGATAATCCTGACGGTTTTAATTAAAAACCGTCGTGATATCTAATAATCGCGAGCGGTTCGAAACCGTGCGCGATAACCTTCGATCATCGCTGACCCATAAATTCAGACGGTTCAGAAAACCGTCTGTGATGACGTTTCTGAACCGTCTGTAATGTCGATTTCTGTAGTAGTGTGTGGACGAGAACAAGCTTATATCGGTGCACTTGTTCATAGTTTAATTTAAACTACCGTATCTAATTATCCAAATATCCAATTTATATCCGTTTATACCGTTATGTCTCATACGAGCATAACACAACAAGGCCATATTAGATATATTTTGACACCACAATGATAAAGTTGTTTCTCACTTAGCGACTAATAACGAGATGCTAGCAATATAGAGTTACCAATAGTAGTTGAATAGAATCATTGATAATTGTTATCAAGTAGTAGAGAGATACTAGCAAGTAACATATAGAGATGCTACCAACTAACGTAGCAAGTAACATAGTAGTTGATGCAACTAATATGAAGCCATCACTAGTAGTAACGTAACTAATGTATATGTAAAGTTAACAAGTAATGTGAAGCCTTCACTAGTAGTTAATTGCACAAAATCATTGATAATTATCATAAAGTAATAGAGCAATGGTAGCAAGTAATAAGTAGAGTTGCTAGCAATTAATAGCCATCACTAGTAGTTGATTGCACAAAATCATTGATAATTATCATGAAATAATAGTGGGATGCTAGCAAGTAATAAGTAAAGTTGCTAGCAAATAATATAGCAAGTAACATGTAGACTTAGCAACTAATGTACCAAGTAATATGTAGAGCTACTATCAACTAATGCTGCAAATAACATATCGAGCTAGTATTACTTGTATAGTTGCTAGTAACGAATGTAGAGCCACCACTAGTAATTGATTACACAAATCGTTAATAATATCATCATGTAATAGAGATATATTAGTAAGTAACATGTAGAGCTGGTAGAAACTAATGTAGAGAGATACAAGCAATACAAAGTTGAAAAATCGCATGGCCCTCGTGCCGGCGACGCATGATTTAAAAAAAATATAGTTGAAAAAGACATTGTTTTGTTTCGTTCATCGTATGGAACATAATCACTACTACAAAATAAGATATACTAGATGTCTCATCATAGACGATTCATAGGAAACCGTCTGTACTACTATTATTATTATTATTATCACAGACGGTTTTACAAGAGTGACCGTTTGCCATCTGTGATGAGCCACTATCACAGACGGTTCATATTAACAACCGTCTGTGATAGTTCATAGATAGTTATTAACATGAACCGTTTGTGATAGTTGAAGACATCACAGACGGTTCGTATTAAAAACCATCTGTGATATTTTATAGATGGTTATTAACATGAACTGTCTATGATATTGCACACATCACATACATTTATTAATACGAATCATTTGTGATAGTTCACACACAGTTATTAACACAAACCATCTGTGATAGTTATGTATTACAGATGGTTTGTGATTGGATGTGTCTGGGATATGCCACGTTATTAATTAATACCAACTCAGACTGGTCTCGACAGATCTATCTTCATTGCATTGCATTGAAGGAGGCGGCCGGCTTGGGGATGCATTCCAATTGTAAATTTAGCTGCTTGTAGATCGATTTGTTGTAGCTTGGTGATTGGATAGCTAGATTTAGATCTAGCTTAATTGGTAGTTTGCTACAATTTAAGAATGGGTAAGTACTCCTAATTTAGTTCAACATGTTAATTCTTGCTTGATATATACTGCTTCATGAAGAGTACGTAGCTGGCTAGCTATTGTAACACCCCGCCCATCCTCTGGGCCTAGAGTGCTAACATCATTGCATAACAATACCATTTTTGAACAACTGTTAATCATTTTAAGCAAACTCTACTTTATTTATAAAGCAGCGACCACCTACACCATACCATTTTTAAGCAACTATTCTATCTTACTAGTGGAGTTAAACATACTAACAAAAGCTAATATGAGAAGTGTTGTAAGTACGTGAAGTTATTCATGTGCTACTCCCGCCCATGCATGACGTCCTCAACGGTCACATAAAAAACAACAAAGTAAGAGTGAGTTCAAAGACTCAGCAAGTACACAATAGAATGATAAACACTGCCCAATCATGTAAGTAATTTTACCAGCCATAACATATTCCACATACATTATCCAGTTCATATTTTCATTTCATTTTCCTACATTGTCATATCAATAGTGCGATGTAGCACTACTCTACATGCTCATTTGCTCATCTCATTGCATATACCGATATTGCCGAGTGAACACCCGTCGATGTTCACCCAAAATCTTGGGCCCACCCATATCGGCACAAGGGTCTCTCCACTCCTGTGGAGGCCTACCGAAGTAGGTCTTGCGGCATCCACCCAGTCGGATCCTAGTTCTCATTTCATCAGTGCACATGATGCGAATGCATATACCTATTGTCATTGTCATTCTCATCAGTATTATCATTGGTATGGTGGCATCACTGCTCACCTCGTTCCATTACCATTGTCATCATTAAATAAACATCATCATGTCATGTAAACACTGCAATTCCATATAAGCATTATCATATCACGTAAACATTGCATATTTCATAAACTCTACAGTCTACCGCTCTACCATGCACTTGCCTGTTAACCAAGCAGAGTGAAGCGACGTGTAGACGGCGTCGACTCAGGTCTTCCACCTAAACAAGCAGTTAATCTGACTCAACACATCATAACAAAACCAGTTCTTAAGCGAACAGCGACATCAATGATTCCTCCCACATGACCGGCCAAGCCAGATCCAACCGTCGGCCTACTGTTGGCTGCCTCCCCTTCGGCCACTCCACCCCCTCGCTCTTCGACTATGACAGTCTTCTCTATTCCCTCTACCTTATGCATTTTATTTTAGTTGCTATTTTGCCTTGCTCTAAACGTGCTTACACCCGATCTTGGGAATAACTACGGGCGTCACCACGATGGAACTTGGTGGGGAGACATGCGCCGGGGAGCATGTTCTCCTTTCCAAGGGCACACGGCAGTGCCCACAGGCTTGCTGCCAAGGGTGTAACGCTGTTAAGCTGTCTTGAGGGTGCTTGTGTGAGGGGACCTACTTGCCTTTGCCGAACTAACTAGAAAAGGGATGAGGCGACGGCGAGGGTCGAGGTTCCCGACGGTCGTGGATGTCCTAAGTCTTCATGACCATCGTCCTTGCTCCACCGTCGTCATCCTCATGCCACGGCCTTCGCCAGCTCCATGGGATCCTTTCCTCTCCCTCGCTCCATCTTCATCTTCCCTCCCTCATGGCTGGCCGGGTGGCTCTCAGTTGTGAGGTATAATGGGCTGATGTGAGGCTTGGCTTAATTGTTGGTTGGGCAGTCGGGAGTGGATTGCCTCCTCTGGTTTTGCTCTTGGTCTTGGCCAGCTCCCTGGGGGAGCTCTCTGTTGGGGGAGGTCTGATGGGGAGGAAAAATGACGATGGCAATGTGTTGGTTGGGCTTAAGTGAGGAGGTCACGGCTAGCCTCCTTCCCCCTAGAGTGTGCATTGCCATTTATGCCTTCCTTTACCCTTTCCCTAGTTATTATTTGCCATAAGGGCCTATTGGTCTAAAGGGCCTCTGCACTGTGCTTTGGGGTTCTTTTCTACTAGGGCAAGTAAATCAGAATTTCCCGCCGAATGATGAAAACCCAAAATGCAAGATGGTGCTGACCTGCACTGGACGGTCTGGGAGCCTCTATGAGCGACACTACACTCGGCATTTCTAAAGCCGATGGGTCTGACAGTAAAATTTTTCTTTATTTCTTTTATTCTCCCTTGGATTGTTTCATTTCTCGCTTTACTTTTCCTTTGCATTTTGGTGGTATTACAACTGTAGTAGCATTAATAATCCAATTTGACACTAATTTGTTACATGCATAGTGTAGATGGGCTGAAACTAGATGTATGTTGAGAACCGTGACTAAAGAGTACATTAATGGCATGTCTGCTTTTAGAAGAGCGGCCTATATTGAAGAGGATGAAATATATGTACTGTCCATGCATTGATTGCAATAATCTAAAGATGTTTACCAACTTAGCATAGATTGAAGCTCACTTGATTCGAAAGAGTTTAAAAAGGGGTGTACAAGTTGGACCAGTCACGGTGAAGAGAAGTTTATACAGGAAGGTGTCAAGGGAGACAATGATATGCTAGTTGTGGACTGTGTTTTCGATGAGGATAGATCGTATGATTACAATTTGGATTAGATGTTACGCAATGCAGAAGGAAACTATTGTGAGCGAGAGTTTGGTAAATTCGAGGGCTTGATGGAGGACCTGGAGAAACCTTTGTTCCCGGGCTGCAAGCCAGAAATCACAAGGTTGTCATCTATTCTTGAACTGCTAAAATTGAAGACAAGCAATGGTTGGTCCGATAAGAGTTTCACGGCATTGTTAGGTCTCCTAGCGAACATCCTTCAAGACAGAAATGTGTTATCAAGAATCACCTACCAAGCGAAGAATGTTCTTTGTCCATTGGAAATAGAAGTAGAAAGAATACATGCATGTTCGAATGATTGTATCCTCTACCGTAAAGAGTATACAAAATTATATGTTTGTGAGAGACCATGTGGAGGTGACCCGTATGTGTGATGAGTAATTGACGCGTGTTCGGGAAAGTTTGAGTTTGATTTGAGTGGTTCGAGCCAAGACGTTGCGTGGTGCAGTTGGCTTCAGTCGGACCTTGTCGAACTAGGTCGAACGTGCTTAGGTCGTTTATTTTTTCGCTTCGATCAGTTTGGGCTTTGAGTATTTCTTCTGGTGCTAATGTATGGTTATAATATTTTGAGCAGTGCTATGTGATTTATTTCTTGTCTGTGATGGCTGTAGGACATCGAGGCGAAGTCGTGGCGAGGCATGGGATGACCGGACTAGGCACAGGCGGTGCTGAGGTCGGAGCGGTCGGATGTGTCGAAGACGGCGAGAACTTGAGGTGGCTGCGAGGCTTGAAAGGCAAGGAATGAGGAAACTTCCCGGAAGGTGCAGGAGGGGTGTTTTGGTGAATACGCAAAGTTGCACTAAAGGAAATGGATTTGGTTAGAGTTAGTGGGTAAAGTGCAAAAGCTTAATGGGCAAAGCAAATGTGAACCCATTATGAAGGACTATAAATAGAGAGGTGCTCTCTAGTGCTATTGTGAGGTTTTAGAGAGATGGCTTGGGAGAGGAGTTAGAGGCTTTAGAGGAGTTGCTTTGTGCTTTAGTTGGTGTGGAGTGGTTGGGAGAAAGGGCAGAAATCTGTTGCCTCTTGTCTCTCTTGCATGTGTTGAGGAGATTGTATGAGTTCTTGATCTCTCAAGCATGTATGGGGACTTAGTGAGAGTGAGATTGAGAGAGAGATGAGCTGAGAAATCCCATGTAATCATTCCTCTCTTTGAATCAAGATGCATTGGATTTTAGGCTGAGTTGTTCTTTTCTTTCAGTTCGTTTTCGTGCTCCTGTTTTGCTCTTTGTTCTCTGCTGAAATGACCTAAATAGTGGCCAGTTTTTCTGGACTGTAATCCAAGTTTATTTGGTCTAAAAATCACAGCTGTTGTAGAGTGGCCCTCACCTAAGCCCTGCAGGCCTGTTAGAAGGTCGTAAGGCCCAAAATGGGATATGTGTAATGACATAAGTGCCCCTGAGAGGGATACTCAAATGTAAGGGTATTGCTGTAAAAACACTCCCCAAGCGGCCATATATATATATATATATATATATATATATATATATATATATATATATATATATATATATATATATATATATATATATATATATATCATACCAAACCATGGGAAACCCTAAGCACTTGCTCACCTAACTCTCCACTACCATACTCTCTCTCTGTTTGGTCTGTAACCACAACAATTGGCGCCGTCCCGTGGGGAGGACGAAGAGCAAGCCTCAAGATCTGAAGAAGGATGGCACCGAAGAAAGCTTCATCGTCGGCGACGAATAAGAAGGCGGGAGTGACGGAGTCTCGCGTCAACACCAGGGCTTCGGCGTTGGCAGCCGTGGGCGGGGACGGCGATGCGGGCGCGATGGCGGCGAACGCTGGCAGGCACACTACGACGATCGACCCCGCCACCGTTGTCGCGACGACCGACCCCGCCGCCGCTACCACGACGGTTGACACCGCCTCGCGTACGGTGGGAGGTCCCACCGCGGGCACGGCGGCAGCCATCGGCAACGCCGATCGAGTGGCCGGGAGCGACAGCGCGGGTGCCCATGTTGGCGCGGCCGTCGTCCCCCCGCCCAGCGCGGAAGCGACGAGCGGTCTCGGCGGCAGCATGGGCCTTGCCGTCGACTCCGACGTCCACCACGCCACCACGGCAGGCAATCCAGGAGTGCAACTGCTGGCGGCCCTCAACACGTTCCAGCGGGAGTTGGCGGATCTCCGCGGGGCCGTACGGGACAAGCAAGAGGCTCAAAGTCAGCAGACTCCGCCAACGGTCGCACTGGAGCCCACGCCAGAGCGGGCGAACAGTCGCGATGCCCCCATGTCTAGTCGCATCCTGCTGCGGCGTGTCGACCCAGAATCCCCACTCTCCGCGGGCATGCAGCAGGCGGCATGGCCGGAGGACTTCAAGTTCCCGAGCGCCATCGAGTCGTACAAGGGTGACACGGACCCACGGGAGTTCGTGCGCGTCTACGAGACCGCCATCGAAGCTGCCGATGGAGACGACACCACAAAGGCGAAGGGGCTCCCCCTCGCATTGCAGGGGGTGGCGCTCTCTCGGTTCTTCACCATCGAGCCAAATTTCATCTATGCGTGGGAGCAGATCCGCGACCAGCTCTACAACAACTTCCAAGGGAACTACGTCGAGCGCGTTGACGAGGATCATCTCTTCGCAGTCAAGCAAAAATCCTCAGAGAAACTCCGGGACTACTTCAAGCGCTTCGCGAAGGTACGCTGCCAAGTCAAGGACGTCAACGAAATGACCATCATCAATGCAGCAGTACAGGGTCTTCGCCCGGGCCGCTGGCCGAATACAATGCGCGGAAGCCAATCAAGACGGTGGCAAAGCTCTTCGACAAGATGGAGAAGTACGCCAGAGCGGAAGAGGACACGCGGCGGCGACAGGGTGATGACTCCGACACCAACCAGGTGGTGGATTCAGCGAAGAACGAAGGCTCGCCGAAGGAGGGCTCCTCGAAAGGCAAGCGCAAACAAGAGCCATCGAAGGACGCCCCCGGGCGCAAGGATGCCCAGCACAAGGAGTTGTCGGGCGACAAGCCCAAACGTGGTCAGCAAAAGTCTCGGAAAGCCCGTTATGTCTTTGACATCGAGGGCGGCTCCGAGGATAGCACCCCCGCTGGCCGCGGCGGCAGAGGACGCCGGGGCTAGGGGCGCGGTCGAGGTCGAGGTCGTGATGACAGAGGCCGCGGAGAATACGATGACCAGCACCATGGGCAGTGGTGCGAGGTCCATGGTCGTGGCAACCACGACACGCGCGCTTGTACCGCTATCGCAGCACTTCGACAAAGCGTCACCAGGGACAGGAACCTGGAGGCACGTCTGCCCGTCGTGGCCCACGTCCAACAACCCTTGGAAGTCCCCATGCGGATCCAGGATCAAGGGATGCAGCTCCAGGAGGGCCCCCTGCGGATTCAGGCTCACGTACAACAACCTCGGGAGGGCCTCCTACAGCTGCAAGCCCTGGAGGGAGCCCAGCGCAGGGTCATCAGTGTCATCTCCGGGGGCTCCTCGCTGGAGTTCGCCTCGGCGCGGCAGCGGAAGGCCTATGCGAGGAGGCTATACCACGTGGCGGCATACCCGACGCAGGCGCCGCCAGACTGGGCACAACATGAGATCACCTTCATGCCCGCTGACATCGAGGGCGTGGAGTTCCCCCACCAAGATCCCCTGTTCGTCCAGGTCGTCATCGCAGGATGCGACGTTAGGCGTGCTTTGGTCGATGGAGGAAGCTCCGCGAACATCTTGTTCGCAGCACCCTTCGACCAGATGGGGATCCCCCGAAGTCGGTTGGGCCCCTCGGGGATCCCACTGTAGGGCTTCGGAGGTCAGCCCCTGTGGGCGCTGGGCCAGATATGCCTGCAGGTCTCCTTTGGCCGAGGCGACAACGTGAGGAGCGAGGAGGTCACCTTCGACGTCGTCGACATCTTGTACCCTTACAACGCCATATTGGGGCGACCAACCCTAAACTGTTTCGGTGCAGTTCCACATCACGACTTCTTATGTATGAAGCTCCCCGAACCACGGGCCATCATCACCGTCCACGGCGACCAAGATATGGCTCGGCGCATAGAGCTCAGCACTAGGGGTCCGCACCACGAGGCCCAACGAAACACCTAGGCCAGGCGTGCAACGCGAGGATCCTCGCGGCTTTGGGAAGCACCTCGCCAGGCTCCCGCGCGGGTCGCTCCAGCAACAGAGGCTCCCACCGTGCACCGCCTCATCACTAGGGAAGCGATAGTTGCGGCCGTTCGCGCCATCCAGCGGTCAGTGGTCAGTACCTCGTCTTTTGTAATCGCTCACCCGCGCAAACGGGAATTCAATAAAGTTCACCGTTTGCAAAATTGTCTTCGTTTCCCGCAAAAAGACACGCGTTCGCGCGCGCACTTTCTATGAACAAAAACACGGGTGTGAGTATAAACAAAGACATGCGTTCGCGCGCGCACTCTCCGTGAACAAAAACACGGGTATGAGTATAAACAAAGACACGCGTTCGCGCGCGCACTCTCGTGAACAAAAACACGGGTATGAGTATAAACAAAGACACGCGTTCGCGCACGCACTCTCCGTGAACAAAAACACGGGTATGAGTATAAACAAAGACACGCGTTCGCACGCGCACTCTCCGTGCACAAAACCACGAGTATGAGTATAAACAAAGATGCGTGGGGGTTCGCCTCCGCACGCACTCTACGGAGTATAAATAAGACGTAGTGCTGAGGTCCGCCTCCGCACGCACTCTACGGATTATAAATAAGACGTAGCGCCGAGGTCCGCCTCCGCACGCACTCTACGGAGTATAAATAAGACGTAGCGCTGAGGTCAGCCTCTGCACGCACTCTATAGAGTATAAATAAGACGTGGCGCCGAGGTCCGCCTCCGCACGTACTCTACGGAGCATAAACAAGAAGCGGATTTCCCCGCGCACGTGTGGGCATTGCCCTCGCATATACTCTCCGGAGTATAAATAAGACGTGGTTGACATTCCCACGCACCTTGAGTCTTAATAAGATGCACTAGAGGCTGGCCTCCGCAGCGCACTATACCTCGCTCGCGCAACGTAAGTACAGCTCCGCTGCCACCACTTCGAAGGGTAGGGAACAGAGCGCGCATGTGCCTGCTTCGATTGGGCGCCGGCTCCGCTGCCACCACTTCGAAGGGTAGAGGACGGAGCGTGCGCGCGCCTACTTCGACTGGGTGCCAGCTCCGCTGCCACCACTTCGAAGGGTAGGGGACGGAGTGCGCGTGCACCTACTTCGACTAGGCGCCAGCTCCACTGCCACCACTTCGAAGGGCAGAGGATGGAGCGCTCGCACGTCTACGTTGATGTGCGTCTACTTCGATTAGGTGCCAGCTCCGCTACCACCACTTCGAAGAGTAGGGGACGGAGCGTACCCACGTACAGGAGAACACAGAGTATAGTCCACGAGTCTACCGGGGAACAGCGCGGTCATGAGGAATGATGAAGTCTATATTCATCACAAATGTTTACAAGGAGGCGCAGCGAGAGTATACAAGCATCCTCGGATGCGCGCAACCGCTACTCGGAAGGCTCCTCCTTAACGCGCGCCCGCGCCGGAACTTCGCCCGAAGAAGACTGGCCCGCCCAAAAATCCAGCAACTCCTCAGCCCTTCGCCAGCGTCGAAGGCACCGTCGAGTCATAAGTTTAGAAACTAGCAGCCGGTCCCGGTCGGGTAGTTGCTCAGGGCACGGAGGTACACAAATCAGAACATAGTGTGGGCAAACTCTACTTTATTCATAAAAGAAGGCATTTGTGTTACAACACACGCCAACACACAAGAACCCCGGCGTCACACTTGTGGGTTCGCGTTGCCCCCCGAGGCCTCAGCACCACCTTCGTCACGCCGAGGGACTTCATCCAGCCACAGGCCGAGGTTCCCCTCGTCGTACATGGTGCACCGCAGCTCGACCCTCGCCGCAGCCCCCCCCCCCCCGATGTACTCCCAGATCCTCTCGTGGAAAAACCGCACGACGCGGTGAACTGCGCGTACGGTGCTGGACATCACTCCGGCCCTGGCCGGCATCACCAGTCAAGGATTGGTTAGCCCATCGACGTGCTGACAGCCCTGGAGCTGCAGGAGCGCGCACACTAGGCACGACGTCACATAAGAGCAATGGTTGCCGAACGACGTCGCGGCGTTGCGTGCGAGGTTGGCCGCATCCCCAATCCGCCGAAGCATTCGCGACAGCTCCTCGGGCCCGAATTCGTGGGGTGGCACCTCGGCGATAAGGTCTTCGAGCGTGCCTTCCAGGGCCAGCATGGCATCTCGTGCAGCCACCGAGGCATCACCCACAGTCCGGTCCCGCTCCGCAAGAGACATGGTGAGTTGGCACTTCTCCTTCTCCAGTGCAGCGATCTGTTGGAGCAGGCCGTCCCGCTCCTCCGCAGCCTCTTGTCGCGCCACCTCTGTGGCTGACAACCGCACCGCGGCCACGAGTGCTTCAACGTACGACTTCGCCTCCGCGCACTCTGATTCCATGCTGCATATGCGGTCGTCCTTGGCGGAGTGCGTCCCCTCGGTTGCGCGCAGAGCCTCTTCGGCGGCCCACAACTGCCCCTTTAGTGCCCTCTACTCGCGGACGTAAGCCGCTTGCATCACCTGGGCCAGGACGAGGGTCTGCACGATGAAGTGGTCAGCAAACTTCTAAAGGCCAGATATAGTTACAAGGCCAGATACTCACTCTCACTCCCGACACCTCCAATGCGTCTCCAAGGCACTCTGCCCCATAGGTCAGCAGCGCCTGTTGATCAATGCTTGCGGCCGCGTCACTCGCGACCCCGCACCATGCTCCCAGCACCTCCGGTTGGGGGGTGAAGTCCGCTAAGCTCGGGCGCGCTCGCCCGCGGCGGCAGTTTTGGGAGCGCCAGACGCCCCCCTGAAAGGAACGTCCCCGCCCCCCGAGGACCGCCCGTCCTCCGGGATGTGTGCTGCTGAAAGATGGTGTGCCGGTTACAGTCCTACAAGAGTGACGCAAAGCTATGCCAAGCTATGCTAAGACAGTTTACCTTCAGTGGCAGCCGGTGGACTTCGCCGGTGCCCTCACCGAGCGAGCAACCAGACGCCGGTCTCGACCAATGTCGGCCCTAGGGGCTGGGGAGCCTCCGCGTCGGAGCCCAGCACTAGCCGGCCCCGAGCTTCTGCCGTCATGGCCTTAGCAGGCGCGGGGGAGGGGGGGGATGTCAGGCCTGGGGGCTTCGGCGTTAGAGTCGGAGTCCCATAAGCTCTCGATACGGCTCGCCGCGGTAAACCCTCTTGGCGCCCGGTAAGGAGGCGATCGTAGGCGTGGCCTCTTCGCCTTGGGGGAACGAGGCGGGGACCTCGCCTCGACAGGGTAGGGCTCCACCGCAGCCACGCTCGCGGGCGGGAGCTCCACTCTGGCAACCTTCCAGGGGGACAGCCCTGCCTCGGTAGCCATCGGGGGCGGGAGCCCCGTTCCACCAACCCCCGTGGAGGCCAGCTCCGACACCGTCACCACCACAGGCGAGGACTCCACCCTAGTGTCGACAGCGGATGTTGGACCCACCTCAGCGGCCATTGCGGGTGACGAAGCTTCCCCCTCCTGATCTTCCGTGGCGCACTTTTAGTCCCCGACACCTCCCGCAGACTCCTCACCTTCGCCCCTCGCGCCCATTTCCAAGTCTGAATCGTCGTACTTCGCCGAATCGGACTCAGTGTCTACCACATTAGCAGGAGGGACGGCGGCCACCGCGCCGGGCATGGCCGCAGAAGTCCGAGTCTTTCCACGAGCCGGCGCCCTTTTCCTTTTGCCACCGTCATCCCGATGGCGAGGTTGGCTCGGAGCCGGTGGGGCGCGCTCCGGCACGCGAAGACCCAGGGCCTCGTACATATGGTTTATCTGCCCCAACCTCGCCTCTGCGGTCGTAGCCGTGCGCAAGCCGTGCTCCCTGGCCGTGTACGGCCCGAGGAACATGCTCACCGTGCGTTCCGCTTCCTCTAGACCAATCCCTATAAGTGACAAAAGCCGAGGTTAGAAAGCAGCACAAGGGACGAGGGGAAGACAGCATGCTACTAAGACTTACGAAGATCGGAAGGCGTCGGTAGCGAGGACATGGACGAGTGGACATTATCATCCCGAAGCTTCCCAACTGTGAGGCGCCACTCATGGGCGAGCGGCGCCACGCCGTACATAACAAACTCCTCGGCGATGTCACGCATGTTGAAGCGGGCGGCAATCCCCATGAGCCTTCATGCCCTTCGCCTGTCCTCTTTGTTGATCGACACGCTGGGCGTGGTGTTGAACGCCATAGGCTGGCCCGTGCATTCGAGGCCGCTACCGCTCGGCACACGATGGTAAAATCACCGTCGCATCCAGTTAGGCTCCCACTTCGCTCGGGTTGAATTGGCCGGGAAGATCTTCCCGCACGATGACCGCAGGACGAAGTTGACGCTACCGAAGTTGGAGAACGTCCCATCTCCCCGCCCCTACGGCTGGCAGCGCGCATCGTGAAAATTGTGAACATTGAGGTGCTGGTCCAGCATGCCTCCATGCGTAAGCCCCAGCTGTACACAGCAAGGCGGGCCAGCTCCAGCCCGAAGGTCCGTAGCACATCGCCTACAATCATGGCGGATGGGCTGCGAAGCCCGGCTTCAAAGTATGCGACGAAGACGATCGCCTCCGACTTCTCCGGTCGCGGTTCCACCTCGTCGCTGGCAGGTAACCGTACCTCCCGACGGTCCGGTAGCTTCCCCTCGTGCAGCAGCGTGGGGATCGTCTCCTCCGTCACAAGCGTGGCACCCAAGACGTCGGAGCACGGGCCCTTCTTCTCCGTCGCCACCAACCATTTATCCACCGTCGCTGAACTACGCTTCTTGAGCGTGTACTTCACCTCCAGCGGTGACGACCGCCGAGAGATGGCGTTGTCACCGACCGCAGGGACAAGTTCTCCGCCGGACACCATCGCTATCTGAGACCTAGATGACGGTGAGGGGTGGCGCAGCGACTAAGGGGGCAAAGAGCAGAAAAGAGGAACCAAATGGTGTGCGGAGGAGGTGCAGATGCGGTACCCTAGGGGCTATTTAAAGCCCCTTCATCTCCCGCACCGTCGGTGAGTGTAACCGACGGGAGACGAATCGCTCACTTCCCCACGATCGAAGCCGGAGCGCCATAGCCGCCCACACGCGTCGCGCACGACCATAGTCCTTCAACGACCCAGCAGCGCACGACGCACCAATAGCATCCCACCACGTGTCCGCACCATCAGGAATAAGTGTAGGCTGCGGGACGTGGTGCACCACCCAACGGTGTCAGCATGGTTTTCGGGGCCGTCGATGCAGCAACGGCTAGACAGGGCCCGGCCAACTTCACCAGCAGCTATGCCGGAGTCTCCGCTTTAGTAGAGAGACACGGGCTTCAACTCCGGCCCCACCCCGCGAGGGGGCACTTTGCTACATCGCCCGTGCGGCAAGCCCTTAGACCTCCGGGATAGGCTTCGACCAAGCCAAGCAGCAGCATCGATGGCCACCTCGCCTCGAGATCCGACATCAAACCCCCCGCGCCCCCCACAACCGGGGAGCACGATTGCCGACCCACAACAAGCTTGGATGCGTTCTCAGAAATAGGCCACCTTTTGTTCAACAACACTCGTTGATGTTAGTGTCAGCACACGCAATCATCAAATGCAGACGAACAAAAGTACACCTACTTGTGAGAAGATGAACAGAGGAAGCCCATATTCGAGACCAAGGGACGCGACCGCTGGCAGGCCAACAAGCGCACGATGCACCGGCAGCATCCCGCCACACGTCCCGCCTCCCTAGGGAAAGGGCGAGCGACTGCAGCCGTGCGGTTGCTGACAGCCCACGATGCGCCAATTGTGGCCCGCCGTGTGTACCCTCCCGCGGGAATAGCGCGTACGGTGGCAGCAGCCTGTTCCTGGCAACGTAGGGGTCGGCGCGATTCTCGCTGCCATTAAGGCGCACTATAGGACGACGAAGTTGCATGCCATTGTCGGACCGGGTGGAGCCCCTCAGCCAACCCACACCCAGCGGACTCCGCGACGCAAGGATCGTCTCTGCTCCGACTCCAACTCTACCACACAAGGAACATACGGCCAAGGGTGGCCCGGGCAGCTAGGTCGACGCCGCGACAAGCACGCACCTCCGCCTTCGCGACAGCCTCAACTTCCGCCTTGTTACCAAGGGGCCCTGAGCCCACGACGCCGCGACAAGCACGTGCCCCCGCCTTCGCTGCGGCCTCAACTTCCGCCTCGTTACCGAGGGGCCCTGAGGGTGAGGACGACTTCAGCAATTCACCCAACGATGTGCCCTTGCGGAGAGGAAAAGATTATACCAAGCTGTCAACCCAACAGGCAATTCGGTAGTTCACATGCCGCAGGGACAGAGGGGGCCAAATGGCTCGACAACATGGCTTCGGCCCGTGAAGTCCTTCACCATGAGAGGCTCCTGTTGTAGGGGTGGCCCCACATAAGCCCAGCAGGCCTGTTAGAAGGTTGTCAGGCCCAAAATGGGATATGTGTAATGACATAAGTGCCCCTGAGAGTGATACTCAAATGTAAGGGTATTGCTGTAAAAACACTCCCTACTGCCTAGAACATCTTCTACCGAAGCACTCTTGCCGAATGCTCCCTGTGGTCTGAACTTCACCAACTGCAGTCCGAGTAGCTTCATTCCCTTTTTGGGGCTATTCATTTATTGCTCTCGGCTGTAGCTTTTCATGGTAGCAAGAATTATTTACTTTGAGACTTTACAGCCACAAGCCATTTTCAGATTTTTGTTCGGCCAAAGAATTGCAGCTCCCTGTGGTTCGGGTGTATTGGCAATTAAGTATTCAATTTTCCTATTTGGCTATATTAGCTTGACTCTCTGTTTGAAGATTAAGTCTTCAGTTTTTTGTTGTAGTAGCAATTTTATCTGCTTGCTGTTCGGCTTCTGCTAGTTGTCCTAAAATTACTTCTGCTAGTCAGTTTTGCTTTCATGCTTTCTTGTTGTCAGTCCGGCTGCTTCTTTTTGGCAGCAAGATTTGGAACCATCTCTTTTGTTTCCTGTTTTTAGCAAGCAATTTCAGCATTCACTTTTCGGTCTTTGGCAGTGTTTGTTCACTTCTTGGCTACAGTCAATAGTTTCAGTTTTCGGTCTTTCTCTTGCAGTTCGTAGTTTCAGTTTTTGGTCATTTCCTTGCTGTAGTTGGTCCTTCGGCCAAAGTTCTATTTTCGATTGATTTTCTTTGTGTCAGTCATTCGGTTTTGTCCCGTCCTTTCAGTAACCAACAAAATTGCTCTTGGCCTCCAATGAGAAACTCTTTTTGATCTTCATAGCTGCAATAGCTATCAGAGTCGAGATTGTTGTGGATACTTCGGGGCGATTTTTAAAAGGCACCATTCACCCCCCCTCTGTTGCCTTTTCCGGTCCTTCAATTGGTATCAGAGCTGGTTAGCTCTTCCTCGTAGATCTTAACCGGTCTCTAGAGCCATGGCAACGGACAAGTACTCGACCAAGCCCCCGATCTTCGATGGGATCAACTATCCCTTCTGGAAGAGTCGGATGGAGACCTACATCCAGGCTCAGGGCTACGCCATCTGGCGGAAGGTCAAGGTCCGGTATGTTGTTCTTGCCAATGAGAACATCAATGCCAGAAACATGGCTGATGTTGAGGCGAATGCAAAGGCAACGAACATCATAATCCAGGGTTTGAGCCGAAGCAAGTTTGATCGCATCTCTCATCTGACATCAGCCTTCGACATCTGGGTCTCCCTCAATACATACCATGAGGGCACCACCTAGATCAAGACAGTTCGACAGGACCAGTTCAAGCGAGATTACAACAAGTTTCAAATGCTCACTGGTGAGTCCCTCGATGAGTGATTTGCGCGTTTCCGCAAGATTTTGAGCAACCTCCGAGCGGTCGGTCCCACATACCCCGACTCAGAAAATGCTCGATAGATGCTCGCAGCTCTTGATTTGCGTGTTTGGGAGATGAAGGTGACTACCATCAAGGACACCACCGATCTCTCGACCCTAACTCTTGACGCGTTGTACTCACGCCTCAAGACTCATGAGATTGACATAGTCTCTCGTAGGTCGAAGTGCAGTCGATGGCCTTAGTTACCGATCCCAGTCTAGTTTCTGGACCTTCTTCCGAGTCGATTTGTGGATGATCAGTTAGAGCAGCTACCAGAGGACCAGTTAGCCTTCTAGCCAGAAAGTTTTCCCACGTGTACAAGAGGGTGAGGGATCGGAAGAGGAGTGGTCCGATTATTTGCTTCGAGTGTGGTGGCCCCAACCACATTCGGGCGAATTGCCCCAAGCTGGGGAAGGGAAAGAACGACTACGGTGGCGTGAGCAAGAATGACTACATCGACAAGAACCGCAACAAGAAGCCCCCGGGTCATGCTCAAGGCAAGAAGAAGTTCCGCAACCTTGGCAAAGCCAAGAAGCTCTTTCATCGCGTCCTCACCGCCTTCGACGACCTCGACCTCAGCGAGGTGGAGGGATGGAGCGACGACGATGGGACGGGCGATCAAGAACCCAAGGATGGCGATGACTTCTCTGGCATGTGCTTCATGGCCCTTGAGGGCAAGATCAGCGACAGTGAGCTCTATTCTGACTCCGACGAGGTATACCTCTCTTACGACCAGCTTAATGATGCCTTTCTTAAGCTAGGTAAATTTCATGCTAGATCTAGAGCTAGGTGTAGCGACGTAGAGAAGGAAGTAGAGAGCTTGTCACGAGAGCTTACTTCACTTAGATCTGCTCCCTCCCATGACGATTGTGATGTATGTACTGCTTTGCTCGGAGACTTGGAGAAGCTAAGGACCTCTCATGATAGTGTGATTTTTGATCTCGACATGCTTAAGGTGGAGAATGTTAGTCTGCTTGCTGAACTAGAGATGACTAGGGTAGCTTCTCTTTCATCTACTGTTGAGACTACTTCTTGCACCTCATGTGAGGTTAAGGACAATGCTTTTAGAGGTCTTTACACCATGCTTATTGATCTGCCTGAAAATTGTGAAAATTGTAATAACTTGAAGATCAACTTAAGGAAGGCAGATCATAAGATTGCTGAGTTACATGGTTTGCTTGAGCCAATTGCTTCATGTATGAACTGTCCTAAATTAACTGCTGAACTTGAATCTGTCTCAAAATAGTTTCAAGAAATGATTGACCACAACAAAAAGATGGCTCAATATGCTTCTAAGGACCCTGTTAAATCACCATGCAATAACTATGAAAAACTAAAATCTGAGTTGATTGCTTTAGATGATAAATGTGTGAAGCTAACTAAGGACCTTCTAGAGAAGTCACAATCTCCTTGTAATGTGTGTGCTGATGTGGAAGAGAAGCCCAAGGGTAAGGTAGAGATGCTTAGCGACATGAACCAAATGGCTAGCAGTAGGACTGTCCCTTCTGAGTCGGTTGTGCATGCACAAGCCATTCGCTCTTCTGCTAATGGTTCTCCTTCTACTCCCTTACCTTCTACTGTCTCTTCTTCCCCCTGCTCTTCTTGCACCTCTCTCTTTCGGGAGTGTCAGTATCTTATGAACACTCTCGAGAGATTTGTAGGAGGCAAGAAGAAGCTAAATCTTATTCTAGACCAATCTAACATTTGCAAATTTAATCAAGGTCTAGGATACGATTTCTATGAGGACATGAGGAAGCATCCACCTGCTATTCTTAGACCCATAGCAGTAGGTGTGATCGAGATTGAGCCCAGTACTAAGAAAGTTCAATTCAAGTCAGCGGGCTTTGTCCAAGGGATTTCTGACAGCAAGGTGATTCCACCTGTTGCTTCTGCCTCATAGAAGGCGAAACCTCATCATGCTACTTCTACCTCTCACAGGTGAAGTATCATTGCACCTTTTGTCAGAAGGATGGGAACTTGATCGAGCGATGCTTCAGGCGCGCCAAGATCGCGCAGAGAGACCATGTTGCAGCTCTTAGGCGTATTCAGGGTCAGCCCCAGACCTTGAGTGCACCTAAGACCAACACGAGGTCGAGAGTTGTTCCAGCTGATGGGTTTGGGCAGCATCGAGGACTTGGCTTTTCTGGTTTTACTGATTTTCGTCCTCGACATGCCTTTGGTCGTGACTTCTGCCGTTCTGAGGGTAGATCTCATTTTCCTCGTCGAGATGGCTACCCGCGGCGCGATCAGCATGTTGCCGGTGCTCCGACTCGCTCTCCCATAGCAGTCGAACCCAGCAACAGCTTCAGGTCTGCACATAGACCTTCTGCTTCTTTGAGTGACAGAGAGCGTAGGGTAGTTGAAGGTCAGTCGTGTTTGACTACTTCTGCTGCTCGACGTGTTACTCAGTATTGGGTGCCAAAATCACTCTTGATTTATCCCAGTACTGAGTCTTTACTCTCTGTTTGACTCAGGTTTGCCGGGCAGGGAAGGGAGAGGTTTGGCTCATAGACTCCGGGTGTTCACGACACATGACCGGAGACTCTCGTTGGTTCTCTTCCTAAGCCCGTGCTCCAGGTGATGAGACGATCACCTTCGGAGATGCTTCGTCTGGGCGCGTCATTGCCAAAGGTACAATGTGCGTTAATGAGTCCTTCATTTTAAAAGATACCTTGGTTAGTAAGCTGCAGTATAATTTGCTTTCTGTTTCTCAGCTTACCGATGACGGTTTTGAGGTGAGCTTTAAGAAAAACGCTTGCAAAATTCTTGAATCTTCGGGTAGTCTGGTTTGCAGGATTTCTCGTTATGGGTAGTCTTCTGGTGATCCTCTCCGGTGGTTAGTTGCTTCTAAGTCCTGTGATCTTACTTTCTGGCATAGGAGACTTGGTCATATTGGATTTGACCATTTGACCCGAGTTAGCGGCCATGATCTCATTCGTGGTCTGCTTAAACTCAAGATGGTCAAAGATCTTGTTTGCGCTCCATGCCAGCACGGCAAGATGGTTGCCGCTTCTCATCCTCCGGTCACAGTGACCATGATCGATACACCGGGACAGCTGCTCCACATGGACACAGTTGGACCAGCTCGAGTGCAGTCAGTAGGAGGGAAGTGGTATGTTCTTGTCGTGCTCGATGACTTCTCGAGGTACTCTTGGGTGTTTTTTTAGTCTCGAAGGATGAGACATTTACACATTTTTGAGATCTTTTCAGTAGGCTTTCTGTTGAGCTCTCGGGTGCCTTACGAGCGATCCGCAGTGACAATGGCACGGAGTTCAAGAATTCCTACTTTGAGAGGTTCTGCGATGAGACAGGTGTAGAGCACAGTTCTCTTCTCCGCACGTCCCACAGCAGAATGGCGTCGTGGAGAGGAAGAACCGTACCTTGGTCGAGATGGCCAGGACGATGCTTGATGAGTATTCTACACCTAGAAAGTTTTGGGCTGAAGCTATAGCGACCGCATGCCATGTTTCGAATAGAGTTTTCTTTAGGCACACTTGCATCGCACTTCCTATGAGTTGAGATACGGGCAAAAGCCCAGTGTCTCGCATTTTCGTGTGTGTTGGTTGCAAGTGTTTCATTCTGAAGTCCGGGAATCTAGACAAGTTCGAGTCACGAACTTGTGATGGTATCTTTCTAGGTTACTCGACTTCTTTGCGGGCATATAGGGTCTGGAACTGCGAGTCTAGTAAAATGGTAGAGACCTGTGAGGTGACCTTCGACGAGGCCAGTCCAGGGACTAGGCCCGATATCTCAGGTTCTTTAGAGCAGTCCGAGACCATCTTTGTGGACAATGAGGAGGATGGAGATGAGGGTTGTCTACCCGATCCAGTTCCTCATCCTCCCCTTGAGGTGCCTTCTTCCACTGCACCTCCAGGTGATCAGCCCATGCCTTCTGCTTCCTCTGGAGCTAGCGGCTCTGTTCCTACCTCGTCAGCTCATGAGGTAGAGGCCACTTCTTCTTCTCATCCAGGACCTCCTCGACATATCCAAAAAGACCATCCTTCCGAGCAATTAATTGGAGACCTCTTTGAGCGAGTCACACGGTCAAAGTCTGGCATGTCTCATTTCTGTCTCCATTATGCCTTTGTTGCCTCATTCGAGCCCAAGAACGTGTGTCATGCTCTTTCTGATGAGTCTTGGGTCAATGCTATGTATGAGGAGTTAGAAAATTTTGAGAGAAACAAGGTCTGGTCGCTTGTTGAGCCCCCTCGAGGTCACAATATCATTGGGACTAAGTGGGTGTTCAAGAACAAGCAGAGTGAGGATGGGGTTGTCATTCGAAACAAGGCTAGACTGGTAGCTCAGGGCTTTTCCCAGGTTGAGGGTCTAGATTTTGAGGAGACCTTTGCCCCTATAGCTAGACTTGATGCCATTAGAATCCTGCTTGCTTTTGCGGCTTCTAAGGGTTTCAAGCTTTACCAGATGGATGTCAAGAGTGCCTTCCTCAATGGCTTCCTTGAGGAAGAGGTCTATGTGAGACAGCCTCTAGGTTTCGAGAACCCCAAATACCCAAACCATGTCTACAAGCTTTCCAAAGCCTTGTATGGACTTAAGCAGGCCCCTAGAGCTTGGTATGAGAGGCTTAAGTCCTATTTGTTGAGCCATGGTTTTGAGATGGGTAAAGTGGATAAGACCTTGTTCATTCGTAGGCATGGCACTGACCTTCTGCTCGTCTAGATTTATGTGGATGACATCATCTTTGGTGGCTCCTCTCATGATCTTGTTTCACAGTTCTCGGATGTCATGAGCACCGAGTTTGAGATGAGCATGATGGGTGAGTTGACCTTCTTCCTTGGCTTCCAGATCAAGTAGACTCGGGAGGGTACTTTCTTGCATCAGGGCAAGTACACTCGTGACCTCCTGAGACGCTTTGACATGAGTGATGGTAAGCCCGTGTCAACTCCCACGGCATCCATAGCTTCACTTGACCCAGATGAGGATGGCGAGCCAGTTGATCAGAAGGAGTATCGCAACATGATTGGCTCCCTCTTGTACCTCATTGCCTCGAGGCCGGACATACATTTCTCTGTGTGTCTGTGTGCTCGCTTTCAGGCTTCTCCTCGCGTATCTCACCGTCAGGCGATAAAGTGCATTCTTCGGTACCTTCGAGCTACCATTGACTATGGTATCTGGTACTCTTCCTCATCCTGTCTTTCCCTTAGAGCCTACTCGGATGCAGACTTTGCTGGCTGTAGGCTAGATAGGAAGAGCACTTCTGGCACCTGCCAGTTCATTGGCACTTCTCTCGTTTCCTGGTCTTCGAGGAAGCAGTCCGGAGTTGCACAGTCCACCGCAGAGGCCGAGTACGTTGCAGCCAGGTACTTTGGATGGTCTCGACCCTGCGAGACTTTGCGTTAGCTATAGATAGTGTTCCACTCTTTTGTGATAACACTTCTGCCATTAACATTGCTAAGAACCCAGTGCAGCATTCTCGGACCAAGCACATTGATATCAGATATCACTTCCTTCGAGACCATGTGGAGAAGGGTGACATAGTGCTCCAGTTTGTGGAGAGTGACCACCAGTTGGCTGATATCTTTACCAAGCCTTTGGATAGCTCTAGGTTTTCAGCCTTGCGGGGAGAGCATGGGGTGGTGTGTCCTTATGGACTGATGTGAGGGGGAGCTTTGCGCTTTACCATTTTACTCTATTTATTATGCTCCGGCTCCTTTCTGTTGCATTGCATGCGGGTGCATTTGGGTTAGTCCTCCTAGCATAGATTAGAGTGTTTCTCTCGTCTAGTTGCTTAGACTTCTTTCTCTCATCTTGTGATTCTAGGATGCTGCTTATTAGATGTTTCTCTTCTCACTAGGTTGAGCTCACTCACTTCTTATAGGTTCTAGCAAGGGTTGGCCCACCCTTGGGTAGACAGGGTACGTGTTTGCTCCTTAGTACGTTAGATGATCAGTTGATAGTCCTAGAGTCATATGGGGTAGATGAGAGTTAGTCTGAGCCATAGTATCCTCTATATCTTGTCTATGCTTTAAGGACTGCCCTTTTCTATTTTTATTTCCAGCTTCTCAGTTTTATTGCTTTGGTTCAGGGGGAGTTCATTTGGGAGCTTCTAGATCTTAATAGTGTCATAACTCAACTTGAACTAAAGTTGCATCACATGGTGAGGGGGAGCTGGATTTTCTTGCATTTCAGCATTCTGTATTGTAATATAACTTACATGGAGCCTTGATTATTATCCGTTTATGACATGTTTACAACGCATTACATCTTGCCATGATCTGTGCTTAATTGCTAAATTTATCATGACTTTGTATGTGTAGTATAGTCTTTGCCATTATAGGTTGATTACTAATGCACAACTTGAATTAATTCATGTCATGTTAGCTCTTGAGACTAGTCTATCTGTAGTTATCCGTTTATGATTCATGCCATGTCAAATAGGCTGAGTTGAGTCTTGAATCTTTATTGAGCTTTAGATTGAGATATACTAGTTTCTTGATGAAGCATGAGTTCGTACAACCTTTTAAGTAAGCAAAAAGATCTCTTTTGTGCAAAAAAACTGATCTCACCTATTCTTTCTCATGAGACGGCTTGCCATTGCACTAGGCATGAACTCAGGGGGAGTTTTGGTTGACCAAGACTATCTTCTTAAGCTTCTCGCTTGGAGTGGTCGCATAAGGCTTGAGATCTAGCACATGTCTAAACAAAAGTTTGGTTGGAAACGACCATAAGATTTCTAAAGAAAAATATGTCAATTGTGCTAAGTTTGCTTAATTACACAATGATCAAGTACTTAAACAAATGTCTCATTCTTGAACTTATAGCACTCTAAATTGACTCAATACTAGCTTCTTGGTTCCACTTAGACTATTGACATGGCCTGCATCATCTTTGGATACCTTTAGCTAGATTATAATCATGGTTGACTTGACATGCTAAGAAATTCGACTAATTTTCAGATTATGACTTATTTGGCTTAGCTTGTCTATATATGTTTTGTCATGATCTTGATAGCATTCTTATATATTATGGCTTGGTGTAATACTCAAATGGTCACTTTGGATAATCTTCATGTCTCTAAATGCTTAAAATAAACAAACTTCAGCCAGTTCATCCAACACCATGCATTATTCTCTCTTTTGCATTCTTGATGATTTTATTGCCAAAAGGGGGAGAATAGCGGAGAAAAAGCCATTTGAGAACTTTCTGGAACTTTGGAGAACAATTTGCTATTTCTGTTTTTGCTCTAGTGTTCCTTTTGTCGACATGGTCATAAGCTTCCTTGATTTTCTTTAGACCATGTTTGACTTTCCTTCAATTTCAAACTCAACTTTACGCTTTTTCTGGGTTTGTCAATATACTCCTCAAGGGGGAGAGTGAGAGACCATGTGGAGGTGACCCCGTATATGTGATGAGTAATTGATGCATGTTCGGGAAAGTTTGAGTTTGATTTGAGTGGTTCGAGCCAAGACGTTGCGTGGTGCAGTTGGCTTCGGTCAGACCTTGTCGAACTAGGTCGAATGTGCTTAGGTTGTTTATTTTTTCGCTTCGATCAGTTTGGGCTTTGAGTATTTCTTCTGGTGCTAATGTATGGTTATAATATTTCGAGCAGTGTTATGTGATTTGTTTCTTGTCTGTGATGGCTGCAGGACATCGAGGCGGAGTCGTGGCGAGGCACGGGATGACCGGACTAGGCACATGCGGTGCTGAGGTCGGAGCGGTCGGATGTGTCGAAGACGGCGAGCACTTGAGGTGGCTGCGAGGCTTGGAAGACAAGGAATGAGGAAACTTCCCGGAAGGTGCAGGAGGGGCATTTTGGTGAATACGCAAAGCTGCACTAAAGGAAGTGGATTTGGTTAGAGTTAGTGGGTAAAACGCAAAAGCTTATTGGGCAAAGCAAATGTGAAATCATTATGAAGGACTATAAATAGGGAGGTGCTCTCTAGTGCTATTGTGAGGTTTTAGAGAGATGGCTTGGGAGAGGAGTTAGAGGCTTTAGAGGAGTTGCTTTGTGCTTTAGTTGGTGTGGAGTTGTTGGGAGAAAGGGCAGAAATCTGTTGCCTCTTGTCTCTCCTGCATGTGTTGAGGAGATAGTATGAGTTCTTGATCTCTCAAGCATGTGTGGGGACTTAGTGAGAGTGAGATTGAGATGAGCCGAGAAATCCCATGTAATCATTCCTCTCTTTGAATCAAGATGCAGTGGATTTTAGGCTGAGTTGTTCTTTTCTTTCAGTTCGTTTTCGTGCTCCCGTTTTGCTCTTTCTTCTCTGCTGAAATGACCTGAATAGTGGCCAGTTTTTCTGGACTGTAATCCAAGTTTATTTGGTCTGAAAATCGCAGCATCTGCCTGGCTATTTCTTTGTGTTTTCAGTCCTGTAGTATTCTCTGTACCAAGTAATGGATATTTGCTGTTTTCAGCTGCTAAGTACCTTTGGTACTATCTCTGGGAGCTGTACCTTGGTTCGTGGCTTTTCTTTTCTGTTCTCTGTTGTTCCCTACTGCCAAGAACATCTTCTACCGAAGCACTCTTGCCGAATGCTCCCTGCGGTCTGAACTTCACCACCTGCAGTTCGAGTAGCTTCATTCCCTTTTTGGGGCTGTTCATTTATTGCTCTCGGCTGTAGCTTTTCATGGCAGCAAGAATTATTTACTTTGAGACTTTACAGCCGCAAGCCATTTTCAGATTTTTGTTCGGCCAAACAATTGCAGCTTCCTGTGGTTCGGGTGTATTGGCAATTAAGTATTCAATTTTCCTATTCGGCTGTATTAGCTTGACTCTCTATTTGAAGATTAAGTCTTCAGTTTTTTGTTGTAGTAGCAGCTTTATCTGCTTGCTGTTCGGCTACTGCTAGTTGTCCTAAAATTACTTCTGCTAGTCAGTTTTGCTTTCATGCTTTCTTGTTGTCAGTCCGGCTGCTTCTTTTTGGCAGCAAGATTTGGAACCATCTCTTTTGTTTCCTGTTTTTAGCAAGCAATTTCAGCATTCACTTTTCGGTCTTTGATAGTGTTTGTTCACTTCTTGGCTACAGTCAATAGTTTCAGTTTTCGGTCTTTCTCTTGCAGTTTGTAGTTTCAGTTTTTGGTCATTTCCTTGCTGCAGCTGGTCCTTCGGCCAAAGTTCTATTTTCGATTGATTTTCTTTGTGTCGATGATTCGGTTTTGTCCCGTCCTTTCAGTAACCAACAAAATTGCTCTTGGCCTCCAGTGAGAAAATCTTTCTAATCATCATAGTTGCAATAGCTATCGGAGTCGAGATTGTTGTGGATACTTCGGGGGCTATTTTTAAAAGGCACCATTCACCCCCCTCTGTTGCTATTTCCGGTCCTTCAGTTTGTCCGGTGTGCAAATCATCCCGATACAAGTGTAAGAATGACTCTGATAATGGCGAAGGCATCGAAGTGAAGCAAGGACCTCCTAATAAGATGTTGTGGTGTCTACCTATAATTCCCTATTTGAAGCGTTTATTCGCGTACCGAAAGGATGCAAGATTGCTACGTTGGCACTCGGAGGAGCATAAGAAAAATAAAATGATAAGACACATTGCTGATTCTGCCCAGTGGAGGAACATCAATAGGATGTTTGTAGACTTTGTAGCAGAACCGAGGAATATAAGGTTTGGGTTGAGTACAAATGGAATGAATCCTATCATAACATGAGTAGCCAATATAGCACCTGGCCCGTGAATGTATGCATGTACAACCTTCCTCCTTGGTTGTGTATGAAGCGGAAGTATATTTTGATGTTACTACTTATCTAAGGGCCGAAGCAACCTGGGAACGATATTGATATGTATCTAGCACCATTGGTGGAAGATCTTGGGACACTATGGAACGAAGAGGTACAAGTGTGGGATGCAGACAAACAAGAGAACTTCACTCTGCACGCCATATTGTTCTGCACTATCAATGATTTTTCTGCCCTTGGTAACCTGTCGGGATTGAGTACGAAAGGAGCAAAAGCCTGTCCACACTGCTTAGATTATACCGAGAGTGTGTGGTTGAGCAACTCTTGTAAAACTATGTACATGCGTCACCGTAGGTTCCTTCCATGGTATCACCCATAGTGCAAGATGAAGAAACAATTTGACTGAAAAAAGAGGATGACTCAGCACCAAGGCCTTTTAGTGGGAAACAGGTCTATGATATGGTCATGGATATCGATGTTGTACATGGAAAGGGACGTAAGTTGAGGACCCGTCAGAAGAACATGTGAAAGAAGAGGTCAGTATTTTGGAACTTGCCTTACTGGGAGCACTTAGAAGTTTACAATTGTATCATGTCATGCACATAGAGAAGAACGTATGTGATAACTTAATTGGTCTCTTACTGAACATTCATGACAAAACAAAGGATAGTGTCAACGCAGGCATAACTTGGTCGCTATGAACATCAGGACTGAGTTGGCACTGATAGAGACCGATAAAAGCCGAATGTACCTTCCCTCAGCTTGTTATACTCTGTCAAAGTCTAAGAGAACTGAACTGTGTCAGTGCTTGCATGGTGTAAAAGTTCCGTTTGGTTACTCTACCAGAATGAAGAAACTTGTTTCCACGCAAGATTTGAAATTAATTGGCATGAAGTCCCATGATTGTTATATGCTAATGACACAATTGCTTCCTGTTACAATCAAAAGTATTTTGCTGAACTAGTGACAATCATGAGGATTTCCCGGGGCTCTTAAGGGCTGTCAGTGGCTGTGTAGGCGAGGCGTACGGGTGTTCATGAGCCTGCAGAGACGTGGCAATGGGGATATGTCCAGGCGAGTGAAGAATGAAGTGGGAGAGGTACTGATAAGTCGATTGTGGAGATCTCGACGTTGATGATCCAAAGGCTCCGACCAAAAACAGATCGAACCCCTCGCAATCACTACACCACTGCTCTGTTGGTTATCAACCGTGCCGAACACGATTGACCTCGCCAAGAAGGCTATCTCCTGCAAGCGAATCGAGAACACAAGCAAGAGAGTACAGGATGCAATCTGAAATTGCGAATAAATATTAAGTTCACAAGTTGGGGTCTCACAAACCGATGAACGGCGAAACTGTTCAAAGACAGATTAATCTAAGCAAAACCAAGAAAAATTAAAGGGGTGCGGCCTCCTTAAATAGGGGAGGGGAAAGCCGCACTTATCTAATGACATGGGATATGGTACTATTCACGATTACTGTTCACGCGCCCATGCTACTGTTCACGTGAACAGTACCGGCCCAAATAGCCCAAGTTACAAGGCCTTCGGCCCACTTTGACTCGGACTGGAAAAGTGATGTGACTTATTTCACAGTTTCTGATCTGCTCGGATAGAGTTTGGAGGTGAAACAAAATCCATCTGAAAGTAGACTCCAAGAGCTTTCCAACGAGTACTCACGGGCCCTGAGAAGCCTTCTGGATCAAAAGTTATGGCCCTTTGAAATTGGCCTGTCAAGCTGAATCCGAATTGATCTGGAGGCCGAATTGGATTCCAAAACCTGTCCAACTTGAACCCTTGCTTCAATTGGTTCCAAAGTGGTGTGGTGCTACAAATATATATTTTCATCATTAGGTAGCATCATATTCTCATTTAAAATGTGTTGAAGTTGAAGAAACGAATTCACCTTTAGTTCAATCTTGATATTGACCGCTATGGTCGTATGTGTTGGTGGCGCGGTCACATCATCCTCCCCTTCTTGACAGAAAACCGTCCTCGGTTTTAACATAGGTGTAGCATCACGTATTGCATGATCTTGATCATAAATCTTGGTACATTTTAACAAACGCAATAAACTCTCATTATGTAATATCATAAGTTCTTTATCAAATAAAGTAAAATCTCTTTGAAACGAGCTCACCTCATAATTTAAGTGATGTGTAGGAGCTCTTGTAATTGGAACAACAAGTATAGCAAATATGGTTGTATCCATAGGGTACATGTTCTTATCATCCTCCCCTTCTTGCAAACAAAGCCGTCCTCGGCTTTTGATAAGCTGAAAAAATGGTAACAAAGAAGCCAAGGTGTATGCATGGTAAATGTATATGTCATCCGTTTTAACCGTTCTTCGTTGTTGCACAATTAATGTTATAAAACAGCAATGATCATAAAAGCTCGTTGTATTATTAACCCAAGAGTAATCATATATGTTAATGAGCAGTTCAAAATTTCTCACACAGTAATTATTGCAACTTGTTTTGCAAATGTAAGTGAAGAATTTATGCAATTCAAATCTTTGAATTTGTAAACTTGTAGTGGTGGCACATATGGGCAAAACTACAACTTTTGGAATCAAGCAAAGTTCATCTATATAATCATATCTCAATCGAACAATAGCAAATTCATCTAGTAAGAGTGAAGAGCTTTGTATGTTCGGCCATAATTCATCATCTTTATTCAGATTGTCTATACTAGATGGTGCAAAAAGAGATGAACACATAGGCATTGAATGAGTACTAAATTTTACTTCCCTCTCACATTCAACATGATTCAGCATACAAGAATTGTTGTCCCAAACAACAAGTTTCAATTCATCTATGTGATCGCAAGTTATGCATATTCGATATACAAGAAATTGATTTTCCACACCATAATCTCCAATCAAATTAAACTTATATCCAGGGGTGTAGGTACTAAATAAGAATTTCAAACATGCAAGTTCAGAAACTTTCTCCATAGCATGTGATAATTTCATAGGTAGATCCAACATGATGTAACACAATGAATTAGCAGGAGAAATTCTAGTCAAAACTTCTTTATGTGTTATTAATTCAACATGTGCAAAATTATGAGAATTTAGATTAGCACATGGTTCATTTAAGTCAACACAAGGAATATCAAAAGATGGCACTACAGCAGGTATATACTCATAAGGTTGCTTTATGTCTTGTTGTAGCACCAAATCAATACCGTGAGCGATGATAGCATCATGTTCTTTACCTTTTTGGCTCTCCTCAGATGATGTAAGTACATCCATCTCCTTATCTTCATTCTCAACCAATGGGGTCAGTGATTCAATCAGCTCATGCTCCTCTTTGACATGGTTCTCAACTACCTGCAAGTTGTTAGTAACAGAAAATGGCACAAACACAGGTTTGTTCTCATGATCATCACCATTACCTGCAAGGTTAGCTGCAAGAGCATATTCATCCTCAGCATCACTAGCACTTACATAACCACCATCTTCTGTCGTAATGTACGCCCGCTGACTTGTGCAATCTCTCATGACGTGGCCCATCCCTTTACAACAGTGGCACACAATGCCCGTCGTACGGCCCGTGGAAGCAACCAATGAAGAGCTCTTTGCTGGTGCTTGCACACTAGTAGATTTGCTTGTCTCGGGTGTGCGTGATGGTGGCGGCGGTGCTGTTGAACGCGCCCTACTCACAGAGGGGGCAGCAGCTCGACAAATAGGAGGTGGGGCTATCTTGGCTCGCCCAGGCGTTGATCTCGATGTAGACGTACCTCCAAAGTTGCTCCTTGTCCTTTGTTGCGTACCCTGCAATTCTTTTTCTGCAAGCATAGCAAGCTGGAACAACTGGTTGACAGTAGTAAAATCTTTATAATAAACAATGTCCTGAATTTCACGCCGTAAACCCCCGTAAAAACGACAAATCTTATCCTCCGTTTCCTCAACAACCCCACAACGCACCATACCCTTTTGAAGCTCAGCATAATAGTCCTGAACAGAACTATCACCTTGTTCTAAGCACTGCAGTTTCTTATGCATTTCATGTTTAAAAGCAGGAGGAACAAATCTAGCACGCATAGCTTCTTTTAACCGCTCCCATGTATCAGGTTGTAAGCGCATGGTACCCAGATCATTCCACCAGATAATAGCAAAGTCCTTAAACTCACTAGTAGCTTGTCTAACTCTATATTGCTCAGGAACCAAGTGAGAATTAAACTTCTGCTCTACCGTCATCTCCCAGTCAAGATATATTTCAGCATCATAAAGACCAGAAAAAGATGGAATGGTAAATTTGACTTTAGCAAAAGGGTCATGATTAGAACGATCATTGTGGTGCTGAAAATTATTACCTCCCATACTGTGAAGGTTTTGATGTAGGCGGTGTCGTGGGCGTGCATCTTGGGCAGCAAATGAAGCACTGGCGTCGCGGTTTTGTCTCTCATTATCATCTTCCTCCTTACGATCTTGGCCCGCATCGTGATCATACTCGCGTCCATTGTTTGGTGGCCGATTCACCATTCTTTCAAGGCATGCAATACTCTCATTGATGGCGCGCTGCAATGTATCTGTCGTAGCTTGAAACTTCCTGTCGAAGTCCTCAATAATGGTAGTGCGTTGTTCATCGAAGAGCGTCATGAGCTCACCCTTTAAAACACACTCTTGATCATCAGACGACCCACCTGTCATGGTTAGTAGAAAACAAAAGATAACACAAAGGTATTATCCCTATCAACTACTAGGTGGTGGAAGGTGGAATCACACATTCTCAAGCGTCTTACCACACCCTTACAAGTGTTCTTACTAATGCAGCAGGTGGTACAACCGGTGGCTGGTTCGTGACACCGTGTCGAGCGTGGGTACGATTGCAAGAGGGGACCTGTTCTGATCAAGAGTATGTGGAGCTTGGAAGGCACAATATGTAGCAAAGGAGAACAATCAGTTAATTTCAGAATTGCATAGAATTGAATTATAGTCCGTATCTAGCACTTAGCCTATGTTGCTGATCAACCAAGAATGGAAGAAGGCTAAAATCAAGTGTATGGCAATGTGTAGGAGTGGTAAATACAAGATAATTCAATCCAATGCAATCTAGAATTGAAGAACACAAGGATTGACCCAAAACTGAAAACTGAAGATTTCTGTCCACTGGACAGTACGTCGGTATTTTGGCTGTAACTTTTTGTGAGATGCCTCTTTTTCACTGATTCTTTTTTTCTCTGTTTTCTGACGGCTTTTTCTACAGATTTTATTTTGGGGCCAACTTCCAAACCCCGACACAGAAATTCGCACAAAAATCACAAATGCCGACTGTTGCAGATTCTAAACAGATAACTGGGTCAACTTTCACCGCATATATCTCTTAACTGCCTTGCTGGAATGACGTGAAATTTTACAGATAGATGGATAAGGCATTTTTTAATCTAATTACGGTGGTCTCACTCAAAAATAATCTCGGAATCAAAAGTTATGACATTTTTGGTGGCGGCTGCAGAGAAAGGAGGAATCAGCCGAAATTGGAAATTAGGGTTTGGGGTGGGGAATTTTTTCTTTTGTTTGGATTTTAAATGGAACAAGGATGTGACCAGCAACTAGACAATGCTAATATGGACACAAATTCAATTTAGCAAACCAAAACTAACAGATTGAAAGGCACAACGGGGTTTGGACAGCGGAATTAATTCTTTTTGTGGGGCAATTTTTTCTGGACTATAGGAAATAAAAACCAATCTACTAACTAGGGATACAAGAATTACCTCACGGGCAACCGTTGCTCTGATACCAACTGATGTGACGATGGCCCGATCTTCCGAGAGGTACTGATAAGTCGATTGTGGAGATCTCGACGTTGATGATCCAAAGGCTCCGACCAAAACAGATCGAACCCCTCGCAATCACTACATCACTGCTCCGTTGGTTATCAACCGTGCCGAACACGATTGCCCTCGCCAAGAAGGCTATCTCCTGCAAGCGAATCGAGAACACAAGCAAGAGAGTACAAGATGCAATCTGAAATTGCGAATAAATATTAAGTTCATAAGTTGGGGTCTCACAAACCGATGAACGGCGAAACTGTTCAAAGACAGATTAATCTAAGCAAAACCCAAGGAAAACTAAAGGGGTGCGGCCTCCTTAAATAGGGGAGGGGAAAGCCGCACTTATCTAATGACAAGGGATATGGTACTAGTCACAGTTACTGTTCACGCGCCCATGCTACTGTTCACGTGAACAGTACCAGCCCAAATAGCCCAAGTTACAAGGCCCTCGGCCCACTTTGACTCGGACTGGAAAAGTGATGTGACTTGTTTCGCAGTTTCTGATCTGCTCGGATGGAGTTTGGAGGTGAGACTAGATCCATCTGAAAGTAGACTCCAAGAGCTTTCCAACGAATACTCACGGGCCCTGAGAAGCCTTCTGGATCAAAAGTTATGGCCGTTTGAAATTGGCCTGTCAAGCTGAATCCGAATTGATCTGGAGGCCGAATTGGATTCCAAAACCTGTCCAACTTGAACCCTTACTTCAATTGGTTCCAAAGTGGTGTGGTGCTACCAATATATATATTTTCATCAATAGGTAGCATCGTATTCTCATTTAAAATGTGTTGAAGTTGAAGAAACGAATTCACCTTTAGTTCAATCTTGATATTGACCGCTATGGTCGTATGTGTTGGTGGCGTGGTCACATCAGACACATTGCTGATTCTGCCCAGTGGAGGAACATCAATAGGATGTTTGTAGACTTTGTAGCAGAACCGAGGAATATAAGGTTTGGGTTGAGTACAGATGGAATGAATCCTTTCATAACATGAGTAGCCAATATAGCACCAGGCCCGTGAATGTATGCATGTACAACCTTCCTCCTTGGTTGTGTATGAAGCGGAAGTATATTTTGATGTTACTACTTATCTAAGGGCCGAAGCAACCTGGGAACAATATTGATATGTATCTAGCACCATTGGTGGAAGATCTTGTGACACTATGGAACGAAGAGGTACAAGTGTGGGATGCAGACAAACAAGAGAACTTCACTCTGCACGCCATATTGTTCTGCACTATCAATGATTTTTCTGCCCTTGGTAACCTGTCGGGATTGAGTACGAAAGGAGCAAAAGCCTGTCCACACTGCTTAGATTATACCGAGAGTGTGTGGTTGAGCAACTCTTGTAAAACTATGTGCATGCGTCACCGTAGGTTCCTTCCATGGTATCACCTATAGTGCAAGATGAAGAAACAATTTGACTAAAAAAAGAGGATGACTCAGCACCAAGGCCTTTTAGTGGGAAACAGGTCTATGATATGGTCATGGATATCGATGTTGTACATGGAAAGGGACGTAAGTTGAGAATCCGTCAGAAGAACATGTGAAAGAAGAGGTCAGTATTTTGGAACTTGCCTTACTGGGAGCACTTAGAAGTTTACAATTGTATCATGTCATGCACATAGAGAAGAACGTATGTGATAACTTGATTGGTCTCTTACTGAACATTCATGACAAAAAAAAGGATAGTGTCAATCCAAGCATAACTTGGTCGCTATGAACATCAGGACTGAGTTGGCACTGATAGAGACCGATAAAAGTCGAATGTACCTTCCCTCAGCTTGTTATACTCTGTCAAAGTCTAAGAGAACTGAACTGTGTCAGTGCTTGCATGGTGTAAAAGTTCCGTTTGGTTACTCTACCAGAATGAAGAAACTTGTTTCCATGCAAGATTTGAAATTAATTGGCATGAAGTCTCACGATTGTTATATGCTAATGACACAATTGCTTTCTGTTACAATCAGAAGTATTTTGCTGAACAAGGATCGAGTGACAATCATGAGGATTTCCCGGGGCTCTTAAGGGCTGTCAGTGGCTGTGTAGCGTGAGGCGTACGGGTGTTCATGAGCCTGCAGAGACGTGGCAATGGGGATATGTCCATGCGAGTGAAGAATGAAGTGGGAGAAGACAGCTAGAGGACAAAACCGGCGGCTATGGCTTTCCCGACTTGGGCAGGCTTAAGGGATATCAAGGGCATTAAATGCATGTCAGAGGTGCTATCGACGAGGATTACGGCTGTTGAATTTGGACAGCTAACCATAATCTTTATGACGGTTGTCATCTTCTAGCAAAATGTCAGATGGTGAATAGTGCGGAAGGGCTATGCTGCCTATGAACGGATGGAGGAGATTGGGATGGCAGAGAAAAAGGAGCGCAGATGAGTGAAGAAAGTGTTGTATTGGGCCAAGAATCAAAGAAAACAAGACTTAAAGGAATTTAATTCTCTTTTGAATTTTGGGTTGTTTCAGTGATGTGGTAGCCACCACTCAAGTGGCCATCTCATGGCTCATGGTCCGGCGCCATAAAGTAGCACTGACCGTGAGCCTCACACACCCAGGATGCAAGCACACATTTGAGCAAGACGCCTCACGTAGCAGCGGGAATTTTTTGTATGAATAATCTATTTTTTATTCAAAATTACAAAAATATACCAACGACAATATTTTTTACACAAATAGGCTCCAGTCGCCCCGCGTTGGGCGACTGGAGCCAATCGCCAAATGGCTAGGCGACAAAGTTCCAGTCGCCCGACTATTGGGCGACTGAAACCAGTCGCCCAGCCAAGGGGTGACTGCATGTGGAATCGCCCACCCAGAGGGTGACTGCAAACTGCCCCTATGAATTTTGTAGATTTTGTGAAAGATTATAACTAGAAATAATCTGCTGGATTTGAAATAAAAGTTTATGGTCATTGTATGTTGTAGATGCATAAAACAATTTGCAAAATTTTTGTAAGAATGATTGACCTTAGAACGATCGGTAAGTACGATGGTAAGTGATATTATGATGTTACTGGGAATTCGTATACGGAGGAAAACTGGAATGTTAATATTGTTAGATGAATTGCTATGTGAATAATTGAATGTGAAAAGATGAGGAAATAAGCTTGTCTGAATTTAAATAGACTTCATAATACAGTTGGGAGTAATATGTCGCATACTTTTTTATTACATGCATAACATATAGCATCATGTGCGACGAACCCACCGAACTGCTCGTAGGACCTAGTGTGTGGACCGGGGCCATTTTCCCTTCCTTGCTAGCTCGGCGTTGAACTCCTTGGTGGCCTCTTTTGCCTTGGTCACCATTTCCCTCTTTCTCTCGCACTCCTTCTCGTGAGCCTCCCGCACCCTATGTGTGCACGCCTCGAGATGAGCTTTCGTCTCGCATTGTATACGCAGGGTTTGCTTGTTCTTGCGTTGCTCCTCCTCCAGGATCTCCGATGACCTTACGACATTCCACTCTTTGAAGTCGAGGGCCCACTGGTCCTCTGGGTGGATCTCAAGATCAATCCATTTGCGGTAGCCACATAGGGGTTCCAGGGACTGTGAATATAGGGGAGAGGTTGTTAGTGCGTACTGTGAAGGAGAAAAGGTAGGGGAAAATGGTGCACCTCATCCATACCGGCTGCCGATAGGTTGTGGTGTCTAGATGGCAGTCAGGGTAGTCACTGGAGTAGTTTGTGCAACCCCAGTAACGCATACCTAGGCTAAGGAGGTGCTTAGACCTGAAGAACTTACATGTGTCCTGGTACCAACAAAGGGGGCATCTCCCCCTCGGGTGGGAGTTGCGGCAAACGCTCGGTAGGAATGTTCAGGATGGAGTTGTTGCTACAGGGCGCGTCATTGCGGGGAGCTGACCTTGTAGCATGCTAGGCTTGTTCTTCCCGGGCCGTAGCAGCCCTTACTTTCTCATCGCGGGTGGCAACTAACCGTGCTAGGCCGCGGGTCTCCTCCCATTGCTTCATCATCTTGTCCCATTGCTTCTTCTGCCTTTTGTCCATCCCAGTGTGGTGAAGGAAGCGCCGGTATAGTGTGGGGTTTGGTTGTGAAGTGTTCTTTGAGAAATATGTTCGACCTTCTTTTATAGGGTCTCTTATTGCCCTATCGGTACATGAAGGTCCCTGTGTGGTCCCATCACTGCGCAAAGCTACCAAGTGTGCATAGCAGGTAAAGCTGGGCCGTTTGGTCTTGTCACTGTAGAAAGCTAGTACATGCGGTCATATCGCTGCGCAAAGCTAGGCTGTGTTGTCATGTCACTGCGAAAAGTTCTGCCGTCATGTCATGTCACTGCAAAAAGCTTGGCCGTGTGGTCTTATCGCTGCGGAAAGCCGGCACGTGCGGTCATGTCGCTGCATAAAGCTGGCGCGTTCAGTCTTCTCACTACGCAAAGTTGGGTCATGCTGTCATGTCACTGCGAAAAGTTGTGCCATCATGTCATGTCACTGCAGAAAGCTGGCCCGTGCGGTCATGTCGCTGCAAACATCTGGCCCGTGAGGTCATGTCGCTGCGGAAAGCTGGCCCGTGCGGTCATGTCGCTGCGCAAAGCTGGCCTGTGCGGTCATGTCGCTGTGGAAAGCTGGCTCGTTCAGTTATGTCGCTGCGCAAAGCTGGCCCGTACGGTCATATCACTGCGCAAAGCTAGCCTGGCGATGTACGAGGCCATACCCAGGCAGATCCCCACCGTCATGTCATGTCACTGAGGAAAGCTAGCCCATGCGATTTTGTCATTGCAGAAAGCTGGACCGTGTGGTCATGTCGCTGTGCAAAGCTAGCATGCGTGGTCTTCTTACTGCGCAAAGCTGGCCCATGCTGTCATGTCACTATGAAAAGCTGGGTCGTCATGTCATGTCACTGAGCAAAGCTGGCCTGCAGTTACGCTATAAAATGAATGAACGAGGCATTGCTAGTCGGAACAAGTAAGCCAGTATGACGGACGCCGAGGGGCCAGTCGAACATGGGTCACTAAAGGAGGACATTCCACTCGAAAGGAAGGAGGACTTCGGCGCTACGTACTGCTTGTTGCCAAATAGGCGCTCTCAGCTAGTGTGGAACGTACTGCAGTGCCATAGGTGAGTATGGCTCCCAGTGCACATCATCAGCTGTGAGGCAGTTGAACTGCTCCACAAAGGGCAGATACACCCACGTGACCTAGATGTGCACGAACTCTACCTACAAGGAAAAACAGTTGTTACGTACGACCATTGTTAATATGAAGGAAATAGTTGATTGTCATATTACTTACCCATAGACAACACCAGAGAGAACCCATCGTCGGTTGATCGACGTCTCCCCCCGGGTACATCTCTGCCCCGTACGGACTAATGTCCTCTAGCAAAGGTCGTTCGAGGTTGAAGCGCTCGAACGACCATAGCTACTGTAGCAATGGATAGCTCACGAGGACTGAGTTCACCTTGGTCCTTGAGCACATGTCGCACAACCCACCATAGGTCGTGGCAAGTTCGGCGATCCTCAACTGACCTAGGGGCCTCGCCGTCGGCGATCGCCCAAGCATGAGCGATGAGGCGCGCATCGACGGTGTTGTCGTGGCTGGTGGTGAAGAGCACCCAACCAAACAACCACAGCAAGTACGCCTCCAAGTGGCACGAAACCTAATGATCGTTTGCATCTGGATCCATCTGCTCCACCTGAATGTAAACAAGTTATTAGTACGTAATAGCGGAAATATGAGCTTACAGGACTTATTATAAAGAGCACGTACCCGGAACTATGTGAGCCACCTCAATGACAGCCCGTGTGTCTGACTCGCTGGGAAGACGTAGTAGTCATCCGCGGCACTAGGCAGAAGGACCCCCTCGAATCTGCCGAGCAGGTCCGTGCGCCACTCTGCCGGGGCCTCCAGTAGGAAGGCAATGGCTCCCGTGATCGGAAGGCCAAGCAGCAGGAACACATCCTGCAGGGTAGGTGTCATCTCCTCGAATGGGAGGTGGAAAGTGTGCGTCTTCGACTGCCAACGGTCCACCAAAGCCGTCAGCAAGGAATGGTCAAACGGGAAGCGTTGTGATCGCTCCACGACGTCGTCCCCGCCCGCGGCCACAGCGGGTCTATCCTCGTTAGTGGCCTGCACCATCCGAGCGAGAGGGAGTAGCCTGACATCCCGTAGCCTGCAAAGCAAGTAAAGGTCAGCACGAAACCTACTTACGGCAATAGTATAACACTGGCGGAGTGCACACCTGACTGTCCAGTGGGAGTCCAATCTCTAGGCCACTCGAGGTGTGTGTGTGTCCAGTCCACTCCCAACTCAGCTGGCTCCTCTGCGCTCCCCGTAGGCGGGACACGACGGGAAGCGCGATGCAGCCGGTCCACGTACTCATCCAACATGTCATAGGGCTAGTCTTACCCATGAAGATCATGAGCCAGACCTGCAAAACGAATTCAAGTTAGCACTTATATGGAACCAAAAAACATCACATGTAAAGTAACAGTAAATAGAACTTGTAAGTAAATAAATAGAGGAATACTAGGCTACCAGCACAACACCAACTACATTACTAAAAAGGGGGATGTAACACAGCAGTTATACAAACGGTACATGAAATATACGATACATTTAGTATGGCATTCCGCATGTCAAAAGTGCGTACTAACAAAACACAGTTTACAATGGAAATTTATTTGTAGTCTCCAACAACTAGTTGTACACACTTTGCCGCTCTGCCTACTGATCAGCACATGTGTTGCATCGTCTAGCTGTGTGCTCCTCTTGACCACATCGCCCGCAACGTGCACCAGATGTTCTGGCTTGCGATTCGTCCATATCATTTCTAATACGCTGGCTCTGTCGCCGACCCTTCCCACCCTTCAGCGTGTTAACATTTGGAATCCACGTCCTCCCTACAATGTCCAAGGTGAAGTTTTCCACAACCCTGAACCCCCTGAGCTCTCCACACCATGCATGCGTACCCTCTCCTTGAAAAAGTACTCCGACATGAAGTTCGAAGGATTCATGCCCACGGTGCCACATGCAGCGAGGACATGAGAGCATGGCTTGTGTAATAGCTTCAGCTTGTTGCACGTGCAACTAGGTTCATTTGTATGATCTCCAAGGCATACCTCGTGGGTAATAAGGGAACGAATCGTTCCAAATCCGGCTCTATCATGAAGTACCATGTCAAAATGATGCTCCCTGTTGCCCATGATGTGCACTATGTGCAATTGACCCTTGTGCGCCTTTGTCTTCATGTATGTCGTAATTTTCGACGAATACATTGCTCGGGGATTGGCCGCATGAAGTGCGGTGTTGTAGCTACAGGCTAAACAGGAATGAAGGAGACTAGTAGAGGAGAGGAGGAGAGCTAGATCTGTGGGGAGCTGGCAAGAATGAGAGGATGTCCCCCCCCTTTGCCCCTCCTGGGGGTTTATATATATGAGTGGGGTAGAATGGGAAATCCCCATTCTACCCCTTAGTATTTACAAAGGATGAGGGTACATTGGTATATTTACACTGGTATATTCCTTTATACTATTGGGCCTATTACATGTTGGACTAGTTGCACGACCCAGCCACGGGGGGGTTGGGCCACCCCTACAACAGTACTCCCTCGACAGCAAGCGCTGAGGTCCCGATGGGCGAGCTAACGCGATCAACCACCCCAGCCCCCGTTCCCTGACAGTAAGCGCGAGGGCACCGACTGGCGAGCCGATGCAACTAGCAGCTACGAAGGGGTCCGCGGAATCTCACTCCGAAGCCAGGTCATGCAGCCGAGGCAACGCTCACGAGGCTGACAACGGGGCCGTGCCGTCCCGCCGAGGTGATGCCTACGAGGCGGACGGCGAAGTCCTGCGTCGGAGACGTGCCGTCCCGCCGAGGCGGTGCCTGCGAGGCAGACGACGGAGCCCAACGCCGGAGTCGTGCCGTCCCGCCGAGGCGATGCCTACGAGGCGGACGGTGAAGTCTTGCGCCGGAGTCGTGCCGTCCCACCGAGGCGATGCCTACGAGGCGGACGGCGAAGTCCTGCGTCGGAGACGTGCCGTCCCGCCGAGGCGGTGCCTACGAGGCGGACGACGGAGCCCAACGCCGGAGTCGTGCCGTCCCGCCGAGGCGATGCCTACGAGGCGGACGGCGAAGTCCTGCGTCAGAGACGTGCCATCCCGCCGAGGCGGTGCCTACGAGGCGGACGACGGAGCCCAACGCCGGAGTCGTGCCGTCTCGTCGAGGCGATGCCTACGAGGCGGACGGCGAAGTCTTGCGCTGGAGTTGTGCCATCCCACCGAGGCGATGCCTACGAGGCGGACGGTGAAGTCCTACGTCGGAGACGTGCCGTCCCGCCGAGGCGGTGCCTACGAGGCAGACGATGGAGCCCAACGCCGGAGTCGTGCCGTCCCGCCGAGGCGATGCCTACGAGGCGGACGGCGAAGTCCTGCGTCGGAGACGTGCCGTCCCGCCGAGGCGGTGCCTACGAGGCGGACGATGGAGCCCAACGACGGAGTCGTGCCGCCCTACCGAGGCGATGCCTACGAGGCGGACGACGAAGTCTTGCGCCGGAGTCGTGCTGTCCCACCGAGGCGATGCCTACGAGGCGGACAGCGAAGTCCTACGCCGGAGATGTGCCATCCCACCGAGGCAATGCCTACGAGGCGGACGACGGAGTCTTGTGCCGAGGCTGTGCCGGAGCCGGAGTCAATGCCGTTCCGTTACCTGCAAAGACTCACACCCACGGAGAGCGGGCACTTGGTGCGTAAGGCGAGGACGCTACAAACGCGGAGGCAGGGAGGCTGATCCGCCATTCCCCTACCCTCAAAAACAGTGCCCACGGAGAGCGGGCGCTTGCGGCGTAGGCCGAGGGCACTACGCACGCCGAGGTAGAGAGGCGAAGGCGTCGTTCCCCTACCTTCAAAAACAGTGCCTGCGGAGAGCGGGCGCTTGCGACGTAGGCCGAGGGCACTACGCACGCCGAGGTAGAGAGGCTAAGGCGCCGTTCCCCTACCTTCAAAAACAGTGCCCGCGGAGAGCGGGCGCTTGCGGCATAGGCCGACGGCACTACGCACGCCGAGGTAGAGAGGCGAAGGCGCCGTTCTCCTACCTTCAAAAACAGTGCCCGCGGAGAGCGGGCGCTTGCGGCGTAGGCCTAGGGCGCTACGCACGCCGAGGTAGAGAGGCGAAGGCGCCGTTCCCCTACCTTCAAAAACAGTGCCCGCGGAGATCGGGAGCTTGCGGCGTAGGCCGAGGGCACTACGCACGCCGAGGTAGAGAGGCGAAGGCGTCGTTCCCCTACCTTCAAAAACAGTGCCCGCGGAGAGCGGGCGCTTACGGCGTAGGCCGAGGGCGCTACGCACGCCGAGGTAGAGAGGTGAAGGCGTCGTTCCCCTACCTTCAAAAAGTCGCGGTGCACTCCCTGGTGCAACGCGCGCGAGGGCGTGATATCCAAGTGGTGCGCCGCTTAAAGTGAGGCACTCCCTGGTGTCTCGGCCTGTCGCAATTTTTATACTCCGTAGAGTGCGCAGGGACAGCATCCGTGTCTATTTATACTCCGGAGAGTACGTGCGGGAGCGACGCCTACACATGCGCGGGACATCCGCGTCTTGTTTATACTCAGTATAGTGCGCAGGGACAACATCCGCGTCTTATTTATACTCCGTAGAGTGCGTGCGGAGGTGGACCTCGACGCAACGTCTTATTTAGAGTCCGTAGACTGTCGCGTGCGGAGGCGGACCTCTACGCTACGTCTTATTTATAGTCCATAGACTGTAGCGTGCGGAGGCAGACCTCGACGCTACGTCTTATTTATAGTCCGTAGACTGATGCGTGCGGAGATGAACCTCGACGCTACATCTTATTTATAGTCCGTAGACTGTCGCGTGCGGAGGCGGACCTCGATGCTACGTCTTATTTATAGTCCGTAGACTGATGCGTGCGGAGATGAACCTCGACGCTACGACTTATTTTAAAGTCCGTAGACTGATGCGTGCGGAGATGAACCTCGACGCTACGACTTATTTTAAAGTCCGTAGACTGATGCGTGCGGAGATGAACCTCGACGCTACGACTTAATTTATACTCCGCAGAGTGCGCGCGGAGGCGTCCCCCCACGCGTCTTTGTTTATACTCATACCCGTGTTTTTGACAGAGAGTGCGCGCGCGAACGCGTGTTTTTGGTTTATACTCATACCCGTGCCCCTGGCCACGGGGAGTGCGCGCGCGAACGCGCGTCTTTGGTTTATACTCATACCCGTGCCCCTGGCCACGGGGAGTGCGCGCGCGAACGCGTGTCTTTGGTTTATACTCATACCCGTGTCCCTGGCCACGGAGAGTGCGCACGCGAACGCGCGTCTTTGGTTTATACTCATACCTGTACCCCTGGCTACGGAGAGTGCGCGCACGAACGCGTGTCTTTGGTTTATACTCATACCCGTACCCTTGGCTACAGAGAGTGCGCGCGCGAACGCGTGTCTTTATTTATACTCCGTAGAGTACGCCGAGGCGCAAGGCCATCTTGCGATTTAAATAAAAAACAAGGACCAAAACAGAGGCATCAAAGAAATGGCCAAAGACTCGTAGCCACAAAACGCTCTAGGGTGCAGCACCAGAAAAACATTCGATAGTACAGTAGCCCAGAGCAGGTCAAAACCGGAGAAGCAAATATGGCTAAATCAATGCTTCTAGCAAGAAACTGTAGCCGCAATAAACGATACAATGCACAACCTTGCGCTCATTGCCATGCAAGCGAGGAATGCAACGGTGATAATTGAAGCCCCCTCACATGATCATATGCGGCGCGTACCAGGCGGGGTGATGACGACGTGGAGTAGGCTGTTGCTACGTGTGCATGTACAGACGCAGCGCACACTGGCGAAGTCGCCACAGGACCTAGCGGAGGTCGGCGAAGTCTCCCTGGATCCGAGACGAAGTAGCGTGCGCGGAGGTGCGGAGCCAGCTGGAATCGAAGTTGGCGCTGAGTGCGGATCAGTCAGGGACTTCGAAGTTTCGCCGCGCGGCGCTTCTCCTGGCTGTGCGCCGAAAGGACGCCGGCGAAGTCGCCCCGTGGACATAGTGGAGTCGCCGGGAGAAGGCCGAGCGAAGGCTTGGCGAAGTCATCGCGGGGCCGAGCGGAGTCGCCGAGAACTCGTGAAGGTCACCGAGGGCGTGCGACGGCTCGGAGCGCTGCATAAAGGCCGGCGGAGTCCCTCTAGACGTGCGGAGGCCCGGAGAAGGCCTCGCCGAACAGGGCGTAGCGGTAGCTGTGCCCGCCCGCGGACGGGGGCGGCTCTAGCTGAGGCCCTGGTGGAGCAGCGCCTGAGAGTCCCATAGACGCCCTTGCCGCGAGCCGAAGTTTGGTCCTGTGGGGGCTTGCGGATCCCGCAGTCGAAGTGGGTCTTCGTACCGTCACAGAAGCGAGCGAAGGTCGGGCCGCGCGGGGACGAGCAGATCGGGCGGTCGCAACCATAAACACGCGCACCTCGAGCCGGAGACTTCGGACGGGAGACTTCAGGCGAAGGCTTCGCACATGCACGGAGTACCGCGCATAGACGCCGAGGGCGCGGAGGTCGGAGATGTGGCGCAGGCTTTGACAGCGTGCGAAGGTAGACCTCGTGGCAGACTTCGGCGACGCGGAGTTCGAGGGCGCCATCGAAGGAGCAAAGCCGTCGCTGCGGTTGGAGCAGACCTCGCCCCTACAGTGCCCGCGACCTAGCTCGGCGCAGACTTCTTTGGTGCGGAGATGTAGCCACTGCAGCGGTCTCTGCAGCCTTGCGGCCATCGGCGAGGTCTACCCTTCGGGTGTTGGGAATAATCCCACATTGGTTGTGGAAGAGGAGAAAGCACAACTTATAAGTGTGGGGGAGCCCCCACCCATTGGACTAGTCTTTTGGGGGGAGAAGGCCCAGTACCACTTATAAGGTTGTTGCTCCGTGGGCTTGGTTGTGTTCCGCCCATGTGGACCTGTGGCCCGGGGAGTAAAAACCCGGCTGGACCTAGGTATGCGGCCAGGTCCAGATCCCATATTTGGTATCAGAGCCTAGATGCCTAACGCCTCCTTGGACCTCATGGTTGTAGATGTGTCCAACCAATGTGTAAGGGGGAGATTGTTGGGAATAATCCCACATTGGTTGTGGAAGAGGAGAAAGCACAACTTATAAGTGTGGGGGAGCCCCCACCCATTGGACTAGTCTTTTGGGGGGAGAAGGCCCAGTACCACTTATAAGGTTGTTGCTCCGTTGCTCCGTGGGCTTGGTTGTGTTCCGCCCATGTGGACCTGTGGCCCGGGGAGTAAAAACCCGGCTGGACCTAGGTATGCGGCCAGGTCCAGATCCCATATCGGGTACTGTTCACGTATACCCATGTGTATGGAGCTTCATGCGCGCAAGCGCAAGAGACGGACTTGCAACTACATGCATGCGCACGTAGGCTGGCTTGGTGCAGCGACTGTTTTGCGGAGGCTCGGCGCTGGCCCGATGCGGAGACGCGTGCGAAGTCCAACTTGCGGGGGCAATGGCGCGAAGGTAGACCTCGTCCCAGACTTCGGCGACACGCGGGGTCGTTGCCTCCGAGGCTTGCCGCGAGCCCCGCACGGAGTTGCTGAAGGCAAGCTTGCCGATGAAGGCTGGGAGTGTATGCATGTGCCTGTAGCCCCAGGTCGCACACACCGTGGAGGTCGACGCTGACATCGCCCCTGCGAGGTCCCTCGCGCGGAGTGGGAGCTCATGTCGCGGACGCCATGCGGACGCCGACGCCGCTCTGGCGAAGTCCGTCGCGCGGAGTCGGAGCTCGCGTCATGGACGCCATGCGACGGTTGATGCCGACGTCGCCTCTGCGAAGTCCACCGCGCGGAACCGGAGCCCAGGGCGCGTACGTCGGAGCACTTCGTCGCGAGGCGACGGCGGTAGCCGGGCGGATTCCCGCTCGTCGACTCGGAGGGCGCGGAGGCCGAGCTGTGGCGCAGACTCGACCGTTGCGTGAAGGGCCTGCACTCCACAGGCCACCTCGCACTGAAGCCGCGAGCCCTGCAGATGCTACGCAAAAAAGGTTCCTGGAGGAGGGCGAGATCATTATCACATGTGTGGACAGATATACGTGAGTGAACCCTTGCATGCATGCATGCGAGGTCATCATCACGTGAGTGAATTCTTCCCTGCGGTCGTAGAAAATGACGCTACACGGTAGATATATGCTTGCATGCGTGTTGCTACACTAGTGGATGCAGCTATTGTTTACCTGCAAGGCTAGTACATGTAATTATGACATGCAATCATGAGGTGCCTGCAATACTAGGGGAACACAGTGTCTCTGCATAGGATACGCGAGGCTCATGCAGGATGGATACTCCGCGCAAGGCGTCGTGGATGCGATAGCGCGAGAGGGGCCGACGCGGAGACACTGCGCAAGGTAGACTTCGCCGAGGATGTGCGAAGACCCGCCTTCGGCAGCGCGGGCGAAGACGGAGGTGCGAAGACGGGCGCGGAGTGCTAAATCCCGTGTGCCCTTTCCCTGCGTCGCGAGACTGGGGCTGCCGCGCCCTCGCCCGGCGGCGTCGCCGCCGGGGCGGCGGCCGTGGGCTCGTGCTCAGGCGGGATACGCCATCGGGTTCCTCCCAGATCTATCCCATGCAGCATATACAAAACAGATCAAAATACCCAGACAAAGCCCAGATCGATGCCCGCGCAGTCAAGATTGCTAAACTTTCAGCGAACAGGCTACTTATCTGTCACCGATGACCCACGAAATGTTGCGAATTCCCCGGATCTTCAACTCCTTAAGCAACTTTTTATCCCGTCCCCACGGACGGCGCCATCTGTTGTAGCTACAGGCTAAACAGGAATGAAGGGGACTAGTAGAGGAGAGGAGGAGAGCTAGATCTGTGGGGAGCTGGCAAGAATGAGAGGATGTCCCCCCCCTTTGCTCCTCCTGGGGGTTTATATATATGAGTGGGGTAGAATGAGAAATCCCCATTCTACCCCTTAGTATTTACAAAGGATGAGGGTACATTGGTATATTTACACTGGTATATTCCTTTATACTATTGGGCCTATTACATGTTGGACTAGTTGCACGGCCCAGCCACGGGGGGTTGGGCCACCCCTACAACATGCGGCATTCATGTGCCTCTCCCTAAAGTAGCCGATTGTGCTGTGAAGAACACCTTCCACGATGGCGACAAGGGGCTAAGAACGAAGGCCCCTGAGAACCCAATTGTACACCTCTGTAAGGTTAGTCGTCATTATGTTGTACCTTGCGTCGTCTCCAATGGTTCTCCCTTGATTCACTATGAGAAGCACTTGATGTTTCGTGAGCTCCTCCTTCTTGGACCAACTGGGTTAGGCTCATCGACTGCTGGCAAGCATTCCGATTGTGCTGCCCCAAGCATGACCGGCCCCTTCTCCTCTCATCGACGTGCTTCCTGCTGTGCTCATCCAACAATGCCCACAAAGCATCAAATTTTCTCCACTAGATCTGTATAGCCAGCCTCTTGAATAGTTTCATCAACAGTTGTTTTGGGAACTATTTGATAAAGTTTGCCCCTAAGTGATGAATGCACCACCTTTTCCTCATATCCGGCCAAGAAAAGAGCTCATCGGGGTCTTCGTGAAGTTTTCTTATGGCCTTTACAATCCCGACGTGGTGATCATAGATTACGCACACACCAGGATGAGCACCGACAACTCCAACCTTGACATGTCTGAGAAACCAGAACCGGCTTTCATAATTCTCACTTTCCATGAATGCGGTGGCCAGTGGCAATATTTGGTTGTTGCCATCAACGCCTATGGCCGTCAGGATCTGCCCCTTGTATTTGCCAGTCAGAAAGGTCCTGTCAACTGAGATCAGTGACAGCATGTGCCTGAATGCCTCGATGCAAGCACCAAATGCTAACAAGGCCCTTTGCAACATCGCATATCCTGGTGGACTTGTGGACGGCTTGTCTTGCACAGCGATATACGTGCCCTGGTTCCTGTCCTACAACACCTTAAGCATACAAGGAAGATTGTCATACGCCACCTCGAAAGACCCGAAACGTTTTTCCAACGCCTTAAGCTTGGCACGCCATACCTTGCATAGCTAATCTTGTACTCGAATTTCTTCTCAATAGCTACCACGATATGCGTGGCCTGCATGTCTTTCTTCTCTACTATCTCTCCGTACATCAAATTGGCTATAAAGGCAGATGTTAGGTTATGATGCCTCACCAAAACATTGCTGAGAATACAAGAGTGCGGCTCCACCTTCGACACAATCCAATGAGTCTCATACTTGGGTCTACATGCGTGCACCCTCCAAGGACAACCGGTCTACTCGCACTTCATGATGTACTACTCCTGGCTAGATTTCATGACCCAAAAAGTCTGCTGCATTAAAAGGGCCACAGCTTGATGGCATCCAGCAGCGCTGCGTTGTCAGCAAACATTGAATACAACCGAACCTTTGTCTCATGATATTCCCACGTTGATTCATGCTCATCATGTGCAGAAACACCCTCAGTATTAAACCGATTCCATTCCTGCAGGACGACAGCTTCATCCTCATCCGAACTGTCCTCGTTTTCGTCCTGTACAGCTTCCTCTTCAGCCCATGCCATATGGTCATCACAGTCCATCTGCTGCACGATGTACTCAATATGCTCCCCTTCATCGGCTTGTCCTGTTCCCTCTCCATGACTTGACCTTTGTACCTCTCCTCCATGTACTGCATCGGCTTCATCACGAGCAATTTGATCTTCTTCGCCAACATGCGGGCCGCCCGAGGTGCTAGCACCTCTTGGAGCAAGGCCGTATGCACGACCTTGCATAGCTTCAAATGCACACAGTTGCACAAGCAGCACACACTCGTATCCACGACGCCGGCACCCTTGCACAAACCCCTTCCACGCAACTGTGTGCAATAATGTTCTCAACTCCCATCTGATGTCTGTAGGAGACCGGCTTCAAAGCACCTGTACGATGACGCTGCACACCTCAGGGTCCAACAAAAAACTCTGGGTGAGCCAATGCATCACATCTGAGATTTGAGCATTCTTGCCATCCAGATGTACTAGAATGGCTTGCGAAAAACCATTCAGACCTTCACGAACGGTTCCAGCACCATAATGCACTCTCAATGTAGTGGGTATTGCCATTACTGATGTCCGCCTGCATATATATTTTAATTTTGCAATATGTCAGACCGCATCGCACAATACCAAAGTACCAACGTACTGCAATTCACATTTCGCTGATCGTTCTCATGTCGTAACCCACTACAATAACCTCGTACTATGAAATTCCTATCGGTTTTTCCAACGTTTTTACATACCAAATTATTAAATTCTAACATAAATATTTACTGAATTTTGTAATACGTACAAATTTCTATGGACAATTAATTTGTACGTTACGGTGACTGAATTTTCTACAATCACAATTTTGTACGCTTGCCAATTTGTTAATGATACTAATTTTGTAAAACTATGTTCCATAATTTATACACAACTACACGCTCCTACGACTACTAATTTTCTAAAACTACATTTTAACTAAATTTTGTATACCAAAATTTTAACTATTTTTATCTAAATCTACAATTTTCTACTGACACTAACAATCATATACAATATTGCAGATACAAAAAATACCTACTGTTGCTTCTTCCTCTCCTCTCCGCTTCTACGCCTGCTAATTTCCTATAACTACGTTAACTAAATTTTCTATACTAAAAATTGAACAATTTATATCTACATCTACAATTTTTACTAACACTAACATTAAATAAAAAATATACTGCAAATACAATATTGCAAATAAAAAAATATCTGAATTCGGTTCTTCCTCTTCTCTCCTCCCACTCCTCCTTCCTCTCCCTCCTTACTCTCCTCTCCTCCTCTCCCTCTCCTTTTCTCTCCTCCCTCTCCTCTCCTCTTCTCCCCTTGCTCTAGTTTTCTATTTGGTTCTTCTCTCTTTTCTTCTTCTCCTCTACTCGGCCGAACGATTTCTTCTTCTGTGAGAGTGGTGGCGGCAGTTGAGCGCTTGGCCTTTTAACCCCCTCCCCCCAGTCGCCCAAGTGTTGGGCGACTGGAGCTCCAGTCACCCGAGCATTCAGCGATTGGAGCTCTAGTCGTCCAACGCTCGGGCGACAGCAACGGCCGACAAATTGCCTACGTGTCGCCTGGCTTTTGGGCGATTGGCTCCAGTGGCCTCCCCCTCTCCAGTTGGACCACTACTAGAAAATCCCCCTAACGCAACGGCGGAAAATCGTGGCAATAGGGCCAAAATCGTGGCAACAGCTACCAATTGCCACAATATCACTTCGTTGGCAGCCGTTGCAAAAAAGTGAGTGGCGAAAGGTCTTTGCAACAGTTTTGCATCCTGTTGCAAGAGCAATGCTAATTGCAACGTAATCATGCGTTGCAGTTGATAGGTGTTGCAACATACCATATTGTGGCAATAAGGTATATTGCCACTTTTCCATCCGTTGCAAAAGGCTTTATTACCACGCATATGTTTCGTGGCAGCAGGATCTAATACCACGTCGTTGTTTCGTGGCAATAGGTTATAATGCCACGCTCATTGCTTCATTGCATTAGAGCATTGTTGCAACGCGATACGTCCAGTGGCAATAGTCCCTATTACCACGGAAATAAGTTTGTGGTAATAATCCTTTTTGCAACGGAGGATGTTTCGTGGTAATAATGTTTGTTGCAACGGAGGATTTTTCATTGCAATAGAATATTTTGCAACGCAATTTATCTGGTGGCGATAGGCTCTATTGCCATGGAAATTAGCTCGTGGTAACAATATTTATTGCATCGGAGGATGTTTCATTGCATTAAAGCATTTTGCAACGCAATCTGTCTGGTGGCAATAGGCCCTTATAACAACGAAGTACAAATGTTGCATTTACATGTATTGCAACAGAAGATTTCTGTGGCAATGCATTTTGCATTCTGAATTCGGTTATTAAACATTATTGAAACAGAATTAAATAATTATAAATTTTGCAACAACAATATGAATGAAACCATCATTAATTGTAATATATTGCCAGAAAAATAGTTTGTACAATCATCAAGCAAAAGTTACTATTACTATAACAATGTCATTGAAAACTGGTAACTAAAATTGATATAACATAAATATTCTAGCTATATTAGGCTTCGACATACCTTGTTTGCATCAGCATTCTGCTATCTTGTCTTGACCATGCCATGACTCTGAGTCCGAGTGATCCTGTATGTATATATGGAGGGATGCGCAGATTCAGCATGCACATCACCCTAGCAATGACCTGTGTTGACACAGTTAAATCACTATTACAAGAAAAGATTATGGCAACAAAGGGACCTCAAGACAAACAGCTACCTTATCCACAAGTCCATGAATGACAAGGCTTGCCTTTTTATCCTGTATATTGCATGCTGGAGCAATCTGTAGGCTGCAAAGTGTTGGATATCAGAAATAAAAAAAGGAACAAAAAAACATAACTCGTTATTAGCATAAAGCCGTTCAGCAAGTAAAAGAGACAAGGTAGGACATTAATACCTACCACCAAAGACAAAATTAACAACGAATTAACATAAAGCAACACTGATCAAATTGGTCAAATGAGAGGGACATAGGACACAATGCCCATTTACCCGCGAACTGAGTGCATCACAGAATTGTGCAAGAAACCACAGTATATGTCCATTCGTCTGTTAGTTCCACTGTAATTATAACATTCTGTCTTAGAGCCTTTATGTACCACATGCATCGTACAGTGCTTCTGCTATCCATTACTTGTAACACAAATGAATACAATCTAAGTAAGACACCTAAGCAGTATCAGGCATACGATCAAATAAGATGCTACACTTGTGTTTACATCTCTACAAATCCTATGCTACCTATGCTTATCCGAATCCCTCAAAGAGCTATTGAACGCTTCTCCTCTTAAGCCAAATTTGAGTTGGATGGACTGTATAATAACATTAATATCACAACAACTACAAAAAGTCATCCCTCTCTCTACTGATATAGCAGTGATAATCAATTAACATATAAAAAAAAGATGAAAACCAGTCAAGTAATAGTCTAACTTGAAAGGTGAGTTATTTTCCTTAGGTCATAGACATTAGACACAACCTAAAACATTGGAAGCTGCTAATAATCTCGATCTAATAAGCTTTACTTAACAAGTATGATTGACTTTGCAACTCCGAGCGGTGATAATCGCTAACAAATGTACCTTAACTATTAACACTAATAAGATTTACAACTCAAAAGGTTGAAACTTTTACTATTCGACATAAGCAAGGAGTTAACATCATGCTAAATACATGAATTGATGTTTCAGCTATTACAGTGATAACCTTGCATATGAGCGTACATTAATCGAAAGAATAAGTAACTCATTTGCATACTAGGAAAAAGATGGTAGCTCTGCTAGCAAAAACTACAAGTTTTTTAGCACTAACCTGAAAAGGCTAATATTTTACGGATCCACTAGCAATAACCAAGCAGTAAGCATACAGCAAAACCAAGTGGAGAAACATTGAAGTTAGGTAAGAGGAGCATAAGCACTTATGGAGCACCGGTGGGAGCGGGAACTCTATCCAGTATTGTTGTCATTGCCCTTGGCAAGTCTGGAATGGTAAAGGCAATGTTCTTCGCTCAATGAATTTCAAAATGGATCCAGTTCCCCATTGTTACCTAAAAATGACTATATATGTAGCAGAAACAAATTTCTTGCTAAGTCATTGCGCTATAAAACAGCTGTTGTATGTAGTTAACTACCATAATACCATTAATATTTTGCTACTTCAGTAATTTTCTTGCTACTGTATGGCTACAACATTTTTATTTGTGCAGGTTGTCCTTTTAGTGTTGGAAGTTCATGCGTGCATAGCTGTGTTGTATCGATCAAGAAACTCAAGCAGAATAGACAGAAACTGGCAAGATGAAATTATTCAAACATGCATGTAGCAACAGGTAGCGATCCACATGGCTGCGTCACGCGCGCATAAACCACACAAAAGCAGACTGGCCACCACAGTATGCAGCAGCTCCTAAACGCAAGTCCATGCATAGGCCCATGCATACAAGTCCATGCACAGGCATAAGCATACATAGTTCTTAGTAACAAAATAAGCACACAGCCTCCTTCTAGCGCATGCGACATACGACACTAACTAGGTCCTCGGTACTTCAGCAGAACACTTGCAGCAAATTAGAGTCGAACTAGTTGCAGCAGAACACTAACTAGATCTTAGTAACTTTTAGTGTTGGAAGTTCATGCGTGCATAGCTGAAGAGTCTCATCACTTCCATCATCTTGTATCCTACCTAATCTGCACTTTCCACAACAATCATGTTCTTCTGGAGAAGTATGTACCATTTCCTATTCTAGAGCTGATTCTGAAGTTTTTCACCAGTTTTCTTGGTTTTACCATGCATACTTAGTACTTTAATATTTGGTTAACACCTTAGCAAATAATGGTTTATGACATGCTTTCTACAGGCGTGGTGCTCTGATAGTTCGTCGACTCTGCATTCTTCTGGTTGCTGAAAAAGTGTATGGAAAGTTTTCCACTATTCTTGAGATACTTATGGAGCAGTAAGCAAATAACTAAGCAGTAAGCATAAGCACTTATGGAGCAAGATCCTGCATACTAGAAGTGTAGAAGCCAATCAATCGTGCAGCGGCGTTACTCCAAGCTCCAATCGGATCAAGAGATACTACAGATAGCACCAGGATCCCACTCGCCCATGCTACATCCAGCTCAGATCAAACCAAGAAAACACCAGCGGGAAACCGACCTCCACCTACTCCCACATTTCCACAAGCACGTTCTTTGCAAAGACAGTTTGACATTGAAAGACAGTTTGTAATTGTATTGCAGAAGCAGGTGTTGATTAAAAACAGCAAAACCCTTGAATCAACAGGTTGTTGTCATCAAAATATAACATACTGCAGTTCATACCTGTCCGTTCCTTGCCAGTACACGTTTTGACGCAGCATTCCTTAGACTTTGTGAGGAAATGTAATACGCTGAAGCATTGTTTTTTTGAGAAGTGCCTCCTTTTTTATTTGAACGTTTGTTGCCAACAGTGTTTGTTGTGTCAGGCGTAGCTGCAGAAGGATTAGTTTGGACGATGCTCTCAGGATCAATCTGCATACAAAAAATGATGAAACAATTTAGCTTGCATAAAGTTTCCAAGACTGGAGTTGGTGCAAACAATGATACAATTTTTATACCTGTTGTAATGTGGATTCCCTTTGTTCTACAAGGGCTGCAAGCATTTCTTTCCTCATTTCTTCTCTTAATACTTGTCTTTTCTTGTCCTCTTCCTCTTGAAGCTGTTGCATTTTTTCTTCCAATATCCTTTCCCGTTCAGCAGCTTCTTTTTCAAGTTTCTCTTTTAACAATTCTACCTCACCTTGGAGCTCAATATTCTTCTGGTTGGTTGCAGCTGTAGCACGAGCTTGTTCTAGGAATTGAACATTCAGCATACGACTTTGTGTTGGATATTTCGACAAGTACCCGTGACCATGAAGTCTAGTTGCTTTGCATCCTGTGGTTTCCTTGTACGATGACTGGAAAAAAACATTCTCCTCTTCTCTTGTAAGGCTGGATAAGTCATATTGTTGTTCGCTCTCCATAATTCGGTTGCATGCATTATCCTAAGAGGAAGGTCATAATTGAAGTAAGTAGAATTCAGAACTGAATGGATGCACAATATATTGAAGCATGCTGTGACTAGTGTAATTTCTGATTTACTCACATAGACATCCTTTGAAGCATTATTTGACCATTGTCCATTCTTCATGTGAGTAGTCATCCAAAGATTCAAATCATTTGGCTCTTCACCAGTTACAGGGTCTCTCTAAAAGATGGGAACAATGTATTATATGAGTTTGTCATTGATGAAAAAGAACTATATTAGTATGTCATAATTACCTGCTCATAGCTTATTCGAGAAAACGTTCTGCTTCCCATGATGTGCATAGTCTTTTGTTTATAACGGTTTTGAGTTAATTTTGCTAATTTTCTGAAATCAGTAGAAAAATGCATTAATTGAAGGAAATGCTATCTATCCTGGAATTTGTATTATAGCTTGGTTGTTCGCACTAAAAACACTCTTCTCAGCAAGTAATTTCACTAAAGCACCTTACATTTGAGAGAATATAGCAAAGAAAATTGAAGCCGGTCAAGAAAAATTCATGTTTCCTCTATTGCTCCATACTTTGTTGCTCTAGGAAAAAAAGATAGCGTGTCTAGATTTTTTTCTTGCAAGTGAAACAAGCAGCCAATCTGAAGGGCTAGCTATTGGAGTGATAGTGGCAATACTTTGTTAAAGTGATAATCTGATATTGTGCTTCAAAAGATATATGACATCATTAACTGAATATTTATTTGACAAGCCTGTATTTAGAGGAAAATTAAGTGTATACTAGTTAAAATAAGTAAATTTGGTACTGGCAAATTAAAAAAATGGAAGGTGAATTTCATTGTTTATGGTTATATTTAAGAGGTAATGATTAATGTAACATGTATAACAGAAATGGTGCATGAGAGCATGTCAAATAAAGTGCTTGCATCCAGTTGTCAGGTCGCAGGAATAATTATGAATAAAGGAAACAATGAAAAAAAGAGAAACAAAATCTAGATGGAAATAGTGTGGTTAAATGGAACTCTGTAACTGTTCAACAGATGCACATATTATTGTTGACATTCAAAGAAAATCATGTGAGAAAGGAATACAGTAGGTTAAACACAACGATAGATATCATTCCATGATCCATAAGCTATGGAATATAACAACTCCACTCAAAATGCATCTACTTGTTAAACTAAGTTAACTACAGGTGGAGAGGCCAGTGAATGACATATACAGATTGCTATGAAAATGTGATTAGAAAATGAAATATTGAAAGAAACAAAATGTTCACAACTTTCATCTATTTTGGTCCATATTTGCAAGTGTATAGTGAAATTATAGGAAATGGTACCGAACCTGGAATTTTTCAGATCCAAAATACAACTGCAAGTAGTGCCACTCAACAATGTCTACATCTGCGGGCTTATTTTTCATCCTCTCAGCATAAGTGTTGTATGCCTTATATGTAGAACTTAAAGCTGATCGCCATCCTTTGTACCTCTCTTTGGCAATCGACCATATCTTTTCATTTTCATCCACAGTGCTTGGAATGTCCCACCTTTGCTGTTTTAAGTTTAAAGACAAAGAAAAGGTGAATTATTTGGTAACCTGGGACTGTGCATGCTTAGGCAACAAAAAAATATGCACGTACCAGTACATCGGATGCTATTGAATTTCTGACATTAGGCTCTATATCCTTCCACTTTTTTACTCCAATGAGTGGTGCCCTTTTCTTTGTAAACAGTACCACTTCATCCACAAAAGCACGGCTGTTGTCTCCTATGGGACCTCCAAGCCTAGATGAAAATTCAATCTTAAGTTTCTTATCACCACTCTTTATTCGCTTGTTGGCTGCTGCTATACCCTTAAGGGTACCACGTCCCTCTTTTTTGAAGCCTCCGCCAGAAGCTAGTTAGAAACCAATTACAATTAAATGATTAGACACATTCAGAATGGAAGTTTTGAAGCTTAAAATAAAAATTGTTCAAAGGAAAATATACCATCATGCTTTTTCCTTTGACGTCTAGCATGAGATGGCCAACACGGAGGAGTTTCGCTGCTGCCATGACTTTCCACTTCAGCGAGTATTTCATCATCTTGGCTATGCTGATCTAAATACGATACTGCATATATATCCAACATCAGATGCAAAGGTACACGAAGGATTTCTATGATCGGGTAAAATAATCTTACGTGCTATGGACCAAACACTGTAAACATTTAAGAAGCATTTAAGATTTCAACTAAAGGGGATGCAGTAAGCTAGAATTCTAGATGGGCAATTACCAATCAGATACAAAACTATCTCTAATCTCTACTCTCTGGAGTCTGGATAATGAATAATAATCCCTACAAATCCTACTAGCTACTATAACTGTCTCTAACCGTTTGCAAAAATTACATTGCATGTTAGTACTCTGACAATGATCAAAAGAAATTACAGATTTCTGGAAGATCGCCTTGCTGCCTTAGCCATGCTTTATAAGTTAGGATTGTTTCCTCCCTGTAGTCATCTTGTAAAGCTGCACTTAACGAATATGTTAGCTGTTTGGTCCAAACAACACATCTTATATTAAATGCAATGAGTACGGCATCTTAACTTACGTGTCTCTGGTCTTCGCGTTGCGATGTGCAAGCCATTTCTTGTATGCATCAATATCTACTCCTGAAGTTGGTTCATCACCATTTGGCCGCTGCCTTGGTCGCTTGATGGGGGTTATGCTCACTTGCAGACCTCTCGGTTGATCTTTTGTCAGCAGAAACCTGATTTGTTTCTCCCTCTCATTCTCTGCTAGCATGGCTTCTGTTTGGTGGTTAAAATCGAGCGCCTCGAGCTTTGCCTGAGCCCTGCCACATCGCTTCTTATAAAGTAAGAAGTCCCTCCCAGAGTACCCAAGGTTCGATTTGATATACATCAAGTTGTAAAATGTGATATAAGCCCTGTCAAGTTCTAACTCGACAATTTCGACTTCTAGATCCGCCCCAAAGCAATCAAACTTGATATTCCAAATCTCTCCAATGAACCTGGCACAGTATAAATTGAGAAAAGTGATTGTATTAACATGATGCCTAATAAGTAATGATTCAGAATAGTAAATGTACAAGTACTGTTAGCTGTTACAAAGCATGAATTTTTAAATCTGAAACTTTGTTGCAAATGAATTTTTCATGGATAGAAAAATCTCTGGATAGAAGGATGTATTGATTAATATGTTCTTGATAGAAGCAACTAACAAAGTAGTAGCAGGCCTGAGGATTCATTAATATTACAAAAAAACTAATTTGCACAGCTACCTTCCTGACGTAGCCCTGAACTAGTATCACTTTAGAATAAAATTATTGGTACACCATATGTAATACAAGTTTAATCTACCATCAGGGGCCAAATACACGATAGTACAGAGTAATATAGAAGTATGCCCTGCGTATCAGCTAATCCGATTTGTTTCTTATTTTGCAGTGTCACAAACCCAACATGACCCTCACATCAATCCGCACCACAGACAATTTATAAGATCTGCTATGCCTAAATGGAGTTCCTAAAGAATCTGCAACACCATAGGGCATTGAATCTCAAACCAACCGTGAATGCCGGTTCGATCCATCGATTAGGGTTGGATGCAGCAGAAAACTTACTTGTCGGGTCGGGGAAGATCCAGCGATTTCTCCCCAGCCTTGATCGCGTCAATTATATAAATGTCAGGTTGGCCGATGTCGTCAGCGGCGGCAGTCGCCGGCGGCGTCTTTGCTGGATGAGTCGGCATCGCGCGGGAAGGGCGAGAGAGAGGAGAGCGAGGCGGCGTGGGACATCGGGCGAGAGACCGGGAGGAGGCCCGAGGAGCTAGGGTTTCGTGGCCGATGCACGCGCGCGTGGGGTTATGGGGCCGTCGCCGGCGGCGTGCTGCGTGGTTGAGTCGGCATCGCGGTAGGAAGGGCGAGAGAGAGGAGAGCGAGGGAGGCGGCGTGGGGCACTGGGGCGAGAGACCGGGGAGGAGGCGACTAAGGGAGGCGGCGTGGGGCACTAGGGCGAGAGACCGGGGAGGAAACGACTAAGGGAGGCGGCGTGGGGCACTGGGGTGAGAGACCGGGGAGGGGTGACTAAGGGAGGCGGCGTGGGGCACTGGCACTAGGGTTCCGTGGCGGCCACGCTGCTGCGATGGGGTTATGGGCCCAATTCTGGCGTGCCCTTTAGATTAGATTGGAATATGGAGGACTTTTGGCGGGTAATGAATTCCTTGTAAAAATTTAGTGGGAAATAATTTGATCATATTTGGTGGGAAACAACTCCTTGTAAAAATAGTACCAAGTGAATCCTAATCTTGATCAAGTTTCACTCAAGATGGCGTCCCAAACTTTGTTCAATCCAAATTGGGTTTAATTGTACAGAGCGTTCATTTATTTAAAAGCAAATGATAGTGGAAAATAAAGGATCTATCACCAAAAATTACCGTGATCTTGAACAATGCAAGTTTGTCGCAATTCTTAATTGGAGTCCAATTTGAGTTCCTTAGTGCATAGCATTCCTTTGCACATAGTATTCATAATTGTACATAGCATACACTTTGTTTAGAACAAATCATAGTGGACAAGTATCTATCACCAACTTTTCCTAATTCTGAGCTATTTTATCTCGTTTTTTCTTGAACACACATGCGAGCTGCGTATCATTATATTAAAGAAGAAGGACCACAAAATTACAGACGCGCCTATTTGCTATAAGTACACATGACCTGGACCGACCTAACCCCTAGGAACAAGGGCCGACAAGACAAAGATCCCTTGCGCTCCAGCCAATGCCCAAAGTTGGGCCTCCTCCTTAGCAAGCAGCAAGGCGTACAACACTGTTTGGCTATATCAACCTATGTGGGCCTGTTCAAGCGAGCAGTCATGTGCAGTACGAAATGAACTTTGGCGGCGAATTCCAATGGCAAGCCAGCAGTACAGATGAGAGCCAAACGTGAAATTTTTAGCTCATTCAGAGTAGGACTGCTCGCTTGAACAGGTCCACATAGGTTGATATAGCCAAACGATGTACGTACTGCCTTCTACGATTTTTCATGTACAGTACAAAATGAAATTTGATGGCGAATTCCAATGGTATGTCAACGGTACAGATTGGAGCCAAACGTGAAATGTTCAGCTCATTCGGAGAACAACTGCTCGCTTGTATAGGTTGATATAACCAAACGGTGTACGTACTGCCTTCTACGATTTTTCATGTACAGTACAAAATGAAATTTGACGGCGAATTCCAATGGTATGTCAACGGTACAGATTGGAGCCAAACGTGAAATTTTCAGCTCATTCGGAGAACAACTGCTCGCTTGTATAGGTTGATATAACCAAGCGGTATGCGTCGCCTTCTACGATTTCTCATGTGCGATCGAATTGAACTTTTGGCGAATTCCAATGGCAAGCCAGCAGTCCAGATGGGAGTCAAACGTGAAATTTTCAGCTCATTCAGAGTATGACTGCTCGCTTGAACAGGCCCACATAGGTTGATATAGCCAAACGGTGTTGTACGCCTTCTACGATTTAGGAGTTGATGCCTTGTTGCAATTTGCCATCGACCATCTCATCAGCTCTATACCACCAGTCCTCAAAAGAAGCATCATTGATCGTTGGCGGTAGAGTTTGCGGCCCAAAGCGATTTAGGAGGGAGAACCAGAATTGCCTTGCAAACACACAGCTGGTGAGCGAGTGATCAATTGTTTCCTTAGCTTGACCACAATCCACATAAAGAAACGACAACGCCCTGGAGCCCAGGTTTTCCAAATACGATCAGAAGACCGAAATTTGACAGAACCTTGGAATTTGACCGAAATTTATAAATTTAGCAAGGATCCCAACTGAGAGAGCTCCATGTATATCTCAGATCCAACTGTGATTAGGTATTTTATCTCATTTGACTCCCAAAGTATGAGCTAGGTTTACCTAGTGTTCGCCTACACGTAAGTCTAACCCGTCTAGACGCTAGTCATGGGGTTAACGACTAGTTTAGCTTATAATTTAGTTAATTATCGTATCATGATATAGCTTATAATTTATCTAATTATCTGATCTGATGATGATATAGCTTAAAATTTAATTAATTATCATATCATATGTTATCAAATCATAGTGGTTCATATGTTATCAAATTATCATAACATTGTCTTTCTGTTTTTGATGCTAGAGTACAATTAGCCAATTGTCAATTCAGTTTTAAATACATATATTTGACCCAATTGTCAATTCAGTTTTAAATACATATGTTATGTAAAATGAATTCAATTTATAAATTTGATACCAAAACAATAAATGGTTGGCAATTTATCTATCACCGGCGCTACCGCAAAAGGTTTTGCAAGAGCTGCTCCACCAGCACAAATCACGCTCCCATGTACAAGTGTTGCCCCTCCGGCACTCCCCGTCCGCTCGGCCCATCAGCGAATCAGCACGGCCCACCGCCCACACCGCACGCGATGACCTCGCTCGCTCTCGCCTTGCCTCGCCTCGCCATCTCCTCCCTTCCCCAGTTCCCGGTCCCCACCCGAACCCTAACTCGCTCCCGCCCGGCCGCCCCCAAATCCCTCCCCAGCATCCCCGCCTGTCGATCTCACCACCGCCGGCGCAGCAACCAAAAGCCCTCTCGTTCTCGTCTCCCTGTTCCCTTCCTCGCTGTCGCAGCCGGTAAGTCCCCCCTCCCTTATCCCTCCCTGTTCCCTTCCTCGCCGTCGCGGCAAGCGCTCATGCCCCACCGCACCGCCCGCCGAGTCCGACGACGAGGGCCCCCTGCGCGGCCTCTTCGTGCTCTCCCGCGACCCCGCGCACCCGCCGCGGCTGCTGGTGCAGCCGCGCCCGCCGGGCTCCTCCTCGATTCCAAGCTCGCGAGGCGCTCAACCTCGCCAACTCCTCGAGGAGCCCGTGGCGGCTTCTACTACGTCGACCTCGCCGCCAAGGGCACGCCGCCGCACTCGTCGTCCGAACCCCTCCTCCGTGGCCACTCACACGCGGTATCCAACTATCCATCGTTCCATTCCGGTGCTTCTCGCTTAGCTCAATTGGGAGTATTTTGGGTTATGATGATGGTCGATCACCTTTATACTAGGATTCTATTTTGTTTAGAATTAAGATCCTTCATGCAAATATTATGCCCTTCTAGGATTTAACTTTCATGTCCACCATTTAGTCGCTGCCTGTTAGATGTCAAATGCAGCTCCAGTGTCCACTTTCATGCCCTTCTAGGATTTAACTTTCATGCAAATGTTCTACTTTGTACCTCTTTCATGTCCACCATTTAGTCGGTGCCTGTTAGATGTCAAATGCAGCTCCAGTTTGATATGCCCTTCTAGGATTTGGGTGTTAACACTAATACCTATATAGTATGATGACAAGGGCCAAATATTCAGTTTGTTGACACACTAATACCTATATGTTCAGCCCAATTAGAGCTACTTGTATGTTAACAGTTTGCATAAATACCTGTATGTTAATGAAGACTTTAACTGAGTTGTACTTGCCCATATGTTCAGGAGCGTGATAAATTATAGTATCCAAAACAAACTATGTAACATAAAATTTTTAAACAAAAAAATCATCATCAGCTACTTGCCCGTAACCGTAATCGGTGCTACATATCCATCATCAATGTAGGTGTCCTCATCATCTTCTTCATCTGCTAATCCAATATCATTTGGTTCATCTACAGATTCAGCAATCGCTTTTTGAATTACAGAAGCATCACCAGTAACACCTTCTATGTCAGACCTTCTCCAGTTCATCAAGACTTTATGGCTGCCTGAAGCAATCATGTCTTGCACTCCCACATCCAGTGAGTCAAGATCGATTCCTCCCTCGCTTTCTGAATTTGCCGATTCCGGCATGGCAAATAAATTTCTGGGTTTCATTCTTACAACAGTGCGCCAGTTTGGTTTCTTTGCGCCGTTCACATAAAACACATGCTCAGCTTGTGTACCCAGAATATAAGGCTCATCTAAATAACGCAATCGAGTTGTATCGATATCAATAATTCCATACCGATCCCTTTGGTACCCTCTTCCTTTGTTCTTGTCGGCAGCAGGAACATCGAACCAGTCGCACTGAAACAGTATCACTTCCTTACCAAAAGGAAAATCTAGTGCGATAATCTTTTTAATCACGCCATACCAGTCAATATTGCCAGAACTGCCATCTCCTGAAACAACAACACCCAGCATTCGTGTGTTAAGGTTACGCTCTATCCGAGTGCATGCGAAAAAATCCATTGATGAAGCATCTGTTGAAAACACGTGCTCGTTGGTGCAGTCCTTGTGAAAGACCATACATCGATCACTTGTTCCTCCTTCTTCATTAAGTTTGCTGATCGCAACCAGTAATAAACCATTTTAGTTCTGCATGAATTGTCGGTTAGTCAACAAATATACAAAGAAAAATTCCAACTCATCATGCGCTCAAACCAGCCTACAAATTGTTCTTTGGTGTCGTTGCTCAACACTCCGAGTACTGATTTTTCTAAGTTCATCCATATGCTTACTACAATATTGAAAAAGAAGGCTTCAAGTAAATAAAATTAAATAAAACTTGGTAATTCATACAAGCAGAATATGTATTTTTAAATAATATCTTACTTGATCCACGGAATGACCTCATCACAGTTTCTTAAGATGTAGTGCCTCATCCGCTGCAGCGCAATCGGAGTAAGTGTCTCGATAGTAAATCCTTTCTTGGTATAGTCAATGTTGGCAAATATGCTTAGACCGGATGGTGGTTCATTCATCGTGGCAGCTTCATGGCGCTCGGACGATTAACCTTGGTTTCGATGTACGCTAGGAAGCGAGAGCAAAATGTCATGCACTCCTCGATATATACCCTCGGCTATTGAACCTTCGGTGTGCTTTGTTCCGCACGTAGCCTTTAACGATGCGTAGATATCTCTCAATTGGATACATCCATCGATAGCACACTGGTCCTCCAAGTTTAGCCTCTTGAGCTAGATGAACAGGCAAATGCACCATGATATCAAAAAAAGATGGTGGGAATATCATCTCAAGCCGACAAAGGGTTTCACTAATCGAGGTGCTTAATTGTTGTAACTCTTCACACTCAACTCCTTTGAACATATTGCATTGAAGAACCTACTAAGCTGAATCAACGGGATAGCAACATCTTACGCAAAATGTTTGAATCGCTATGGGTAATAGTTTCGGAAAATAATATGGCGATCATGAGATTTGAGTCCGGACACCTTGCACTGCTCACGTCCACGCTCCTCTTGATGTTGGAGGCATAACCATCGTGCATCTTCACACCTTCTAGAAATTTGCATAAGTATGTCATCTCATCCTTACCAGAGAGAGTACAGTGCTGATGGCACTGTGTATTTTTCATTCTCCACCACGAGATGTTGATCCTTCCTAATGCCCAAATGTTCCATGTCTAGCCTAGCCTTCTCGCTATCCTTTGATTTCCCTGCCATGCAAAGCAAAGTCCCCAGTACGCTCTCACAAATATTTTTCTCGATGTGCATCACATCCAAATTATGCCTTACAAGCAAATTTTCCCAGTAAGGTAGTTCAAAAAAAATACTCTTCTTCCTCCAATTATGCCACCTACTTTCTTCTTCACGCTGCTTCCTCTTCCTAGCGGACTTCCCAAAAGTCACTTGCTCAAAACTTTCGTCTTGTTGCAGCACCCTTTACCACTCAATGGCACTGGAGACTCCCTGGTTTCCACTTTGTTATTGAAGCTGCTCTTGTTCTTGCGCCACCTGTGGTCCATAGGCAGAAAGCGGCGATGTCCCATATAGCAATGCTTGGACCCAAATTTCAACCATAAAAAGTCTGTATCCTTGTGGCAGTATGGACATGCAAACTTGCCTTTTGTGCTCCAACCAGATAGCATCCCATATCTTTGGAAAATCATTAATTGTCCACGGAGAATTGCACGCAACTTAAAATTTTTTCACCTTGCCATCCCATGTCTCAACACCCTCTAACCAAAGATCTTTAAGCTCATCAATCGGGGCTGCAAATATACATCAATGTTATTTCGGAGAAGTAGGACCGGTATCAACATTGACATCATCCAATAAGGCTGTTTCAAACACAACCAAGGTGGCGGGTTGTAAGGGATTAAAATGACAGCCATGTAGTATATGAAACATTCAGCATCCCAAAAGGATTAAAGCCATCGATGCAAGTCCCAACCTAACATTGCGAGGATCCAAAGCAAAATCCTTGTACGTTTATCAACATGATTCCATGTCAAGGAGTCGCAGGTGCCGCATTTTCCATCTCGGACCAGGCCCTCGTTATGCCAACGCATATATGCGGATGTGGTCGCATTCATGTACAACCTTTGCAATCGAGGAGTGGCGGGAAATACCTTAGGACTTTTGTGGGACACGCTTCTTGGCTACCTCCTCCTTATGCGTGAAACAATCGATTTCCATCTGGACTCACCACGTGTTGGACATGTATCCAACTTAGCATAATCCTTCCGAAATAACACGCAATCATTCACAGGCATGTATCTTTACGTAGTTGAGGCCAAGATCCCGAACAACCTTTTGCACTTTATCCAATGTGTCCGGAACACGGTGACCTTCGGGAGAACAAGTGAGAACAAGCTGAAGTATGTCCTCTAATGCACTATTACTAATACCATACATGCACTTAATCTGAAAGAGCGACAATGAAAGATATCTTAGTGGCCTCCTTGCAACCTGGATACAATTCCTTCTTCGCCTCTGTTAATAATTTAAAGAATTTCTTTGCTTCTTCATTTGGCTCTTCATTAATAGTACCTATGATGTCTCCATGCATAGCACCCTTATTAGTGTTGAAACCGGTTCATTCACAGCACTACGGTCACTGTTGCGCCATCATCGACATCTGTTGCAGTGGTGCCCTCATGTAAATCATCTTCTCCTTGGATGAAGCTTTCATCAAACCCTCTATGAGAACCAAATGACTCTGAACCTCTGTTTTTGTTCTGTAGTTCATGCAACGACATCTTCTACATGGACATGGTGCAGTTTCTCCTGGAGCAGTCCCACCAAATTTAATTTCAATAAATTTCTTGAAACCTTTTTGCCACTCATCTGTCGTAAAATGCATGCGCATCCAACTCCTACCATCAACAGGCATGCTCTTCCAGTCCAAATGAACACAAATAACTAGTTCAGCCACTGCAACACAAACAAACACAAAAGTAAACATATATATTTCAAATCATAATTACTGTATAGTACCCCCTCAGTTATATTCAAACAACTTACTTTTAGTCAATACTGGACATGAAACGATTAAACATTTTCTTATCAAATAGATCAACTCTATCAGTTAATGCTAATTAGTAGTTGTGCGAGTTTACTTTGTTTAAGGCTTAATATGGTGTTAATCTGGATGTGTTACTGTAATGGCACTTAAGTTGATTCAGAACTCTGTACTCAGATATATATGCACTCAATGGAAGAGAACGGAAGAAGCTTTTGCCGACTCAATATTTTAGCACTTGATGATATCTTCGCAACTGCTATTAGACACTGGGATCCGGGAGGGTATCTTATGTTGTATATTTCTAGGCTAAGCTGTTTAACACTTGTCTCTGCACACATAAGAAACAACACTGAGTTTGGGAGTGAGCCTGGCAGGTTGTTAAGGAGTACGGGTTTACTTTGGTATCTTCCACCCTGGCCAGATTTAAGCCTTTGTGAAGTTTATGGGATGGCCAAGGGCATGCCAAAGGGAGTTGGAACAGTATCAAAGAGGAATGCATATGTCAATGTTGTTGCTGGGCAGAGCAAGAATCAATTTCAACCAACAAAGAACAAACAACTTACTGATGATACAGTTTTGAAGAAGGAAACAGCCTTGAAACCCTTTATTCCAAGGAATTGCAAATATTGTGGAGGCAAGTGGGTTCTAGGACACAAATGCAAACAGTACCAGCAAAAGAATTTGAGGACAGCTGAGAGTGATGAAACAGACCCAGACAAACCTGATCAGGTTGGAAGGTCAGAGGATAATGTGGAAATTGTCTCACCCCAAGCTGAAGCAGAAAAACAATTGATGCAAATTTCCTTACAAGCTGCGAAAAGACTGATGGTAATAACCACATATACCTTAGAGAGTCATGTGAAGATGCTGAAAACAGTTGCCTTCGATGTGAACTGCAGCGTCTGATGAGATCGATCAAATCTAAATTTATTGCCATTGAGGGCATTGACAAAAGTGAGCAAGAGCTATTCTCTGCTGGGATTCACTTGAAGAATGGGAGTGGCCTCGCTGATTACAACATCATGACTAACTCTTCTGTTGACCTCTACATAACTGATGGGAAGGTGTTGGTTTCATTAAAGGTACACTTCCAGCATTCTATCCTCAAACCATTCGCTCTTGATTTCCTGATTTCCATACTTGAGGACAAGTATGCTCTTGAGGGGAAGGAAATGTCAGAACCTGCAAAGAATGAGTCTAAAGACCATTGCTATTTTCTGAAGACATACCGCTTCAACACTTCAGTTTATTATTGTTGAACGGCCAAGATTTGCCGCAAGCCTGGCAGGATGCATCTGCGGTCCAGATTGGTCTCAGTTAATGCTAGTTAGTAGTTGTGTGAGTTTACTTTGTTTAAGGCTTAATATGGTGTTAATCTGGATGTGTTACTGTAATGGCACTTAAGTTGATTCGGAACTCTGTACTCAGATATATATGCACTCAATGGAAGAGAACGGAAGAAGCTTTTGCCGACTCAATATTTTAGCCCTAGTTTCCAGTAGCTCTCGCGATACTCGTTCTCTCCTTTTCCCTTCATGATTCCCAGATTTTACCGTGAATATCCAGTTCCCAGTCGGATTCCTCACCGGGATCTGACAAAGTTGGCACTAGTTTCTGTTCGGATGGCAACAAAAGACTTAAAGAGTTTTATCTTCTGTGTGTGGACTTCAGATGGGATTTGGATCACAACATCACGCCGGATTGTTCAGTGCTCAATTTGAACACCAACTTCATTAGTGGCCGACTTCCACGTGACGACTACTATTCTATCAGAACAAAGCTGGCTTGCTAAGCATTCAAATCGGACACAACCAAGAATTTTCTAGCTTCAGCCGAAACTCAATCAAGATTTTTTTTATGTGCTAATTAAGGATTCAGCTAGCAAAATTTTCTAAGGTTTATGTGGATACAACGATTAAGCGACGCAAAGAAATACGACGATCAGCACCTAAACAAAAATCTAATGGACGAAAACTTAACAAAACTCACGAAAATAACAGATGCAAAAACTAGTGTTTAGATTTTTTTTTGGCTTTTTGTGTATAGGAAAAAATAAATCTAACTAAGGGTAAATTGATCATACCGTGTCAACCGCGCTCTGATACCAAGATGATGCGGGGGATTACCCGATCTTCACAGCGTAGGATCGATGAAGATAATTGGATCCGTGCAACCGGTTGCATCTATGTGTCAAACCTTAGGAAGAATAAACGTATAGTCCTCTCTGAAAATAATAGATTGATTCATAGTGGTCTGTCCCTCAGACTCATGTATGAAAAAATATTTAAGGTCGGCTCCGGCCTCCAAAGTGTTCAGCCGAAACAAATACAAGTCCGACTCAACAACTAAAACAAGCCAAACGTCCGACCGCGACGTCCATGACCGACTCAGTAAATAAAAAAACTAACTTCCGAGTAGCACTCTAATGGCTTCACGTTTCAGAATCTAATCCATGTCATATGGACGAACAACACATTTAATGCTTCACGTGATCACGTCTCTTAATCCATCTTCACATGCTGCTTATGGCCACGTATGGATACATGCATGCTTGAATAGTGCATCAACTAGAAGTGGACTTCATGGCTTATGCACAAATTTTGTATTTGGAATAGTAGCTCTCTCGTAGACTCTTGAATAGCCATGCATGCACACACCCAAATCATCTCACGTGAATAGAATCCGATCAAAACCAGTTCGGCCTCATGGGTGGCAGTAAAAACCAAGACTCTATTCCCATGCAGACTTGATCAATGCTTTATTTTCATCTTTGTTGTTTCATCTAAAGCTTTCTTTTATTTGAACCTGAGAATAATTAAAGAGTGCCTATTATGTAGTATATTATTTTCATATAAATAAAAATCAAATCCAATTAAGAAAAAGTACACTGTTGATTAATCTTTTAGCTTGTGCTCGTGTAATCAGTCCGATTGGAATGTTCTCATCATCCTGTACACTCGAAGTGATGAACGATGCACCAGTGTCGACAAGACCTTCTAAACACATTTTCACTTTAGGCTTGTACAGATCGAGTATGGGCCTGTATATATTTAAATAAAATAGTAGTAGCTCCGTATCTCCAAGTATAATTATTAAAGACCCAATTAAATTAGAGTTCACCTGATAATATTTAATACGGCTCAATAGTTCCTTCCAATTAAATAATATATTTAACTGAGAAGTGCAAGACATGAGCGTATCCGCGTCACTTTACCTATTGCAACGCTTTACAATTTCGTTGCAACATATACAAACCTTTTACAATACTAGTTAAAGATTATGACAACGCAATCAATTCGTGGCAATAAAACATTTATTGATGCAACGCTTTACAATTTCGTTGCAATACATAGCAACCTTTTGCAACGTAATTTAAAGATTATGGCAACGTAATAAATTCGTTGCAATATTGTCAACTCATCGCAACCACTTAGAATTTCGTTGCAATAACAGCAACATATTGCAACGAAATTCAAGATTATCACAACGCAGGAAATTGCGTGGCAATATTGTCAGCTAATCGCAATGATTTTGAAAGTGGTGGCAATAACACCTACCTCTTGCCACGAAAGTCAAGATTTTTGCAACACAATAAATTAGTGGCAATATTGACCACATATCGCAACATTTTTTCCAAACTGTGGCAATAAGGCCTACCTATTGCAACAAATTTTGTGCCGTTGCAATGTGTTTCGTGGCATTAGGGGGATTTTCTAGTAGTGGACGTTTGGAGCCTATTTATATAAAAATGTTACTGCAGATATATTTTTATAATTTCAAATAAAAAATAAATTGTTCGTACAAAAAAATTCTAGCCTGGGCTTGTGCAGCATTCGGTCTTGGGAGTAACAGCAAAAAAATTATCCATGATTGCATTCTATGCCAGTCCCCCTATTTCTTGGAAATAAATGACCTCTGGTAGCCACCGCAGGCTCCAAATTGTACTACAATGTACGTTCGTGACAGTACAATGTTCCATTAGTCTCTTTAGTGTAGACGGTGGACGTTCGTGACAATACAACACATGTTAATACAACTTTTTTATGTGTCCCAAATATTGTTTGTGAACAGGGATATGATACGAGAACTGATAATTAAGTTGCATAAGATAACATGGTACTACATGGTATCCACAACAAGAAGGATCAAACGAGACCTTGTTGGAGGATATTAACATGATACACACATATATATAAAAAGCTCGCGAGTGCTTTAATACTTTTCCAAAACAAAGCTATACAAATCATAAAGTAACAAAGCTTATCAACTCAGCTTCTTTACGATCCGTACAACTTTCCTTCAGAAAACAGGTCACTCTCTTTATTTCCTGAAGGCACACCATATATACCAAACCACTTTGTAGGAGCATTTGGGAGCACAGCGTTATGGATAGACCTCGAAGACACTTCGAGCTCCTAGTTTCTTGACAATCTTATAGTCGCTGAACCCTGCTTTCATGAAGATCTCGCGAAAGTCATTTTCATCCCGCTGACGGCCTCTGGTATTCACCAACATGAGCATGTCCATCAAGAGATGGGTTTCCAACATTGGCCCTGACGAAGAGCCAAGCACTATATCACCGACAATCACCTTTCCTCCTGCTTCTCGCGAAGGAATGGCCTTCTTGCATTGAGACAGGATCTTAACACAGTCCTCGTCGCTCCAGAAGTGCAGAACAAGCTACCATGGATAAACTTCCGTAAAGTTAAGCCATGCATAACCGAGAATGTTAAATTTAAGAGCTTAAGATAATTATTTATGTCACAAACAGAAAAATGCGTTAATTTTAAAGTAAATGTTTTATATACGAACAGGTTAGCGGAGATCGACCTCTCAATTCCTCATGCAGATTAGAATCCGTGCAATTTTCTTTTGCATTGAAACATGTAGAAAGACATTTCCATTGGTTTACCACTTTATTATACCTTGAGCATCACAGCTTGAGCAGGTGGGATGGACTTGAACATGTCACCTGCGACGTAGTTGATAACACCATCAGCCGGGATCTTCTCAATCACCTGCGGAAGGTCCAGCACGGTGCACTTGATTTGAGGGAAGGCCTTGACGATGGCCCTCGCCGTCGTGCCGTCACCACCACAGCAGTCAGTCAGTGACTGCAGCCCCTTGAACACGTTGCTCAACGCCCGCAGTCCCGCACCGATCCCGAGATGGTCATGGGCAGCCAAAGCTTCATGGAACACCTTGTCCGACTCTGGGTCCAGGCGTGCCATACTCTCATCGAAGAGTGTCGCGCCATGCAAATCTTCGAATGGTGACGGCGGTGGTGACACCATGTCCTTCTTGAACCAGTCTGCCAGCCCCATCGCTGCCTCTATGTAGTGCCTCGAGGATGTGGCGAGCACAATGGCCTTCTGGCTGGCGTGGCTGTCAATGAGTATACCATCCACCAGGAGGTAGGACAGTTTGTTGAGGAGGTAGATCGGCACCTCGGTGGTGTCGTTGACGGCGAAGACGCCCGACGTGACCAGCAGCCGCATGAGGCGGCCAAGGAATGGCTGCTTGGCCGGGGGGAGGGACAGCGCGGTGATCAGGTCAGGCAGCGATGCGGCCCCACCGAGTTGGTGGATGGCGGTGGGGATGCCGAGCTGGACGGCGCACTTGAGTGCGATGGGCGTGAGGTAGGAGAGGCTGAGGCGCCACAGGTCGGCCTGCGCCTGCAGCAGCTCGGCGTCTGTGGGGACCATCAAGTTCTGCGCCTGAGCCGCCATTGCTTGCTCTATCTATCTGCCTATCACCGTGTCTGTGTGCGGTGTCTGTGCTCTGGTTGCTTGGCGATGATTTATATAGTGTGGATTAGCTACTATTGAGAATAATCAAGGAGTAATGTACCTTTCACTATCCGCGCGCGTGGTTGTCGTGCAAATGAACCGCAGGACACGAAAGAGAAACAAATGGCCATGGCATGCAAGCACCGACAGCCTAACAAAGTTGTCATTACTCTAGACCTCTAGTCTATTGAAAGCACTACAACTTGAATGCATATCCACGCACGCTATGGTCAATTATAGAGATGATGCATGGGTCTGGCACGCACGCTATGGTCATCTAAATTTCAAGACGCTGCTTAGACAGCTAGCAAGGGAACAAATGGTACTTGGACTCCCTCATGTTGATCAGGTTTGTGATGGATGTCTCGTTGGCAAGCATCATCGCTCGCCGTTCCCTACTGCAGCAACATACAGGGCAACTGAACCGCTGACACTTGTACATGCTGACCTGTGTGGGCTTGTGTCTCCCCCAACACCAGCGGGTAAGAGATACTTCATGCTCATGGTCGACGATTATAGCAGATTTATGTGGATAGTGTTGCTGCGCACAAAGGATGAAGGGCTCAATGCTTTCCAGAAAATCTCCAAGAGAGCAGAGGTGGAAGTGAGCCACGAGGTGAAGGCCTTTAGAACCGACAGAGGAGGTGAATTCACTTTGAAGATGTTCAAAGCATATGGTGAAGACCGCGGCATTAAGCATTTTCTCACTGCCCCACACTCGCCGCAACAAAACAGAGTTGTAGAGCAGAGGAATCAAGCGGTGGTCGGAATGGCACGCTGTTTGCTCAAGAGTAAAGGCATGCCAAAGCGCTGTGGGGTGAGGCGTGATGACCGCAGATATCTCGCTGAATTGTGCACCCACAAAAAGTACTCACGGAAGACACCATATGAAGTCTTGTACAAAGGAAACCAAGCATTCACCATCTTGGATTTTTGGCTGCGTCGCATATGCAAAAATGACAACGCAAAATTTGCCAAAGCCGGCAAACCAAGCCTACGCACCGTGATGCTTGGGTATGAACCAAACACAAAAGCCTACTGATTGTATCACCCAGAAGCGGGAAGATCATTATGTCAAGAGATGTGGTATTTGATGAAGGAAATCGGTGAGATCGGAGCAAAGTGACAGCAGCAGATTCAGAAACATCAGAGGAAGTGTTTACTATAGCATATCCTGGTATTGTTGGTCTCTCTGAACCTGAATCTGAAGCGCAGCTGGAGACTGAACCCACATCAAGCGTTCACAAAGAAACAAGTGACGCTGTAGTCTGTGATACTGAAGCGGTGTCGATGCGTTTGGGACCCCTCTTAATCCTCACCAAGTAGTGTCCACATTCCAGAGAATGGTTGAAATAGTTGCATGGGAACGGATTGAGATCATGTTTGATTCGTTGAAGACCGTGACCAAAGTTTGGAAAAATGAGTTGGTAATGGTATTTTTTCTATTACTCAAGATCTTGGAAGAGCACAAGGCCTCTATGCAATGACATGCGTTGCTAGCAGCATGCAAAGCGTGGAAGAGCTTCAAGAGGCTACTTATCAAGTGCACAAGGCCCTCTAGGCAAAAAACACGCATCCCCGCAGACTCAGCACCGTTAGGTATGCGGGTAAAATCCTGCAATGGAGGAAGGAGAACGAGCAAACAATTCTATGGGACACCTCTCCACCATTTGCCAAGATCCCTGATGATCGCATCCAAAACTAGATAAGAGCAAGATCATCTACTGTGTTGTTGGGGGCCATCTCCTTTTAAAACCTTGTAACGAGGAAGTGTCCCACTACCTAGTAAGATATCGAACTACCTAGTTTGTAGGAAATGTTGAGTGTAGTATCTTCCCAAGGATCATTCCAGGCAGTCAGGGAGAGAGATATACTCTCCGTGGCCCTAGAAAACAAGGAACACTCGGGTCGCATGAGAGGCCTTGCTCTTTATGTTCCTTGGAAACATGGTTTCTCAAAGGACTCTGAAGCGCACCAGAGTAGGAAGAGTGCCAAAGCTGAGCATGAGGCATGTCTACGGGAGGAGATTAAGGCATCCCTTAGAGATGAGCCGTTGGTTGTCCCAATAGAGCACCTTCAAACCCTAGGACTGACTTGCCAGAGATTGCTTGCATGGTACATGGAACAGGCCAACAAACTAAAGGGACAATGGTGCTCGGGTGTCATCGTCAAGTTCAGGCCGAATCATCTTCAGCACGATATTCATGGTTATGTCTTCATAGTGACCTTCAAGGACTTATTCTTTCTCTTCATACTCGATGTCCTCGATGCCTCACTTATTTGATGCTGGACACTGTAAGTGTGTACAATTATGATCTACGTTCATGTAATACCAATAAATGTCACACATAACTCATTGCTACTATATATATTACAAGGTGACTAAAGCTAGATTAACGAAATCGCCGGTTGGTTTCCTCGACCCATGCTTAGTCTCCATAGATATCATCAATGAGTATGCATCCTTTATCGAGAATTATATGACGATGGCATTGATGGCTCACCGCAACAAGGAAATCATACTTATGTCTTACAATCAGGGGTAAGTGATGCACTAGTGGCTATACTTGTTGATTTGTACTTTATAAGCACACGAACTTTGGTTTAATGACCATAACAACATACCTATGTAGATTCCACTAGATTCTAATTGCAATTATACCAAAATGGAATAGGGTAATATACCTTGATTCCCTAAAGAAGAATAAAACCATCTACACATTTGTCCAACAATTAATCGACAGATAAATACATTTCCTCCATAGATAACTCTATTGTAGTCTTTCCTTCCTTCCCAATGACTAAGGCTTACTTTTTATAATTATGTAGGTCATTCACCACACACATTGCAGAGGTACAGAAATCCAAGAGAGGGATCAACGCCCTGAGACACGATCTAGATTTCCCTGTATTCACTAGTACACATTAATCCTATATAACACTTCATAGTAATGCCTCTCGAACTAACAAATTCTATTTCTACAGTGCCACTAGTAGCCGTCGAGCAATACCTATGGATTCTATGTTTGCCACAACATGCAACTATTCCTTGGTTCTGCGAAGACCAAGGATCCTCAGGTTTGTCAATCTTGCAATAATAATTTCATACTTATCAATTTACGTATGTGTGCATGACATTGATCTTCTTACCGACAAGTTGCGTCCATCGTTACAACTGCATTAGAATAGGCTGACCTCAAATAAATTTGAGGACAGTGTGCAGACTTCTTGGTGTCTGAAGTCATAAAAGACGATGGGAAGTTCCACAATGTAGAATGAATTTGATTGGGATAAGATTGAGCTTAATTGTATATGTGTGTATTTGTTCATGGATGGATAATTTATTTCATTTCAGTTAATTGATTTGTGAAATGGATGTTCTTGTTTCTGAAATGAATGAATGTGAACTGGATGTATACTGTGTTGATCTGCTTGTTTCAGAGCACATGGCTAGCATTTCCTTAGGCTAGCCAACAAATAGAAATAGATTTAGGAATAGAAAAGAATATCACAGACAATTATTATCTCGTAACCGTCTGTGATAATTGACTATCACAGATGGTTTTAGTAGAAACCATCTGTGATATCTGATTTATCACAGACGATTTCAACTACAAACTGTCTGTGATAGTTTAATATCACATACGGTTTGTAGTTGAAACCGTCTGTGATATCTAATAGATATCACAGACGGTTTCTACTAAAAACCATTTGTGGTAGTCAACTATCATAGATAATTTGTTGTTGAAACTGTCTGTGATAGTTTGTATCACAGGTAGTTCAAAAGTCGTCTGTGATGACCTCATGTCATTACAGACCCATAAATTTAGACGGCTCATGAAATCATCTATGATAATGTTTTTGAACCATCTGTGATGACCTTTTTTTGCAGTAGTGACATAGCGGTGTATTGGGCGCTAGTAGGTGTGAGGGCCAGCGACTGCTGGGTAGTGCAATTTCATTAGAAAGTGCATGTAGTTGAGTCCATGCATGTTGCATGTGTGTGTGAGTGCTTGTAAGTATGTGTCCAAGTTCTCACATGTGTAAGTTCTGATCTGAGTCCCCATCAACGTTGAGTTGTGTCACCGGCAAAGGACAATTGGAGCTGAAATTAAGGTTGGGATCGCCAGCATGTTGTGTCCCTAGTAGCAAAGAGGTAGTAGTGATGCAGTGGAATCCATTACGCAAGAAGAGCCACATTGTTGAATGCCCAAGGCCGAGGTCATCAAGGTTAGAGTTCTCAGCAAGTCATATCATCGGCGCCAAAGAGATGGCTGAGAAGGGAGTGTGTCCCTCCAATACCCTCTGTTGACAAACAACAACTATGTTGTGTGGTCAGCAAGTGGAAGGTAAATCTTCTTTGAGATGCATTAGAAGATTGGCCTTTCAGATGTGGAGTAATTAAGTCAAGATTAGGAGGGAGATTGTTGGAAATTAATCTTGATTAGTACCTTAGTTAAGTCATGCATGAGTTGAGTCATGCATCAGATGTAGGCGTGTCACAGGTGTTGTGAATGTTGTGTATGTGTTTGCATGTGCTAGTGGCAGGTTGCATGCCATAGTGTTTGGCCGAGTCATGTGGCCATGAGTGTCGGATGGGCTGTTGCTCAGCGTGTGCTGAGTCATGAGTTTAGTTGGGTTGTTAGCTTGCATGTGGAGTTGGAAGGAGTGCACTGGTTGTTTCTGTTGGTGGCGCATGAAGTGGTCATGATCCAAGGTTTTAGGATCAGGCGTTAGTCCACTATGTGCATGCGTGGGTTATGGCCTTATTGACCGGTTGTGTATAAAAGCTCATGTATGTAGTTAGCTTGGTGTGTGGAATAACAGAGCAAGTAGAGAAAAACAGACATAAGGCTGTTGCTGTGTTGCCAAAAGATCTAGAGTGCTGTTGATTCTCTCCAATGAGTTCTCCCATATGTTCTTCCACCAATAAAGTGTGTATATGTGTGTTGAAGAAGCCATGAGCAATTTCTCTCTTGGGATAATCCTAACTGAATATCACTGTATAAGGAGAGATTACAAGTATGGAGGACTTCAACGTTTCTCAACCATGTGACTATGGGGGTACAATATAGGCTAGGGAACAAGAGTCCTTGGAGATTACAAAACCGAGATGAGGTCAATGTATATGTCCACTTGGGCACGTATATGAATTCATATCATACTTTAATAATCTCCACCTTGAGACGAATTCGAATCACACACTCAACAATCTCCAACTTAAGGTGAATTCTGTTGCGGGAGGGTCCCTGCACTACCTTGGGCTGATGATAACTTCGACAAGGCAAGACATGACAAGGTGTGCTATGACAACTTTGGCGTGGTGTCCCACATCAGGGAATTTACTCTGAATGAGGTCTGTGGACCAACCACAGATAGGTTCGAGGTCCAATCCCTAAATGATGTCTGGAATACACCCTGGACAATGTCCAGAGTCCACCCCAGGCGAGGACTGCAAACCAATCATAGATAGGTTCGAGGTTCAATCCCTGGATGAGGTCTGGAATACACCCCAGACAATGTTCGAAGTCCACCCCGGATGAGGTTTTGCCACCTCGGATGAGGTTCGGGAGCCAACCCTAGATGAAGTCCAGAGACCAACCTCAGTGAGGCATGACACTTCAGGCATCGGCCACATTGAGTGGGAGCTTGGGGGAGTTCAACCTGGGCCCAAGGGCCCACCTGATGTAATAGACGAAACTACCCTTAGGAGTAAACTATGCCCTAGTGGTGGACTTCTAATTTCACTTGCCTCCCCCTCCCACTTTATAAATAGGACTCCTTGTAAATGGAGAGGGGGAACCACTTGTAACACACCCATATGCAATAAACCGCCACCAGCAACACTGACTTGTCATGCATTCTCTTGTAGACTGCATGATCGTGAGGGTTTTTCTCAAATCCTAATGAGAGAAGTGTCTTGTCCAACTTGTAGTTCCACGCCCTCGGGGCTTGCCTCAACCCATAAAGAGCCTTCTTTAGTTTCAGCACCATATTCGGCCTTTTGTCATCAACAAAACCGGGTGGTTGGGAGACATACACCTCTTCACTCAATTCCTCATTCAAAAAAGCGGATTTGACATCCATGTGGTGTATTTCCCAACTCTCATGAGCAGCTAGTGCAAGAATCAATCTCACGGTTTCAATCCTTGCCACCGGCGTGAACACCTCCTCAAAATCAACTCCTTGCTTCTGTGAGTAACCCTTTGCGACAAGGCGGGCTTTATGCTTCACCACTTGCCCTGCTGCATTTTTCTTCAATTTGAACACCCATTTCAATCCAATTGCCTTATGGCCTGCTGGCAATTGTGAGATCTCCCATGTTTTGTTCCCTACTATGGAGTCCATCTCCTCTTTCATGGCTGTCCTCCAATGAGTTTCCTTCAGCGCATCCTGAAAGTTCACTGGCTCCTCCATAGCTTGCATGCACAGGTGAGAATATTCGTTCTCCACCTCCTCTGAGTTGTCATATAAGTCTTGGATGGTTCAGTACCTTACCATTCCTTCAGGAATGGGGTTTGGGAAGTCACTGCCACTGTAGAATTCGCCATGTGGACTGGTGACAGCATGGGTGGAGTTGAGGAAGATGCAGATGCAGCAGGGACTTCAGACTCCACTGCGGCCGGAGAAGGGGAGTGGTTTGCATCTATTTCTTCTGCCGTGTCACCTGCAGAAGCTACCACGGCGGGTGAATCTTCTACCACGGCAGACTCACCTTGCAGTCCTTCTTCCTGACCTGTGCCATCAGTCACTGCTGTGTTGGTCTCCCAATTCACCACAAACAAACCAGCCGGTCCACCTTCTTCTTCTTCAGAATGTGGCCACTTCCAGGCTCTTCCTTCATCAAACATTGCATCTTGGCTTACTATCACTTTTCTTATGCTAGGACTATAGAATATGTAAGCCTTTGAGCCTTGTTCATAGCCTAAGAAAACACATGGAATGCTGCGATCTTCTAGTTTATTCAGATGTGGATATGGTACCTTCACATGAGCAATACATCCAAATACTCGCAGGTGATAGACCTTCGGCTTCCTCTGGTAATATGCTTCATAAGGAGTCATACACTCAGGTTTCGTGTCAAGGTTCGGTTCAGGAGATATACTGCAGTATTTACAGCTTCTCCCCAAAACCTCCCTGGAACTTGTTTGTTCTTCAGCAAGCTCCTAGCAGCCCCAACAACAGTCCGATTTCGACGTTCAGCAACGCCGTTTTGTTGTGGACTATATGGCGCAGTCAGGAACCGAGAGACCATGTGGAGGTCACCTCATGGTTGTGATGAGTAATTGACTCTTGTTCTTGGAAGAGTGAGTTTGGTTTTTGAGGTTTGAGCTGCCTCTGCAAAGTCGTAAGCCTTGAGAATGGCTCTTTCTGTTGGGTAGGCTTGAGACCCTGTGGTAAAAAGGGGTTTTACGACTTGGTAGTCGTAGTCGAGCTTACATCTTTGTGTTCAGCAGAGTGTCAAGCTTTATCAAGTGGTTATAGATTGCCTTCGACCTCGGTGTGTTGTCTCTGTGAGGTCGCAAGTTCCTTCGGGTGGTCGCCAGAATGTTTACGACCATGCTGTGACTATTGAGTGGTCGGCAGACCAGTTTTGCCATGGTCGGAAGTCACCAGGAGGGCGTACGACCGATTTTAGCTGTGGTCGAAGGCCATCTGGCAAGTTTACGACCACTTGTTGGAAGTCGAAGGCCACCAGAAAGTTTACGGCCACCGTTGAGTAGGTTCTGTGCAGTCGTAGCATCTAGGAAAGGTCGGAATCCTTTTATCGACTTTGTTGTTCCTGGTCGGAACCTGGTAAACTTGTTGATCGAGTGGTCGAAAGGCTTTACGAGCACGTTGGTCGTGGTCGGAAGTCGCGCCTTGTTTACGACCACGTTGTCATGAGCTGAAGCGGCTGGAAGTCGTAAGTCGAAGCTACGACCATGTTGTAGCAGGCTGCGGTCGGAGTCGGCGCTCAAGTTTACGGCAGACTGCGACCACGTTGCTAGGCGATCGAATGTGGTCGTAGCTCAGTCGTTTGCGGTCGTAAGTGGTCGGAAGGGCTTCGACAACGATAATATTCGGGGTATGTGGTCAGAATGGCTTGGGACTCGGTCAGTTGTGGTTTGAAAGGCTTCGACTACAGTGAAACAAGTCGTACATGATCGGAAAGGGCTTCGACCATGGTGAAAAGCGATGAACGTGGTCGGAAGGTCGTTCAATCACGCGATAAGCGGTCGTAGCTTCTGTTAACCGGTCGTATGGTCTCTAGAAGCGGTCGCAAGACCTGGGAATCAGTCGTAACGACTTGGGATAAAGTCGTAGGCTTTGAGCAGGCTCGGGTGGGCTCGAGTGCCTCTTATTGTGTCTAGACTTTGAGCGATAAAGTCGTAGCAATGTTGTGTGCGGTCGTAGGCTCGGTACGACTTGGTGATCTGCTTTACGACTCGGTAGTCGTAGCCGCTGTGTGGTAATCGTTGCAAGCTTACATTGGTCGTAGCTTGTGTCTTGGCGGTCGTAGCAGCCTAGTGAGTGGTCATAGGCTGCAGGAAGGCTCTTGTGAGTGGAGGGTTTCTCGCTCGCAACAGAGTGGTCGTATGGGGTATGGTCCTTATGCGATAATATCGTAGCAGCTAGCAATGGTTGTGGCATGTGTCCGCATGGTCGTAGTGAGCTGTGAGACGGTCGTAACGACATGTTGTGTGGTCGAAGGAAGCAGGAAGTGTTCGGGGCTTCGACCATTTCTTGAGTTGTGCATTCGAGTGGTCGTAGGGGTTTACGATCGGGTTGTGTCTTTGTGACACTGTTGGTTGTACCGATGGTTTGTCTGTTGTGCAGTGCGGTGCTATGTGATGGTTTGCTTGTCTGTGATGGTTGCAGGACTTGAGCTATTTCATGGTGAGGCGTGGGAGGACCGGGACTAGGCACAGGAGGTGTTGAGGTCCAGACGGTCGGAGACGCCGAAGATGATCGAGGCTGGTGAAGTGGTTGCAAGCGGGAGACGAGGAACCGGAGCAGAGCTGCGAGGTGGACACGACGGCAATGGTGAGGTGAACCAGGACTAGGCTCAGGAAGGAGCTGAGGTCCAAACGGTCGGACGCCTAGTCTGTGGCGGTCGGATGCGGCAGATCTTGGAGACAAGTCTTGATGAGGCCTGGAGTGGTCGGGACGAGACACAGGTGGTGTCGGGGTCCAGAATGACCGAGTGAGGCCGAAGAGGACTTGGTCTTGTGAGATGGTTGCAGGACCTTGGAGACAAGTCTTGGTGAGGCTCGGAGTGGTCGGGACTAGACATGGGAGATGTTGAGGTCCGTAACGACTGGGTGAAGCCGAAGAAGACTTGGGACTCAAGGTGGTTGCGTGCGCGGACCGGGACTAGGCTCTGGAGGAGTCGGAGGTCCGATCGGTTGGAGGTAGGTTCGGTCGTGCGTGATCAGCAAGGAAACGGGAAGCTTCCGGGAAGGTGCGTGAGGGCAATTTGGAGAATTGACTCAGGCCTGCAAAGGGAAGCGATTTCCTGTAAAAGCACTGAAATCCTGTCGGCTGTCAGCTGTAACGGGTTGCTGCGTGTGCGCGGTGTGTAAAACCCGGTGTTAGGAGGGGTTTCTGGGTTAGCCCGGTATGGACTAATGGATGGATCCATTAGGTTAGTCTCGGTGTGAGGCTATAAAAGGGAGAGGGGAGGCACGAGTTTGAGTGAGTTGGCCGGCTGGGCCTTGGAGGCAGCCGCCTCTCCCTCCCATGGGAGTCTGTGTGAGTGTGTTCTTGGGATTGTGAGAGAGAGGATGAGTGGAGAATCCATGTATGAATAATCGAGAAAGAGAGAAAGAGAGGAGGTGTGAGCTACTCTCTATGCTCTCCGGCGTATCGGACTCCTTGTACTCCTTGATGGTTGGAATGAAAACTCTGAGTTGTGTTCTTTGTTTATTGCTTGGATGTCCTGATTGCGATTTCTCTGTTTGCTCTCTTTTCGTGTTCTTGGTTTGAGGAAGCTTGGTCTTGATTTGCTCTGAATGGGGAATTAGTCTCAAGACCATTTGGTCAGTTCACTCCTAAGAGCAAATGTTTGAATCAAAGAGTGTTTTGATTGCAGTTTCTCTTTTCGGTCTTCTCTGGTTGAGATGGCTTTGTTTTCAGTTGTTTCGACTTGCTCTGAACTGGGAAGTGTCTTTAAGCCTTCTTAGCTTGGTTGTTCCCGAGAGCAAAGTCAGGTTGTGGAGTGTTCATCGAATGGTCGTGCGCCCCAAGTCCTCTGTTCTCTGTTCGACCATGTTGTTCTTCTTGGTTGCAGTAGAGAGACTTCGACCGCTCTGTGATTTCTCAACTTGAGGTCGTTCCGCTGCTGTGGTTGAAGTCGCCTGGTTATTTGACTCAAGACTTTCAAGTTATTCATTTTTGAGTCTTGTCGGTCGTGCGTGCTTTCTCTGTTTTCGGTTGTTACTGTGCATTCTCTATTGTCGGTCTGATTTCCGGTTTTCAGTGGATCGTCTGTCTTGACCGAGTGACTCAATCGATCATGGTTTGACGTTCAACCTTTCTGTCACAGACGGTCTATCTCTTGGTCAGATCGATCTCGATAGGACATTTCGATTGCTTTGTTTTGTAATCGGTCAGCGGCGGTTCTTGTTCTGGTGTCGACCTTGAGATCGGTTCTCCAGTGAACATTCGATCTTCGTCTTCATAGCTTTGTAGTTATTGGAGATGAAGATTGTGTGAATACTAGGGGGAAGTTTTAAGGCACCATTCACCTCCCCTCTGGTTGCCAGTTCGGTCCTACAATTGGTATCAGAGCAAGGTTGGCTCTGGTTTTGATCTTAACCGATCTTGAGCCTGGCAACTAGTAGGGAATCTTATGATATTTTCTTTTGCATCTTGTTGGGGTGTTTTGCCAATGATGTCCTTTGCGACAAGAGGCTTGATTTCAGCTAGAGGGTGATTTTATTTGCAGGGAACCACAAGTGTGAATATTGTGGTACATTCTTTATCCTTTGTTGTTCAAGTGCCAGAGAGGAGAAAGTCGGAGGACGAAACCAGATTTGTAGGTGCTGGGACGTGGTCGTAAAAATTATGACCACGGTCTCAGTGGCCCCACCTGTGATTACATTTCGTTGACCAGTGCTTTCCTTGGTGTCCGGCTCTCGGTAGAACAACAGGCCTCGGTATATCCTATTCTACAACCTTGGCGCACTCGACTACGACTTCGAAGGCGAGAACAAGAGCACATCTCTATCACTTGCATTTTCATCTCTAGCTTTTATTGTCTTTTTCTGAGATGATGAAAATTCTTTGAGGAGAGGAGTGCAATGATACGAGCACTGTTGAGACTTTGTCACCTCCCTCATTTAGGAGATGGATCTTTCTGGTAGTGAGCATATTTCTATCTTGATTATCACTTATTCCATGTGTTTAGTTGCTTCTATTTTTGGCTAGTGCAATTCTTGTTGGATCTCTCGGTTGGTCCAAGGGACTTCTCTTTTTGAGCAATCTTGGTGCTTTATCCATTTGGATCTTGTTTCGTAGTAGACGCTTGCACCATTGCTCATTTTTGTGAGAAGGATGGACCTCATTGGCTTTTTGGCTCTTTGGCATCGTGGACTTGTTTTATGTGTTTTTATTCTTTTTGTCCATGTGCTGTCCCAAGGAGGAATTTCCGCCGTTGCTCAAATGATGGACCTCGTTCGCCCAAACGAGGGGCGCATCTACGGCGAGGAGAAGTTGTGAGTTTCTTTGATGCTTTTGTTGGTTCTCTTCTTGGTGCTTTCAAGTTAGGTATTCTCCGCTTTTTCGGTTATAGGACTCGTTTCACTTGTCGAGTTGTCCATTTGCGGTGTGCCTCAGGGATTGATCTTCTTGCTTGGACCATCCATTGCATCTTGTTATCTTGCATACTTCTTTTGTGAGTGTGTCAAGTCTTGGGTTCCCAAGTACATGACTACTGGCCCTTTGGGATCCAAGACTTGGGCGCTCTGTTCCTATCTTTTGTAGGTATCTAGACGCTTGTTGGAGAACATGGGATTGATTGGAGTTTTAGTCTTCTGCCTCATCATGTGACTAGAACATTTATTGGTTCTCCACTACATGGCCTCCAAAAGGCATATGCTTTCACAGTTGGCGTCTTCACCTACTTTGTGAGCTATTCTTTACCTTCATGCCTCTATATACATGTGTTAGTCTTAATTGGCATGTTGTGCTTGTTCAGGTGCTCACTTATACCATACTGGCATGTTCTTTCTTCAATACCTTCATGTCATGCCTTTATGTGTATGTTGCTTAAGTATCCATATATCTTGTCATATTTGTTAGATGCTTAAGTTTTGACTTTTGACTTGACTTCATGAGCTAAGTAGAATGTGTGTATTAGAAGTCAAGTATCATCATGACCTTGTGCTTTGTAGTATCTATCATGGTTCACATCTTGCTCCTTATGTTCATTCATCATTATTTATACATGTTAGCATACTTTTCATGATTACGATTTGTCATGTTGTATGTCTACATGATGTATGCATATGTATGGACAGTATGAGCTTGAGTATATCTTGGATAGTTTCTCTGTGTCATGATGCTGTGTTTATTCATGCCTTTGTATCTTTTCTGGTATACATGTTTATATCTATGCTAGCATATGCTTCTGTGATCTTTCCTTGTCACCTGCTACGTGCATGGTTGTGACTCATTGAGATACATGTTTACCTTGATCTTACTCCTTCCGGTTTTGGCATGACATAAAGCGTACAACATCTTGGTAGCATTAGTCTGTGCTTATGCGTAGATATCATGAGAACTTGGATAGGTCACAAGCTTCTTCTTGTATTGGGTGGCACTAGACTTTGTGTTCTAGGTGCTTTTGATGAGGGCTAGATAGAGCTTGTGGGGGGGTGTGTTCTCATGCATTAAAATTTGTAATGCTACTGTTGTTGTCTCTCGTCTCAGTACTGGTTCCATGTTGCATATCACTTACCCCAGTACTAGGACACCAGTCGTCTCTGTGTTTAAACTGTAGGTTGCAAATGTGAGAGGGAGACTGGTACAGCATTTACGACCGCTCCTTGGTCTTTTCGACTATGTCACAGCAACTATGATCATGGTCTGGACTATCGGTCAAACTCGTACACGACCACCGCCAAGACGCGACGACCACGGGACTATGACCATGAGCCGAGCCCATACACGACCACGATCCGGACTCGACTTGGCCATGACTTGACTCGACTACGACCTGCGCCTCGGACTGATTTCGATCGCGACTTGGACTCGACTACGACCGATCCTCGACGCGACCACTACCACGGACTGGACGAAGCGCGACTTCGATCACTCAACCGAGGTCGGGACTCCTATCGACTACTACCGGGACTCTTCTACGACCACGACTACCAACCAAGCGACCATGACAGAGGTTTGTTCTCCCTTGTGATCTTTCGGTGTTTTGCTTCCTCCACTTGGCTTTGCTTTGTTTATCTGTTCTAGTGGGAGGAAGGGTCCGATTGGTTAGACAGAACCGACTCTAGGTGATATTGTCTCGATCACACTTCTCGTCCAAATGGTTCTCTAGGATTATTTACTACCTAGTTTGGGTTTTGGTTCTCTAGGATTCTCTTCTACCTAGATTGAACTTTTCTTGGCCACTAGAGTCTTGTGCATTGACATAGTGTGCTTTTGCCCGTGGTATGAGGTTACAGACTAGAGACCATGTGGATAGGGTGTGTTTGGGAATCACCTCCTTGAGTTAGAACCCTCTCTTTCTGGATTTTGTGCCAAATTTCCTGGTTCTTCTCTTTTTGCCTTCTCTAGGGGAGTTGGAGCCTCTCTGTCATTCGGGCTATTTTTCAGGGGAGTTCATCTCATGTGCATTCTTTTGTCTCATAATGCATAAAATTCACTTGAATGCTGTCTGCAGTCTTTGGAGCCTTGTCTATTATCTTTATGTGACATGATATCATGCTTTATATCTTGCCATGTCTTGTGATAGCTTGATTTATCATGCCCTTCTATGTGCTGCTTAGCTCTTGCCATACTAGCTTAATTAAATGTGAACAACTTAAAGTAAAACATGTCTTGTTCAATCTTGTGACTAGTCTGGCTTTAGTGATCCTCTCTTGATTCAGGCCATGTCGAATAGGCTAAGTTGAGTCTTGAATCTGTTTTTGAGGTTTAGATTGAGCTAAGTTAGTTCATTAGTGATGCATGAGTTAAGTTTTAACTCTTTGTTCATGAACTAACATCAAGTAAATGCAAAAAGATCTCTTTTGTGCGAAAAAAACTGATCTCACCAATTCTTTCTCATGAGACAGCTTGCCATTGCACTAGGCATGAACTCAGGGGGAGTTTTGGATGACCTAGACTATCTTCTTAAGCTTATCGCTTGGAGTAGTCGCATAAGGCTTGAGGTCTAGCACATGATAACATAAAAATCTGGTTGGCAACTACCATGAATTTCAAAAGAAAATATGTCATTTGTGCTCAATTTTGCTTAAGCTACAACAAGAACCAAGTACTTGAACCAATGTCTCATTTTTGAACTTATAGCACTCTAAATTGACTCAACCATAGCTTCTTGGTTCCACTTAGAATATTGACATGGCTTGACTCACGTTTGGATACCTTCTTCTAGACTATAATCTTGAGTGACTTGACATGCTAATTAAACATTTAATTTAAAGATCGTGACTTATTTGGCTTGAGCTTGGCAATACATGGTGTGTTATGATCTAGATAGCATTGTCACCTTTTATGGCTTGGTATAATTTTCGTTGAAGTCACTTTAGATAATCTTCATGGCTCCCTCAGCTCCCATTGCCTTCATCAAATCAACTGTCGGCACTCCATTTCATTCATGCTCTATTTTTGTTCCCTGCATCTTGATGATTCTATTGCCAAAAGGGGGAGAAGGATAGAGAAAAAGGCATTAAGGAGTGCAAAAGGCATTAAAATGGGAGAATGCATTAAGGGATAGGAGAAGGATAGAAAAAGGCACTAAGGGGAGAATGCTTGTTCATCTTGTTATGACAATGGCCATGTGAGCAATGACTTTTTGGACCATGAGCAAGATTGGACTTTTATGTGATTTGGAGCTTTTGTAGAAAATTTGACCTTTCTCTGTCTGCTCCATTTCACTCTGTGTCAACATGGTCATAAGTTCCTTCTTCACCTCTTTTAGACCATGTGTGGCTTTTGCATCTCCTTCCTTTTCTCTTCAAAACCAAACTCTTCTTCATGCTTTTCTGTGTTTGTCAATATACTCATCAAGGGGAGATTGAGAGACCATGTGGAGGTCACCTCATGGTTGTGATGAGTAATTGACTCTTGTTCTTGGAAGAGTGAGTTTGGTTTTTGAGGTTTGAGCTGCCTCTGCAAAGTCGTAAGCCTTGAGAATGGCTCTTTCTGTTGGGTAGGCTTGAGACCCTGTGGTAAAAAGGGGTTTTACGACTTGGTAGTCGTAGTCGAGCTTACATCTTTGTGTTCAGCAGAGTGTCAAGCTTTATCAAGTGGTTATAGATTGCCTTCGACCTCGGTGTGTTGTCTCTGTGAGGTCGCAAGTTCCTTCGGGTGGTCGCCAGAATGTTTACGACCATGCTGTGACTATTGAGTGGTCGGCAGACCAGTTTTGCCATGGTCGGAAGTCACCAGGAGGGCGTACGACCGATTTTAGCTGTGGTCGAAGGCCATCTGGCAAGTTTACGACCACTTGTTGGAAGTCGAAGGCCACCAGAAAGTTTACGGCCACCGTTGAGTAGGTTACGTGCGATCGTAGCATCTAGGAGAGGTCGGAATCCTTTTATCGACTTTGTTGTTCTGGTGGAACACGGTAAACTTGTTGATCGAGTGGTCGAAAGGCTTTACGAGCACGTTGGTCGTGGTCGGAAGTCGCGCGACCGCTTACGACCACGTTGTCATGAGTGAAGCGGTGGAAGTCGTAAGTCGAAGCTACGACCATGTTGTAGCAGTCGCGGTCGGAGTCGGCGCTCAAGTTTACGGCAGACTGCGACCACGTTGCTAGGCGATCGAATGTGGTCGTAGCTCAGTCGTTTGCGGTCGTAAGTGGTCGGAAGGGCTTCGACAACGATAATATTCGGGGTATGTGGTCAGAATGGCTTGGGACTCGGTCAGTTGTGGTTTGAAAGGCTTCGACTACAGTGAAACAAGTCGTACATGATCGGAAAGGGCTTCGACCATGGTGAAAAGCGATGAACGTGGTCGGAAGGTCGTTCAATCACGCGATAAGCGGTCGTAGCTTCTGTTAACCGGTCGTATGGTCTCTAGAAGCGGTCGCAAGACCTTGGAATCAGTCGTAACGACTTGGGATAAAGTCGTAGGCTTTGAGCAGGCTCGGGTGGGCTCGAGTGCCTCTTATTGTGTCTAGACTTTGAGCGATAAAGTCGTAGCAATGTTGTGTGCTGGTCGAGGCTCGTGCGACTTGGTGATCGCTTTACGACTCGGTAGTCGTAGCGTGTGGTAATCGTTGCAAGCTTACATTGGTCGTAGCTTGTGTCTTGGCGGTCGTAGCGACCTAGTGAGTGGTCATAGGCTGCAGGAAGGCTCTTGTGAGTGGAGGGATTCTATGTTCGTGCAATGAGTGGTCGTATGGGGTATGGTCCTTATGCGATAATATCGTAGCGCTAGCAATGGTTGTGGCATGTGTCCGCATGGTCGTAGTGAGTGTGAGACGGTCGTAACGACATGTTGTGTGGTCGAAGGAAGCAGGAAGTGTTCAGGGCTTCACCATTTCTTGAGTTGTGCATTCGAGTGGTCGAGGGGTTTACGATCGGGTTGTGTCTTTGTGACACTGTTGGTTGTACCGATGGTTTGTCTGTTGTCTGGTGCGGTGCTATGTGATGGTTTGCTTGTCTGTGATGGTTGCAGGACTTCAGAGCTATTTCATGGTGAGGCGTGGGAGGACCGGGACTAGGCACAGGAGGTGTTGAGGTCCAGACGGTCGGAGACGCCGAAGATGATCGAGGCTGGTGAAGTGGTTGCAAGCCGGGGAGACGAGGAACCGGAGCAGGAGCTGCCAGAGGTGGACACGACGGGCAATGGTGAGGTGAACCAGGACTAGGCTCAGGAAGGAGCTGAGGTCCAAACGGTCGGACGCCTAGTCTGTGGCGGTCGGATGCGGCAGATCTTGGAGACAAGTCTTGATGAGGCTGGAGTGGTCGGGACGAGACACGGTGGTGTCGGGGTCCGAAGCGACCGAGTGAGGCCGAAGAGGACTTGGTCTTGTGAGATGGTTGCAGGACCTTGGAGACAAGTCTTGGTGAGGCTCGGAGTGGTCGGGACTAGACATGGGAGATGTTGAGGTCCAGAACGACTGGGTGAAGCCGAAGAAGACTTGGGACTCAAGGTGGTTGCGTGCGCGGACCGGACTAGGCTCGGAGGAGTCGGAGGTCCGATCGGTTGGAGGTAGGTTCGGTCGTGCGTGATCGGCAAGGAAACGGGAAGCTTAGGGAAGGTGCGTGAGGGCAATTTGGAGAATTGACTCAGGCCGCAAAGGAAGCGGTTTCTGTAAAAGCACCGAAATCATCGGTACCGTCACCATGCGGGTTGCAGCGTGTGCGCGTGTGTAAAACCCGGTGTTAGGAGGGGTTCTGGGTTAGCCCAGTATGGACTAATGGATGGATCCATTAGGGTTAGTCTCGGGTGTGAGGCTATAAAGGGAGAGGGAGGCACGAGTGTGAGTGAGTTGGCAGGTGGGCCTTGAGGCACCGCCTCTCCCTCCCATGGGAGTCTGTGTGAGTGTGTTCTTGGGATTGTGAGAGAGAGGATGAGTGGAGAATCCATGTATGAATAATCGAGAAAGAGAGAAAGAGAGGAGGTGTGAGCTACTCTCTATGCTCTCCGGGCGTATCGGGACTCCTTGTACTCCTTGATGGTTGGAATGAAAACTCGAGTTGTGTTCTTTGTTTATTGCTTGGATGTCCCTGATTGCGATTTCTCTGTTTGCTCTCTTTTCTTGTTCTTGGTTTGAGGAAGCTTGGTCTTGATTTGCTCTGAATGGGGAATTAGTCTCAAGACCATTTGGTCAGTTCACTCCTAAGAGCAAATGTTTGAATCAAAGAGTGTTTTGATTGCAGTTTCTCTTTTCGGTCTTCTCTGGTTGAGATGGCTTTGTTTTGAGTTGTTTCGACTTGCTCTGAACTGGGAAGTGTCTTTAAGCCTTCTTAGCTTGGTTGTTCCCGAGAGCAAAGTCAGGTTGTGGAGTGTTCATCGAATGGTCGTGCGCCCCAAGTCCTCTCATTCTCTGTTCGACCATGTTGTTCTTCTTGGTTGCAGGAGAGAGACTTCGACCGCTCTGTGATTTCTCAACTTGAGGTCATTCCGCTGCTGTGGTTGAAGTCGCCTGGTTATTTGACTCAAGACTTTCAAGTTATTCGTTTTTGAGTCTTGTCGGTCGTGCGTGCTTTCTCTGTTTTCGGTTGTTACTGTGCATTCTCTATTGTCGGGTCGATTTCCGGTTTTCGGTGGATCGTCTGTCTTGACCGAGTGACTCAATCGATCATGGTTTGACGTTCAACCTTTCTGTCACAGACGGTCTATCTCTTGGTCAGATCGATCTCGATAGGACATTTCGATTGCTTTGTTTTGTAATCGGTCAGCGGCGGTTCTTGTTCTGGTGTCGATCTTGAGATCGGTTCTCCAGTGAACATTCGATCTTCGTCTTCATAGCTTTGTAGTTATTGGAGATGAAGATTGTGTGAATACTAGGGGGAAGTTTTAAGGCACCATTCACCCCCCCTCTGGTTGCCAGTTCGGTCCTACAGGAACCTTTGTATGCATGCCTTGCTCTTCATAGAACTCATGAACTCCTTTGACACGAACTCTCCACCGCGATCAGTTCACAAAAACTTGACTTTGGTGCCTGTCTGCACTTCTAACTTCGTCTTGATTCCTTTGAACGCAGCAAAGGCTCCATCTTTACTCTTGATCAGGGCACACCACATGAACCGAGAGTAGTCATCAACAACTAGCAGGAAGTATCGATTACCTCCAGGAGTGGACGGGCTGATCCGACCACATAGGTCTGCATGCAGTATTTCCAAAGGTTTTCCAACCCGGTATGAAGAGGCTTTAGGAAATGGATTCCGGTAGAGCTTCCCTGCTAGGCATGCCTCACATAGTTGTTCAATATGATCATATGAGGCAGTCCTTCTACCATTCCCCTCTGTGACAGCTCCTTCAACATTCTGAAGTTGATATGCCCGTACTTGGCATGCCACAACCACTCCTTCTGATCATATTTCACCATAAGACAGATTGACCCGGTTCGGTTCAAATGTAGAACGTACAGCCTGTTCCAAGACCTTTTAACCTTGCTAGAAGCTTCCTCTCCTGATCATAGATGCTTAGTGCTCCGCCTTCAAGGACAGTCTTGCAACCAGATTCATCAAGCTGGCCAAGACTGATAATATTGTTCCTGAGGTTTGGGATGAAGTATACTCCAGTGAGAACTTTGTGTTCTTCATTCGTTCCCTTTAACAACACTGCTCCCTTGCTGCAGATTTCAACCACTGAACCATCACCGAACTTAACCGAGCCCTTTACCTTCTTGTCAATGCTGACGAAGACTTCTTCACACCCTATCATGTGCTTACTTAACCCTGTGTCTAGATACCACAGATCGACATTTCTTGGTTCAGTTCCCAGTTTAGGCTTCACGTTGTGTTCATTGAGTACAATCTCTGTGCCACATTCCATTGTTTCAGCTTGTCTGCAGGTTTCAATCATCAGCAAAGTTGGTTCATCGTCTCAGCACTTCTCAACGTAATGGGCTTTCTCCTTCTTGGGTTTGGTACATTTAGCAGCAAAATGGCCAAACTCATTGCAATTATAACTTTGATCTTTGTCTTGTCAAACTTGCGGTTGGTTCTCCTTTCGGGTTCATTACCTTTGCCTTCTGCCTTGGCTGCGGCCTCGACCACAGCCACCGCCACGTCCGCTGCCTCCTCTTGTGTTGCTGCTTGAGCCTTCACTACCTCCTTTCTTGTCCTTGACAGCCATGGCTTCCCACTGCTCACGCGTGAACATCAGTTGCTCTCCATCTTGTCTGCTGTGGCGGCGTCCCTTTAGGCCTTCCTCATACGCCCTCAGACGTCCAATTGCCTCATACGCCGATATGGAAGACAAATCTCCCCATTGCTCGATGGTGCTGACGATGGGGAGGAATTTGTCTGGGATTGCACTAAACAGTCTCTCAACAACCGTATCTCTCCCACCAAGGTAATGAGTTTTTGTGAGAAAGCAGTAATGGATTCGTCATCATCCATACATAACCTATCGAATTGCCTCTTCAATACCTGCACTCTTGCTTTCTTGACTCTATCCTCTCCAACTCGCATCTGCTTGATTGCTTCCCTAGCCTCCTTCATCGTTTCTTTCTCCGCGATGGCCATCATCACGGTATCCGGCAATGCTTGAGAAATTGTAGCCAGGGCTCCTTGGTCTTTCTCTTCTTTGACCGCAACATCGCCCTCAATCGCCGCCCACACTCCCAGCGAGCGCAAGAGGATCTTCATCTTCACGGCCCACACGCCGTACTTTGAGTAAGTGAGCATCAGATAATGAATTGGCACTGCTGCGCTTTTGATCGACGCCTTCCTGGAAGACGATGCCCCAGAAGCCGTCAGTGGAGCTCTCGGCAGTGAGCCCTCCGGCGTCCCGTCGCTTGACATCGCCCTCGACGAACGAGGCTCTGATACCAAATGTTGGAACAGAGATTGATAAAACTCACACACAGGTGGAACAATACAGAGAACAAAACAGTTTGGTGGTGCTGAACAAATTCGCACCGTTTTCTCTATTATCACTTGATAATGGCGGGCTACAGTACTCAAAACACCTCAACCCATAAAATTGATAACACTACTGCTAAACCACATCGTTTGATCCTAACTAAGACTACCGAAAAACCAGCAAAATAACACCCAAGACTCGGCCATGTCCCTAACAATTCGGATTGTGGACCTGACCAACAAACTGAAGACCAAACTTCAGAGAGTTTTGCCGCCGATTGAAAATGGACACAGTCTAAAAACTGATGCTGCTAACTCTCTCAGCTGTGAGCTTTCTTCAGCAGCTTTTATTTAGAACATCAAACAGGGAGTCTGAACTGAATTGAACAAGCAAGATAACAAGATTAATTTCATCAGAGCGCACCGATGAAGGAGAGTTTTGTGGTGTCGCTTCACTACCCTATGCTCATGAGAAGCAACTACGTGACACAGACAATGAAGATGAAGGTGCATATTAAGGCCTAAGTTGACACTCACAAGGACCAGTGGCATTGGTGACCATCTACCAAGGTGTCTCCGAAGACATGCTCTTCCTACTGGCTAGAAAAGAGACGGCTATGTGGGAGGCATTGAAGACCATACACGTAGGAGCCGAGCACGTAAGGGAAGCCCAATGTGTAGACCCCCAAGTCGGAGTTCGACGTGTTGTGCATGACGGAGTCAGAGTTAATTGACAATTTCGCCATCCGGTTGACAACAATCATTAACAAAATTCGAGGGCTCGGTGAAAAGATGGAGGAGAGTTACACGGTAAGAAAATTTTTTCATGCAGCTCCCGCCAAGTTTCTATCGGTAGTCCCACCAATCGAGCAATTTGGAGACCTCAAGGCAATGGCAATCGAAGAGTTGATCATCTATTTGAAGGTGCATGAAGAACAGTGGGTATCTCATGGTATAGGCATAGGGGATCAGCACCTGCTATTGACAAGGGGCGATGGCTTCGGCAAGAAGAAGAGCGCCTTTGACCGTCTATGAAGTATCATAGATGGTTCTAGATAAGAACCGTCTGTGATGATTGCCATCATCACAGACAGTTCTTAAAAACCGTCTGTCATAATAAAGTTATCACAGACGGTTCATATTAAAAACTGTCTGTGATATGTTTCCCGCCTTGCAATTCCCCAAAATTTCATAATTTCCAGCCTAAGTCCGAGTAGGATTTAGTTTTGAGACACCTTTAGTAAAACGGGCATAACTTTTGTATACGGTGTCCGTTTTCAACGTTCTTGTACTCGTTGGAAAGCTAACGACGAGCCCGATCGAAAAAATGACCAGCTTGCACTAGTCACCCTCCAAGACCACAAAAATCGGCCATCTTTGGACCTAAATCTGCAGCGCAAGTTTTTTGGTTTCTGTGTTTACCCTTTTTCTTGGTCTTCCTTTCGGAATTTGGATTTTTCTTCAACTGAAAAGTTGTAGATCTCATCGAAACCTTTCAAATGAGTATATATAAGCCATATAAAACTTTGCTATTTTATCTTTTCAGACTAGTTGTTTATATTGCATCAGTATATAAAATTTTGTGCTCTAATTCATAGACGGTTGGCACATAGAACCGTCTGTGATATTCATTCATCACAGGCGGTTCTAGCTACCAACCGTCTGTGATATTCATTCATCACAGATGGTTCTAGCTACCAACCGTCTGTGATAATCTGACAGCTAGGCCCGTCGATCCTCCTCAACCCAATCCTAACCAATAGAAATCCACCAATCCTCACCCCACATATTGTAGCTTCGCCTCTCCGTCCCCGTGCCAAAAAATTTCGCACTCCCTCCCCTATAAATAATCATCAGAACCCAGCCTCCTTTATGTTCTCTTCCTTGCTATTCTTCTCCTCTTTGTTATTCTCCTCCTCCTTACTGTTCTCCTCCTCTTTGTTGTTCTCACTACTACAAAAGAGGTTAAACTAGGCGCTTATATTACAGTCGGTTCCTAGGAACCATCTGTGCTGCAAGTATCACAGACGGTTCATACGAATAACCGTTTGTAGTATTTTCGCAGATGGTTTTTAATACGAACCATATGTGATAACTTCATTATCACAAATGGTTTTTAATAAAAACCGTTTATGAAGTATCTGTTGGACCGAAATGGCGACAGAGGGGGGTGAATGTCAACTTTAAAAACTTGATCCCCAAGAATGCCCACTAAAATCTTCTCTCCGATAGCTAAAAAGCTATGAAGGAAAAGTGTTCTAGTCCATTTAACACCTCAAGCCACCAGAAGAGGAGCCTGGAGCCTAAAAACCAGAGAAGCAATCAAGAAACACAACTCAAGGAAGAAGGACAGCATATGCTGCAGAGGACCAGTCAGACTGGTGGGTCATGGGCGGTCAGACTGCCCTGGCCGGTCAGACCGCCTAGACAAGCCCAGTCAAACCGCCCTGGCCGGTCAGACCACCTAGCCAAGCCCGGTCAGACCGCCGGCTCTAGGCCGATCGACCGCTCGACCCGGCCCGACCGCCAACTCTCAAGGCCTCGACCGCCCTCGAGCAGCAAGCAGCAGGCGCTTTTTGATCGCAAAACAAAAGTTCCAAATAGCAGAGAGATTTGAGATTTTCTCTTGATCTAATTGGCCCAGACCAGCAGGGAAATAACCAAAATAGCCAAATGATCCTAGAGAAACACACGAGACCCCATCTACAACAAGAAATTAGGGTTTGAGGCAAAACCCAAAAAGTACAGAGTGCTGCACTCAATCCCAAATTCCTCTCCAATCTCAAGACCTTTGCACATGAGACTTTGCAGAAATGAAAGCAATAGCCTAAGGACTTCCAAGACCAAAACTCTGGCCAACTTGAGAAGGGAATCAAGATTCTCACTAAACCCTAGAAACCAAGAACAGGGAAAACAAGAATAGAGGAGGCTGAAAAACAGATTCTTGCAAATCGATCATATTGCTCTTGGAACTAGATGACCAAAGGGTCTAGAAATGCAATTCCATCATAGAGCAACCCATTTTGCCACTCTTTAGCAAGAATCGAGCCAAAATACAAAAACTCAAAAATCAACCATGGAAAGCATCGAAGGAAGAACACAGGAGACAGAGCATCTCAAGGTAAATTCATTCATTCATTCCTAGAAGCAATAGGATCACAGAGGAGTCCCCATACATGATTACTATCAGAGGAATGATTACATGGTGGCTCAACTCATTTCCAACCTCTCCCTCTCTCAAAATCAAGAACCCCACTCAAGAACACATAGAGAGAAGCTACGAAGGAGACATACACCAACAGAACTCTGCCTCTCCCAACCACTAAAGCCTAAAGTCAAAACAACCTCTCCATAGGCTATTTTGACTAAAGCAAACCCTAACAACCCCTTCCATCCATGGAATACATGCAGCCATAAAGAGACATCCCCTCCTTATATAGGCTCCGGCTAACAGGTCTCCAACCCGTTATGCCCACTAAACCCGAATAGAACCGCTTCCACCTGTGCAGCTTTGCGCTTTTACCGAAACACCCCTCCTGCACCTTCCGGGAAGCTTCTGCGTTTCCTTGTCGTCCAAGCCTCGCAACCACCTCGAGCTCTCGCCGTCTTCAGCACATCACAACCGTTCTGACCTCAACGCCACCTGCGCCTAGTCCGGTCACCCCGTGCATCGCCACGACTCCGCTTCGACGTCCTGCAGCCATCACAGATAGGAAACACATCACATAGCACCGCTCAACACATGCAAGCATAAACAACATCAATAAACCATACTCAGGTACGAAATTGCCCAAACGACAAATCGGGAGAAATAATATGCAATAAGTCCGTCTAACCAACCCGACTGAGCCAAATGCCGTCATGGCACGAAACGAACCAATCAAACTCAATCTTTCCAAAACCTTGTCAATTACTCATCACCAACATGGGGTCATAACCACATGGTCTCTCAGTATCACAGACGGTTCTAGATAAGAACCGTTCATATTAAAAACCGTCTGTGATATGTTTTCCGCCTTTCAATTCTCCAAAATTTCATAATTTCCCGCCTGAGTCCGAGTAGGATTCAATTTTGAGGCAACTTCAGTAAAACGAGTATAACTTTTGCATACGATGTCCGTTTTCGACGTTCTTGTACTCGTTGGAAAGCTAACAACGAGCCCAATCCAAAAAAGAATGACTTGCTTGCGCCAGTCGCCTTGCAAGACCCTGAACATGGGCCATTTTTGGACCTAAACCTGCGTAGCAAGTTTTTGGTTTCTGATTTTGCCCTTTTTCTTGGTCTTTCTTTCAAAATTTGGATTTTGCTTCAACTGAAAAGTTGTATATCTCATTGAAACCTTTCAAATGAGTATATATAAGCCATATAAAACTTTGCTATTTTATCTCTTTAGACTAGTTGTTTATATTGCATCGGTATATAAAATTTTGTGCTCTAATTCACAGACGGTTGGCATATAGAACCGTCTGTGATATTCATTCATCACAGACGGTTTTAGCTACCAACCGTTTGTGATAATCTGACTGCTGGGCCCGTCGATCCTCCTCAACCCAATCCTACCAATAGAAATCCACCAATCCTCACCCCACGGATCATAGCTCCGCCTCTCCATCCCCGCGCCAAAAAATTTCGCACTCCCTCCCCTATAAATAATCACCAAAACCCAGCCTCCTTTCTGTTCTCCTCCTTGCTGTCCTCCTCGTCTTTGCTGTTCTCCTCCTCCTTGCTGTTCTCCTCCTCCTTCTTCTCCTTGACCCATACCATAATAGCCCCACGAAGCAGACGATGCACAAGGCAACGGTCAATCAATGCTAACGATGGTGGGCGTCAAAGACATCCAGCTCGTGCGTTGCATCAGGGGGCAAGAAGGCCTAGGCATAGAGGATCTTTGCTTTTCTCTGTACTTGTTGTGTTAGCTAAATGGGCAACCTGTTTGTTGTTCTCTTCCTCCTTGTTGTTTGTTGTTTGCCTGTCTGTTTTTGTAATGGTAGGCTGTAATCTTGATAAAAATAAAATGTGTACTGTGTTTCATACTATATTTGCTTGTTTTCATTTCAATTAATTGATTTGCGAAATGGATGTTTTATGTTTGTGAAATGAATTGAGATGTGAATTGGATGTATACATGTACATGTTGATCTGCTTGTTTCAAAGGGCATGGTTAGCATTTCCTGAGGCTAGCCAATAAACAGAAATAGATTTAGGGGTAGAAGAGAATAGCACAATGGTTTTTAACTAAAAACCGTATGTGCTAGATATCAAAGATGGTTTTTAGTTAAATACTGTCTGTGATATCTAAAAATCACAGACAGTTTTAGTTAAAAACCATCCATGATATTTACACCACAGACGGTTTAAAAGTCATTTGTGATGAACTCGTATCATTACTGACCCATAAATTCAGACGGTTCACAAAACCGTCTATGATGACATTTTTGAACCATCTGTAATACGGTTTTGTGTAGTAGTGTCTCCTCTTTCTTACTGTTCTCCTCCTCCTCCTTGACCCATACCATAATAGCCCCATGAAGCAGACGATGTACAAGGCAGCGCTCAATCAACGCCGATGATGGTGGGCGTCAAAGACATCCAGCTCGTGTGCTGCATCAGGGGCAAGAAGGCCTAGGGCATAGAAGATCTTTGCTTTTCTCTGTTCTTGTGTTAGCTAGATGGGTAACCTATTTGTTGTTTTGGGATATTGTAATGGTAGGCTCTAATCTCTACTATATAAAAGAAGGAGTTGGTGGTTGGTACGGCCTCTCCCACCCTTTTCTTTAGGTTTATTCTCCTTTGATTCTTAGCCAACCGATTTAAACAGTATGATCTTCGCCGTCCATCTCGTCATCCTTCTCCACTTACAGCTGTAGTTACATCTCCTTCCTCTTCTCTCCCCACCTCCCGCAACCGCTGCTTTGCTTCGACAACAACCGCGATGGCTGTTGTGGTCCTCCTCCTCGCTTTCTTCACGAGTGGCGTGGATGAATCTGGCAATCTGAAGCTCTCGCATTGCGGGCCGCGCTAGTCGCTGCGGCGCTCTGCATCGGAGGGGGGGAGGGGGGCAGCGGAGCCATTGTTGCCAGCGCCGTGGAAGAAGAGGAGGTGGGACCCGTTGCACTCGCGGCGGACGACCTCGCCGCAGAGAGCGACAGGGCATGTGAGTACCCTCCTCGCAGATCCGTTCATTTTGTCGCAGCCTGCTTCTTGGGGGTTCTTGGGATTTCGACGGTTTCTGTAAATTCGGGAGCTTTCGGCGGGGGCGCTTCTTGGTTCTTAGTAATACCGGGCTTTTCTTGCGGCTCAGCGGGCGGATTTGCTGGCGTTTCTTGATAATTAGGGTTGCCTTGCTGGGTTTTCTTAGTAATTAGGATTTTGTCGGAGTTAGCTTGGTTGATGATTTGTGTGCTTCTTTTTGGCTTGTGGAATTGCAAGGAGGGAGAGGCGCCTTGTTTCTTGGATGCGTCGTGCAGGATTTGGTTGCAAGAAGCCGTGATGTTTACTCCACAGGGGAAGGGGTGCACCGGATGGCCTCACACCTCCTCCTCCTCACGCTCGTTAAGCCCCCTTCTTATGCTTATGTTGTTGATTCCTGCCTTACTGTTGCAGTATATACGCCCTGGTGCTACACCTAGGGTTCCAGTAGGTGGGGCTCCTGGTCAGTTCCGTCCTCCTGGACCTCTGGGCCCTCTCTGGTTGAGGAAGAGGTGACTGGAGACCTAGTGCTGGTAGGAGCATGTATAAAGGTTTTCATTCAGGCTACGGAATGAATTCATGGGGTGGTTCAGGTCGTGGTTTTGGTGGTGGATTAGATTTCACACTTCCTCCCCACAAGTAAGTTAATTGTAGACATGTTAATAATAATTGTTATATTTGTGGAATAATTTTTGTTCCCTTACTCGAAATTTTGTTGCAGTTGTGAACGGCCATCTATGTTATTGGTTGACCCATCTTTTAGTATAAATTCTGCTGGAGCGCTTAAGTCCATAGCAGGCAGCTTATAGCACTAATCTTGAAATGCACTGTCTTGAGAGTTGGGCAGCTTATAGCACTAATATTGAAATGCACTGTCTTAAGAGTTGGGCATCAAGCTGCACAGTTGATCTCATTAAGTGCACTGAAACCAAGTCTTCTATGAATTGCATTATGCAAGCAGCCAATCACTGCTCATGCTGACTAGCATAATGTGTTGGCACCTGGCAGATAGTAAGAACTAAGAACTAATTTGCACCTTATGCTATAAGGTACATGGAGTTGGATTTGTGCTTCACATTATATGATAGTACCTCTATCTTTTAGGTCAAAGAGCCCAATGGACAATCAATAATTAAGACAGCAGATTGTAGTTGGATGCTAGATTTTTTTTGCAAGTTCTGGCATTAAGATTTGTGAACTGGGATTAATTTATTCCCAAAATTTTGTGGCAATATATTAAGGCCTTAGTCACGCAGGCAATAATCTCCAAGGCGAGAAAAATGGCAGAAATAGTAACTTGCGCCGATTCTTAGACCCCCTTGTAATAACTTAATTACTAAGAAATTACATTCATGAATTCACATTTCAGATTAGAAAACAGTGTGACAAAAGAATTCACATGAAGCGGAGAAATAGCATTTCATACTAGAAATAATATGGTGTATGTAGAATGAAATTCAGGACAAACAATATAAGCTATGCTTCATCCCAGAATTATTTTAGATGTATTACTATTTACTCGGAAGGTGACATGCTTGGTGTATCAAATATCAACCTTGGGTCACTGAATGTCTTGAGTGTACTTAAAACTGCAAAAGGAAAGTAATACATGCACCCTATAGTTTGCCAAGCTTTTTACTACACGCTTAAATTCTCATTTGTTTAGAAACATGAGCAGTCTTAAAAGGCAAGAATTGGATGTTTGGAATATTATTTTAAAATTCTCTGGCAACTTTGGTACACTTAAGGACACTCTACTTGGTGCTGTGAATACACTTTCTCAACTCTCAAGCATGCAGACTCAATAGAACAATAGACTAGAATTGTAGGATGGGGTTCTAAGATGGAATCAAGGAATCCTTGGTGTGCCTTCCGTTGTTATTTTAGTTACATCTGGAGAACAATTCTATTTTATGCTCTTTCATTATTTTTCTTCTCCTGAAGAAAATTTATTTGGCCTAGGACAATTTTTGATATTGACACTGATACCACATTTGAGGAGAAGCCATGGAAATACCCTGGTGCTGATATTTCAGACTTCTTTAACTTTGGACTTGACGAAGAGAAGTGGAAAGGCTATTGCAAGCAGCTGGTGAGTCCATTTTTAACATTTGTAGCGTATATAGTTGTTCTTTCTTTTAGTTTTCCTTTGTAAACTATTAGTATATTTTGTCACAAGGATCAACTACGATTGGAGTCCACAATGCAATCTAGAATAAGGGTATACGAAAGTGGGCGCTCAGAGCAGGTTTTCTATAATCCCATTTCGTAAAACATCAACCCTATGCTATTTGTAGGCTCTTGTGGTGAGCAATCTTTTCTGGTTTGCCGTTTGCATTCAGGACTATGATCCAGATTTGCCACCGGAGCTAGCCGCTGCTACTGGTCATCATGACATTTCTGCCGAGAATTGTAATAAAGCAGACAATGGGCATACAAATTTCAGTGCCCAGGGAAGAGTTCCTACAAACATGTGGCCACCAGTGGTATAAAGCTCCCTCTCCCTCTCGTATTTATGTATCTGGTTCACATTTTCATAATCTTCTGTGCCATGGATAATTCTCCCATGCTTTCTCAAGCTATGTTTTTACAAATTTTATAGATGGTTACTTCTGTGCACTCACACATCCTGTTGTGCACTTGTACATGTGCCAAAATCAATGTTGACACATGATCGTGCAAAACTGCACACCCGCAAGTGAACGGGCTGCCGCTAAGATAGCAGCGAATGTCGTGTCCTCCACAGGGACTAGAGTACCGGTGACAGGACACTAAACTAAAGCTAAATCACACAAACTGGGAGTCTAAAAACTAACTGCTAAACCTATACAAACTAAAAGCTAGTGATCAGATCTACCTAGGAGAAGGAGAAAGAAAGAGCTAAAGGTGCTGTAAGAATGGTCCCTAACTGAAGAAGAGAAAAGAGAAGGATCTGAGAATCTAACTCTACTAAGAGAAAGAGAGAGAGAAAGAAGACTAACAAGAAATAACAGAAGGAAAGCAGAAGAGAGAATAGGGCTAGAAGTAGGCTGGAACTAGCAGATGAGGGAGAAGGGCAAAGAAAGAGAGCAAAGATAAGAAGAGAGTGCTAGAAATTAGAAGACTAGAAGATGGATTGACTGCTAAAGAAAGATTTGAGATGAGAAAGGGACTAAAGAAGAGAAGAGAAGATAGAACCTGAGAATCTAACTCTACTAAGAGAATACAATAGTACCACTAGCTAGAAATAAGAGAAGTTGAGCAAAGGGTAAAGAAAGAAGATAGAAGAGAGGAACTAAAGAAATGAGAGAGGTAGATAAGAGATAAGAAGAAGTAGGCGCAGAGGACTAAGAAGGCCGGCTGCAGAACTAAGAGCCGAAGGAATTTTGAGAAGAGAGAGGAACTGAGAGATAAGAGGAAGAAAGAAGGGATTAAGAAGGTGAGGAAGCTAAGTGTCAGACTAGGATTTAGAAGAGAAAGAAAGAGAGAGAGGGAGAGAGAGAGAGAGAGAGAAAGAGAGAGCTGGACTATCGGACTACAGAGAGAAAGAAGAGAAGAAACGGGAGAAAAGAGATCGAAGCTGCCTAGAATAGAAGAATGGAAGGGGAGGAGAAGCCGTAAGGACACAGGAAAGGAGACTGAGATGAATACTACAGCTATTGCTAGCCAATCACAGCAACAAGAGTAATACAATAGAAAGCAACAAACCTAACCATGCATCTAATAAGCAAACTAACCTACTACTGAGAACAAGCAAATTAATCTCACAAAGGAATCAACAGAAGACATAATAGATCTAACTATTACTACCCTTTTTTTTATCTTTTCTGTTAAAAGAACCCAACAGATCAGCATGCAGTAAATAAACCCTAACAAGATGTTGAATCTAAACTAACAGAAAATAGCATAAGCATGGCAGAATATCAGACATACTAACAGGGACATAATCTGATGAAAAGTTAACAGAGCATAAAGTAATAACATAAATCTACACTAGAGAAGAGCATCAACATCAACGTCTCAGACTTAGCAAGAACATGAAAATACTCTTAGCATCCAGATCACATATGCGCATCACAGATTCACCAATCAAATATCCCAAGTAAACATCACAGTAAGATATTAATCCTACTAGAAGAATCAAGAACTTATGTAAAACCACTAGAGCATCAGGTGCGAATCACAGATCTAAACAGTAAATATCATACGCAGTAAAATCTCAGACAACCAAGAACATGTAAAAGCACTCCCAGGTCCTAGATCCACACAGAAAATACATGCATATCACAGATCTGATATTCACACATCCAAGCAGGCCGTCACAGTGTAAAAGATGTAGATCGGGAACGAGTCAACCATAAGAAATGAAGATCTGAGCCGCTGAAGTTCGTTTGTAGAGGATGCAGGCAGAAGGAAGCAGAGCTGGTGAAGACGCCGAAGGGGTGGCCGTGTAGACATAGCAGATGTTGCAGATCCTGCCGAGGAAGTAGTAGCTGCAGCAGATCCGTGTACCGTCGCCGTAGAGGAAGCAGATCCAGGACTTGGGGTAGCAGATCTGTGAGCTTCAGACTTGGATGGAGTAGATCTCGCCGTAGGGGTAGCAGATCCGTGATTGGTGAAGGAGCCGTAGGGGATGCAGGCAGTAAGAAGTAGATCCGGAGAGATTGCTTCAGATCCGGCCGTAGAGGAAGGTTGCGGGTGCCGATCTGGTCGCAGCAGGGGATTCAGTGAGGGAGAGGAGCGGCTGGAATGGAGGAGTAGTGAGGGGCAAGTGCAGAATGAGATCTGGATGGGGGCTAGGGTGGCTGCATGGTGGAGTCTCGGTTTCTGGTGGTGGCGTTAGGAAAGGGGAGATGAGCGAATGGGATTCGGCTAATAAAGGCGATGGAGTAGTGCGGCTAGGTCTTGGAGGTGGAAGAAGGATCGGTGGTGCTGCTCGGTGAGGAGAGGAGTAGGGTGGCCGGTTGTGGGAGATCGTGAGAGCTCGGGTTCTGGTGGCGGCGTGAGGAGATGGGTGAGCTCTGGCTGGGAGGCGGTGGAGAGGTGTGGTATGGGGCGGCTGGCTCTCGATGGGAAGAGGATGGGTGGCGGCTTCAGTGTATTGCGGCTAGGGTTTGGCTTCTCGTCCTCTCCCCCCGTGAAGAGGCAATCTGGAGGATTATATAGTGCGGCGGCCTCAGCTGGTGGTCCATTTAGGGTTTGCTGTGGTTTTTGCAATTTGATCCCTCCCCTTGTGCTGATTTATAACCCTAACTCCTCTCCACTGCTGATTCTCTGTGGATTTTTGCGTCTAGTTCGCGCCGATCTGCAAGGAAAGTGCGAACACTGTAAACTGTAGCAAAATAAGGGCAAGTTTATGTATAATTGATGAAATTAGGCCAATTTGAGCTATTAGCAACAGGATAATGTCATAAAATAAACTGCAAATATGATGCACATCAACACACTCAGCCGGGTGCTTCTTTAAAATTTATTGCATAATATCCTATTTATCAATTGGTTTGTTATTCTCGAAGACGGTCTGACAGTTATTTATGTATTAAGTATACTACGAAAAAATATTGTTTACTACTATTTTTGTACGTATTGTTGTATGTGATGCTTGTTCTATCATGCTTCACTAATATGATGCTTGATTTATTTACGAGTATAAATATGTATGTTTTGCTTGATACATGATGACGTAAAATAAAATTGATGTTTATTATTCAATTTGAGATCATGTTTGATATTATGTATCACTTTTATTTGGTACTCCGTTGCAACGTACGGGCACTTTACTAGTCTTAATTAAAAATAAAATGTATATTGTGTTACATACTATATTTGTTTGTTTTCATTTCAATTAATTGATTTGCGAAATGGATGTTTTATGTTTGTGAAATGAATTGAGATGTGAATTGGATGTATACATATACATGTTGATCTGCTTATTTCAGAGGGTATGGCTAGCATTTCCTGAGGCTAGCCAATAAACAGAAATAGATTTAGGGGTAGAAGAGAATAGCACAGACAGTTTTTAACTAAAAACCGTCTGTGCTAGCAGTGGCGGACCCAGGATTTTACCAAAGGGTATGCCGCATCAAAATTTTCATATGCAATTCGGTAAAACCATTTAGCTAGGACTCAATCTCGGCGTTTTTTTGCAGTCAAAGCATCAACCATGTTAGATTCAGCTCGTAAACCTTCTACTCTGGACACTGATAGTTCTTGTTGTAGTTGCATTATGCGAGCTTCATATGAGCTACATTTCTCTCTCTGTTATGTGTAATAACATCAATACATATTAGAGAAAACCACCTACCATGTATGGGATTAAGGTAAATAGAAAAATGTAAGAAAAAAGGAATATTGGTCAAATAATTTTACCTCCTGAACAAGAAGTTCCTCTAGCTGTGCATTATCAGATTTATATTCTTGGAGCCGGGACGAATGTCCAGCACAGACCTGTTGGTAAGTAGAAAGTAAATTAACAAGTCAACATATGGACCTAAACAAAGCATAGATAATGTGGCAGGGTCACCAAGCTTATCCTTACCTGAGCTAACCTAGCTTCTTTTGACTGACCAGTTTTTCAGCTCTCTTTAACAATCCCTGAGCCTGCCAAAGGCCAACAAGACAATGCTATAGTGTGGGAACAAAACACATTCATATATGAGCACATCTTGGTCATTATGACTTGATGAGTGCAATTTTCTACAGCCTACCTCCTCAAGTTGGTCTTGATCTTTCACAGAAACTGAATCAGACTTGTGTTCCTGTTGATTTTCAGTGCTTTCTGGTGAATCTGACAAAATATCTTTCTTTGATTCCTGGGCTTTGCCAGAACCAGTGCTTCAGAGATATTGCTCTCCTGGATAACAGCCACAGCCGTGTCTTTCTTGTCCAAACTAACTGCTGGATCGATCTCAGTAGTCTGCTTACTGCTGCTTTGTTCACTTCTTTCATCCAGAACTGAAGGAGCAGAGCCTTCAGCTGCACTCTCAGAATTTCCAGAATCTGCAACACCATCCGCAACAGGACCTGCATCCTCAGAGTTTTTCTCCATCGATTGTGTAAGCGGAAACCTTAATTTACAACACTATTTTGTACAACCTTAATCATACATAAACATATCTTGATCTATATTGCAGCAAGCTTTTCTTCCTTGTAGAAAATATTTTCTCTTGTCTCTACCTTCACTTTACAAAGTTCTTTTGATGATCAAAAAACTAGCAGTAAGTGTATGTGTGTACATGCATACACTTTAGTTGTTCAGACTTTCTCATGATAATCTGAACCGAACCACATAACAAACGAACAGCCGGACAATCCTTTTATAGCGACGGAACAGTCGCCTCTCCAAGCGACAAGCAAAAAAGGGGCATGCAACTGCTGTACTAATGCTACTCCATTTTAATACACATACAACATAATTAATAAGGGAGACAAGAGGGATTTAAAACCCAACAATTCTAATACTTTAAATCTAGCAACCATCATACTAGATCTTTTATAATTAGAATTAAACCAATAAATTACATGGGGGCACTTTTCCGTTAATTAAAATTAACAGATTGGACTTCAACCGCAGCATCAACAACATTCACACCTCTATCATTCTTAAGATCAACAGCTGCCTTCTCTCCTTTGTCTGCTGTACCCTCATCATTCGCTCCCTTAGCATCGGTTGAAGCAACTTCAGGTTCACCGGCACTAGCATCAACATTTGATGAATCTACAGGTGGCGAAGGCCTGATCTTCTCTATCTTCATCCGTTCCCGCGGCGGTTGCCTACTCTTCCTTTCCTTCTGAGCTGCTGTCCTGTTACCTATTAGAATATATGGCAGTTGTAACGGTGTAGCCGATTCTTTAGGTTATGGTAATCACTCACGGTTAGGAGTGGCGGTAATTCCGGATCGTCGTTGTATCGTTCTATATATGTGAGGCAGGTCCTCAGTAATGTATCAAGCCTTTGAGCCATATCAAACTCCCTGAGTCTTTCTTTATTACCGGCATCCCCAGTGGCAAGCTTCAATGGACCCTGCAACGCGAATTTACAGCAAATTTTAAACAATTGCTCTCACGAACACAGTCAGCAAAGAAATAAAAGTATGCTCAACAAGGCTATTCAGTTGCGACCTTCTCCCTCTGCTTTCCCTTCTTCGCTTGCCCTTCTTGGCCACTCGATCCTTCACCAAACAAACATTAGCGATACTAAGTTCGGCTGGCCCCAAGGTATGCCGTGGCCCACCCGGCATACCCTGTGGGTCCGCCCCTTTGTGATGAACTCATATCATTACTGACCCAATAATTTAGACGGCTCACAAAACCATCTGTGATGACGTTTCTGAACTGTCTGTAATATGGTTTTGTGTAGTAGTGTGTATTCATGTTGTGATTTTTATTATTTTTTTAAGAGATGGGATAACTGGCTAGTATAGTCATCTTAATGTTTACACAGGTAACAGGTTCAAATCCTAGACAAATAAAGTGAAAAATCCATAAAAATATCCCACCTAAATCGAACTCTGGTTATTAGTCAGCAAGAAGGTGACACACTGCTAGGTTATGCTGTGGTCAGGGGCGGACCTGCCCTTCGGGCGAGCCCGAGCAGCTGCCCGAGCTCCCCTCGCCGGACGAACGGACACCCCCCCACCCCCGCCAACGACCCCGGTGGAAGCCCCCCGCCGGACCAGCCTCCACAAGCCATGTAGGTCACCCCTACCCATCCTTTTCTTCTCCCCCATAGCACATGAGCAAACACAGCACAACGCGAAGCCTCACCGGCCGAGTAGGGCGACCCATGGCCGAGTCGAGCCGACGGTAGCCAAAGCCGGAGGCTAGAAAAACAAGGGGGAATGGAGAGGAAGAACGGGGGATACCGGTGGAGGAGCGCGCCGACGTCAAGCCGACAGCCGGTGGCGCCAACCCGAAGCTGGCGCCGAGCATCCATCTGCGCGCCTGCGTGTGTGCAGGAACCGAGACCGGGAGCCAGAGGGGAAGAAGAGGGCGGCACTACGGGAGGCGGCGGAGGGGTTCACCAACGGCGAACACTGGGCCGGCGCGCCCGAGAGCCCCCATGCGCGCCTCCTGTTTGCCTGGAGAGAGAGAGAGAGCCAGAGGAAGGGTAGCACTAGCAGTAGTAGTGTGAGTAGTAGTGCTAGTTGTAACAGCAGTACACTAGTAAGTGTCGTGCTTGTGTTGGTGAATAGGTGTGTACAGTGAGTGATTAAGTGAATGAGTAATTAGTGTAGGCTAATTAATATAGATAATTGCTAAAGCTTTTTATAGAACGTTGGAACACTAATTTTGGTACAACGGTTTGCAAGATAAGCTTTTGAGACGACAACTGCCCGGTATAAGACAACATGACCGTCAAGGCTAAAAATAAGAGATTCAATGATGTAATCTTTAAATTGTGATAACAAGGCCCACATCAGTAAGTTTGTTTAGATTTCAGAACTCAAATTGCTTGCTATATTGGGTTTCAGGATCAAAATTTATGATCTTTTAATCACCAAGATAATGAGGATAGTGCCCGGTTTAAGAGTGTTGCATGTGTCGGGTTTGCACGTAGGAATGATGCCGTTCGTATGTGTGCATGTATTGCAATGGTGTATTGAGTCTGGATGAATGCTTGTTCGGATGGAGGTTCTGGTTTGGTGCCGTCCACATGTCGCTCTGCTTGGTTAAAATGAAAGTGCATGGCAGAGCGGTAGACGGTAAATGTTATGGAATATGTGATGTTTACATTATATGACGTTGCTTATCTGATGACGATGGTGATGATGGAACATGGTAAGTAGTAAGGCTTACCTGCTAATGATGGAATATATTTATGACAATTAGGGGCAGACTACTGTTTATTTCACGCTTCCGACTTCAGCTACCTAATTTTTTTCCTGGGTCCACCACTGGACTTCGCCCTACCTAGATTTTTTTCCTGGGTCCGCCACTGGCTGTGGTTAGCTCGTGATTTTTCTAATATGAGGACGTAAGTGAGAAACTAATCTTATGGACGCCCCTAGCAATGCTGGAGATGATCTACGATGCTGGAGATGATCTGAGCTATCCAGACGTGCTGTCCTTGCCCATCACCTGTATGTAAAATTTAGGATCAACACAAAACAACAACGCTTCGCTTTCGCTTCCTCCGCTCATGTGCCGCACCTGCACCTTGTTTGCGAGGACTGTCGTCGGCGCTGGCGATGCCACTCCTGCGGCCCGTCGTCGACGTGCCCGTAAAATGCTAATATATCCTCTTCGCCCAACGACATGTGGGGCCGCCACCGTCAATCACCGCTCTGGATATTGGGACGGGGTGGTGATCAAATCGAGTTGAAATCTGGAAAAAGTCTACTTCACTATCCTAAAGTGTCATGAAATGCAAATTTTTAACGTTTACATTATGAAAATGCGCAACAAAATAATAAAATTCAATAATATTTCATGTATAAATAGAATAATTCAATTCTCATCTATTAATATTTTTATAAGAAGGAGTCCAATTAGATTACAAAATTAAATTGTTTATATTTTATTTTTGTTATTGTACTATTAGTAAATTAAATTGAGGTTTGTTTTATCGTTAACTTCAAAGTTTAACATTCAAATTTTATTAAAACATTTTGAACGAAATTCAGTCCGAAATTACCAAAATTTGGCGTTTGATGGGTCATTACAATGGGTCCCGAGATTTTTTGCCAACCAAAATTGACAACCCTGTTTTGTAACATAGGAACTTCGTACCACAGGATACTACAATTCTCGCGTAGGATTCGTGTAGATTTCCCTCGAACGTCCAACGAGGACATTAAGTATCTGACTAAACCATGCATGTTTATACGTACGATCTAAAAGCTGTGAGCACTAACTAATTGCAACACGTGGATGAACACGTGAATGTGATCGACATGGTAGAGCAGGAAAGGCAGTGCGACCCACATATGTCAGATGTTTGTGGTACGTGGATTCATGTCCTCCGCTTTGATTCCGTAAAGGCAGCTAGAGGGGCTGAGTGATCGTCCAACGTAGAGGAAAAGGTACAGAGAAGGGTGACGCTGGCGGGGTGTGTCATGAATCCTGATGAATGCATGCTATTGCTATCCACATTTTTCACCTGGAATTAAAGAATGGGAAAAATGCTGAAGCTGTAAGTTTCCCTTTTGCTGAATGGAGATGCAACGAGAGGATAGTGTTGAATGGTGATAGCCTGATTGGTACTAGCGTCACTACTATAGAAAACCTAATATTAGACGTCAAATTACAGACGATTTTGTAAACTTTGGTAGAATCGACACGGCAAATAACAAAGATAATCAATGAATTAATAAGATAAACATTAGATCATCGAAAACTCAAATCAGGAAATAAACACGGGCGCACGACGATGATCAAACTATATAAGAAGAGTTACAAAGGGATTTTACTGCGAGCCATCTACTAATCCCATACGGCTAAAGAGGGTGTGTATATAAAGGAGTAAAAAACGACTCCCAAGTAGCAGAGAGAAACAAAACCCTAGCATCGATCATTCCATCTTCATCGTCAGAATTCTGATAACAAATCAACAAATAACTTAATACTGAAGCATATCAATTATCAATTCATTTCATGCATCAGCATTTCGAGGGACTGTTTGTTTCCACGGAGTCGGCGTCGGATCCTTCTAGCTTGTAGGTTACTTATCTACAAGCTAGAAGGATCAGCTCTTGCAAACTCATTTCCAGGGCACATTATTGGACCTCTTCCAAACGAGATGAAGCAAGATACAACAATTCTATCTTGGAACCAGACAAGTATGCAAGGCAATGTAGCTTACCAACGTGCAAAGATATGCAGTGCTCATGCTTGCATAGTTACATGCACTCGCAGAAAGGACACACGCCTATTGCATGGAGAGTATTATATTCGGACTAATATAATATATGTACCATCTCTTGCACTTCTCCGAATTTATCAGTCTTTATTATATTTATATGAATACGTACACACCAATAGGAATAGGGACACCATACTGATTGCGTAGTTGTAAGACCCTATCCAAAAGCGTGTATAGCATTTGACTTTTAATTGTACGTAGTAGTTTGAATGATGCTATAGTGATTGTTAGCTTTTTTATATATTTAATTAAAAAATAAATATAAAAATATTATTATATCTCTGTAAATAATACAAAAAAAGAAAAAAAAAGCTACATTAAAGAGTAACATATTTCAAATCATTTTTGGCACGAAGCCAGCAGATGTTTGAAACGGAACCTAAAATTAACGATAATATACTCCCTCATGCCTGCTCGCGCGTCAGTGCGGCCGTGCGACCTCATACGCGTGCCGTTGGATGCGTGATGCAGCACGCTAGTGCTACCTCTCGCTCGTTTTTTATCCTGTCATGCACGTTCACCTTTCTTCCCTCTCTTCTTTGCCTACCATATGGGTCCTTCCCATCTTCATATTTTTCGGTACGGAACCAGGCTTACGGTTTCTCCTTTTTAGTTCTTGTGCATGTGGACGAGAACAAGCTTATATCGGTGCACTTGTTCATAGTTTAATTTAAACTACCGTATCTAATTATCCCAATATCCAATTTATATCTGTTTGTACCGTTATGTCTCATACGAGCATAACACAACAAGGCCATATTAGATATATTTTGACACCACAATGATAAAGTTGTTTCTCACTTAGCGACTAATAACGAGATGCTAGCAAATAAGATGTGGAGTTACTAGTAAGTAATATAGAGTTGCCAATAGTAGTTGAATAGAATCATTGATAATTGTTATCAAGTAGTAGAGAGATACTAGCAAGTAACATATAGAGATGCTACCAACTAACGTAGCAAGTAACATAGTAGTTGATGCAACTAATATGAAGCCATCACTAGTAGTAACGTAACTAATGTATATGTAAAGTTAACAACTAATGTGAAGCCTTCACTAGTAGTTAATTGCACAAAATCATTGATAATTATCATAAAGTAATAGAGCAATGCTAGCAAGTAATAAGTAGAGTTGCTAGCAATTAATAGCCATCACTAGTAGTTGATTGCACAAAATCATTGATAATTATCATGAAATAATAGAGGGATGCTAGCAAGTAATAAGTAAAGTTGCTAGCAAATAATATAGCAAGTAACATGTAGACTTAGCAACTAATGTACCAAGTAATATGTAGAGCTACTATCAACTAATGCTGCAAATAACATATCGAGCTAGTATTACTTGTATAGTTGCTAGTAACGAATGTAGAGCCACCACTAGTAATTGATTACACAAATCGTTAATAATACCATCAAGTAATAGAGATATATTAGTAAGTAACATGTACAGCTGGTAGAAACTAATGTAGAGAGATACAAGCAATACAAAGTTGAAAAATCGCATGGCCCTCGTGCCGGCAACGCATGATTTAAAAAAATATAGTTGAAAAAGACATTGTTTTGTTTCGTTCGTCATATGGAATATAATCACTACTACAAAATAAGATATACTAGATGTCTCATCATAGACGATTCATAGAAACCGTCTGTAATATTATTATTATTATCATAGACGGTTTTACAAGAGTGACCGTTTGCCATCTGTGATGAGCCACTATCACAGACGGTTCATATTAACAACCGTCTGTGATAGTTCACAGATAGTTATTAACATGAACTGTTTGTGATAGTTGAAGACATCACAGACGGTTCGTATTAAAAACCATCTGTGATATTTTATAGATGGTTATTAACACGAACTGTCTATGATATTGCACACATCACATACGTTTATTAATACGAATCATTTGTGATAGTTCACACACGGTTATTAACACAAACCATCTGTGATAGTTATGTATTACAGATGGTTTGTGATTGGATGTGTCTGGGATATGCCACGTTATTAATTAATACCAACTCAGACCGGTCTCGACAGATCTATCTTCATTGCATTGCATTGAAGGAGACGGCCAGCTTGGGGATGCATTCCAATTGTAAATCTAGCTGCTTGTAGATCGATTTGTTGTAGCTTGGTGATTAGATGTTAGTATTTGTTTCTAATTTATATGCCTTGTAATAAAGAGAGATGATAGCTAGATTTAGATCTAGCTTAATTGGTAGTTTGCTACAATTTAAGAATGGGTAAGTACTCCTAATTTAGTTCAACATGTTAATTCTTGCTTGATATATACTGCTTCATGAAGAGTACGTAGCTGGCTAGCCATTGTAACACCCCGTCCATCCTCTGGGCCTAGAGTGCTACCATCATTGCATAACAATACCATTTTTGAACAACTGTTAATAATTTTAAGCAAACTCTACTTTATTTATAAAGCAGCGACCACTTACACCATACCATTTTTAAGCAACTATTCTATCTTACTAGTGGAGTTAAACATACTAACAAAAGCTAATATGAGAAGTGTTGTAAGTACGTGAAGTTATTCATGTGCTACTCCCGCCCATGCATGATGTCCTCAACGGTCACATAAAAAACAACAAAGTAAGAGTGAGTTCAAAGACTCAGCAAGTACACAATAGAACGATAAACACTGCCCAATCATGTAAGTAATTTTACCAGCCATAACATATTCCGCATACATTATCCAGTTCATATTTTCATTTCATTTTCCTACATTGTCATATCAATGTGCGATGTAGCACTACTCTACATGCTCATTTGCTCATCTCATTGCATATACCGATATTGCCGAGTGAACACCCGTCGATGTTCACCCAAAATCTTGGGCCCACCCATATCGGCACAAGGGTCTCTCCACTCCTGTGGAGGCCTACCGAAGTAGGTCTTGCGAGATCCACCCAGTCGGATCCTAGTTCTCATTTCATGAGTGCACATGATGCGAATGCATATACCTATTGTCATTGTCATTCTCATCAGTATTATCATTGGTAGGGTGGCATCACTGCTCACCTCGTTCCATTACCATTGTCATCATTAAATAAACATCATCATGTCATGTAAACATTGCAATTCCATATAAGCATTATCATATCATGTAAACATTGCATATTTCATAAACTCTACAGTCTACCGCTCTACCATGCACTTGCCTGTTAACCAAGCAGAGTGAAGCGACATGTAGACGGCGTCGACTCAGGTCCTCCACCTAAACAAGCAGTTAATCTGACTCAACACATCATAACGAAACCAGTTCTTAAGCGAACAGCGACATCGATGATTCCTCCCACACGACCGGCCAAGCCAGATCCAACCGTCGGCCTACTGTTGGCTGCCTCCCCTTCGGCCACTCCACCCCCCTCGCTCTTCGACTCTGACAGTCTTCTCTATTCCCTCTACCTTATGCATTTTATTTTAGTTGCTATTTTGCCTTGCTCTAAAAGTGCTTACACCCGATCTTGGGAATAACTACGGGCGTCACCACGATGGAACTTGGTGGGGAGACATGCGCCGGGGAGCATGTTCTCCTTTCCAAGGGCGCACGGCAGTGCCCACAGGCTTGCCGCCAAGGGTGTGACGCTATTAAGCTGGCCGTGAGGGTGCTTGTGTGAGGGGACCTACTTGCCTTTGCCGGACTAACTAGAAAAGGGATGAGGCGACGGAGAGGGTTGAGGTTCCCAACGGTCGTGGATGTCCTAAGTCTTCATGACCATCGTCCTTGCTCCACCGTCGTCATCCTCATGCCACGGCCTTCGCCAGCTCCATGGGATCCTTTCCTCTCCCTCGCTCCATCTTCATCTTCCCTCCCTCATGGCTGGCTGGGTGGCTCTCAGTTGTGAGGTATAATGGGCTAATGTGAGGCTTGGCTTAATTGTTGGTTGGGCAGTCGGGAGTGGATTGCCTCCTCTGGTTATGCTCTTGGTCTTGGCCAGCTCCCTAGGGGAGCTCTCTGTTGGGGGAGGTCTGATGGGGAGGAAAAATGACGATGGCAATGTGTTGGTTGGGCTTAAGTGAGGAGGTCACGGCTAGCCTCCTTCCCCCTAGAGTGTGCATTGCCATTTATGCCTTCCTTTACCCTTTCCCTAGTTATTATTTGCCATAAGGGCCTATTGGTCTAAAGGGCCTCTGCACTGTGCTTTGGGGTTCTTTTCTACTAGGGCAGGTAAATCGGAATTTCTCGCCGAATGATGAAAACCCAAAATGCAAGATGGTGCTGACCTGCCCTGGACGGTCTGGGAGCCTCTATGAGCGACACTACACTCGGCATTTCTAAAGCCGATGGGTCTGACGGTAAAATTTTTCTTTATTTCTTTTATTCTCCCTTGGATTGTTTCATTTCTCGCTTTACTTCTCCTTTGCATTTTGGTGGTATTACAACTGTAGTAGCATTAATAATCCAATTTGACACTAATTTGTTACATGCATAGTGTAGATGGGCTGAAACTAGATGTATGTTGAGAACCGTGTGACTAAAGAGTACATTAATGGCATGTCTGCTTTTAGAAGAGCGGCCTATATTGAAGAGGATGAAATATATGTACTGTCCATGCATTGATTGCAATAATATGAAGATGTTTACCAACTTAACATAGATCGAAGCTCACTTGATTCGAAAGAGTTTAAAAAGGGGTGTACAAGTTGGACCAGTCACGGTAAAGAGAAGTTTATACAGGAAGGTGTCAAGGGAGACAATGATATGCTAGTTGTGGACTGTGTTTTCGATGAGGATAGATCGTATGATTACAATTTGGATTAGATGTTACGCAATGCAGAAGGAACCTATTGTGAGCGAGAGTTTGGTAAATTCGAGGGCTTGATGGAGGACCTGGAGAAACCTTTGTTCCCAGGCTGCAAGCCAAACATCACAAGGTTGTCATCTATTCTTGAACTGCTAAAATTGAAGGCAAGCAATGGTTGGTCTGATAAGAGTTTCACGGCATTGTTAGGTCTCCTAGCGAACATCCTTCAAGAGAGAAATGTGTTATCGAGAATCACCTACCAAGCCAAGAATGTTCTTTGTCCATTGGAAATAGAAGTAGAAAAAATACATGCATGTTCGAATGATTGTATCCTCTACCGTAAAGAGTATACAAAATTATATGTTTGTGAGAGACCATGTGGAGGTGACCCCGTATGTGTGATGAGTAATTGACGCGTGTTCGGGAAAGTTTGAGTTTGATTTGAGTGGTTCGAGCCAAGACGTTGCGTGGTGCAGTTGGCTTCGGTCGGACCATGTCGAACTTGGTCGAACGTGCTTAGGTCGTTTATTTTTTCGCTTCGATCGATTTGAGTGGTTCGAGCCAAGACGTTGCGTGGTGCAGTTGGCTTCGGTCGGACCATGTCGAACTTGGTCGAACGTGCTTAGGTCGTTTATTTTTTCGCTTCGATCAGTTTGGGCTTTGAGTATTTCTTCTGGTGCTAATGTATGGTTATAATATTTCGAGCAGTGCTATGTGATTTATTTCTTGTTTGTGATGGCTGTAGGACATCGAGGCGAAGTCGTGGTGAGGCATGGGATGATCGAACTAGGCACAGGCGGTGCTGAGGTCGGAGCGGTCGGATGTGTCAAAGACGACAAGGACTTGAGGTGGCTGCGAGGCTTGGAAGGCGAGGAATGAGGAAACTTCCCGGAAGGTGCAGGAGGGGCGTTTTGGTGAATACGCAAAGCTGCACTAAAGGAAATGGATTTGGTTAGAGTTAGTGGGTAAAGCACTCCGGGACTACTTCAAGCGCTTCGCGAAGGAATGCTGCCAAGTCAAGGACGTCAACGAAATGACCATCATCAATGCAGCAGTACAGGGTCTTCGCCCGGGCCGCTGGCCGAATACAATGCGCGGAAGCCAATCAAGATGGTGGCAAAGCTCTTCGACAAGATGGAGAAGTACGCTAGAGCGGAAGAGGACGCGCGGCGGCGACAGGGAGATGACTCCGACACCAACCAGGCGGAGGATTCAGCGAAGAACGAATGCTCGCCGAAGGAGGGCTCCTCGAAAAGCAAGCGCAAATAGGAGCCGTCGAAGGACGCCCCCGGGCGCAAGGATGCCCAGCACAAGGAGTCATCGGGCGACAAGCCCAAACGTGGTCAACACAAGTCTCGGAAAACCCGTTATGTCTTTGACATCGAGGGCGGCTCCGAGGATAGCACCCCCGCTGGCCGCGGTGGTAGAGGATGCCGGGGCCAGGGGTGCGGTTGAGGTCGAGGTCGCGATGACAGAGGCTGCGGAGAATACGATGACTAGCACCACGGGCAGTGGTGCGAGGTCCATGGTCGTGGCAACCACGACACGCGCGCTTGTACCGCTATCACAGCACTTCGACAAAGCGTCACCAGGGACAGGAACCTGGAGGCACGTCTGCCCGTCGTGGCCCACGTCTAACAACCCTTGGAAGTCCCCATGCGGATCTAGGATCAAGGGATGCAGCTCTAGGAGGGCCCCCTGCGGATTCAGGCTCACGTACAACAACCTCGGGAGGGCCTCCTACAGCTGCAAGCCCTGGAGGGAGCCCAGCGCAGGGTCATCAGTGTCATTTCCTGGGGCTCCTCGCTGGAGTTCGCCTTGGCGCGGCAGCGGAAGGCCTATGCGAGGAGGCTACACCACGTGGCGGCATACCCGGCGCAGGCGCCGCCAGACTGGGCACAGCATGAGATCACGTTCACGCCCGCCGACGCCGAGGGCGTGGAGTTCCCCCACCAAGATCCCCTGTTCGTCCAGGTCGTCATCGCAGGATGCGACGTTAGGCGTGCTTTAGTCGATGGAGGAAGCTCCGCGAACATCTTATTCGCAGCGCCCTTCGACCAGATGGGGATCCCCTGAAGTCGGTTGGGCCCTTGGGGATCCCACTGTAGGGCTTCGGAGGTCAGCCCTTGCGGGCGCTAGGCCAGATATGCCTGCAGGTCTCCTTTGGCCGAGGCGACAACGTGAGGAGCGAGGAGGTCACCTTCGACGTCGTCGACATCTTGTACCCTTACAACGCCATATTGGGGCGACCAACCCTAAACTCTTTCGGGGCAGTTCCACATCACGGCTTCTTATGTATGAAGCTCCCCGGACCACGAGCCATCATCACCGTCCACGGTGACCAAGATATGGCTCGGCGCATAGAGCTCAGAACTAGGGGTCCGCACCATGAGGCCCAACGAAACACCTAGGCCAGGCGTGCAAGCGCGAGGATCCTCGGCGGCTTCGGGAAGCACCTCGCCAGGCTCCCGCGCGGGTCGCTCCAGCAACAGAGGCTCCCACCGTGCACCGCCTCATCACTAGGGCAGCAATAGTTGTGGTCGTTCGCGCCTTCCAGCGGTCAGTGGTCAGTACCTCGTCTTTTGTAATCGCTCACCCGCGCAAACGGGAATTCAATAAAGTTCACCATTTCAAAATTGTCTTCGTTTCCTGCAAAAAGACACGCGTTCACGCGCGCAGTCTCTATGAACAAAAACAAGGGTATGAGTATAAACAAAGACACGCGTTCGCGCGCACACATTCTGTGAACAAAAACACGGGTATGAGTATAAACAAAGACACACGTTCGCGCGCGCACTCTCCGTGAACAAAAACACGGGTATGAGTATAAACAAAGACACGCGTTCGCGCGCGCACTCTCCGTGAACAAAAACACGGGTATGAGTATAAACAAAGACACGTGTTCGCGCGCGCACTCTCCGTGAACAAAAACACGAGTATGAGTATAAACAAAGACACGCGTTCGCGTGCGCACTCTCCGTGAACAAAAACATGGGTATGAGTATAAACAAAGACAAGCATTTGCGCGCGCACTCTCCGTGCACAAAACCACGAGTATGAGTATAAACAAAGATGCGTGGGGGTACGCCTCCGCACGCACTCTACGGAGTATAAATAAGACGTAGCGCTGAGGTCCGCCTCCGCACACACTCTACGGATTATAAATAAGACGTAGCGCCGAGGTCTGCTTCCGCACACACTCTACGGAGTATAAATAAGACGTAGCGCCGAGGTCAGCCTCCGCACGCACTCTATAGAGTATAAATAAGACGTGGCGCCGAGGTCCGCCTCCGCACGCACTCTACGGAGTATAAACAAGAAGCGGATTTCCCCACGCACGTGTGGGCATTGCCCTCGCATATACTCTCTGGAGTATAAATAAGACGTGGTTGACATTCCCACGCACCTTGAGTCTTAATAAGACGCACTAGAGGCTGGCCTCCGCAGCGCACTATACCTCGCTCGTAGCGTAAGTACAGCTCGCCGCCACCACCGGCGGTAGGGGACGGAGCGCGCGCGCTCGCCGGCCCGGGCGCGCGGCTCGCGCCACCACTCGAAGGTAGGGGCGGAGCGCGCGACGTGCCGGCCGATTGGCGCCGGCTCGCGCCACCACCGAAGGTAGGGGCGGGCGCGCGCGCGCTGCCGGCGGGCGCTAGCTCGCGCCACCACTTCGAAGGGTAGGGGACGAAGTGCGCGTGCACCTACTTCGACTAGGCACCAGCTCCACTGCCACCACTTCGAAGGGCAGAGGACGGAGCACTCGCGCGTCTACGTTGATGTGCGTCCGTGTCAGCTAGGCGCCAGCTCCGCTGCCACCACTTCAAAGGGTAGGGGACGGAGCGCGCACGCCTACTTCGACTAGGCGCCAGCTCCGCCGCCACCACTTCGAAGGGTAGAGGACGGAGCGCTCGTGCGTCTACTCCGATATGTGTCTACTTTGATTAGGTGCCAGCTCCGCTACCACCACTTCGAAGGTAGGGGACAGAACGTACCTACGTACAGGCGAACACAGAGTATAGTCCACGAGTCTACCGGGGAACAGCGCGGTCATGAGGAATGATGAAGTCTATATTCATCACAAATGTTTACAAGGAGGTGCAGCGAGAGTATACAAGCATCCTCGGATGCGCACAACCGCTACTCGTCAGGCTCCTCCTTAACGCGCGCCCGCGCCGGAACTTCGCCTGAACAAGACCGGCCCGCCCAAAAATCCAGCAACTCCTCGGCCCTTCGCCAGCGTCGAAGGCGCCGTCGAGTCATAAGGTTAGAAACTAGCAGCCGGTCCCGGTCGGGTAGCTGCTCAGGGCACGGAGGTACACAAATCAGAACATAGCGTGGGCAAACTCTACTTTATTCATAAAAGAAGGCATTTGTGTTACAACACACGCCAACACACAAGAACCCCGGCGTCACACTTGTGGGTTCGCGTTGCCCCCCGAGGCCTCGGCACCACCTTCGTCACGCCGAGGGACTTCATCCAGCCACAGGCCAAGGTTCCCCTCGTCGTACATGGTGCACCGCAGCTCGACCCTCGCCACAGCCCCCCCGATGTACTCCCAGATCCTCTCGTGGAAAAACCGCACGGCGCGGCGAACTGCGCGTACGGCGCCGAACATCACTTCGGCCTTGGCCGGCATCACCAGTCGAGGATTGGTTAGCCCATCGACGTGCTGACAGCCCCGGAGCCGCAGGAGCGCGCACACTAGGCACGACGTCACATAAGAGCAATGGTTGCCGAACGACATCGCGGCGTTGCGTGCGAGGTTGGCCGCATCCCCAATCCGCCGAAGCATTCGCGACAGCTCCTCAGGCCCGAATTCGCGGGGTGGCACCTCGGCGATAAGGTCTTCGAGCGTGCCTTCCAGGGCCAGCATGGCATCCCATGCAGCCACCGAGGCATCGCCCACAGTCCGGTCCCGCTCCGCAAGAGACATGGTGAGTTGGCACTTCTCCTTCTCCAGTGCAGCGATCTGTTGGAGCAGGCCATCCCGCTCCTCCGCAGCCTCTTGTCGCGCCGCCTCTATGGCTGACAGCCGCGCCGCGGCCATGAGTGCTTCGGCGTACGACTTCCCCTCCGCGCACTCTGATTCCAAGCGGCGGATGCAGTCGTCCTTAGCGGAGTGCATCCCCTCGGTTGCGCGCAGAGCCTCTTCGACGGCCCGCAACTGCCCCTTTAGCGCCCTCTGCTCACAGACGTAAGTCGCCTGCATCGCCTGGGCCAGGACGAGGGTCTGCACGATGAAGTGGTCAGCAAACTTCTAAAGGCCACATATAGTTACAAGGCCAGATACTCACTCTCACTCCTGACACCTCCAGTGCATCTCCAAGGCACTCCGCCCCATAGGTCGGCAGCGCCTGTTGATCAATGCTTGCGGCCGTGTCACTCGTGACCCCGCACCATGCTCCCAGCACCTCCGGTTGGGGGGTGAAGTTCGCTAAGCTCGGGCGCGCTCGCCCACGGTGGCAGTTTCGGGAGCGCCGGACGCCCCCTTGAAAGGAACGTCCCCGCCCCCCGAGGACCGCTTTGTCCTCGGGATGAGTCTTCTTGAAAGATGGTGTGCGATTCTGATCCTACAAGAGTGACGCAAAGCTATGCCAAGCTATGCTAAGACAGTTTACCTTCGGTGGCAGCCGGTGGACTTCGCCGGGGTGCCCCCTTAGCCTCGAGCAAAGCAACCAGGATGCCATTGCCCTCGACCGACGTCGGCCCTAGGGGCCAGGGATCCTCCGCGTCGGAGCCCAGCACTAGCCGGCCCCGAGCTTCTGCCGTCACGGCCTTAGCAGGCGTGGGGATGTCGGGCACGGGGCCGGCGTCGAGTCGAGTCCCATAAGCTCGTCACGCTCGCGCGGCAAACCCTCTTGGCGCCCGGTAAGGAGGCGATCGTAGGCGTGGCCTCTTCGCCTTGGGGGAACGAGGTGGGGACCTCGCCTCGACAGGGTAGGGCTCCACCGCAGCAACGCTCGCGGGCGGGAGCTCCACTCTGGCAACCTCCCAGGGGGACAGCCTGCCTCGGTAGCCATCGGGGGCGGGAGCCCCGTTCCACCAACCCCCGTGGAGGTCAGCTCCGACACCGTCACCACCACAGGCGAGGACTCCACCCTAGTGTCGACAGCGGATGTTGGACCCACCTCAGCGGCCATTGCGAGCGACGAAGCTTCCCCTCCTGATCTTCCGTGGCGCGCTTTCAGTCCCCGACACCTCCCGCAGACTCCTCACCTTCGCCCCTCGCGCCCATTTCCAAGTCCGAATCGGCGTACTTCGCCGAATCAGACTCAGTGTCTGCCACATCAGCAGGAGGGACGGCGGCCACCGCGCCGGGCGTGGCCGCAGAAGTTCGAGTCTTCCCACAAGTCGGCGCCCTTTTCCTTTTGCCACCATCATCCCGATGGCGAGGTTGGCTCGGAGCCGGTGGGGCGCGCTCCGGCACGCGAAGACCCAGGGCCTCGCACACACGGTTTATCCGCCCCAACCCCGCCTCCGCAGTCGTAGCTGTGCGCAAGCCGTGCTCCCTGGCCGTGTACGGCCCGAGGAACATGCTCACCGCGTGTTCCGCTTCCTCTAGAACAATCCCTATAAGCGACAAAAGCTGAGGTTAGAAAGTAGCACAAGGGACGAGGGGAAGACAGCATGCTACTAAGACTTATGAAGATCGGAAGGCATCGGTAGCGAGGACACGGACGAGCGGACATTATTGTCCCGAAGCTTCCCAACTATGAGGCACCACTCATGGGCGAGCGGCGCCACACCGTACATAACAAACTCCTCGGCGAGGTCGCGCATGTTGAAGCGGGCGGCGATCCCCACGAGCCTTCGTGCCCTTCGCCTGTCCTCTTTGTTGATCGACACGTTGGGCGTGGTGTTGAACGCCATAGGCTGGCCCGTGCATTCGAGGCCGCTATCGCTCGGCACATGATGGTAAAACCACCATCGCATCCAGTTAGGCTCCCACTTCGCTCGGGTTGAATTGGCCAGGAAGATCTTCCCGCACGATGACCGCAGAACGAAGTTGACGCTACCGAAGTTGGAGAACGTCCCGTCTCCCCGCCCCTACGGCTGGCAGCGCGCATCGTGAAGAAATGCGAACATTGAGGCGCTGGTCCAGCATGCCTCCATGCGCAAGGCCCAGTTGTACACAGCAAGGCAGGCCAGCTCCAGCCCGAAGGTCCGCAGCACATCGCCTACAATCATGGCGGATGGGCTGCGAAGCCCGGCTTCAAAGTATGCGATGAAGACGATCGCCTCCGACTTCTCCGGTCACGGTTCCACCTCGTCGCTGGCAGGCAACCGTACCTCCCGACGGTCCAGTAGCTTTCCCTCGTGCAGCAGCGCGCGGATCGTCTCCTCCGTCACAAGCGTGGCACCCAAGACGTCGGAGCACGGGCCCTTCTTCTCCGTCGCCACCAACCATTTATCCACCGTCGCTGAACTACGCTTCTCGAGCGTGTACTTCACCTCCAGCGGCAACGACCGCCGAGAGATGGCATTGTCACCGACCGCTGGGACAAGTTCTCCACCGGACGCCATTGCTATCCGAGACCTAGATGACGGTGAGGGGTGGCGCGGCGGCTAAGGGGGCAAAGAGCAGAAAAGAGGAACCAAATGGTGTGCAGAGGAGGTGCAGATGCGGTACCCTAGGGGCTATTTAAAGCCCCTTCATCTCCCGCACCGCCCGTGAGTGTAACCGATGGGAGACGAATCGCTCACCTCCCCATGATCGAAGCCGGAGCGCCATAGCCGCCCACACGCGTCGCGCACGACCATAGTCCTCCAACGACCCAGCAGCGCACGACGCACCAATAGCATCCCACCACGCGTCCGCACCATCAGGAATAAGTACAGGCTGCGGGACGTGGTGCACCTCCCAACACGTGTCGGCACGGTTTTTGGGGCCATCGATGCAGCAACGGCTAGACAGGGCCCAGCCAACTTCGCCAGGAGCTATGCCGGAGTCTCCGCTTTAGTAGAGAGACCCCGGCTTCAACTCCGGCCCCACCCCGCGAGGGGGCACTTTGCTACATCGCCCGTGCGGCAAGCCCTTAGACCTCCGGGATAGGCTTCGACCAAGCCAAGCAGCAGCATTGATGCCCACCTCGCCTCGAGATCCGACATCAAACCCCCCGCACCCCCCACAACTGGGGAGCACGATTGCTGACCCACAACAAGCTTGGATGCATTCTCAGAAATAGGCCGCCTTTTGTTCAACAACACTCGTTGATGTTAGTGTCAGCACACGCAATCATCAAATGCAGACGAACAAAAGTACACCTACTTGTGAGAAGATGAGCAGAGGAAGCCCATATTCGAGACCAAGGGATGCGACCGCTGGCAGGCCAACAAGCGCACGACGCATCGGTAACATCCCGCCACGCGTCCCGCCTCCCTAGGGAAAGGGCGAGCGACTGCGGCCGTGCGGTTGCTGACAGCCCACGACGCGCCAATTGTGGCCGCCGTGTGTACCCTCCCGCAGGAACAGCGCATACGGTGGCAGCACCCTGTTCCTGGCAACGCAGGGGTCGGCGCGATTCTCGCTGCCATTAAGGCGCACTACAGGACGGCGAAGTTGCATGCCATTGTCGGACCGGGTGGAGCCCCTCAGCCAACCCACACCCAGCGGACTCCGCGACATCGTCTCCGCTCTGACTCCGACCCTGCTACACAAGGAACATACGGCTAAGGGTGGCCTGGGCAGCTAGGTCGACGCCGCGACAAGCACGCACCTCCGCCTTCGCGGCGGCTCAACTTCGGCCTTGTTACCAACGGGCCCTGAGCCCACGACGCAGCGACAAGCACGCGCCCCCGCCTTCGCTGCGGCCTCGACTTCAGCCTCGTTACTGAGGGGCCCTGAGGGTGAGGACGACTTCAGCAATTCGCCCAGCGATGTGCCCTTGCGGAGAGGAAAAGATTATACCAAGCAGTCAACCCAACAGGCAATTCGGCAGTTCACAGGCCGCAGGGACGGAGGGGGCCAAATGGCTCGACAACATGGCTTCGGCCCGTGAAGCCCTTCACCATGAGAGGCTCCTGTTGTAGGGGTGGCCCCCACCTAAGCCTAGCAGGCCTGTTAGAAGGTCGTAAGGCCCAAAATGGGATATGTGTAATGACATAAGTGCCCCTGAGAGTGATACTCAAATGTAAGGGTATTGCTGTAAAAACACTCCCTACTGCCAAGAACATCTTCTACCGAAGCACTCTTGCCGAATGCTCCCTGCGGTCTGAACTTCACCACCTGCAGTCCGAGTAGCTTCATTCCCTTTTTGGGGCTATTCATTTATTGCTCTCGGCTGTAGCTTTTCATGGTAGCAAGAATTATTTACTTTGAGACTTTACAGCCGCAAGCCATTTTCAGATTTTTGTTCGGCCAGACAATTGCAGCTCCCTGTGGTTCGGGTGTACTGTCAATTAAGTATTCAATTTTCCTATTCGGCTATATTAGCTTGACTCTCTGTTTGAAGATTAAGTCTTCAGTTTTTTGTTGTAGTAGCAGTTTTATCTGCTTGCTGTTCGGCTACTGCTAGTTGTCCTAAAATTACTTCTGCTAGTCAGTTTTGCTTTCATGCTTTCTTGTTGTCAGTCCGGCTGCTTCTTTTTGGCAGCAAGATTTGGAACCATCTCTTTTGTTTCCTGTTTTTAGCAAGCAATTTCAGCATTCACTTTTCGGTCTTTGGTAGTGTTTGTTCACTTCTTGGCTACAGTCAATAGTTTCAGTTTTCGGTCTTTCTCTTGCAGTTTGTAGTTTCAGTTTTTGGTCATTTCCTTGCTGTAGTTGGTCCTTCGACCAAAGTTCTATTTTCAATTGATTTTCTTTGTGTCAGTCATTCGGTTTTGTCCCGTCCTTTCAGTAACCAACAAAATTGCTCTTGGCCTCCAGTGAGAAAATCTTTCTGATCTTCATAGCTGCAATAGCTATCGGAGTCGAGATTGTTGTGGATACTTCGGGGCGATTTTTAAAAGGCACCATTCACCCCCCCTCTATTGCCTTTTCCAGTCCTTCAATTGGTATCAGAGCCGGTTAGCTCTTCCTCGTAGATCTTAACCGGTCTCTAGAGCCGTGGCAACGGACAAGTACTCGACCAAGCCCCCGATCTTCGATGGGATCAACTATCCCTTCTGGAAGAGTCGGATGGAGACCTACATCCAGGCTCAGGGCTACGCCATCTGGCGGAAGGTCAAGGTCCGGTATGTTGTTCTTGCCGATGAGAACATCAATGCCAGAAACATGGTTGATGTTGAGGCGAATGCAAAGGCAACGACCATCATAATCCAGGGTTTGAGCCGAAGCAAGTTTGATCACATCTCTCATCTGACGTCGGCCTTCGACATCTGGGTGTCCCTCGATACATACCATGAGGGCACCACCCAGATCAAGACGGCTCGACAGGACCAGTTCAAGCGAGATTACAACAAGTTTAAAATGCTCGCTGGTGAGTCCCTCGATGAGTGATTTATGCGTTTCCACAAGATTTTGAGCAACCTCCGAGCGGTCGGTCCCACATACCCCGACTCAGAAAATGCTCGATAGATGCTCGCAGCTCTTGATTTGCGTGTTTGGGAGATGAAGGTGACTACCATCAAGGACACCACCGATCTCTCGACCCTGACTCTTGACGCGTTGTACTCACGCCTCAAGACTCACGAGATTGACATAGTCTCTCGTAGGTCGAAGTCGCAGTCGATGGCCTTAGTTACCGATCCCAGTCTAGTTTCTGGACCTTCTTCCGAGTCGATTTGTGGATGATCAGTTAGAGCAGCTACCAGAGGACCAGTTAGCCCTTCTGGCCAGAAAGTTTTCCCACGTGTACAAGAGGGTGAGAGATCGGAAGAGGAGTGGTCCGATAATTTGCTTCGAGTGTGGTGGCCCCAACCACATTCGGGTGAATTGCCCCAAGCTGGGGAAGGGAAAGAACGACTACGGCGGCGTGAGCAAGAATGACTACATCGACAAGAACCGCAACAAGAAGCCCCCGGGTCATGCTCAAGGCAAGAAGAAGTTCCGCAACCTTGGCAAAGCCAAGAAGCTCTTTCATCGTGTCCTCACCGCCTTCGACGACCTCGGCCTCAGCGAGGTGGAGGGATGGAGCGACGACGATGGGACGGGCGATCAAGAACCCAAGGATGGTGACGACTTCTCTGGCATGTGCTTCATGGCCCTTGAGGGCGAGATCAGCACAGTGAGCTTTATTCTGACTCCGACGAGGTATACCTCTCTTACGACCAGCCTAATGATGCCTTTCTTAAGCTAGGTAAATTTCATGCTAGATCTAGAGCTAGGTGTAGCGACTTAGAGAAGGAAGTAGAGAGCTTGTCATGAGAGCTTACTTCACTTAGATCTACTCCCTCCCGTGACGATTGTGATGTATGTACTGCTTTGCTCGGAGACTTGGAGAAGCTAAGGACCTCTCATGATAGTGTGATTTCTGATCTCGACATGCTTAAGGTGGAGAATGTTAGTCTGCTTGCTGAACTAGAGATGACTAGGGTAGCTTCTCTTTCATCTACTATTGAGACTACTTCTTGCACCTCATGTGAGGTTAAGGACAATGCTTTTAGAGGTCTTTACACCATGCTTATTGATCTGCCTGAAAATTGTGAAAATTGTAATAACTTGAAGATCAACTTAAGGAAGGCAGATCATAAGATTGCTGAGTTGCATGCTTTGCTTGAGCCAATTGCTTCATGTATGAACTGTCCTAAATTAACTGCTGAACTTGAATCTGTCTCAAAATAGTTTCAAGAAATGATTAACCACAACAAGAAGATGGCTCAATATGCTTCTAAGGACCCTGTTAAATCACCATGCAATAACTGTGAAAAACTAAAATCTGAGTTGATTGCTTTAGATGACAAATGTGTGAAGCTAACTAAGGACCTTCTAGAGAAGTCACAATCTCCTTGTAATGTGTGTGCTGATGTGGAAGAGAAGCCCAAGGGTAAGGTAGAGACGCTTAGTGACGTGAACCAAATGGCTAGCAGTAGGACTGTCCCTTCTGAGTCGGTTGTGCATGCATAAGCCATTCGCTCTTCTGCTAATGGTTCTCCTTCTACTCCCTTACCTTCTGCTGTCTCTTCTTCCCCCTGCTCTTCTTGTACCTCTCTCTTTCGGGAGTGTCAGTATCTTATGAACACTCTCGAGAGATTTGTAGGAGGCAAGAAGAAGCTAAATCTTATTCTAGACCAATCTAACATTTGCAAATTTAATCAAGGTCTAGGATACGATTTCTATGAGGACATGAGGAAGCATCCACCTGCTGTTCTTAGACCCATAGCAGCAGGTGTGATCGAGATTGAGCCCAGTACTAAGAAAGTTCAATTCAAGTCAGCGGGCTTTGTCCAAGGGATTTTTGACAGCAAGGTGATTCCACCTGTTGCTTCTGCCTCACAGAAGGTGAAGCCTCATCATGCTACTTCTATCTCTCACAGGTGAAGTATCATTGCACCTTCTGTCAGAAGGATGGGTACTTGATCGAGCGATGCTTCTGTTGGAAATATGCCCTAGAGGCAATCATAGAGATGATGATATTTCGTTGTATCCATGATTTAATAAATGTTCCTTGAATATTGCCTTTGTATTGATTAACAAGTATGTGACTTGTTTGTGAAACTCTTTACTTGTATGGTTATTCTAAAGTTGTCCCTAGTCGAAGTTCATGTGTGGACACACGTGAATAATGGATTAGCACATGTATCGGTTGATGACCATGTTTCACAGGTCATAGACATGGAGATGTCAAACCAATAATGTGGACACATGTTTAGAACATGGGGTTGGACCGACCCAACATGAGACATAACAATTATACTTATGATTCTCTCTCTACACAATGTGTACGCCTTGTCCTTAGACCGATATTGTCGCATGTACTTGAGATGTGAATCGACCTACTTAGGGGCTATCAAACGCTACTCGTGAATCGGGTAGTTATAAAGGTAGCTTTCGGGTTTGTCATGAAGCATGCGAGGCATGGTCGATCGAGATGGGATTTGCCCTCTCTATCCGAGAGAGATATCTCTGGGCCTCGAGTGATCGGATCCGAAATGCATGGTCATGCTACTTAAGGTTAAGAGTTAACCTAGTAAGGGATTCCGGATCACGGATCGAGAAAGAGTGGTCACTTGGAGCTCGACCAAATATCGTGAGGCAAAGGGATTGGCATGTACATAAAGTTGTGATGGTTCGTTCGATATGATCTTTGTGTATGTTTAGGAGTTGGCACGTCTTGCTAGAGGTCGCTACCAACTATTGACCGAGTAGGTAAACTCGTGTCATGTCTAAACATACGTGAACCCATAGGTCACACACTTAAGGGCTGAAGCCTAATTCGGATTGGATCCGGTTGGTAGGTATTGAGTCCTAATGGGCCTCCATTCGCTGAAGCCCATTATAAGGACGTCTATAAAAGGAGGGCTAGGCGCACGAGGTTGCGAGAAGAATTTCGTGACCTCCTCAAACCCCCGCCGCCACCCTCCCACGCCCAGGCGCTCGCGTGGATCTAGTAATCCGGCGCGCGTCGCTTCCTCCCGCACGTGTGGATACCTTTTGGCGCTGCATCCGTAGCGTTTGGACGAACCGCAAGAGAGGAGTTGCACGTTGGACGCCGCGCGAGGACGAGGAAGTAGTACGACTACTCGCCCGACGTCTTTGCATCGGCGTAGTACGACTACTCGCCCCGACGTCTTGCATCAATTCCGCACCTGCGCGTCTAGTGGTAATTCCGTGATCTATAACTGCAGTGATCTTGGTTTACGGGCATAAGTTTTATTAATTTGCGCTAGCGTAGCCTACCCGTAGTCCTTCAGCTTCAGGCGCACCAAGATCGCGCAGAGAGACCATGTTGCAGCTCTTAGGCGTATTCAGGGTCAGCCCCAGACCTTGAGTGCACCTAAGACCAACACGAGGTCGAGAGTTGTTCCAGCTTATGGGTTTGGGCAGCATCGAGGAATTGGCTTTTCTGGTTTTACTGATTTTTGTCCTCGACATGCCTTTGGTCGTGACTTCTGCCGTTCTGAGGGTAGATCTCATTTTCCTCGTCGAGATGGCTACCCGCGGCGTGATCAGCATGTTGCCGGTGCTCCGACTCGCTCTCCCATAGCGGTCGAACCCAGCAACAGCTTCAGGTCTGCACATAGACCTTCTGCTTCATTGTGTGACAGAGAGCATAGGGTAGTTAAAGGTCCGTCGTGTTTGACTACTTCTACTGCTCGACGTGTTACTCAGTATTGGGTGCCAAAATCACTCTTGATTTATCCAAGTACTGAGTCTTTACTATCTGTTTGACTCAGGTTTGCCGGGCAGGGAAGGGAGAGGTTTGGCTCATAGACTCTGGGTGTTCACGACACATGATCAGAGACTCTCGTTGGTTCTCTTCCTAAGCCCGTGCTCCAGGTGATGAGACGATCACCTTCGGAGATGCTTCGTCTGGGCGCGTCATCGCCAAAGGTACAATGTGCGTTAATGAGTCCTCCATTTTAAAAGATATTGCCTTGGTTAGTAAGCTGCAGTATAATTTGCTTTCTGTTTCTCAACTTACCGATGACGGTTTTGAGGTGAGCTTTAAGAAAAACGCTTGCAAAATTCTTGATTCTTCAGGTAGTCTGGTTTGCGGGATTTCTTGTTATGGGTAGTCTTCTGGTGATCCTCTCCGATGGTTAGTTGCTTCTGAGTCCTGTGATCTTACTTTCTGGCATAGGAGACTTGGTCATATTGGATTTGACCATTTGACCCAAGTTAGCGGCCATGATCTCATTCGTGGTCTGCTTAAACTCAAGATAGTCAAAGATCTTGGTTGCGCTCCATGCCAGCACGGCAAGATGGTTGCCGCTTCTCATCCTCCGATCACAGTGACCATGACCGATACACCGGGACAGCTGCTCCGCATGGACACAGTTGGACCAACTCGAGTGCAGTCAGCAGGAGGGAAGTGGTATGTTCTTGTCGTGCTCGATGACTTCTCGAGGTACTCTTGGGTGTTTTTCTTAGCCTCGAAGGATGAGACGTTTACACATTTCCGAGATCTTTTCAGTAGGCTTTCTGTTGAGCTCTCGAGTGCCTTACGAGCGATCCGCAGTGACAATGGCACGAAGTTCAAGAATTCCTACTTTGAGAGGTTCTGCGATGAGACAGGTGTAGAGCACAGTTCTCTTCTCCGCACGTCCCACAGCAGAATGGCGTCGTGGAGAGGAAGAACCGTACCTTGGTCGAGATGGCCAGGACAATGCTTGATGAGTATTCTACACCTAGGAAGTTTTGGGCTGAAGCTATAGCGACCGCATGCCATGTTTCGAACAGAGTTTTCTTCAAGCACACTTGCATCGCACTTCCTATGATTTTTGAGATACGGGCAAAAGCCCAGTGCCTCGCATTTTCGTGTGTGTTAGTTGCAAGTGTTTCCTTCTGAAGTCCAGGAATCTAGACAAGTTCGAGTCATGAACTTGTGATGGTATCTTTCTAGGTTACTCAACTTCTTCGCGGGCATATAGGGTCTGGAACTGCGAGTCTAGTAAAATGGTAGAGACCTGTGAGATGACCTTCGATGAGGCCAGTCCGGGGACTAGGCCCGATATCTCAGGTTCTTTAGAGCAGTCCGAGACCATCTTTGTGGACGATGAGGAGGATGGAGATGAGGGTTGTCTACCCGATCCAGTTCCTCATCCTCCCCTTGAGGTGCCTTCTTCCACTGCACCTCCAGGTGATCAGCCCATGCCTTCTGCTTCCTCTAGAGCTAGTGGCTCTGTTCCTACCTCGTCAGCTCATGAGGTAGAGGCCACTTTTTCTTCTCATCCAGGACCTCCCCGACATATCCAAAAAGACCATCCTTCCGAGCAATTAATTGGAGACCTCTTTGAGCGAGTCACACGCTCAAAGTCTGGCATATCTCATTTCTGTCTTCATTCTGCCTCTATTGCCTCATTCGAGCCCAAGAACGTGAGTCATGCTTTTTCTGATAAGTCTTGGGTCAATGCTATGCATGAGGAGTTAGAAAATTTTGAGAGAAACAAGGTCTGGTCGCTTGTTGAGCCCCCTCGAGGTCACAATATCGTTGGGACTAAGTGGGTGTTCAAGAACAAGCAGAGTGAGGATGGGGTTGTCATTCGGAACAAGGCTAGACTGGTAGCTCAGGGCTTTTCCCAGGTTGAGGGTCTAGATTTTGAGGAGACCTTTACCCATATAGCTAGACTTGAAGCCATTAGAATCCTGCTTGCTTTTGCGGCTTCTAAGGGTTTCAAGTTTTACCAGATGGATGTCAAGAGTGCCTTCCTCAATGGCTTTATTGAGGAAGACGTCTATGTCCGTCAGCCTTCAGGTTTCGAGAACCCCAAATACCCAAACCATGTCTACAAGCTTTCCAAAGCCTTGTATGGACTTAAGCAGGCCCCTAGAGCTTGGTATGAGAGGCTTAAGTCCTATTTGTTGAGCCATGGTTTTGAGATGGGTAAAGTGGATAAGACCTTATTCATTCGTAGGCATGGCACTGACCTTCTGCTCATCCAGATTTATGTGGATGACATCATCTTTGGCGACTCCTCTCATGCTCTTGTTTCACAGTTCTCAGATGTCATGAGCACCGAGTTTGAGATGAGCATGATGGGTGAGTTGACCTTCTTCCTTGGCTTCCAGATCAAGCAGATTCGGGAGGGTACTTTCTTGCATCAGGGCAAGTACACCCGTGACCTCCTGAGACGCTTTGACATGAGTGATGGTAAGCCCGTGTCAACTCCCATGGCATCCACAGCTTCACTTGACCCAGATGAGGATGGCGAGCCAGTTGATCAGAAGGAGTATCGCAACATGATTGGCTCCCTCTTGTACCTCACTCCCTCGAGGCCGGACATACATTTCTCTGTGTGTCTGTGTGCTCGCTTTCAGGCTTCTCCTCGCGTATCTCACCGTCAGGCGATGAAGCGCATTCTTCGGTACCTTCGAGCTACCATTGACTATGGTATCTGGTACTCTTCCTCATCATGTCTTTCCCTTAGAGCCTACTCGGATGCAGACTTTGCTAGCTGTAGGATAGATAGGAAGAGCACTTCTGGCACCTGCCAGTTCATTGGCACTTCTCTCGTTTCCTGGTCTTCGAGGAAGCAGTCCGGAGTTGCACACTCCACCGCAGAGGCCAAGTATGTTGCAACCAGGTACTTTGGATGGTCTCGACCCTGCGAGACTTTGGGTTAGCTATAGATAGTGTTCCACTCTTTTGTGATAACACTTCTGCCATTAACATTGCTAAGAACCCAGTGCAGCATTCTCGGACCAAGCACATTGATATCAGATATCACTTCCTTCGAGACCATGTGGAGAAGGGTGACATAGTGCTCCAGTTTGTGGAGAGTGACCACCAGTTGGCTGATATCTTTACCAAGCCTTTGGATAGCTTTAGGTTTTCAGCCTTGCGGGGAGAGCATGGGTGTCGGGACCCGGAGCAGCAACTCCAGAACCCACTGTGTATTCGCACTATCCCAGGAAAAGCTAGTGCACACAGGTTGAACAGTGATACATATCACGCATGATAACTAAACTTTATTATAAAGCAAGAGTACGGGCCTTATGGCCAGGTTTACAATAGGGTGGCTTCATGGCCAAACATAAAAGTAAACAGCGGAAGATAAATAAAAGGAGCAGCCCATCCTGCCTTCCCACAAGGCGAATTGACTGTAAGACGTGGCCTAGTCGTCACCATCCTCACCGAAGTTGTAGGCGTCATCCTCTGGCAACAGATTTTAGCAAGGTGAGCACATAAAGTACTCCCAAGGTAAGCACACGAAGTGCTTACGCAAGTTACACCAGGGAAATATAACAGAGTGTATGCATGCATAAGGGGTTACAAAAGAAGGCATATTATGGTTTATTTGCATAAACAGTATCATTGGAGTAAATATCAATAATAAGTGCAAAAGCTGAATTTGATACAATAGATAGAAACAAGAATTTAACAAAATAATATCGTTAGTGCAGGCTCCGACCAAACACTAACCTAACCACGGGCATCCCACCCGGACCATCTTTTCCAAAACGAACGTACGGATTCCATCCATCCGCACGGTTTTCAAAATCTCTCATGGATTCCATCCATCCACAAGGTTTTCGCAATCCATTTTGAAAAGCAAAGTCTAATCCGTGAAAAACTTCACTCAGCTTGCCCATGACCGTGGGCACGGCTATCCAGGATAGGTTATACACTCTGCAGAGGTTGTACAGCTTTACCCACAAGACATGATCATCCCTTTTTGCCACCGGATTAACACACTTCCTTAGGTGTGCGGCCAGGAGATCATGACAAGGCCTTTACAATGATTCGTTGTCAATATAATCACGCCGCCACTAAGGTTTCACCACAACATGAATCCACATGTTGGAGCCCCCTCTTGTGCCGTGTGAGACTTCTCACGGCCTACGCCGCGCTCACATTCAGCCTATAGCGAGATCATGTTGGAACTTCACAAATTATTCGGCCAGGTCTGTCCCATACCAGACTTGTGGTAGTACGAAAGGGCTTTGCAATAGTAGCTCACAGACCGGTCCTTAACTTGACTTAGGCCTAACCACAAACCCCTGTGCCCGACAATCAACCACTGCGGCTCCGACCAACAGGGCATGCCTGCACCCACCACTCTGACCAATTGCCTAAGTCTAAACCAGTTTTATATTTTGTTTGAAAACATTTCATAACACTCCTTGACTCACCAAAGTCAAGAGTACAGTTGAAAAGTTTATCATTTCATGTAAAAAGGTTATCATTTTATGTGAAAGATCATCCCAAACCATAATTATCTTAAGCATGGCTAAGCATTTCTACAAAATTTCTAGTTAGTGCTATTGTACTAACTAGGTTTTATCTAGGGTTGACAAGGTACAATGGCATTCAAGTCAAATTTGGCTGTACAAAGGATTTAGGCATAACTACACTTTTAAACTGAATTTAAACTAGACTTGAATAAAATTACGCATGCATAATAATTTAAAAACAACATAATTAATTTAAAATATTAGGTTCAACATGATCAAAGGTGTAACTTGCCTGGCTCGAAGACCTGGTGCGAATCGTCGGCGTCGTTCTCTCCGAATTCGTTGAAATCTACGCGCGAAGAACCAAACAAATAAATTCAAATAAAATCCAAATAAAATCCAAAAATTATAAAATATATACTGCAACTTAGATTATGATTTTAGACGAATTTAGAAACTTGAATCACTGGATTCGGAGTTCGGACGACGGAGAACGAGCAATTGGAAGTTTGATCGGTTTGGAAATTCCAGAAAAATGCAAAACGAGGGAATATTCTCTGGAATCTTATTTTGGCTGATTTTGGGGTATTTTGGAGTGTATGACATGTGGGGCCCGGTTGTCATTGACTAGCAAAAATTTTGGCCAAGCCCAAACCGAAAATTGCATTGCATTGGACTTGAACACACAACCTCATGCATGCATGCACTAACATGCACCCACTAGCCAAGTGGGCATTTAGTCTTTCTTGACAAAGGAGCAACAACAAAATAAATAAGCAAGGTTGAATATGGTTGAAGAAGGAATCATGGAGGGAGGCCACGGGAGCGCGCGACGGAGGCGGCTCACCGGCGACCGCGGCGGCGGCGGCGGCGGCGGCGGGCGGGTGGGCGGGCGGCGGCGCGGCCTACCGTGGCGGCAGGGACGCCGGGGCGGCGGCGCGGGAGGCGATGGTGGCGGCGGTTGGGATGGGGCGGCCGGAGAAGGTGGCGGCGGCGCGGGAGGCGGTGGGAGGTGGCGCACGGCGGCGGGAGGAGAGGGGAGTGAAGGCCGGCCGAAGAAGGGGAGGGGAATGGAGAGAATGGTGGTGGGGAGGCCCTTTTATAGAAAGAGAGAGGAGGTGAAGGGATTTCGGTTTGAGAGGGTTAATGGATGGAAAGCAGTAGGGAGATTGATGAGGGTGATTAGGGCGTCCGTTTCCATGCCTTAATCGGGAGTTATGAGGGAGAAACGGTGGTTTTTATGAGCTCCAATTTGTCATCCATGGTGGAGGAGAGAGAGGGTGGGAGGAGGAAGAAGGAGAGGTTGAAGAAACATATGACATGTGGGGTCCATGTGTAATAGAGAGAGGAGGAAGTGAAGGGTACGGGCCGTCGGATTGTTGACACGTGGCAAGTGGATGGCTCATGTCCTTTGGATTTTATGAAGGGTAAGTTGCAATGTGTGGCTAGGATTAAAACGTGAGAGAGAGTGATTCAATCTGAGAGCGACACGTGGCGGGCTTGGATGAATTTGATTTTTATTTTCGGATTAAATTTCAGAAATTACTAGAAACTTCACAAACACTTGGAAAAATAGTATTTAATGTCTAAAAATTCCAGAAAAATTATAGAATATTCCTGGAAGCATTTTAGACTTAGTAAAAATATTTTTAATTTCATATTTGCATTTAATAATTTTATAAAATACTTTTTAACCTTTAAAATTGATTTTAAATTCCAGAAAAGCACAGAAAATCCGAATAAAAGCCAAATGCTTTTAAATACTTAATTTGAAATTATATTTTTACATAAACTCAAAATAGCTTTTTATTTAATCATAATTTTATGCTTTTAGTCAAATTACTTTTTATAAAAGCCTTTTTAAAAGCTAAAAACAGACAAATAAAATCTCCAAAATTTAGGCAACCAAAGAACACTTTATTTTATTTAAATTAAATTAAATTAAATTTTTTTTTCACTAAAAATTTTGAAATAAACAGCTGGGCTGTTACAATGGGGTGGTGTGTCCTTATGGACTGATGTGAGGGGGAGCTTTGCGCTTTACCATTTTACTCTATTTATTATGCTCCGGCTCCTTTCTGTTGCATTGCATGCGGGTGCATTTGGGTTAGTCCTCCTAGCATAGATTAGAGTGTTTCTCTCGTCTAGTTGCTTAGACTTCTTTCTCTCATCTTGTGATTCTAGGATGCTGCTTATTAGATGTTTCTCTTCTCACTAGGTTGAGCTCACTCACTTCTTATAGGTTCTAGCAAGGGTTGGCCCACCCTTGGGTAGACAGGGTACGTGTTTGCTCCTTAGTACGTTAGATGATCAGTTGATAGTCTTAGAGTCATATGGGGTAGATGAGAGTTAGTCTGAGCCATAGTATCCTCTATATCTTGTCTATGCTTTAAGGACTGCCCTTTTCTATTTTTATTGCCAACTTCTCAGTTTTATTGCTTTGGTTCAGGGGGAGTTCATTTGGGAGCTTCTAGATCTTAATAGTGTCATAACTCAACTTGAACTAAAGTTGCATCACATGGTTAGGGGGAGCTGGATTTTCTTGCATTTCAGCATTCTGTATTGTAATATAACTTACATGGAGCCTTGATTATTATCCGTTTATGACATGTTTACAACGCATTACATCTTGCCATGATCTATGCTTAATTGCTAAATTTATCATGACTTTGTATGTGTAGTATAGTCTTTGCCATGATAGGTTGATTACTAATGCACAACTTGAATTAATTCATGTCATGTTAGCTCTTGAGACTAGTCTATCTTTAGTTATCCTTTTATGATTCATGCCATGTCAAATAGGCTGAGTTGAGTCTTGAATCTTTATTGAGCTTTAGATTGAGCTATACTAGTTTCTTGATGAAGCATGAGTTCGTACAACCTTTTAAGTAAGCAAAAAGATCTCTTTTGTGCGAAAAAACTGATCTCACCTATTCTTTCTCATGAGACGGCTTGCCATTGCACTAGGCATGAGCTCAGGGGGAGTTTTGGTTGACCAAGACTATCTTCTTAAGCTTCTCGCTTGGAGTGGTCGCATAAGGTTTGAGATCTAGCACATGTCTAAACAAAAGTTTGGTTGGAAACGACCATAAGATTTCTAAAGAAAAATATGTCAATTGTGCTAAGTTTGCTTAATTACACAAAGATCAAGTACTTAAACGAATGTCTCATTCTTGAACTTCTAGCACTCTAAATTGACTCAATACTAGCTTCTTGGTTCCACTTAGACTATTGACATGGCCTGCATCATCTTTGGATACCTTTAGCTAGATTATAATCATGGTTGACTTGACATGCTAAGAAATTTGACTAATTTTCATATTATGACTTATTTGGCTTAGCTTGTCTATATATGTTTTGTCATGATCTTGATAGCATTCGTATATGTTATGGCTTGGTGTAATACTCAAATGGTCACTTTGGATAATCTTCATGGCTCTAAATGCTTAAAATAAACAAACTTCAGCCAGTTCATCCAACATCATGCATTATTCTCTCTTTTGCATTCTTGATGATTTTATTGCCAAAAGGGGGAGAATAGCGGAGAAAAAGCCATTTGGGAACTTTCTGGAGCTTTGGAGAACAATTTGCTCTTTCTGTTTTTGCTCTAGTGTTCCTTTTGTCGACATAGTCATAAGCTTCCTTGATTTTCTTTAGACTATGTTTGACTTTCCTTCAATTTCAAACTCAACTTTACGCTTTTTCTGGGTTTGTCAATATACTCATCAAGGGGGAGAGTGAGAGACCATGTGGAGGTGACCCCGTATATGTGATGAGTAATTGACGCATGTTCGGGAAAGTTTGAGTTTGATTTGAGTGGTTCGAGCCAAGACGTTGCGTGGTGCAGTTGGCTTCGGTCAGACCTTGTCGAACTAGGTCAAATGTGCTTAGGTTGTTTATTTTTTCGCTTCGATCAGTTTGGGCTTTGAGTATTTCTTCTGGTGCTAATGTATGGTTATAATATTTTGAGCGGTGCTATGTGATTTGTTTCTTGTCTGTGATGGCTGCAGGACATCAAGGCGGAGTCGTGGCGAGGCACGGGATGACCGGACTAGGCACAGGCGGTGCTGAGGTCGGAGCGGTCGGATGTGTTGAAGACGGCGAGGACTTGAGGTGGCTGCGAGGCTTGGAAGACAAAGAATGAGGAAACTTCCCGGAAGGTGCAGGAGGGGCATTTTGGTGAATACGCAAAGCTGCACTAAAGGAAGTGGATTTGGTTAGAGTTAGTGGGTAAAACGCAAAAGCTGTTGGGCGACTGGAGCCAATCGCCAAATGGCTAGGTGACAAAGTTCCAGTCGCCCAGCCAAGGGGTGACTGCATGTGGAATCGCCCACCCAGAGGGTGACTGCAAACTGCCCCTATGAATTTTGTACATTTTTTGAAAGATTATAACTAGAAAATAATCTGTTGGATTTGAAATAAAAGTTTATGGTCATTGTATGTTGTAGATGCATAAAAAAAAATTTGCAAAATTTTTATAAGAATGATTGACCTTAGAACGATCGGTAAGTACGATGGTAAGTGATATTATGATGTTACTGGGAATTCGTATACGGAGGAAAACTGGTATGTTAATATTGTTAGATGAATTGCTATGTGAATAATTGAATGTGAAAAGATGAGGAAATAAGCTTGTCTAAATTTAAATAGACTTCATAATACAGTTGGGAGTAATATGTCGCATACTTTTTTATTACATGCATAACATATAGCATCATGTGCGACGAACCCACCGAACTGCTCGTAGGACCTAGTGTGTGGACCGGGGCCATTTTCCCTTCCTTGCTAGCTCGGCGTTGAACTCCTTGGTGGCCTCTTTTGCCTTGGTCACCATTTCCCTCTTTCTCTTGCACTCCTTCTCGTGAGCCTCCCGCTCCCTATGTGTGCATGCCTCGAGATGAGCTTTCGTCTCGCATTGTATACGCAGGGTTTGCTTGTTCTTGCGTTGCTCCTCCTCCAGGATCTCCAATGACCTTACGACATTCCACTCTTTGAAGTCGAGGGCCCACTGGTCCTCTGGGTGGATCTCAAGATCGATCCATTTGCGGTAGCCACATAGGGGTTCCAGGGACTATGAATATAGGGTAGAGGTTATTAGTGCGTACTGTGAAGGAGAAAAGGTAGGGGAAAATGGTGCACCTGGTCCTTACCGGCTGCCAATAGGTTGTGGTGTCTAGATGGCAGTCAGGGTAGTCACTGGAGTAGTTTGTGCAACCCCAATAACGCATACCTAGGCTAAGGAGGTGCTTAGACCTGAAGAACTTACATGTGTCCTGGTACCAACAAAGGGGGCGTCTCCCCCTCGGGTGGGAGTTGCGGCAAATGCTCGGCCCTTACTTTCTCATCGCGGGTGGCAACTAACTGTGCTAGGTCGCGGGTCTCCTCCCATTGCTTCATCATCTTGTCCCATTGCTTCTTCTGCCTTTTGTCCATCCCAGTGTGGTGAAGGAAGCGTCGGTGTAGTGTGGGGTTTGGTTGTGAAGTGTTCTTTGAGAAATATGTTCGACCTCCTTTTATAGGGTCTCTTATTGCCCTATCGGTACATGAAGGTCCCTGTGTGGTCCCATCACTGCGCAAAGCTACCAAGTGTGCATAGCAGGTAAAGCTGGGCTGTTTGGTCTTGTCACTGTAGAAAGCTAGTACATGCGGTCATATCGCTGCGCAAAGCTAGGCCATGTTGTCATGTCACTGCAAAAAGCTGTGCCATCATGTCATGTACTGCAAAAAGCTTGGCCGTGTGGTCTTATTGCTGCGGAAAGCCGGCACGTGCGGTCATGTCGCTGCATAAAGCTGGCGCGTTCAGTCTTCTCACTACGCAAAGTTGGGTCATGCTGTCATGTCACTGCGAAAAGCTGTGCCATCATGTCATGTCACTGCAGAAAGCTGGCCCGTGCGGTCATGTCGCTGTAAACATCTGACCCGTGAGGTCATGTCGCTGTGGAAAGCTGGCCCGTGCGGTCATGTCGCTGCGCAAAGCTGGCCTGTGCGGTCATGTCGCTGTGGAAAGCTGGCCCGTTCAGTTATGTCGCTGCGCAAAGCTGGCCCGTGCGGTCATATCACTACGCAAAGCTAGCCTGGCGATGTACGAGGCCATACCCAGGCAGATCCCCACCGTCATGTCATGTCACTGAGGAAAGCTAGCCCATGCGATTTTGTCACTGCGGAAAGCTGGACCGTGTGGTCATGTCGCTGTGCAAAGCTAACGTGCGTGGTCTTCTTACTGCGCAAAGCTGGCCCATGCTGTCATGTCACTATGAAAAGCTGGGTCGTCATGTCATGTCACTGAGCAAAGCTGGCCTGTAGTTACGCTATAAAATGAATGGACGAGGCATTGCTAGTTGGAACAAGTAAGCCAGCATGACGGACGCCGAGGGGCCAGTCGAACATGGGTCACTAAAGGAGGACATTCCACTCGAAAGGAAGGAGGACTTCGGCGCTACATACTGCTTGTTGCCAAATAGGCGCTCTCAGCTAGTGTGGAACGTACTGCAGTGCCATAGGTGAGTATGGCTCCTAGTGCACGTCATCAGCTGTGAGGCGGTTGAACTGCTCCACAAAGGGCAGATACACCCACGTGACCTAGATGTGCACGAACTCTACCTACAAGGAAAAACAGTTGTTATGTACGACCATTGTTAATATGAAGGAAATAGTTGATTGTCATATTACTTACCCGTAGACAACACTAGAGAGAACCCATCGTCGGTTGATCGACGTCTCCCCTCGGGTACATCTCTGCCCTGTACGGACTAATGTCCTCTAGCAAAGGTCGTTTGAGGTTGAAGTGCTCGAACGACCATAGCTACTGTAGCAATGGATAGCTCGCGAGGACTGAGTTCACCTTGGTCCTTGAGCACACGTCGCACAGCCCACCGTAGGTCGTGGCAAGTTCGGCGATCCTCAACTGACCTAGGGGGCCTCGCTGTCGGCGATCACCCAAGCATGAGCGATGAGGCGCGCATCGACGGTGTTGTCGTGGCTGGTGGTGAAGAGCACCCAACCAAACAACCACAGCAAGTACGCCTCCAAGTGGCACGAAACCTAATGATCATTTGCATCTGGATCCATCTGCTCCACCTGAATGTAAACAAGTTATTAGTACGTAATAGCGAAAATATGAGCTTACAGGACTGATTATAAAGAGCACGTACCCGGAACTATGTGAGCCACCTCAATGACAGCCCGTGTGTCTGACTCGCTGGGAAGACGTAGTAGTCATCCGCGGCACTAGGCGTAGGACCCCTCGAACCGCCGAGCGGTCCGTGCGCCACTCTGCCGGGGCCTCGGTAGGAAGGCAATGGCTCCGTGATCGGAAGGCCAAGTAGCGAGGAACACATCCTGCGGGTAGGTGTCATCTCCTCGAATGGGAGGTGGAAAGTGTACGTCTTCGATCGCCAGCGATCCACCAAAGCCGTCAGCAAGGAATGGTCGAACGGGAAGCGTTGTGATCGCTCCAGACGTCGTCCCCGCCCACGGCCACAGCGGGTCTGTCCTCGTTAGTGGCCTGCACCATCCAGGCGAGAGGGAGTAGCCCGACATCCCGTAGCCTGCAAAGCAAGTAAAGGTCAGCACGGAACCTACTTACGGCAATAGTATAACGCTGGCGGAGTGCACACCTGACTGTCCAGTGGGAGTCCAGTCTCTAGGCCACTCGAGGTGTGTGTGTGTCCAGTCCACTCCCAACTCAGCTGGCTCCTCTGCGCTCCCTGTAGGCGGGACATGACGGGAAGCGCAATGCAGCCGGTCCACATACTCATCCAACAGGTCATAAGGCTAGTCTTACCCATGAAGATCATGAGCCAGACCTGCAAAACGAATTCAAGTTAGCACTTATATGGAACCAAAAAACATCACATGTAAAGTAACAATAAATAGAACTTGTAAGTAAATAAATAGAGGAATACTAGACTACCAGCACAACACCAACTACATTACTGAATAGGGGGATGTAACACAGCAGTTATACAAACGGTACATGAAATATACGATACATTTAGTATGGCATTCGGCATGTCAAAAGTGCGTACTAACAAAACACAGTTTACAATGGAAATTTATTTGTAGTCTCCAACAACTAGTTGTACACACTTTGCCGCTCTGCCTACTGATCAGCACATGTGTTGCATCGTCTAGCTGTGTGCCCCTCTTGACCGCATCGCCCGCAACGTGCACCAGATGTTCTAGCTTGCGATTCGTCCATATCATTTCTAATACGCTGGCCCTGTCGCCGACCCTTCCCACCCTTCAGCGTGTTAACATTTGGAATCCACGTCCTCCCTATAATGTCCAAGGTGGTGAAGTTTTCCACAACCCTGAACCCCCATGAGCTCTCCACACCATGCATGCAGTACCCTCTCCTTGAAAAAGTACTCCGACATGAAGTTCGAAGGATTCATGCCCACGGTGCCACATGCAGTGAGGACATGAGAGCATGGCTTGTGTAACAGCTTCAGCTTGTTGCACGTGCAACTAGGTTCATTTGTATGATCTCCAAGGCATACCTCGTGGGTAATAAGGGAACGAATCGTTCCAAATCCAGCTCTATCATGAAGTACCATGTCAAAACGATGCTCCTTGTTGCCCATGATGTGCACTATGTGCAATTGGCCCTTGTGCGCCTTTGTCTTCATGTATGTCGTAATTTTCGATGAATACATTGCTCGGGGATTGGCCGCATGAAGTGCGGCATTCGTGTGCCTCTCCCTAAAGTAGCCGATTATGCTGTGAAGAACACCTTCCACAATGGCGACAAGGGGCTAAGAACGAAGGCCCCTGAGAACCCAATGGTACACCTCTGTAAGGTTAGTCGTCATTATGTTGTACCTTGCGTCATCTCCAATGGTTCTCCCTTGATCCACTACGAGAAGCACTTGATGTTTCGTGAGCTCCTCCTTCTTGGACCAGCTGGGTTAGGTTCATCGACTGCTGGCAAGCATTCCGATTGTGCCGCCCCAAGCATGACCGGCCTCTTGCTCCTCTCATCGACGTGCTTCTTGCTGTGCTCATCCAACAATGCCCACAAAGCATCAAATTTTCTCCACTAGATCTGTATAGCCAGCCTCTTGAATAGCTTCATCAACGGTTGTTTTGGGAACTATTTGATAAAGTTTGCCCCTAAGTGATGAATGCACCACCTTTTCCTCATATCCGGCCAAGAAAAGAGCTCATCGGGGTCTTCGTGAAGTTTTCTTATGGCCTTTACAATCCCGACGTGGCGATCATGGATTACGCACACACCAGGATGAGCACCGACAACTCCAACCTTGACATGTCTGAGAAACCAGAACTGGCTTTCATAATTCTCACTTTCCACGAATGCGATGGCCAGTGGCAATATTTGGTTGTTGCCATCAACGCCTATGGCCGTCAGGATCTACCCCTTGTATTTGCCAGTCAGAAAGGTCCTGTCAACTGAGATCAGTGACAGCATGTGCCTGAATGCCTCGATGCAAGCACCAAATGCTAACAAGGCCCTTTGCAACATCGCATATCCTGGTGGACTTGTGGACGGCTTGTCTTGCACAGCGATATACGTGCCCTGGTTCCTGTCCTACAACACCTTAAGCATACAAGGAAGATTGTCATACGCCACCTCGAAAGACCCGAAACATTTTTCCAACGCCTTAAGCTTGGCACGCCATACCTTGCATAGCTAATCTTGTACTTGAACTTCTTCTCGATAGCTACCACGATATGCGTGGCCTCCATGTCTTTCTTCTCTACTATCTCTACATACATCAAATTGGCTATAAAGGCAGACGTTAGGTTATGATGCCTCGCCAAAACATTGCTGAGAATACAAGAGTGCGGCTCCACCTTCGATACAATCCAGTGAGTCTCATACTTAGGTCTACATGCGTGCACCCTCCAAGGACAACCGGTCTACTCGCACTTCATGATGTACTACTCCTAGCTAGATTTCATGACCCGAAAAGTCTGCTGCATTAAAAGGGCCACAGCTTGATGGCATCTAGCAGCGCTGCGTTGTCAGCAAACATCCAGCAGCGCTGCGTTGATTCATGCTCATCATGTGCAGAAACAGCCTCAGTATTAAACCGATTCCATTCCTGCAGGACGACAGCTTCATCCTCATCCGAACTGTCCTCGTTTTCGTCCTGTACAGCTTCCTCTTCAGCCCATGCCATCTGGTCATCACAGTCCATCTGCTGCACGATGTACTCAATATGCTCCCCTTCATCGGCTTGTCCTGTTCCCTCTTCATGACTTGACCTTTGTACCTCTCCTCCATGTACTGCATCGGCTTCATCACGAGCAATTTGATCTTCTTCGCCAATATGCGGGCCGCCCGAGGTGCTAGCACCTCTTGGAGCAAGGCCGTATGCACGACCTTGCACAGCTTCAAATGCACACAGTTGCACAAGCAGCACACACTCGTATCCAGGACGCCGGCACCCTTGCACAAATCCCTTCCACGCAACTGTGTGCAACAATGTTCTCAACTCCCATCTGATGTCTGTAGGAGACCGGCTTCAAAGCCCTTGTACGACGATGCTGCACACCTCAGGGTCCAACAAAAAACTCCGGGTGAGCCAATGCATCACATCTGAGATTCGAGCATTCTTGCCATCCAGATGTACTAGAATGGCTTGCGGAAAACCATTCAAACCTTCACGAACGGTTCCAGCACCATAATGCACTCTCAATGTAGTGGGTATTGCCATTACTGATGTCCGCCTGCATATATATTTTAATTTTGCAATATGTCAGATCGCATCGCACAATACCGAAGTACCAACGTACTGCAATTCACATTTCGCTGATCGTTCTCATGTCGTAACCCACTACAATAACCTCGTACTATGAAATTCCTATCGGTTTTTCCAACGTTTTTACATACCAAATTATTAAATTCTAACATAAATATTTCCTGAATTTTGTAATACGTACAAATTTCTATGGACAATTAATTTGTACGTTACGGTGACTGAATTTTCTACAATCACAATTTTGCACGCATGCCAATTTGCTAATGATACTAATTTTGTAAAACTATGTTCCATAATTTATACACAACTACACGCTCCTACGACTGCTAATTTTCTAAAACTACATTTTAACTAAATTTTGTATACCAAAATTTTAACTATTTTTATCTAAATCTACAATTTTCTACTGACACTAACAATCATATACAATATTGCAGATACAAAAAAAATACCTATTGTTGCTTCTTCCTCTCCTCTCCGCTTCTACGCCTCCTAATTTTCTATAACTACGTTAACTAAATTTTCTATACTAAAAATTGAACAATTTATATCTACATCTACAATTTTTACTAGCACTAACATTAAATAAAAAATATACTGCAAATACAATATTGCAAATAAAAAAATATCTAGATTCGGTTCTTCCTCTTCTCTCCTCCCACTCCTCCTTCCTCTCCCTCCTTACTCTCCTCTCCTCCTCTCTCCTCCCTCTCCTCTCCTCTTCTCCCCTTCCTCTAGTTTTCTATTTGGTTCTTCTCTCTTTTCTTCTTCTCCTCTACTCGGCCGAACGATTTCTTCTTCTGTGAGAGTGGTGGCGGCGGTCGAGCGCTTGGCCTTTTAACCCCCCTCCCCCAGTCTCCCAAGTGTTGGGCGACTGGAGCTCCAGTCACCCGAGCATTCAGCGATTGGAGCTCTAGTCGTCCAACGCTCGGGCGACAGCAACGGCCGACAAATTGCCTGCGTGTCGCCTGGCTTTTGGGCGATTGGCTCCAGTCGCCTCCCCCTCCCCGGTTGGACGTTTAGAGCCTATTTATATAAAAAATGTTACTGCAGATATATTTTTATAATTTCAAATTAAAAATAAATTATTCGTACAAAAAAATTCTAGCGGCGGCGGCTGGCCATGCTTGACGCGGCGCCTGGGCTTGTGCAGCATTCGGTCTTGGGAGTAACAGCAAAAAAATTGTCCATGATTGCATTCTATGCCAGTCCCCCTATTTCTTAGAAATAAATGACCTCTGGTAGCCACCGCAGGCTCCAAATTGTACTGCAATGTACGTTCGTGACAGTACAATGTTCCATTAGTCTCTTTAGTGTAGACGGTGGACGTTCGTGACAATACAACACATGTTAATACAACTTTTTTATGTGTCCCAAATATTGTTTGTGAACAGGGATATGATACGAGAACTGATAAGTTGCATAAGATAACATGGTACTACATGGTATATATCCACAACAACAAGGATCAAACGTGACCTTGTTGGAGGATATATTAACATGATACATATATATATATAAAGCTTGCGAGTGCTTTAATACTTTTCCAAAACAAAGCTATACAAATCATAAAGTAACAAAGCTTATCAACTCAGCTTCTTTACGATCCGTACAACTTTCCTTCAGAAAACAGGTCACTCTCTTTATTTCCTAAAGGCACACCATATATACCAAACCACTTTGTAGGAGCATTTGGGAGCACAGCGTTATGGATAGACCTCGAAGACACTTCGAGCTCCTAGTTTCTTGACAATCTTATAGTCGCTGAACCCTGCTTTCATGAAGATCTCGCGAAAGTCATTTTCATCCCGCTGACGGCCTCTGGTATTCACCAACATGAGCATGTCCATCAAGAGATGGGTTTCCAACATTGGCCCTGACGAAGAGCCAAGCACTATATCACCGACGATCACCTTTCCTCCTGCTTCTCGCGAAGGAATGGCCTTCTTGCATTGAGACAGGATCTTAACACAGTCCTCGTCGCTCCAGAAGTGCAGAACAAGCTACCATGGATAAACTTCCGTAAAGTTAAGCCATGCATAACCGAGAATGTTAAATTTAAGAGCTTAAGATAATTATTTATGTCACAGACAGAAAAATGCGTTAATCTTAAAGTAAATGTTTTATATACGAACAGGTTAGCGGAGATCGACCTCTCAATTCCTCATGCAGATTAGAATCCGTGCAATTTTCTTTTGCATTGAAACATGTAGAAAGACATTTCCATTGGTTTACCACTTTATTATACCTTGAGCATCACAGCTTGAGCAGGTGGGATGGACTTGAACATGTCACCTGCGACGTAGTTGACAACACCATCAGCCGGGATCTTCTCAATCACCTGCGGAAGGTCCAGCACGGTGCTCTTGATTTGAGGGAAGGCCTTGACGATGGCCCTCGCCGTCGTGCCGTCACCACCACAGCAGTCAGTCAGTGACTGCAGCCCCTTGAACACGTTGCTCAACGCCCGCAGTCCCGCGCCGATCCCCAGATGGTCATGGGCAGCCAAAGCTTCATGGAACACCTTGTCCGACTCTGGGTCCAGGCGTGCCATACTCTCATCGAAGAGTGTCGCGCCATGCAAATCTTCGAATGGTGACGGCGGGGGTGACACCATGTCCTTCTTGAACCAGTCTGCCAGCCCCATCGCTGCCTCTATGTAGTGCCTCGAGGATGTGGCGAGCACAATGGCCTTCTGGCTGGCTGTAAGGTGTTAATCCTGACATGTCTTCTGCAGGAGGCGCGCGGGATGAAGTCACCCGGAACCAATAAAGGGCGCGAAACTCAGTTTGAGCTGGCGTCGGTCATTTCGGTTCAGTTAGCGTCATTCAGGTCTTTTATTTTCCGTAACGTGCAGTCTGCACGATTTGATTCTTGTTAGTGGATCACGGGAAAATCGGATCCAACAGTTAGCGTCGCATTTTGTTATGTAATCAGTTTTGTATTGTTGACTCGGTTGCATAAGTGGAGAACACAGAAAATTGCCCCATCTCTGTTGCCTTTGCGCTGCTAGCATGTTCTCTGAATTTCACTGTAGCCCGTCTGAAAATACCAATCCGAGTGAATTCGGTGAGTTGCGAGTGAATCCTTGGGCTTGATTCCAACATTTGGTATCAGAGCTTCAGGAAGAATATCTCAGCTTCGCAATGGCGTTGATTCCACAAGCGGCGGTGAGGGAGAGCGGCGGCGTGCCGTTTCACATGCCGATGTTGAGCTCCAGCAACTACACAGTATGGGCGATCCGCATGGAAGCAATCCTCGACGCCCAAGGTGTATGGGAGGCCGTGGAACCAGCACAAGGGGCTCAGGTGGACGTGAAGAAGGACAAGGTGGCTCGGGCGCATCTCCTCCAGTGCGTGCCCGAAGATGTCCTTCTCCAGATTGCGAAGAAGAAGACTGCACGGGAGATCTGGAGCAGTCTCAAGACCCGGTATTTGGGGGCAGATCGAGTGAAGCAGGCGCGGTTGCAGACACTCAAGAGTGAATTTGACGCCTTGCAGATGGCGGAGAATGAGTCAGTTGATGACTTTGCCGGAAAACTGAGCACTCTGTCCAGTAAGTACAGTTCCCTCGGTGAAACTCTTGCAGATTCAGCCCTCGTGAAAAAATTGCTTGATTCCGTACCCGACAAATTCCTCCAAGTCGTGGCCGGGATTGAGCAGTTCTATGATCTTGAAACAATGGCGTTTGAAGAGGCGATCGGGAGGCTCAAGGCGTACGAAGAGCGAGCTGCACGACAACGCAGCGGCACCAGCAATGCCCAAGGTCAGCTGTTGCTCACTCACGCTGAGTGGCAGGCGAGGCAGAAAGGAGATGCTGCTGACGGCTCATCTGGAGGGAGAGGGCGCGGATCCAATTCAAGTGACCGCGGCAAATGGCGAGGACGCGGGCGTGGCAGAGGAAGATCTGGTCGCGGCCAATCACGTCAAGATGGTACCGGAGGCAACAACATTGCTGGAAATGGCTCCCGTGACAAGAGTCACATCAAGTGCTACTCTTGCAAAAACATGGGCCACTATGCGTCGGAATGCCGGAGCAAGAAGCGTGATGAAGAGGCTCATCTCACCCGAGCATCTGAAGAAGAACCCACCCTTATGCTGGTAGTGTCCCGTGAAGAAACATGTCCTGCCAAGGAGCGGCAAGCTGAAGTACTGCTAACTGAAGAAAAGATGGCACCTGAATTGCATCTTGGCAGTAAGAAGATGGAAGAGTCAGACACATGGTATTTGGACAATGGGGCTAGTAACCATATGACTGGCCACCGGGAGAAATTCCAAGAGTTGGATGAAGCAGTCACTGGCAGGGTAAAGTTTGGTGATGGGTCTTCAGTCAAGATCAAGGGCAAAGGCACCATTGTGTTTACCTGCAAAAATGGAGATCTTAAAATTCTCCCTGAGGTATAATATATTCCTGAACTTTGCAGCAATATAATTAGTATTGGCTAGTTGACTGAGGAGGGAGTTGAGGTGCATATGGTAGGAGGTAGCATGAGAGTTGTTGACAGGGATGGGAAGTTGTTGATGCTGGTGAAGAGAACACAAAACCGGCTGTATAAAATTGACTTGAAGACTTCCAAAGCAGTCTGTTTACTGACAAGTCTGGAAGATCCATCCTGGCTATGGCATGCAAGATTAGGACATGCAAACTTCAAGAATCTGAGGCTGTTAGGAGAAAAGAACTTGGCAGTAGGAGTACCTGTGCTGACCAAACCTGAAAGTCTCTATGAAGCATGTGTCATCACCAAGCAAACAAGGTTGCCATTCCCACACCAAGCAAAATTTAGAGCACAAAAACCTCTCGAGCTCCTTCATGCAGATCTATGTGGACCGATTTCTCCATGTACCCTGGCAGGCAGTGAGTACTTTATGCTAATTGTAGATGATTGCACAAGGTGGATGTGGCTGTATACACTTGCTGCAAAGGGAGATGCCTTCCAAGCATTCAGAAGATTCAAGGTTCAGGCAGAGAGCAAAACTGGACACAAAATTGGGGTCCTTCGAACAGACCGAGGTGGTGAATTCCTCTCCACAGAATTTGCAAAATTTTGTGAAGATGCTGGTATTGAGAGACACCTTACAGCCCCTTATACACCACAGCATAATGGGGTTGTAGAGCGTAGGAACAGGTCGGTGATGGCCATGACAAGGGCATTACTTAAAAGTATGAGTGTGCCGGCAAGATTTTGGGGAGAAGCTGCAAGACATGCTGTGTATTTGCTAATCGTCTACCAACCAAAGCTCTTGAAGATTCCACACCATTTGAAGCAATGGAGGGGAGGAAACCACACCTTGCCCACTTGAAACTATTCGGTTGTACAGCATATGTGAAGAAAACCGGACACACCAAGAAGCTTGAGGACAGGAGCACTCCAATGGTGTATTTGGGTGTAGAGGAAGGGTGTAAGGCACACCGCTTGTTTGATCCAAGCCGAGGCAAACTTCAAGTTAGCAGAGATGTCATATTTCGGGAGAATCAAGGGTGGAACTGGAATGCAGAAGATGGAAGCACTGAGGTGTCACCGGATTTTGTCATCCTTGACAAATTCTACTCAGAAGAGATGCCTGCAGCCTCAGATACAGTAGAAGGTGCAGAAGATGTGATGTCGCCCACAGTAGCTGGGATATCTGAAAACACACCTCATCCGACAAATTCAGTATCACCCTTAACAGAAGTGACAAGTCCAAACCCCTCACCAATGAGCAGTCCAGTACCAACAACACCACTAGTGTCATTCTCACCTGAGTCAAATGATGGACTAATTCGGCTCAGATCTCTGGCAGATATCTATGCAGATACGGAGGAGTTGGGTGAAAATTATGAAGAGGAAGGTGTAGCTATGTTGGCACTATCAGAAGAACCAACAAACTTCAGAGAAGCTGCAAGTGAAAGTTGTTGGTATGAAGCAATGCAACAGGAACTCATGTCCATTGAAAAGAACCACACTTGGACATTGACAGAGCTTCCTCCGGGACAAAAACCCATCGGTTTGAAATGGATTTTCAAATTGAAAAAGGACTCCGAGGGGAAGGTAATCAAACATAAAGCGAGGCTGGTAGCAAAGGGATATGTCCAAAGGCAAGGCATTGATTATGAGGAGGTTTTCGCACCTGTTGCAAGGCTTGACACCATCCGAGTTATCTTGGCACTTGCTGCAAGTTGAGGCTGGGAGGTCCATCACCTAGACGTGAAGACTGCATTCTTGAACGGGGAGTTGGAAGAGGAGGTCTACGTCACTCAACCGGAGGGCTTTGAGGTTCAAGACCAGAAGCACAAGGTATACAAATTGACAAAAGCACTTTACGGCTTGCGTCAAGCTCCACGGGCCTGGAATGTGAGACTGGACAGAAACATGAAGGCACTCGGCTTCAGTAGATGCTCCCAGGAGCAGGCAGTCTACACTAGGAGTGAAGGTGGAGAGAAAGTGCTTGTTGGTGTCTATGTAGATGACCTTATTGTCACAGGGAGTAGCCTCAGTGAAGTGGAAAAATTCAAGAGGCAAATGATGGCAGAGTTTGAGATGAGTGATTTGGGACTTCTCTCATACTATTTGGGAATTGAAATGGAGCAGCAGGAGAGTAGAATTATGCTCAAACAGTCGGCATATGCGAAGAAGGTTCTATCTCAATTCGGCATGGCAGACTGCAATGCAACCAAATACCCCATGGAGCCCAAGATGCAATTGCACAAGGATCTGGATGGGACAGCAGTTGATGCCACCGAATATAGGCGCATCATAGGATGTCTCAGGTACTTGTTGAACACCAGACCAGACCTGTCCTTTGCTGTGGGAGTTGTTAGCCGATATATGGAGAGACCCACAGTCATGCACTACAAGGCAGTCAAACAAATTCTCCGGTACTTGAAGGGTACAATTCACTTTGGACTTGTATATGAGAAGGGAAATTATGATGCAGATCTCTGTGGGTACTCGGACAGCGACTTGGCTGGAGATCCCGAAGGGAGAAGGAGTACAAGTGGCATGACCTTCTACTTCAATGGAAATTTGGTATCCTGGAACTCACAGAAACAAAAAACAGTGGCCTTATCGTCCTGTGAAGCTGAGTTCATGGCAGCAACGGCTGCTGCCTGTCAGGCACTGTGGTTGAGGAGCTTGATTGGTGAACTGACAGGAACTGAATCAAAGTCAGTGACATTGTTTGTCGACAACCGTTCAGCAATTGCCCTCATGAAAAATCCTGTATTCCACGGTCGCAGTAAGCACATAGACACCAAATTCCATTTCATAAGGGAGTGTGTTGAAAGGGGACAGATTAAAGTCGAATTCATTCACTCGGGAGAGCAGAAGGCAGACGCATTGACGAAGGCTTTGTCTGGCGTGAAGATGGCAGCCATGCGACAGCTGCTGGGTGTTCGAGACTTAGAGCCATGTCAAGATTAGAGGGGAGAATGTAAGGTGTTAATCCTGACATGTCTTCTGCAGGAGGCGCGCGGGATAAAGTCACCCAGAACCAATAAAGGGCAACTCAGTTTGAGCTGGCGTCGGTCATTTCAGTTCAGTTAGCGTCATTCAGGTCTTTTATTTTCCGTAACGTGCAGTCTGCACGATTTGATTCTTGTTAGTGGATCACGGGAAAATCGGATCCAACAGTTAGCGTCGCATTTTGTTATGTAATCAGTTTTGTATTGTTGACTCGGTTGCATAAGTGGAGAACACAGAAAATTGCCCCATCTCTGTTGCCTTTGCGCTGCTAGCGTGTTCTCTGAATTTCACTGTAGCCCGTCTGAAAATACCAATCCGAGTGAATTCGGTGAGTTGCGAGTGAATCCTTGGGCTTGATTCCAACACTGGCGTGGCTGTCAATGAGTATACCATCCACCAGGAGGTAGGACAGTTTGTTGAGGAGGTAGATCGGCACCTCGGTGGTGTCGTTGACGGCGAAGACGCCCGACGTGACCAGCAGCCGCATGAGGCGGCCAAGGAATGGCTGCTTAGCCGGAGAGAGGGACAGCGCGGTGATCAGGTCAGGCAGCGATGCGGCCCCACCGAGTCGGTGGATGGCGGTGGGGATGCCGAGCTGGACGGCGCACTTGAGTGCCATGGGTTTGAGGTAGCAGAGGCTGAGGCGCCACAGGTCGGCCTGCGCCTGCAGCAGCTCGGCGTCTGTGGGGACCATCAAGTTCTGCGCCTGAGCCGCCATTGCTTGCTCTATCTATCTCTATCACCGTGTCTGTGTGCGGTGTCTGTGCTCTGGTTGCTTGGTGATGATTTATATAGTGTGGATTATCTACTATTGAGAATAGTGATTAGCGTTAGCCTCACGTGGAGCGCGAGGGAAGCCATGGTGCTGTCGACGGGTCCGGGCTCAGGACTCAAGGAGTAACGTAGCTTTCACTATCCGCGCGCGTGGTTGTCGTGCAAATGAACCGCAGGACACGGAAGAGAAACAAATGGCCATGGCATCCAAGCACCGACCGCCTAACCAAGTTGTCATTACTCTAGTCTACTGAAAGCACAACAACTTGAATGCATATCCACCGGCAACGCCATAGCAGGCACAAGAAAGATATTCTTGGCGTGGTTCTTTTCTCATTTCTCCTGTGAAGGAGAGTGCCCACTAACTGTTCAGGAGCATGTTAATTCCCTTGCTGCAAGAAGAAAGACATTCAGCAGCGTTGGCTGAGGCTCAACCGGAGCCAAAGATGGAGATGCCTCGATATATGGGAGCCCAATGCCAGCGGGGTTATTGTCGTTAGTTGTCATGTCTGGAAGAAAGGCATAGATAAGTGACAGCCGCTAAACGTTTATGAATTTGTGTACTGAATTCTCATCGCACAATATGGGGAAAAAACCAAATTAAGCAAAATGTTCGATTTATTCATCGTAAATTCAAAAGACTTTACAACTTGTCTTCTTCTATTATATTACAATATATGGATTACACTCCTTGTGCCAAAACGCTATGAATATCTCTAGCCCCTCTCTTATGCGTAAGCATCCTCGTCAACCTTTGCCTCAGTACCCTATACCGGCGGGGCACCAGATAAATTTATAATGAGTATGTTAAACATACTTGCCATTTTGGCAACTAACTAGTTTTATCAAAACCTTTGCATGTAAAATATTGGGTAGGTTGTAATATTTCCACTTGCCAAACGGAAACTATGGAAATAAACATTCTTTTGTCTTGCAGCTAGCTAGCCAGCCGGATAATATAGAACATCGCACCATATCACGAGGGCCTCGCATTTTAAGTAAATAACCTCTGTAGAGGATCAACAAAGTCAGCTGTCATAATCTCCACCCGCTGGTAATATACCTCTCTAACGCAACAAGGTAACGTCACTGAGCCCCCCTACTTGTACAAGGCATTGTCTATATCCCACATTGATACCAGCTTATTTCAGGTATGACTAGTCGCAGGCTAAGTATTAGCAACCTCTTACCATGATTATGGCATATTGTTTTGCAGATGTTACAGTTATAATCCTCTATTTAACTTAACATGGTAATTTTTTTCAAATGATTATTTAACTTCTGGGTAACATTTATGCTAATTTAAAAATATTATTATATAATAGATGTTGGAATTCATCCAAAATATTAGGAAAATAGTCCGATATGTGTAGCTGCCCTTTTTGGGGGGTTTTCTGTAATATCCCTAAAACTTGTGATGGCAAGGACAAGGACGGGAGTGGACATGCAACCCAATAGGCCAGCCAGCTCACTATGTTCATCCCCCTCTCCCCATCTATCCCGCTTTCTCAATCGCCAGATCTCTAACTTTGCCTCAGACAGTCTCCCAATCACATCGCATCTTTCTCTCCCCCATCACTCAATCCCTCTCGTCAACAGTTTCTTGCTTCTCCCTCACTCCGTCTTGTGGCCAGCGATGCTAGTAGCAAACAGTGACCAACGACTATGGCGCCATGACAGCGACAGTGATGACGACAACTATGTTGGCTGTTCCAGTGGAGCTAGTTGCCTCTTGGGTTTTGTTGACAGAGAACGAGAGCCTACATTTCAATTAAGCTACCAGCAATCTCAGTAACGCCGATTCTTCTACCCAAATTTACTATATTCATTAATATTAACTGCTAGATAACCTATTCACCTTGAACTAAAATCACCAAAGGCAAAGTTGTGTATTATTATGCAGCACAATTTCTTTTTCACTAGTAGTTTTTAAATAGAAAATAGGAAATAGTGAACCTTTAGAATACAATTTCTCACTCACTCCCTATAGACACCACACTCCTACTCAATCGAAAAACAATGAAGATATCTTCCTCTCACGTATATCACTCAATCCATCTCGCCTACAGCTTCTCCTTGCTTTCCCTCACTCCCTCTTGAGGCCAGCGATGCTGGCAGCAATAGCTGCAAGCAGCGACTATGGCACCACGGCAATGACAATGACGGCGAGAACTATGTTGGTTGTTCTATTAGTGGAACAAGTTGCCTCTTGTGTTTTGTTGACGGAGAACGAGAGAATACAGTTCAATTAGTTTATATGCTACCAGCAATCTCAGTAAAGCCAAACCTTCTACCCAAATTTACCATGTTAATTAATATTAACTTCTAGGTACCCTATTACACCATGAAACGAAATCTCCAAAGGCAAATTTGCATATTATTGTGTAACATAATTTCTTTTTCACTAGTAGCTTTTGTAACACCCTCATTTCTAGGGGCGCTGTGAATCACTCGCAACTACTCAGGACTATTTATCTGTGAGTTTCATCAGCCGAGTGTATAACATTGCCAACACATACTTAAGAACAAAAGCCAACTTTATTACAATATCATTACTATTGTAAAAGAACGAGTTGATGGTTATACGTCCATTCTCCTCCAACTGCTCTATTCCCTCAATTTCTCACCATTCTTCACTTTCCAATCGATCAGAGCAACTCTCTTCTATAGTACGATTCTTTATACATTTAATGAGTTTCGTTGCAACGCACGGGTACATAACTAGTAAAGGCTTAACAGCCAAGTATTACAGCGGAGCGAGCAGCCCTTAGATACAATATAATACAAAAGAACACCACAGGCAGGCTTGAGCAGAGATCAACCCTAATCCCAAGTGTCATCTATTTCGTAGAATTCCACCATGTCGTCTTCGCAGACTTCATCATTCTCTTGCCAGGTATTTTCTGTTATTGTTTTTAGCAAGTATGAGTACAAACCACCGTACTCAATAAGTCACATAGAAAATACTATTTAACTACATGTATGGATTTACCAAGGAGTGGGCTAGTGTAGTTTATTATTTTATGTGGACGTAATTTTAGTTGCAAACACGTTTTAAACATAAAATCACAACCTTCTTTAATAAGAATAGGGTTTTACAACTTGAATACCAATCTTAATCAAATTCCGAATCTACTTATGCTCTGTTATTGGATTCATCCATAAAACACAACTTCATTTTTTGGAAGCACGGCGTATTCGAATACTCTTCATTTATGACTCTACAGAGCTACCCAGCTTTTGCTGGATCCGGACCCTGGCACCCCGCCAGATTCAACTAAGTTCACTCCCTGGTCCCTAGGTCTTAAATGGGCTAAACACAACTAAGCCCACGGAGCAACATACTTATAAGTGGTATTGGGCCTTCTTCCCCCCAAAAGACTAGTCCAATGGGTGGAAACTCCCTCACACTTATAAGTTGTGCTTTCTCCTCTCCCACAATCCATGTGGGACTATTCCTAACAATCTCCCCCTCACATATGGATTGTGCACACTGCACTCCTGAGAGATGTTAGGCGTCTGGGCTCTGATACCACTTACTGGATCCGGACCCTGGCACCCCGCCAGATTCAACCAAGTTCACTCCCTGGTCCCCAGGTCTTAAATGGGCTAAACACAGCTAAGCCCACGGAGCAACGGAGCAACATATTTATAAGTGGTATTGGGCCTTTTTCCCCCAAAAGACTAATCCAATGGGTGGAGACTCCCTCACACTTATAAGTTGTGCTTTCTCCTCTCCCACAATCCATGTGGGACTATTCCTAACAGCTTTACCCACAAAATCTCTTAACTCCCACGACAGAATTAAGAAAACAAGGCTGTGAGACCATATGGAGGTCACCTCATGTTGTGATGAGTAATTGACATGTGCTTCAGAGTTTGTGTAAAGGCTGAGTTTGGTTTTTGAGGTCTATGCAGAAGGATGCTGGCTTACGACCTCTATGCTCGTCTCTGAGTGACCAGTAGTCGAGTTTGCAACTTGGTGGTCGTAAGTGCTTTTACAACTTCCTCTTTACGACCATGTTGTGTGCCTCTATGGTCGGCAGTCGAGTTTACGACTTAGTGGTTGGCAATCGAGTTTACAACTTGGTGGTCGTAAGTGCTTTTACGACTTGATCTTTACGACCACGTTGTGTGCCTGTGTGGTCGATAGTCGAGTTTACCACTTAGTGGTCGACAGTCGTAACTCTGCCTGGCCATGGTCGATAGTCGTAACTCTACCTGGCCATGGTCGATAGTCGTAACTCTGACTGGCCTTGGTCGATAGTCGTAACTCTGTTTGTGTGGTTGTAAGTCGTAGCGACCAGGTGCGTTAAAGTTGTAGTCGCTAGCGATGGTCGTAGCATATGTCTTCATGGTCGTAGCGACCTATGTGGTGATTGTCACGACCTGCTGTGTGGTCGTAGACAGCCGGGAAGTCTTCTAAGGCTACGACTACCTCATGTCCAGTACAAACGAGTGGTCATAAGTGATTTAAGACCAGTTGTCTTGCTATGATTGTCCACTTGAATATTTTCTAATATATGCATGTTGATGAATCTTGTTTACAATGCAGTGCTATGTGATGCTTTGCTTGTTTGTGATGTTTGCAGGACCTTGGAGCCAGGTCATGGTGAGGCGTGGACAATCGGGACTAGATACAGGGAAGTGTTGAGGTCCAGAACGGTCGGGAGAAGCCGAAGATGACTAAGGCCACAAAATGGTTGCAAGTGTGGAAGAAAAGAAAGAAGGAAGCTTTCAGGAAGGTGCTGGAGGGGAATTTTGGTGATTTGCCCTACACCTGCAAAAGAAGTGTTCTGTTAAAGCTTTCTATTAAAGTGTGTTTGTCTCCTGTATGTGTTAATAGGTGCGTATGAAAACTCGGTGTTAGGTGGGGTTAACAGGTTATCCCCGGTAGCAAGAGGCTATAAAAGGAGTAGGAGAGCTACTCTTCGTGTGGTTCTAAGGTTTTCTATTCTAGTGTGCGTTCTTGTTTTGGTGGAGCAGTGGTGCTCCTGGTCCTCTTGGATGGAGTGGCTGTAGACTCTTCTCTCAGACTAATATATCATTTTTCTTTCTCTGTTTGTGTCGCTTTTATGTTTGGAGTTGAGTTGTGTATGGTCATTGTGGGTGTTTTCTCTCTATTCTGTATTTTGTTCTTCTTGTTCTTGATATGAGAGTTTTGGTTTCATTTGCTTTGTTGATAATCTGACTTGTCTGATGTTGGGAATCATACTCAAAGCCATCTTGGCTATTCTACTCCTGTTGGGATGGTCGGATTGTCTTTCTATACTCTCAGATTTGGTTTTGAATGATCTCAGTGAAATCTTATGAAGCTCTTGTTTTGGTTGCTAAGTTTTTAATTAAAGTCCAGAGCAGTCTCTTGAGGTCTTATTCTTACTGTGTGCAAAGGCTCATGACCAGAGGAATCGTGAATAAAAAATTATTCAGAATTTGGATCTTGCGGTCGTGTGCCTCCCTGCATTTCCTATGTTTTCCAGAGAACATTATGACCACGTTCAGTTTTGTCGCTTCCTTGTCTTCTTGTGTTGAAACTAAACTGAAGTAGTCTTAGTCGGTGCAAGTCTTGGATTTATGAGTTCATTGGTTTTGACCAAGATCAAGTTCCAGACCGCACCGCACTGATTTAGGCCACAGTTGGTTACGACAACATTAATTGTTCGACTACTGGTTAGCTTTTGATCACGTTGTCTATGACCACATCTGTCTTTGCTGTAACCATTTACGATCACATTGGCTCTGGTCTCAGTGATCATCAACTTGGACGATCTCCGACCATGTTGTCAGTTATCAACCGCATAGTTGAAGCTTATGACCACGTTGTCGTGCTTACGACTACGTTGTCGAAATCTGACCGCTCTGCCAGTTTTTGACCATGTTCAGTTTTCTGCTGTTTTCTCTTCACAGTTTTGTTTCTCCAGTTGGATTTCAACTCGAGTCTTCATAGCTCAGAAGTTGTTGGAGAAAAGAGTTAAATGGATACTTGGGGAGTTATTGAAGGCACCATTCACCCCCCCCCCTCTGTTACCTGTCCGGTCCTACAAGTGGTATCAGAGTCTGGTTAGCTCTTGTCAATAAGTCTTAACCGGTCTTTAGAGCCATGGCAACAAACAAGTATTCCACCAAGCCTCCTATCTTCGATGGGATCGACTATCCCTTTTCAAAGAGTAGGATGGAGTCTTACATATAGGCTCAAGGCTATGCAATTTGGAGAAAAGTTAAGACTCGATTTCGCCAGATGTGGAGACAAATGCTAAGGCAAGGAACATTATCATTCAAGGACTTAGCAGAAGTGAGTTTGATCGAATCTCTCATCTTTCATTGGCATATGACATTTGGGTGATCCTCCCAAATCAAAACTGTCTGACAAGACCAATACAAGCAAGAGTACAACAAGTTTGAGATGCTCGCTATTGAGTCCCTGGATGAGTGCTTTGTTAGATTTCACAAGATTTTGAGCAGCCTCCGAGTTGTTGGTCTTACATACCCAGACTCGGACAATACTCGCCAAATGCTTTCTGCTTTGGACCTAAGAGTGTGGGAGATGAAAGTAAAGGACACGACTGACCTATCGACTTTGACTCTTGATGCGTTGCACTCACATGTCAAGACTCACGAGATTGACATTGTCTCTCGTAAGTCGAAGTCATAGTCGATGGCTTTGGTCACTGATCCCAGTTCTGGAGTATCTTCTGATGGTGCTTCTGGTTTCTCTTTAGCTGCTTTGTGTGAGATGTTTGGTGATCAATTTGAGCAATTTTCAGAGAGTGAGCTAGCCCTCTTAGCCAGAAAATTCTCACATGCATACAAGAGGGTTAGAGAGAGAAACAGAGGAGGAGCAGTGGTTTGCTTTGAGTGTGGTGGCCCCAACCATATTCGAGCAAACTGCCCCAAGCTGGAGAAGGGCAAGAACAACTACAGTGGTGTGAGTAAGAATGACTATATCAACAAGAACCGCAATAAGAAGCCTTAAGCTCAGGGCAAAGAGAAGAAGTACCGCAACTTTGGCAAAGCCGAAAAGCTCTTCCACGGCTTCCTCACCGCCTTCGACAACCTTGACTTCAGTGACATGGAAGGTGACTCGGCATGTTTGTGTTACCTTAGCTTTTCCAGAATCATTTAACCACTGAATATGGTATGGATGTGGATGCGGTCGCGTGGTCAAGCCAAGCTTCTTGACCAAATCAGAACTCACCAAGTTGTTGCAGCTTCCTCCATCAATGATGACACGTGCACGCCGGTTCTTGATTGCAAAGAAAGTCTGAAACAAATTATGGCGTTGAAGCTTATCGGGTTGTTGTACCTGTGTGCTGAGGACTCGCTGCACAATGATGCTCCGTAGCGAGCGTCGTTGTGGACGCCCACCAAGGACCAAGTCGTCATCACCACCGCCATTGTCGTCCGAGGCAGCAGCAACATCATCATCCTCCTCGACATCCGAAGTGCTGATGTAGCCTCCATCTTCGTGGCGATGTATGCCCGTTGGCTAGGGCAATTCTTACGCACATGACCAAGCCCATGGCAGCGGTGGCATTGAATGTCGGAGGAGCGCCCATTGAAGCCACGGAAGAAGAACTCTTGGCTGGAACTCGCAAAGAATTTTTGTAGCATCGCAGCGTGTCGTGGAAGGTGGCCGGTGGCGCTACGCAATCTTGTTCACAGTGGTGGGCGAGCGAAAACTCAAGAAGACTTGGGCGATCCGTCGATGTAGTCGTGCGCGCGTGTAGAAGGGTCGTCGGTGCTTGCCTTCGCTGATTCCTTGCGTCCCGCAATTCTTTTCTGCAAGCATAGCAAGCTGGAACAAGCGGTTGTGATGAGTAAATTCTTTATAATCAACAATGTCCTGAATTTCACGCCGTAACCCCCATAGAAACGACAAATCTTATCCTCCGTGTCCTCAACAACCCCATAACGCATCATACCCTTTTGAAGCTCAGCATAATAGTCCCGAATGTAACGATCACCTTGTTCTAAGCGCTGCAATTTTTTCTCAAATCAAGTTTATATGTGGGAGGAACAAAACGACACGCGTATCTTCTTTTAACCGCTCCCATGTATCAGGTTGTAGCGCATGTCTTAGTTCATTCCACGGATAATAGCAAAGTCCTTAAACTCACTAGTAGCTTGTCTAACTCTATGTTGTTCAGGAACCAAGTGAGAATTAAATTTCTGCTCTACCGTCATCTCCCAATCAAGATATATATCAGCATCATAAAGACCAGCAAAAGATGGAATGGTAAACTTGACTTTAGCAAAAGGGTCGTCGTTACCATGACAGTTCCGGTTATTACCTCCCATACCCTGTCGGTTTTGCTGAAGACACCGATGTAGTCGTGCATCTTGTGTGGCCCGCCGATCAATGTTGCCATCCGCATCATACACTGTGTCATCATCAGGATGATGGCCATCATTGACAGGTGGCAGGCGTGCCTCCAATGTGTCCATCCGACCAGTGAGGTCAGCCAACCGCCGCTCCACCCGCTCAATGCCTTCCGTGGTGTTCAACTTGGCAATGGCGGCGACGATGGTGTCCATTCTGCGCCGAGATCAGTGATTGAAGCATTTTGTTTGTCGAGTGCAGCTTGTAGATGGCCGCGACTAACACACTCGTTGAAATCGACCGATGTCTCGTCTCCTTTGTCTCCTGCCATGGTTAGTGGAAACACAGGGAAAACAAAAGGATTATCCCTATCAACTACAAATGAAGGGCAGGGGGAACTCGCAAATGAAGTGGCTTACCAAGCTCTTACAAGTGTTCTTACCAAAGCAGCAGTGGTACAACCGGTGGTGGTTCGTGATACCATGTCGGCGTGGGTACGATTGCAAGGGTCAAAGCGTGCTATCCAGTAGATATATGGAGCTTGGAAGGCCAAATATATCAGTGGAACACAAATCAATAACAGATAGTAATGCTGTATAAATGTCCAAAGCACTGGTCTTAGTTGCTAGCCTAAATGTGTCCTATATCAGTGTTAGGATATGATGAACAAGGAATCACGGCCAGAAAGTAAGCGAAGACAGCAACAAAGATGGCCAGGGAATGAGAAACTTAATTCAGCATAAGCACAAAACAAATGAAACTCTGTCACCTAAAACTGTACTCTGTCCGGTTTTTCTCCCTTTTTTCCTTTTTTTTTTGCCACGGATAGCACTTTTCTCTCTCTTCTCTACTAAGCCGAAATTTTTCTTTTTTGTGTCTTTTTAATTTTATTTTTTTCACAGAGCAGAGCATAGAAATAGGAACCACACAAAGTTCCAACTCAAACTGATGTAAGGTGTGGCCTACAGAAAATAATGAATGTACTGGAAATTCGGTGAATCAATTTCGGAGCTCGAGTACTGCACTTTCCAGGCCGAATTTGGGGAAAATAAAATCGCCGAACCCGACAAAGTTGGGGAGTATCGGATGTAAAATTTAATTTCACCCAATTTCAAAAAAATCGCCTAATTTTGAGTCCGTATGCGAAAGTTATGGCCGTTTGAAGATGGGCCTCCGAGTTATGGTTGCTGTGGAGGCCAAAACGAAATCGGGTGGAGGGAATTGGTGGAAATTGGTGGCGGAAGCTCGGGTAAAGGTGGGGGATGATGCTGTGTGATCACGAGACGCGAAGGATGACTCAAACAGAGGGTGAGATATGGGTGGGAAAACAAAAACAGAGGGTTGAATACGCGATGGATGACGGCTAGGGTTTGTATGGGATGAAGCGGAAGCAAGACAACCCGAAATAAAACACAATCTAAACCAGCAACACAACTCGACTAAGGACACGAACTCAATATCCAGAACCTGTTGGAAGATCGGGACCTCGTCCCCATCAAGTGCTCTGATACCACCTGATGGGGACAGGGTCCCGATCTTCCAACAGGTTCTGGATATGTTCGATTTGGTGGAGGCGCGACACAAATCGATCCGGCTTCCGAACGACACGTTCCGAACCCCGCAATCGCAGCACCACGTCTCCTCAGGTTATCAACCGTGCGCGGCCCGGTTGACCTCACCAAGAAGGCTATTCCTTGCCTGCGAATCGAAGAACACAAGCAAGAACAAGGAAGAACACAACTGAATTGCGGATGTATTGATGTAGCACTCGAAAAGTTGGGGTCTCACAAACCGACGAACGGCGAAACTGTTCAAAAACAGAATTAATCTAAGCAAAACCCAAACCCTAATGGTGGGGGTGGCGGCTGGATATAAAGGAGTGAGGGGCGTACAAAACCCCTGGACGCGCCCCTAATGGGCTCCAACACGATACAAAGCCGATCGGCCCAAAAGACGGTGACGCAGCACCCTGATAGATTCTGAACGCCCACTTGTTTCGACGATTCCCGTTGACTCAGAAGGAATTTTGACATGGGACTAGATCCATTGGAAAGGTATTCTTCTCAGCTTTCCATACATATGTAGAATGTCCAAAACGGAGTCCGGATGAGATCTGGGCGTCCATTTTAGTGCGGTCTGGTCCTGGACTCCGAATTGGATTCGAAGTCGGTTTGAGTTGGGCCTCCAACATGATTCGACCGCCCTTGCTGGACTTGTGCGCCTCGTAGTCCTTCTCCAAGTACTTCTAGGTCCTCTCCATGGTTCCTAATCATAATTAAATCATTAGGTAGCAATCGATTCTCAAGTGAACAAAAAGAAGTACTTAGGAACGAGCTCACCTGTAAATTCAATTGTCGGGCGCGAGTTCTAGTGATTGGTCCTTGAATATCAAGTGGAGGAGTGTTGTGTGTATCCGAAGAAGTGATGTCCTCATCAGAAGGCTAGAGTGACGATGACGGCAAGGATGAACCAGACAAGGATATCAAAGATGGCAACGACTTCATCAGCATGTGCTTCATGGCTAACAAGAACAACATCAGCGATGACAATCTCTACAGCGACTCCGATGAGGAGATCCTTCCTACGACCAGCTCAATGATGTTTTTCTCAAGTTAGAAAAATTTTATGCTATATCTAGAGCTAGGTGTAATGAGTTAGAGAAGGAAATAAAAAGCTTGTCACAAGAGCTTACTTCACTTAGATTAGCTTCCTCCCGTGATGATTGTGATGTTTGCACTTCTTTGTTGGATGATACGGAGAAACTAAGGACCTCTCATGATAGTGTGGTTTCTGAAATAGACTTGCTTAAGGTGGATAATGTTAGTCTGCTAGCTGAGATAGAGATGACTAGAGTAGCGTCTTGTGAAACCCTCAAGATTAAGGTGGTCGTGCACAAGGAGAGATATGCACGTGCTATTCAATCTTCTGCTTCTGGTTCTCCTTCTTCTCTTCTTCCCTACTCTTCATGCGCCTCTCTTTTTCAGGAGTGTCAGTACCTCATGAACACTCTTGAAAAATTTGTTGAAGGCAAGAAAAAGCTTAATCTTATCCTAGACAAATCCAAGATTTGCAAATTCAATCAAGGTCTAGGATATGATTTTTTTAGAGGATGTCAGGAAACATCCACCTGCTGTTGTCAGACCTATAGCAGCAGGTGTGATCGAAGTTACGCACAAATAAAAGAAAATTGAATTTAAATTTGTGTGTTTTGTCTAGGAGATTTTTGACATTAAGGGTGTACCACCTGTTGCTTCAACCTTTCAGAAGGTGAAGCCTCATCATGCTGCTTCGATCTTCCAAAAGGTAAGTATCAATGTACCTTCTGTCAGAAGGATGGGCATGGTGTTGAGAGATGTTTCAGGCATACCAAGATCGTGCAAAGAGACCGTGTTCGCGCTCTTAGGCGTATTCAGGGTCATCCCAGACTCGGAGTGCACCTACGACCAACATGAGGTCCAGAGTCATAGCAAACTCTTCTGAGTTGTTTACGCAGTGTCGAGGACTTGGTTTTTCTACTCCTTTTGTTTTTGGTCCTCGAGTTGCTTCTGGTCAGGATATCTGCTGTCCTGAGGATAGATCTCATTTCCCCGTCGAGATAGCTATCCGTAGCATGATCAACACATTGCTGTTGGTCAGACTCACTCTTCAATAGTGGTCGGACCCAGCAATACCTTTAGGACTGCTCCTAGATCTTGGGAGTTTGTGAGAGGCAGAGAGCGCATGGTAGCTAGAGGTCAGTCGTCTGTGTATGTGACTGCTTCTTCTGCTCATCATGTGACTCAGTACTGGGTTCCCAAGTCTGTTCTCATTACCCAGTACTGAGCCACAGATATTGTTTTCTTGTTGACTCAGGTTCGCTGAGCTAGGAAGGGAGAGGTTTGGCTTGTTGACTCTGACTATTCTCGTCACATGACCTGAGACTCTCATTGGTTCTCTTCCCTAGTCTGAGCTCTAGGTGATGAAACGATCACCTTTGGAGACGCCTCTTCTGGTCGAGTTATCGCTAAATGTACTGTTTGTATTAATGATTCCTTTATTCTTAAGGATGTTGCCTTAGTGAGTAAGCTGCAATATAATTTGCTTTCTGTTTCTTAGCTTACTGATGAAAATTTTGAGGTAAGTTTTAAAAAAATGCTTGCAAAATTCTTGATTCTTTAGGGAGTCTTGTTTGTGGGATTTCTAGATTTGGGAGGATCTTTTGTGCTGATTTTGTCGAGTCTTCTAGCGATTCTCTCATATGCTTAGTTGCTTCAGAGTCTCGTGATCTCTCTTTTTGGCATAGGAGACTTGGTCACATTGGCTTTGATCATTTGACTCGAGTTAGCGGCCACAGTCTCATACGTGGTTTGCCCAAACTCAAGATGGTAAATAACTTAGTTTGTGCTCCTTGCCGACATGGCAAGATGATTGCTGTTTTTCATCCCCCAGTCACAGTGACTACGACCAATGTACCAGAATAACTTCTTCATATAGACACTGTTGGTCTAGTTAGAGTGCAGTCGGCTAGTGGAAAGTAGTATGTTCTTGTCGTGGTTAATGACTTCTCAAGATTTTTTTGGGTATTTTTCTTAGCCTCAAAGGATGAGACCTTAGTCATTTTCGAGGATTATTTAGTAGGCTATTTATTGAGCTCTTTGGTGCCTTACGAGCAATTTGCAATGAAAATGGCACGGAGTTCAAGAATTCCTACGTTGAGAATTTTATGATGAGACGGGTGTAGAGCATCAGTTCTCTTCTCCACACGTCCCTCAGCAAAATGGCATCGTGGAGAGGAAGAATCGTATCTTGGTCGAGATGGCCAAGACGATGTTGGATGAGTATGCTACACCTAGGAAGTTTTGGGCTGAGGCTAAGCCACCGCATGCCATGTTTCAAATAGAGTTTTTCTGAGGGCATACTTGCATTGCACTTCTTATGCATTGAGGTACGGGCAAAAGCCTAGTGTCTCACATTTTCGTGTGTTTGGTTGGAAGTGTTTTATCTTGAAGTCTAGAAACCTAGATAAGTTTGAGTTACAATCTTGTGATGATATCTTTCTGGGTTAATCGACTTCTTCATGGATCTATAGGGTTTGGAACTGCGAGACTAGCAGGATTATAGAGACTTATGAGGTGACCTTCGATGAGGCCAGTCTAGGCACTAGGCCTGACATCTCAAGTTCTGCAGTCCGAGACCATCTTTGTAGATGATGAGGAGGATGAAGATGAAGGTTGTTTACTTGATCCAGTCCATCCTTCCCTCGAGGTGCCTGCTTCTACCACCATGCCTCAGGAAGATCAGCCCATACCTTCTAGTTCTTTTGGAGCTAGTGGCTCTGCTCCTACTTGTTCAGCTCATGAGATAGAGGCCACTTCCTCTTCTCATCCAGGTCCTTCCCGTCATATCCAGAGCAGTCAACCTGTAGAGCAGATCATAGGAGATCTTTTTGAGCGTGTCACATGCTTAAAATCTGGCCTATCTCACTTCTATCTTCATTCTGCTTTTCTTGCCTCTTTTGAGCCCAAGGATGTTTGTCATGCTCTTTCTGATGAGTCTTGGATCAATGTCATGCATGAGGAGCTAGAAAACTTTGAGAGGAACAAGGTTTGGTCGCTTGTTGAGCCCCCTAATGGTCATAATGTCATAGGAACCAAGTGGGTCTTCAAAAATAAGCAGAGTGAGGATGGGGTAGTCATTCGAAACAAGGGCTAGACTGGTAGCTCAGGGCTTCTCCTAGGTTGAGGGCTTAGAAATTGAGGAGACCTTCACCCCTGTAGCTAGGCTAGAGGCCATTAGGATTCTGCTAGCTTTCGCAGCGTCTAAGGGCTTCAAGCTGTACCAGATGGATGTCAAGAGTGCCTTCCTCAATGGGTATATTGTGGAAGAGGTCTATGTTAGATAGCCTCTAGGTTTCGAGAACCCCAAATACCCAAACCATGTCTACAATTTTTCAAAGCCCTGTATGGACTTAAGCAAGCCCCTAGAGCTTGATATGAGAGGTTTAAGTCCTATTTGTTGATTCATAGGTTTGAGATGGGTGAGGTAGACAAGACCTTGTTCATTCGCATGCATGGCAAGAATTTCTACTCGTCCAAATTTATATGGATGACATTATCTTTGGTGGCTCTTCTCATGTTCTATTTCCCAGTTCTCTGATGTCATGAGCACAGAGTTTGAGATGAGCATGATGGGCAAGTTGAGCTTCTTCCTTGGTTTCCAGATCAAGCAGACTTCGGAAGTTACTTTCTTGCATCAAGGCAAGTACACTCGAGACTTCCTGAGATGCTTTGACATGAGTGATGGCAAGCCAATGTCAACACCGATGGAGACATCAACTTCACTCGATCTAGATGAGGATGGCGAGCTAGTAGATCAGAAGGAGTACCGAAGCATGATTGGATCTCTCTTGTACCTCACTACCTTGAGGCCAAACATACACTCCGCCATGTGTCTATGCGCCCAATTTTAGGCCTCTCCTCACGTATCTCACCGCTGGGCGATGAAGCGCATCTTCAGGTACCTACGAGCTACCATTGACTATGGTATGTCGTCCTCTTCAGCCTCCTGTCTTTCCCTTAGAGCTTTCTCCGATGCAGACTTTGCTGGTTGTAGGATAGGTTTGCTGGCTGTAGGATAGATAGGAAGAGCACTTCTGGCACTTGCCAATTCATTAGCACTTCTCTTGTTTCTTGGTCCTCTAGAAAGCAGTCCAGTGTTGAACTGTCCACTGCAAAGGCCGAGTATGTTGCAGCCGCTAGTTGCTGTAGTCAGGTGCTTTGGATGGTTTCGACCTTGCAGGACTTTAGGTTAGTCATAGATAGTGTTCCTCTCTTTAGCGATAACACTTCTGCCATTAACATTGCCAAGAACCCAATGCAGCATTCTAGGACCAAGCATATAGATGTCAGATATCATTTCCTTAGAGACCATGTGGAGAAGGGTGACATAGTGCTTCAGTTTGTGGAGAGTGACCACCAGTTGGCTAACATTTTCACCAAGCCTTTGGATAGCTCGAGGTTTTTGATCTTGTGGGGAGAGCTCGGGGTGGTTTGTCCTTATGGATTATTTTGAGGGGAGCTTCCTGTTCTCTATGTAATATATTTTCATATGCTTCTGTTTCATCATGTTGCATTTCATTGGATGCATTTGGGGTAGTCCTTCTTACATAGACGAGAGTGGTTCTCCTTCTCGGTCGGTTAGACTTCCTTCTCTCATATTATGATCCAAGGATGCTGCTTATTAGGTGGTTCTATTCTCACTAGATTGAGTTCATTCACTTCTTATAGGTCTAACAAGGGTTGGGCCCCCTTGGGTAGACAGGGAACATGTTTACTTCTTAGTGTGTTAGATAACCAGCTGATAGTCTTAGAGTCATATGGGGTAGATGAGAGTTAGTCTAAGCCGTGATATTCTCTATATCTTATCTATGCTTTAAGGACTGCCATTTTTTCTTTCTAGCTTCCTTCGTCTTGTTTCTTGTTTTGGTTCAAGGGGAGTTCATTTGAGATTTGCTAGAATTTAAAGATGACTTAACTCAACTTGAACTGAAATTGCTTGATATGCTGAGGGGGAGTTGGATTTTCTTGCATCTCATGGCATTTAATTTCAGCATTATGCATTGTAATATAATTACATGGAGCCCTGATTATTATCCCAATGACATGATAAAATTGCATTACATCATGCCATGATTTATGCTAGGGTGCTAGATTTATCATGACTTTCTATGTGTGGCCTAGTCTTTTCCATGATAGCTTGAGTCAATGTGCACAACTTGAATTAAATCATGTCTTGTTAGATCTTGTAACTAGTCTGGCTCTAGTTATCATCGTATGATTCTTGCCATGTCAAACAGGCTGAGTTAAATCTTGAATCTACATTGAACTTTAGATTGAGCTATGCTAGTTCTTTAGTGAAGCATGAGTTCGTATTAACTCTCTATTCTTGAACTAAATCTAGAAAATGCAAAAAGATCTCTTTTCTGCGAAAAAACTGATCTCACCAATTTTTTCTCATGAGACGACTTGTCATTGCACTAGGCATGAACTCAAGGGGAGTTTTTGATGACCAAGATCATTTCCTTAAGCATCTTGCTTGGAGTGGTCGCATAAGGCTTGAGATCTAGCACGTGGCTAAGAAAACAAAGTCTTGTGAAAAATGGTTGAAATCAACCATGAATTTCTAGAATTGCTAAATGTGCTAAATTTGCTCAATTATAAGTAATATCAAAAACTTGATCAAATGTCTCATTTTTGAACTTGTAGCACTCTAAATTGACTCAATGCTAGCTTCTTGGTTCCACGTAGAATATTGACATGGCTTAACTCATCCTTGGATACCTTTAACTAAACTATGATCTTGAGTAACTTGACATGTTAATCAATCCATCTAATTTTAGATTATGGCTTATTTGGCTTTAGCTTGTCTATACATGATTTGTCATGATCTAGATAGCACTTTCTTTTGTTATGGCTTGGTGTAATACATAGAAAGTCATTTTTCATTCTTTGTTTGTGTCGTTCTTATGTTTGGAGTTGAGTTGTGTATGGTCGTTGTGGGTGTTTTCTCTCTGTTTTGTGTTTGCTCTTCTTGTTCATGATCTGAGAGTTTTGGTTTCATTTGCTTTGTTGATAATCTGACTTGTCTGATGTTGGGAATCGTACTCAAAGCCATCTTGGTTATTCTACTCCCCTTAGCACAATCGGATTGTCTTTCTATACTCTCAGATTTGGTTTTGAACGATCTCGGTGAAATCTTGTGAAGCCCTTGTTTTGGTTGCTAAGTTTTCAATTAAAGTCTAGAGTAGTCTCTTGAGGTCTTATTCTTGCTGTGTGCAAAGGCTCATGACCAAATGAACCGTGAATCAAAAGGTATTCGGAATCTGGATCTTGCGGTCGTGCGCCTCCCTGCATTTCCTCTTTTTTCCTGAGAAAATTACGACCACGTTCAGTTCTGTCGCTTCCGTGTCTTCTTGTGTTGAAACTTAACTGAAGTAGTCTTAGTCAGTGCAAGTCTCGGTCTGGAATGCCGATTGGATTTAGAGAAGAGAACTGGTGCTCTACACCGGTCTCACCGCAAAACCTCTCAAAGTAAGAATTCTTCAACTCCGTGCCATTGTCACTGCGGATTGCTCGTAAGGCACCCGGGAGCTCACCAGAAAGCTTACTAAACAAACCCCGAAAATGGTATACGTCTCATCCTTCGAGGCCAAGAAAAACACCTAAGAATACCTCAAGAAGTCATAGACCACGACAAGAACATACCACTTCCCTCCTGCTGACTACACTCAAGCTGGTCCAACTGTGTCCATATGGAGCAGCTGTCCTGGTGCATCGGTCATAGTCACGGTGATCGGAGGGTGAGAAGCGGCAACTATCTTGTCGTGCCGGCATGGAGCGCAAACAAGATCTTTGACCATCTTGACTTTGGGCAGACCACGAATGACATCATGGCCGCTAACTCGGGTCAAATGGTCAAATCCGATATGACCAAGTCTCCTATGCCAGAAAGTGAGGTCACGGGACTCTGAAGCAACTAAACACCGGAGAGGATCACCAGAAGACTCAACGAAATCAGCACGAAAGATCCTCCCACAACGAGAAATCCCGCAAACCAGACTACCCGAAGAATCAAGAATTTTGCAATTATTTTTCTTAAAGCTCACCTCATAACCGTCATCGGTAAGCTGAGAGATTGAAAGCAAATTATACTGCAGCTTACTCACTAAGGCAACATCTTTTCAAATAAATAAATCATTAACACGCACAGTACCTTTAGCGATGACGCGCCCAGACGAAGCGTCTCCAAAGGTGATAGACTCATCACCTGGAGCACGGGCTAGGGAAGAGAACCAACGAGAGTCTCGGTCATATGACGAGAACAACCAGAATCTACAAGCCAAACCTCTCCCTTCCCAGCCCGGCGAACCTGAGTCAAACAGAGAGTAAAGGCTCAGTACTGGGATAAATCAAGAGTGATTTTGGCACCCAATACTGAGTAACACGTGGAGCAGAAGAAGTAGCCACACACGACTAACCTCTAGATATCCTACGCTCTCTGTCGCCCAAAGAAGCAGAAGGTCTATGTGCAAACCTGAAGCTGTTGCTGGATCCGACTTCTATGGGAGAGCGAGTCAGAGTACCAACGACACGATCACGCCATGGGTAGCCATCTCAACGGGGGAAACGAGATCTACCCTCAGAACGGCGGAAGTCACGACCAAAGGCATATCAAGGACGAAAACCAGAAGACTCAGAAAAACCAAGTCCTCGATGCTGCCAAGACCCATCAGCTGAAGCAACTCTCGACCTCGTGTTGGTCTTAATGCACTCAAGGTCTGGGGCTGACCCTAAATATGCCTAAGAGCCTCAACACGGTCTCTACGCGCGATCTTGACGCGCCTAAAGCATCGCTCGATCAAGTGTCCATCCTTCTGACAGAAGGTGCAGTGATATTTCACATTCTGAGAGGTAGAAGTAGCACAATGAGGCTTCACCTTCTGAGAGGTCAAAGCAACAGGTGGAATCACCTTGATGTCAGAAAGCCCTTGGACAAAACCTGCTGATTTGAATTTAACTTTATCAGATCTGGGCTCAATCTCGATCACACCTGCTGCTATGGGTCTAAGAACAGCAGGTGGATGCTTCCTCGTATCCTCAGAAAAATCGTATCCTAGACCTTGATTGAATTTGCAAATCTTTGATTGGTCTAGAATAAGATTAAGCTTCTTCTTGCCTCCCACAAACCTCTCGAGAGTGTTTATAAGATACTGACACTCCCAAAAGAGAGAGGTGCAAGAAGAGCAGGGGCAAGAAGAGACAGCAGAAGGTAAGAGAGTAGAAGAACCAACAGCAGAGGAACGGATGGCTTGTGCACGCACAGCCGACTCAGAAGGGACAGTCCTACTGCTAGCCATTTGGTTCACGTCGCTAGGCGTCTCTACCAAACCCTCATCCTTCTTCCCAACAGCGCACACATTACAAGCAGATGATGGCTTCTCTATAAGGTCCTCAGTTAGCTTCACACACTTTTCATCCAATGCAATCAAGTCAGATTTTAGTTTGTTACAATTTTTGCATGGTGAGCTAACAGGGTCCTTAGAAGCATATTGAGCCAACTTGTTATTGTCATCAACTAATTCTTGAAACTACTTAGAGACAGATTCAAGCTCAGTAGTCAGTTGGGACAATTCACACATGAAGCAATAGGCTCTAGTAGAAATGCTTGTAATTCAGCAATTTTATGATCTGCCCTTTTTAAGTTCATTTTCAAATTATTACAACTTTCACAAGTCTCGGGCAGATCGAGAAGCATGGTATAAAGACCTCTAAAAGTGTTGTCATTATCCTCATATGAGGTGCAAGCAATAGTCTTAACAGTAGTAGATGAAAGAGAAGCTACCCTACTCATCTCTAGTTCAGCTAAGAGACTAATATTCTCCACCTTAATCATATCAAGCTCAGAGGACAGACTATCATGCGAGGTCCTTAATTTCTCCATGTCACCATGCAAAGCATAGCATGTATTACATTCGTCACGGGAGGGAGCAGATATAAGTGAAAAAAGCTCTCGTGACAATCTATCTACTTCCTTCTTCAACTCGCTACACCTAGCTCTAGATCTAGCATAGAATTTACCTAGCTTAAGAAAAGTATCATTAAGCTGGTCGTAGGAGGGGTATACCTCGTCGGAGTCGGAGTAGAGCTCGTTGTCGCTCACTTCACCCTCAAGGGCCATGAAGCACATGCCGGAGAAGTCGTCGCAACCCTTGGGGTCTTGCTCGTCCTTCCCATCGTCGTCACTCCACCCCTCCACCTCGCTGAGGTCGAGGTCGTCGAAGGCGGTGAGGACGCGATGGAACAACTTCTTGGCTTTGCCAAGGTTGCGGAACTTGTTCTCTTTGCTTGGAGGCTTCTTGTTGCGGTTCTTGTCGGTGTGGACGTTCTTGCTCGAACCGCCGAAGTCATTTTTGCCCTCCAGCTTGGGGCAGTTTGCCCGAATGTGGTTGGGGCCACCACACTCGAACCAAATCACACGTCCTCCTCCTCTCTTTCCTTCCCTAACACTCTTGTAAGCATGGGAAAACTTTCTAGCTAGGATGGCTAGTTGGTTTTCTGGGAGCTGCTTCAAATGATCATCACCTATTTCACATAGAGCAGCTAAAGAAAAACCGGAGAGAGTATCAGCAGAAGAACCAGAGGAGGGACTGGGATCAGTGACCAACGCCATCGATTGTGACTTCGACTTCTGAGAGACAATGTCAATCTCGTGAGTCTTGAGGCGTGAGTACAACGCATCAAGAGTCAAAGTCGAGAGGTCCATGGTGTCCTTGATGGTGGTCACCTTCATCTCCCAAACACGCAACTCCAGAGCCAAAAGCATTTGACGAGCGTTGTCCGAGTCGGGGTATGTGAGACCGACCGCTCGTAGGTTGCTCAAAATTTTGTGGAATCTCGCAAAGCATTCATCAAGAGACTCTCCAGCGAGCATTTCAAACTTGTTGTAATCTCGCTTGAATCGAGGGTAAGCATTCATCCGTCTTTATTTGGGTGGTGCCCTCATGGTAAGCATCGAGGGTCTCACAAATATCGAAGGCCGACGAAAGATGAGAAATGCGATCAAACTCATTTCGGCTCAAACCTTGGATGATAATGTTCCTTGCCTTCGCATTCGCCTCAACATCAGCCATGTTTCCGGCATTGATGTTCTCATCGGTAGGAACAACAAAGCAAACTTTGACCTTGCGCCAAATAGCATAGCCTTGGGCCTGAATGTAGATCTCCATCCGACTCTTCCAAAAGGGATAGTCGATCCCATCGAAGATCGGGGGCATGGTGGAATATTTATCGGTTGCCATGGCTCACAGACCGGTTAAAGATCTATCAAGAAGAGCTAACCGGCTGTGATACCAATTGTAGGATCGGATATGGCAACAGAGGGGGGGTGAATGGTGCCTCTTTTAAAAAATGCCCCTCGAAAGTATCCACACAAAAGTTTCTCTCCAATAGCTATAATAAGCTATGAAAAGAAAGAGGTCATGCTCACTGGAACCACATAAAAGGCCAAACAAAAGAAGGAAGCAAAGAAGAAAATCAGCACAAACACCATCTGCCAGAGGGCCGGTCTGACCACAGTTCAATGGGCAGTCAGATCGCCCTCAACATGCCGGTCAGACCGCCTTTGGGAGGCCGGTTAGATCGCCATACTCCGACCGGTCAGACCGGCCCCCAGGGGCAGAGAGTAGCTGACCCTGACTAAAAATCTGAATTTACTGAAATTGCATTTCTCAGTGAAATTTGTGATTTTCTTTTGATCTCTTCAAAGCCAAACGGCAAAGAACTTATGAGAAACAACACTAGGGCCTCAGGTAACAAAGAAAGATCATCAAAAGAGCTAGGGATTAGATTTTGAGCAAAAATCTGAAACTTTTCAGAGAGTGGACCGATTTCCAAATTGCTCAACAATCTCTCAACCTTTGCTCATGATCTTTTGCAATTAGCTTAGCAATGACAAGGGAACTTGAAAACACAAATCTTGAGCCTTCTTTTGAAGGGAAACAGGAGATTCACACATCCTCTGCCAAGAAACCCTAGAAAAGCTTGAACAGAGGAAATGGGTGAAAAAGGAATCTTTGATTCTTTGATTTGGCTCTAGGGAACAAGCTGACCAAATGGTCTAGGAACGTCATCCCATCACAGAGCAATCCGTTTTGCAGCTTCTCGCTCAAAGAATCAGCTCAATCATCAAAAGGAAGAAAATAAGCAAAGAAGCAGCTGAGACTGAAAACCAACAAAGAATGTCAAGCAAGATGAAAATCTTCAATGGATTCATTTCTAGTAGAACAAGGATTACATAGGAGTCCCCATACGCGATTGATATAAGGGAATCACTACATGTTTCACACTACATGCTTCACTCAGCTGAACTCACTCAATGCACATGCAGGAGCTCACTGAGAACACACACCCCTTGCTAGAGCTCTCTCTACAGGAATGTTACACACCCATTTCTTGCTTTTTATGAGCTAAATACTACTGCCTTCCTCTCCTTTTTTTGAAGGCAAAGACTCACCCCAAACTAGCAAATCAAGAAGTAGCATACCACCTCCACTTTCCACCTCTCTCACACATGAGGCAAGAAAGTCAACACAACTAGAAATGGAGGGAAAACCAACCATTTCTCTCAAGCTTGTGTCAAATCTCCAATTTTCCCCTCAAGCGCCTTCCCGGAAGCTTCCCGCGTCTGGTACCTCGACCGTATGGACCTCGACTCCTCCCTGAGTCTAATCCCGGTCCGCTCCGTTGCACACGACCGCACCCGGCATCCTGACCATTTGGACCTCTGACTCCTCCCTGAACCTAGTCCCGATCCACTCGTCGCTGCCCGTCGTGTCCACCAGACACCGACCGAGACCTCCGACTCCACCTGAGTCTAGTCTTGGTCTGTTCCGTCGCGCACGACCCCAACCGACCTCCAAACCATCTGGACCTCCGACTCCTCCCTGAGTCTAGTCCCGGTTCGCTCGTCGTCGCCCGTCGTGTCCGTCACCGGTAGCTCCAGCTCCGGTTCCTCGTCTCCCGACTCGCAACCACCTCACCAGCCTCGATCATCTTCGGCATCGCCGACCATCTGGACCTCAACACCTCCTGTGCCTAGTCCCGGTCCTCCTCGCCTCACCATGATCTAGCTCCAAAGTCCTGCAGTCACACAGACAAGCAAACCGTCACATAGCACCGCACGAAATAGCATAATCAGTATTAGCATAAGTAAAGGTACTCAACCCTAGAATACCCAAAATAAACTCAAACTCACTAAACCAACCGTCAATTACTCATCACCGACATGAGGATACCTCCACATGGTCTCTCAAAGGGAAAGTGGCCCCGGTCCACATAGTAGGTCGTACGAGTAGTTGGGTGGGTTAGTCGCATATGATGCTATATGTTATGCATGTAATAAAAAAGTACGCGGCATGTTACTCCCATCTATATTATGAAGTTTATTTCTATTCAGATAAGCTTATTATCTCGTCTTTTCGCATTCAAAGATTCACATAGCAAGTCATTTAACAATATTACCATACCGGTTCTCTCCGTACACGAATTCTCAGTAACATCAAAATATCACTTACCACTGTATGTATCGATCGTTCTACGGTCAATCGTTCCTAAAAAAATTTCCAAAATTTTTTTATGCACCTACAACATACAATGAACATAAACTTTTATTACAACTACATCAGATTTTTTCCAGTTTAAAACTACAAAATTAACCAAACTTAAAAAATTCACAGGGGACTAAGTGCAGTCGCCCCCCATTGGGCGGCGGCACTGCAAGTCGCCCAATGGGGAGGCGACTAGTTTCAGTCACCCAAGAGTAGGGCGACAGAGATTCTGTCGGCCCCTGGTTGGGCGATTAGCTCCAGTCACCTCCCTCATTGGGCAACTGGAGCCTATTTTGTAAAAAAATTTCCCACAGGTATATTTCTGAAATTTTGAATAAAAAAATATTATTCGTACAAAAAATTCTGGTAGCAACCGCAGGCCCCAAATTGTACTGCAATGTACGTTCGTGACAGTACAATGTTCCATTAGTCTCTTTAGTGTAGACGGTGGACGTTCGTGACAATACAACACATGTTAATACAACTTTTTTATGTGTCCCAAATATTGTTTGTGAACAGGGATATGATACGAGAACTGATAAGTTGCATAAGATAACATGGTACTACATGGTATATATCCACAACAACAAGGATCAAACGTGACCTTGTTGGAGGATATATTAACATGATACATATATATATATAAAGCTTGCGAGTGCTTTAATACTTTTCCAAAACAAAGCTATACAAATCATAAAGTAACAAAGCTTATCAACTCAGCTTCTTTACGATCCGTACAACTTTCCTTCAGAAAACAGGTCACTCTCTTTATTTCCTAAAGGCACACCATATATACCAAACCACTTTGTAGGAGCATTTGGGAGCACAGCGTTATGGATAGACCTCGAAGACACTTCGAGCTCCTAGTTTCTTGACTATCTTATAGTCGCTGAACCCTGCTTTCATGAAGATCTCGCGAAAGTCATTTTCATCCCGCTGACGGCCTCTGGTATTCACCAACATGAGCATGTCCATCAAGAGATGGGTTTCCAACATTGGCCCTGACGAAGAGCCAAGCACTATATCACCGACGATCACCTTTCCTCCTGCTTCTCGCGAAGGAATGGCCTTCTTGCATTGAGACAGGATCTTAACACAGTCCTCGTCGCTCCAGAAGTGCAGAACAAGCTACCATGGATAAACTTCCGTAAAGTTAAGCCATGCATAACCGAGAATGTTAAATTTAAGAGCTTAAGATAATTATTTATGTCACAAACAGAAAAATGCGTTAATTTTAAAGTAAATGTTTTATATACGAACAGGTTAGCGGAGATCGACCTCTCAATTCCTCATGCAGATTAGAATCCGTGCAATTTTCTTTTGCATTGAAACATGTAGAAAGACATTTCCATTGGTTTACCACTTTATTATACCTTGAGCATCACAGCTTGAGCAGGTGGGATGGACCTGAACATGTCACCTGCGACGTAGTTGACAACACCATCAGCCGGGATCTTCTCAATCACCTGCGGAAGGTCCAGCACGGTGCACTTGATTTGAGGGAAGGCCTTGACGATGGCCCTCGCCGTCGTGCCGTCACCACCACAGCAGTCAGTCAGTGACTGCAGCCCCTTGAACACGTTGCTCAACGCCCGCAGTCCCGCGCCGATCCCCAGATGGTCATGGGCAGCCAAAGCTTCATGGAACACCTTGTCCGACTCTGGGTCCAGGCGTGCCATACTCTCATCGAAGAGTGTCGCGCCATGCACATCTTCGAATGATGACGGCGGTGGTGACACCGTGTCCTTCTTGAACCAATCTGCCAGCCCCATCGCTGCCTCTATGTGGTGCCTCGAGGATGTGCCGAGCACAAAGGCCTTCTGGCTGGCGTGGCTGTCAATGAGTATACCATCCACCAGGAGGTAGGACAGTTTGTTGAGGAGGTAGATCGGCACCTCGGTGGTGTCGTTGACGGCGAAGACGCCCGACGTGACCAGCAGCCGCATGAGGCGGCCAAGGAATGGCTGCTTAGCCGGGGAGAGGGACAGCGCGGTGATCAGGTCAGGCAGCGATGCGGCCCCACCGAGTCGGTGGATGGCGGTGGGGATGCCGAGCTGGACGGCGCACTTGAGTGCCATGGGCTTGAGGTAGGAGAGGCTGAGGCGCCACAGGTCGGCCTGCGCCTGCAGCAGCTCGGCGTCTGTGGGGACCATCAAGTTCTGCGCCTGAGCCGCCATTGCTTGCTCTATCTATCTGCCTATTACCGTGTCTGTGTGCGGTGTCTGTGCTCTGGTTGCTTGGCGATGATTTATATAGTGTGCATTAGCTACTATTGAGAATAGTGATTAGCGTTAGTCTCTCGTGGAGCGCGAGGGAAGCCATGGTGCTGTCGACGGGTCCGGAATCAGGACTCAAGGAGTAACGTAGCTTTCACTATGCGCGCGCGTGGTTGTCGTGCAAATGAACCGCAGGACACGAAAAAGAAACAAATGGCCATGGCATGCAAGCACCAACCGCCTAACCAAGTTGTCATTACTCTAGTCTATTGAAAGCACAACAACTTGAATGCATATCCACCGGCAACGCCATAGCAACCGTGAAAGACAGTACAACCAGGCACAAGAAAGATATTCTTGGCGTGGTTCTTTTCTCATTTCTCCTGTGAAGGAGAGTGCCCACTAACTGTTCAGGAGCATGTTAATTCCCTTGCTGCAAGAAGAAAGACATTCAGCAGCGTTGGCTGAGGCTCAACCGGAGCCAAAGATGGAGAAGCCTCGATGGGAGCCCAATGCCAGCGGGGTTATCATGTCTGGAAGAAAGGCATAGATAAGTGACAGCCGCTAAACGTTTATGAAGTAGTGTACTGAATTCTCGTAGCACAATATGAGAAAAAAACCAAATTAAGCAAAATGTTCGATTTATTCATCGTAATTTCAAAAGACTTTACAACTTGTCTTCTTCTATTACAATATATGGATTACACTCCTTGTGCCAAAACGCTATGAATAACTCTAGCCCCCCTCTTATGCGTAAGCATCCTCGTCAACCCTTGCCTCAGTACCATATACCGGCGGGGCACCAGATAAATTTATAATGAGTATGTTAAACATACTTGCCATTTTGGCAACTAAGGGCCTCGCATTTTAAGGAAATAACCTCTGTAGAGGATCAACAAAGTCAACTGTCATAATCTCCACCCGCTGGTAATATACCTCTCTAACGCAACAAGGTAACGTCACTGAGCCCCCCTACTTGTACAAGGCATTGTCTATATCCCACATTGATACCAGCTTATTTCAGGTATGACTAGTCGCAGCAGGCTAAGTATTAACAACCTCCACTGCTACAAAAGAGGCTATACTGGACGGCTACATCACAGACGGTTCATACGGACCGTCTGTGATTAAACTTTCACAGACGGTTTATACTCGCAACCGTCTGTGATATTTTCACAGACGGTTATTAACACGAACCCAAGATTTCTATCTCGTGTTAATAACCGTCTCTAAAAATCACATGTCACCAATAATTGGCGAATACCCAGGATTTCTATCTCGACCGTCCATTCTCTCCACATCGAATGGCAGGCAGCAGTTCCTCCCACTACTCAGCCCTTATTAATAACCCCATTTACCGTTCCAGCGGTACTAGTCACGCATGAGTTCATCCACTAGCTAGCTTCCCCTCCGCTGTGAGCTAGCGCCTCCGTCACGGCATGGCGGGCAGCTGGACAACACACTCTTACCGTAAGTATCGTAAGTGTGTCTTGTTCAACCGCACGGTTGTGCCATGAAGGGTTCGTTAGCTTGTTATCCCGTAATAGATCGATCTAAATGTGTTGTTGTGCTTCCTTCATGCATCTCCCCTCCGCTATGAGCTAGCGCCTCCGTCGCGGCACAGCGGGTGGATGGACAACACACTCTTGCCGTAAGTGTCGTAAGTGTGTCTTGTTCATCCGCACTGTCGTGCCATGAAGGGTTCGTTAGCTTGTTATCCTATAATAGATATGAATGTGTTGTTGTGCTTGCCTCTGTATTTGCTTGTTCCTCCACAATGCCGACTACTGCCGTGAGCTAGCGCCTCCGTTGTGGCACGGCGAGAAGCTAGACAACACACTTTTGCCGTAAGTGTCGTAAGGGTGTCTTGTTTAGTTTCACCGTCGTGCCACGAAGGGCTCGTTAGCTGTAATAGATCTGAATGTGTTGTTGTGCTTGCGTCTGTATTTGCTTGTTTTTAAAGACCATGGGACATTATTTAATTTCTTGAGGCTAGCCAAAAAAACTGAAAAAATTTGACGTATAGAGTGATCTATCACAGACGGTTTGTGGTATAAAACGTCTGTGAAGGTCTATCACAGACGGTTATTAACATGAACCGTCTGTGATAGTATGCATCACAGACGGTTCGTGTTAATAACCGTCTGTGATAAGCAAATGTTACCAATAATTGGCATATACCCAGGATTTCGATCTCACCCGTCCATTCTCTCCACATCGAATGGCTGGCACCAGTTCCTCCCATGGCTTGGCCCTTATTAATAACTCCTCATCAACCTTTCCACCGGTACTAGTCACGCGTGAGTTCATCCACTACCTAGCTAGCTTCCTCATCCTCCATGCAAATGTTACCAATAATTGGCGTATACCCAGGATTTCAATCTCACCTGTCCATTCTCTCCACATCGAATGGCAGGCAGCAGTTCCTCCCACTGCTCGGCCCTTATAAATAACTCCCCATCGACCTTTCCACCGGTACTAGTCACGCGTGACTGCGTGAGTTCATCCACTACCTAGCTAGCTTCCTGCATGCATCTCCCCTCCACTGTGAGCTAGCGCCTCCGTCGCGGCACGGCGGGAGCCTGGACAACACACTCTTGCCGTAAGTGTCGTAAGTGTGTCTTGTTCAGACTCACCGTCGTGCCATGAAGGGTTCGTTAGCTTGTTATCCTGTAATAGATCTGAATGTGTTATTGTGCTTGCCTCTGTATTTGCTTGTTCCTCCACAACGCCGACTACTGTCGTGAGCTAGCGCCTCTGTTGTGGCACGGCGGCATACTAGGCAACACACTCTTGCCGTAAGTGTCGTAAGTGTGTCTTATTTAGTGTGACCGTCGTGCCCGAAGGGTTCGTTAGCTGTAATAGATCTGAATGTGTTGTTGTGCTTGCGTCTCTATTTGCTTGTTTTTGAAGGCTATGTGTACATTATTTAATTTCTTGAGGCTAGACAAAAAAATAAAAAAAATTAAGTTATCGAGTGAACTATCACAGACGGTTTGTAGTGTAAACCGTCTGTGAAGGACTATCATAGACGGTTTTATATACGAACCGTCTGTGATACTCACCAATCACAGACGGTTCTTTTTGCGAACCGTCTGTGATATTATGGACATTACAGACGGTTCGTGTTAATAACCATCTGTGATAATGTAGACTATCACAGACGGTTCTTTATACTAACCGTCTGTGATAAGAACCAATCACAGACGGTTATTAATATGAACCATCTGTGATATTGTTGGTATCACAGACGGTGCGTATATAACACGAACCGTTTGTGATATTTTGTTTTCACAGACCGTTTGTGGTTGGAACCATCTGTGATATTCTGCACACTATTAATTACTTGGCGTACTTTCTCGATGTTGACACTACAGACCTGTCTTCATTGCGCTGCATTGGTGGAGCAAGGCGGCCGGCTTTAGGGATTTAGGGGGTGAAAACATATCACTGTCTTCTTAGTGATCTGATCAGAGGTTAGTACTCAATTACTTTGCTGCATGTGTTTCTAATTGAAGGCCGGAGATGATAGCTAGGTTTTTGTTTAATTTAAATGTAGCTAGCTAGCTAGGTTTAGAAAGATAATGTTAGTTTGCTGGATTTCAGAATGGGTAAGTACTAGCTAACATTCTTGCTTAAATATATGTTACTTGTGTAGTGTAGATGGACCGAAGCTGGATGTATATTGAGAACCATGTGAGTGAAGAGTATATTAATGGCGTGTCTGCTTTTAGAAGGGCGGCCGAGCTGGATATGTTGAAGAAGGGGATGAAATATATGTATTGTCCATGTATTGATTGTGATAATCTCAAGATGTTTAGCAACTCAGCACAGATCGAAGCTCACTTGATTCGAAGGGGTTTCAGAAAAGGGTACAAATGTTGGACCAGTCACGGTGAAGAGAAGAGTACACAAGAAGGTAGTTATGACATAGTCGAGGGAGACAATGATATGCCAGTTGTGGACTGTTCTTTCGATCATGAGGATAGGTCGCAGAATGACAATCTGGATCATGAGGATAGGTCACAGGATGATAATCTGGATCAGATGTTACGTGATGCAGAAGGAAACTATAGTGAGAGAGAGTTTGATAAATTTGAGGGCTTGATGGAGAACTCGGAGAAACCTTTGTTCCCGAGCTGCAAGCCGCAATACACGAGGTTGTCATCAGTTCTAGAACTGCTGAAATTCAAGGCAAGCAATGGTTGGTCCGACAAGAGTTTCACGGCATTGTTAGGTCTCCTAACGGACATGCTTCCAACGGGAAATGTGTTGCCGAGAACCACCTACCAAGCCAAGAAGATTCTTTGTCCATTAGGAATGGATGTAGAAAGAATACATGCATGTCCGAATGATTATATCCTATACCGTAAAGAGTATGCTAGCTTACATGTTTGTCCGGTGTGCAAAGCATCCCGATACAAGCGTAAAAATGACTCTGATGATGGGAAGGGCATCGAGGTGAAGCAAGGACCTATTGCTAAGGTGATGTGGTATCTTCCTGTAATCCCCCGTTTGAAGCGTTTATTTGCAAACCGCAAGGATGCAAGATTGATGCGTTGGCACTGCGAGCAGCGTAAGAAAGACGGAATGATAAGACATGTTGCTGATTCTGCCCAGTGGAGGAACATTGATAGGATGTTTGTAGATTTCGGTGTGGAATCGAGAAATATATGGTTTGGGTTGAGTACAGATGGAATAAATCCTTTTGGTAACATGAGCAGCCGACATAGCACCTGGCCCGTGACTCTGTGCATGTACAACCTTCCTCCTTGGCTGTGTATGAAGCAGAAGTATATTTTGATGTCACTACTTATCCAAGGGCCGAAGCAACCTGGCAACGATATTGATGTGTTCCTAGTACCATTGGTGGAAGATCTTGTAATACTGTGGAACGAACAGGTACAAGTATGGGATGCGGACAAACGAGAGAACTTCACTCTACGCGCCATGTTGTTCTGCACCATTAATGATTTTCTTGCCCTTGGTAACCTGTCAGGGTTGAGTACAAAAGGAGCAAAAGCGTGCCTGCACTGCTTAGATTATACCGAGTGTGTGTGGTTGAATAACTCGCAAAAAACTGTGTACATGCGTCACCGTAGGTTCCTTCCAAAGTATCACCCATACCGCAAGATGAAGAAACAATTTGACGGAAAAAAAAGAATGACTCAGTACCAAGACCTTTTAGCGGGAAAGAGGTGTATGATATGGTCAAGGATATAAATGTTGTGCTTGGAAAGGGACGTAAATTGAGGAAGAACATGTGGAAAAAGAGGTCAATATTTTGGGACTTGCCTTATTAGGAGCATTTAGAAGTTCACAATTGCATCGATATCATGCACGTAGAGAAGAATGTATGTGACAGTTTGATTGGTCTCTTACTGAACATTCCTGATAAAACAAAGGATGGTGTTAACGCAAGGCGTGACTTGGTCGCTATGAATATCAGGACCGAGTTAGCACCGATAGAGACCGATAAAGGCCGGACGTACCTTCCCCCAGCATGCTACACTCTGTCTAAGTCCGAGAGAACTGAACTGTGCCAGTCCTTACATGGCGTGAAAGTTCCATCCGGTCACTCCACAAGCATGAAGAAACTTGTTTCCATGGAACATTTGAAATTAACTGGCATGAAGTCTCAAGACTGTCATGTGCTAATGACACAAATGCTACCTGTTGCAATTAGAAGTATTTTGCTGAACAAGGATCGAGTGACAATCATAAGGCTATGTTATTTCTTCAACACAATTGCTCAGAAGGTCATTGATCCGGATGGACTAGATGCTCTGCAAACCGAGGTGGTGACAACTCTATGTCATCTAGAGATGTATTTCCCTCCATCATTTTTTGATATCATGGTCCATCTCATTGTCCACCTTGTGAAAGAGATAAAAATATGCGGCTCCGTATTTCTACGTCATATGTACCCTTTCGAGAGGTACATGGGAATTCTGAAGTCCTATGTACGCAATCGATCTCGACTGGAGGGTAGCATCATCGAAGGTTATACAACAGAAGAGGTCATTGAATTCTGCATCGGCTACATGGCTTAGGTAGAGCCGATAGGTGTACCTCTATCTCGTCATGAGGGGAGGCTAGAGGGTATCAGGACTATCGGGAGGAAAGCAATAACTCCGGATCAAAATACGTATGCTCAAGCCCATTTCATGGTTTTACAACATATGACTGAAGTGACCCCATATATTGAAGAGCACAAGGACATGCTACGTCAGGAGAATGCAGGCCAGTCAGAAGTTGGATCACGAGACAACACAACCGTCAGTTCAACGAATGGTTCAAGGTGCAATTGACTAGGAGGTCGTCAAGTGAAACACTACAATGGTTGGCAAAAGGGCCAAAATTTACAATTGTGACATGGAGAAGTCCAACATGAAGCCAATCCGGCAGAGTGCATTCACTCTGAAATATAATGAGACGCATTTCCTCCACGACTCGGGCTATATCATCGTGACATTCGAAGATTTATTCTTACTATTCAATCTCGACGAACTCGACACCTCACTTCTACGATGCTGGACACTGTAAGTGTATTGTACAATGAAGTTCTACATTCACGTTATACAGATAAATGTCATTATTCTTTCTTTATGCATAGATACATGATCCAAGAAGTACGACGATCGCGACGACTGGTGGGTTTCCTCGACCCTCACTTGGTCTCCGAGCAATCTATCAACGCAGATGCATCCTTCGTGCAAGGTTACATAACGAGGGGATTGATTGCTCACAACGACAAGGAGTACGTCATGGTACCCTTCAACCAAGGGTAAGTGCTTCACTAGTTGCCACACATATGTTTCATTTGTACTTTACATGCAGCATGAACTTAGGATTAATCACTATGGCGACACACATGACTAGGTATCACTGGATTTTGATTGTGATTGTACCAAAGTGGAGCAAGGTAATATACCTTGATTCCCTCCTTAGGAGCAATTACCACGACTTCAGTCGTGTGCAAGAAGTACTTAACAGGTAAACTCATTTCCTCCATACATAACTCTATTGTAATATTTTTTTGTTTGCCACGGCGAGGCTAACTTTTTGAATCACGAGGGCGTTTGCGATTATGTTGCCCAAGGAGGAAGACACGACAAATCCAGTGACACGCTACGACACAACACGTGATTTCGGTACCGCTACAACACAACAATCCTATATCATACTTTGTTATAATGCCTCTAGAATTGACAATACCGATGTATGTAATTCTATTTTTGCAGTGCCACCAGCAGCTACAGGGCAACGTATGTGGATTCTACGTTTGCCGCCATATGAAGGAAATCATGGATACTAAGATCAATGATCCAGAGGTTTGTCTGGTCCTTCCAATAATTATTATTTTCTGATTATATATATGTATATATATTTACACACACATGCTAATTAATGACTTAACATTGCTCCTAGCGACAGCGGGTGGACTTTAACGAAAGTGCATATGATCTTGACAATCTCATTGACATTCGTGCAATCATCTCCCAATTCTTGCTAGCAGAGGTCATAAATAAGAGGGGAGAGTTCCACGCCGGCAATGGTGATAACTAGATGTTGAAACATTGGATTCAATTGTACAAATCAAATAATTACTTCAATTTAATTCATTTGTCAGATTTTGTGTAACGATTTTCATTCTATATATGTATGTGATCAGCTGGCAGTTTGTTACATTCATCTGTGTATCGAATTTTGTTGTAATTTACCTTGAGTTGCAATTAACTTATATCTGTCATTTATCTGTAATCTGCTTGCTTGCTTTCAGAGGGCATGGCTAGCATATCCTGAGGCTAGCCAAAAAACAGCAAATAAAATGGTTGATGCACTTGCTATCACAGACGGTTCGTTGTTAAAAACCGTCTGTGATACAATATCACAGACGGTTTCAAAGAGTGTCGTCTGTGGTATGAATGATATCACAGACGGCCTTTATTACTAACCGTCTGTGATATATACAATATCACAAAGCGGTTTTATTACTAACCGTCGTGATATTGTGTATATCATGACGGTCTTTATTACTAACCGTGCGTGATAGTCGAGTATCACGAGCGGTGTTTATAAAACCGTCGTGATAGTCGTTATCACGACGGTGTTTTATAAAACCGTCGTGATACTCGATTATCACGCAGCGGTTTTATAAAACACCGTCTGTGATAAACAACTATCACAGATGGTTTTTAATAAAAACCCGTCTGTAATGTGAGTTATCACAGACGGCTTAGGAGCTATCTGTGATAACCACCTACTATCACTGACACCTAAACACTGACGGTTCAGGAACCGTCTGTGATGACGGTTCCGAACCGTCTATGATAGGGCTGTCTGTAGCAGTGCTCTTACCATGACTATGGCATATTGTTTTGCAGATGTTACAGTTATAATCCTCTATTTAACTTAACATGGTAATTTTTTTTCAAATGATTATTTAACTTCTGGATAATATTCACGCTTATTTAAAAATATAATTATATAATAGATGTTGGAATTCATCCAAAATATTAGGAAAATAGTCCGATATGTGTAGCTGCCCTTTTTGGGGGGTTTTCTGTAATATCCCTAAAACTTGTGATGGCAAGGACAAGGACGGGAGTGGACATGCAACCCAATAGGCCACCACTCACTATGTTCATCCCCTCTCCCCATCTATCCCGCTTTCTCAATCGCGGATCTCTAACTTTGCCTCGACAGTCTCCCAATCACATCGCATCTTTCTCTCCCCATCACTCAATCCTCTCGTCACGATTTCTTGCTTCTCCTCACTCCGTCTTGTGGCGCGATGCTAGTAGCAAACAGTGACCAACGACTATGGCGCCATGACAGCGACAGTGATGACGACAACTATGTTGGCTGTTCCAGTGGAGCTAGTTGCCTCTTGGGTTTTGTTGACAGAGAGCGAGAGCCTACATTTCAATTAAGCTACCAGCAATCTCAGTAAAGCCGATTCTTCTACCCAAATTTACTATATTAATTAATATTATCTGCTAGATAACCTATTTCACCTTGAACTAAAATCACCAAAGGCAAATTTGTGTATTATTATGTAGCACAATTTCTTTTTCACTAGTAGTTTTTAAATAGAAAATAGGAAATAGTGAACCTTTAGAATACAACTTCTCGCTCACTCCCTATAGACACACACTCCTCAATCGAAAAACAATGAAGATATCTTCCTCTCACGTATATCACTCAATCCATCTCGCCTACAGCTTCTCCTTGCTTCTCCCTCACTCCCTCTTTGTGGCCAGTGATGCTGGCAGCAATAGCTGCAATTAGCAGCGACTATGGCGCCATGGCAATGACAATGATGGCGAGAACTATGTTGGTTGTTCTATTAGTGGAACGAGTTGCCTCTTGCGTTTTGTTGATGGAGAACGAGAGAATACAGTTCAATTAGTTTAAGCTACCAGCAATCTCAGTAAAGCCAAACCTTCTACCCAAATTTACCATGTTAATTAATATTAACTTCTAGGTACCCTATTACACCATGAATCGAAATCTCCAAAGGCAAATTTGCATATTAATGTGTAGCATAATTTCTTTTTCACTAGTAGCTTTTAGATAGAAAATAGGAAATGGTGAACCTTTAGAATACAAGTACTTCTTCACTCTCTATGGACACAACACTCTTGCTCAATCGAAAAACTCTGATGGTATCTTCCTCTTTCACACATCACTTAATTCCTCTCGCCTACAGTTTCTCCTTGCTTCTCTCTCACTTCCTCTTGTGGCCAGCGATGCTAGCAGCAACAACAGCGAGCAGTGACTATGGCGCCATGGCGGCGACAGCGATGTCGAGAACTATGTTGGCTCTTCTATTAGTGGAATGAGTTTCCTCTTGGGTTTTGTTGACGGAGAACGAGAGCCTTTAATTTAAGGGACTGTCTATATGGGATTTGACTGTTTTCATCGTCAAAAACAGTCAAAATCTAGACCACACGATTAGATTTTGGACATACAAGATTGTCCACTACAAGAAGCTGCATAAACTGCTTAACGGGCCCTCAATCTTATTGGGCCTCGCTTTGAAAAATACCCATAACAAATCAGCATCCACAAAACCTGTTAGCTTCATTTGTGGTTTTTGTTCGTTGCTTTATCAGACTCCAAAATGGGCTTTGTGCCCGTTTTGTTCTCACGGTAAACACAAAAAAAGATTGAATCTTTGTACAAAGGCCCACGATTACAAATCATCAACTTGTTCTCACGGTAAGAACTTGTACAGAGGCCCACGAAAACAAAACTTTGTACAAAAAAACGTTTACAAAAATGTACAAATTTGTACAGAGCCCACGATTACAAACTTCATACAAAACCATCAACTTGACACCCAAGGAAAATATAAGACTCGTCGACGATGTGATCCAGTTAAAGGGTAAAAAAGCAATCTAGAAAAAAAGGAGAGAACAACAGAGAGTTTCCCGATGCAGAGACTAGGGGATTGAACAAAAAGCAACACGGGAAGAAGACGTAGCATGCAGCAAGACAATGTGGAGACGCTGTCTGAAGAAGTGAGAACAGATCGCCATGGATCAGATGGTGGCAGCGATCAAGTAGAAACGGAGCAACAGCAGTGGGATTCAGGAAACCGAGAGAAATTAGAAGCAAGAAAAGGGGTTCCAGAACAAATGCAAGGTACATTGCGTAAACCAACCTTGTTTTTGCTTCAATTTGCTTCAATTGCATAAACATGGTTCTCGCACAAATTTCCGAGTATCAGCATTCAAAAATCAAAGGTCTACAGTCCCATTTGACTACTGTACTAGCTGCAACATTTGATTTCAATGTCAATCCTTACTAGCTCCTTTTATATGCTCTGGTTATATTAACACCTGCAGTAAAAACCAGCAAAAAAGTTAGTAGTCATCTAAATTCCACATGCACTGAACATCTGCCATGCAAAAATATAATCACAAAAAGGTATAATCTCTTAAAGTATGATAACATATGTCAATGCTTAAATTTACATGGATATATTCAAAAAGTTCCACAAGTAACTCGAAAGATACAACAAAGACTGGTAGAAATTAAAAATACATGGTGCTGGGCATATATTCACAGAAAAAGTATAAGTCTTAAAAGTATGATAACAACATATATCAATGCTTCAAATTAGAGGAATATATTTAGTATTTCATGATTAACTGAGACCAAAACAAAACAAATGGTGCTTCAATAATCTCTTAAATCTTGTAGCCTATACTAGGATCTATCAAATAAAACTCCTAATTGATTAAGTAATGAACCTTTCAAGCATATGCTCTAATCAGATTTCTGTATACTAGAGTATTGGTTTTTCATAGGAGAGTTTGTGTTTTATGGCAGTGTGGGTACTTGCATTCATCATAATAAGTTCACGACAAGCTAGGCAATAAAAAACTGAGCGAGATGTTAGTCTACTGAAAATATGTGCTCCACATTGGTGAAGTTGACATATGGGGATACATCATTACAAATTGGATGCAAAATTATGCATAGAAAAAGATAACAAAACATATTTACCAAGGGTTCCTCAGATATGTCAATCTAGAAATATCATGAACACCTAACAATCAAAGTGTTTCTTGTTGCAAAAAAAAACAGGAACCTATTCAGATCTTGCTATATCAATACCAGTCAATGCTGATAGGATGAAGGTAAGTTTCAAATTAATCACAATACTGATAGTAATACAGGTTAGTGCTTTCAGATTGTAACTATGTAAACCCATTTTTTTCAGCTGAGCTCAGGGATTCAAACTGACAACACATTGAATAAAAAGCTGACGACACAGGACAAAAATGAAGACACAAATCTAACGTATGATGAATTGCAACTCTTGAATTATACTTCGGGAACAGTGAGTATCTGGAGACATAATTCACTAAGAAAACATAAATTCTGGCTATGTGTTTTAACTGTAATTTGTTTGTCGAAGGGAGTTCATCTACAATTTACGACTCTGATGCAGCAAATGATTAATAGCACTAGATCAATTCACTCAAATTCCCAGGTGAGAAAAAGACATGCTATAACAGAAAAAAAATAAATGTACTTTGAGTAACCAGTGAAAATGACACAAAAACTGACCTGCATTCATATGGTGCTTTTACAGGAAGGATTAGGGGCTTGCATGGATTTTTTGAATGCCCCTGTCGGTTTTCAGGTACTAACATGTATTCTTACAGGAAAAAATTGCCACAACAAAAAAATCATTTATGTTTTCCATGGAAGTCCTAACTAGAATCATGTATGTATCCAGAATTCAATGATATACTAGAATCATGTATGTATCCAGAATTCAATGATAATGACAAGCAGCAGGATAAATGATGACTACATAGTTGCACAAACAGGGTAGACAGATTATTGTCAGGACATACATGTAGACAGTGAAGATGAAACTCCCCATTATTGGTCTTTGGATATATTAAAGACAATGGAAAATGGCAAGGTATGTTATCATATAGAAAATCCTATCTTCTGTACATACTAACATAGGAAACAAAACTCTTAATTCTTGCATGAAACATTGCTTTACAGGGGCCAGGTAAGAATGATGACATTACAAATGAACCAGCATTTCATATGAGCAATGAAGCACGCCAGCGGGAAGACATAAATGAAACAGAACATGATGGACTACTAAGTGAAGATGATATTGAAAAGTTCTTGATTCTTCAAGAACAAGCAGCAAAACAGGACAATAATGTACAGATAGATAGCAAGTACACTCCTACAATGGGGATGCAATTCAAAACAATAGAAGAAGCACACCACTTTTTAAATTTTTATGCTTACCTATCAAGATTCTCAGTGGTCATTACACATACCTATCACACCACAAGCAAGGAGAGGCATAATGAGGTCACAAGAGTTACATTCAAGTGCAATAGGCATGGGGTGACAAAGAAGCAAAAACAGGAGGAAGTAACATCAGAAAGAGACAAAATGTTCTGATAAAGACCAATTGTGAGTGTGTAATGGTTGTGACAAAAACAAATGGACTATGGTACATAACAAGACTTGATTTGGACCACAACCATGACCTAAGTCCAAATTCAGAGACAAGATTCATGAGATCACATAAGTACATGACACCAGAGGAGAAGAGATTGATAAGGACATTAAAAGAGTGTAACATACCGACAAGAAGCATGATCTCGATTCTATCATTCCTGCGTGGTGGCTTGACAGCATTACCTTACACAAAAAAAGATGTCAGCAATCTTCGAACATCCATTAATAGAGAGACAACAACTAATGACATGGTGCAAGTTCTAGAATATTTTAGCAAGAAACAGAAAGATGATCCAAGGTTTTATTATGCTTTTGATTTGGATGAGAATAAGAAGGTCAGAAATATGTTTTTGGACAAATGGCAGATCAAGAGAATATTATGCTCAATATGGCGATTGTGTTAGCTTTGACACAACCTATCAAACTAATAGATATAATTTGCCATTTATGCCATTTGTTGGAATCACATGGCATGGGAACACATGTATATTTGGCTGTGCATTCATACTAGATGAAACTGTAGACACATTCAAGTGGTTGTTCACCACATTCCTATCAGCCATGGGAGGGCAAGAACCATTGACAATAATAACTGACTAGGATGGAGCGATGAGATCAGCAATATCTCAAATATTTCCTAACACAACACATAGAGATTGTCTGTTCCACATACTGAAGAAAGCAGTTGAGAAAGGCAGAAAATGCTTTGCTAGGAACCATGAATTGTTTGAGGATTTTCAAGACATTATCCACAACTGTCTAACAATTGAGGAATTTGAAAAGCTTTGGCAAGAAATGATTGAAAAATATCATATACAAAACATCAAGTATTTCCAACAGATGTGGCTAACAAGAGAGAGGTTTGTTCCAGTGTACTTTAAACAAAACTTCTATCCATTCATAGAAAGCACTGCACTAAGCGAAGGCACAAATGCAAGATTCAAAAGGAATGTTGGTCCACAGTACAGTGTTACAAGCTTCCTCAAAGAGTACGATAGATTGAAGATACAATTTTCACCGCCGAGGAAAAAGACAATCATGAATGCAGATCCAGAGAACCAAAACAACTATGGTCTGAATACTACATTGAGGAGCAAGCTATGTAGCTTTACAATAGGAATATATTCAAAAAGTTCCAAAAGCAATTCAAAGATACCACAAGACTTAAGTTGACAGAACTAGGACCATCTAAGGTTTATGAGGTTTTCCAACATTAAATTACAGGAAAAAAGAATGAAGACACAGGAAATACATTGTACTAGTGGACTTACCCAGAGAAGATCTTAACTGCATATGTGCCAAATTTCAGAAGGATGGTATATTGTGTTCACATATACTGAGAGTAATTCTTTACCTGGACCTCACAAAAATCTCAGATAGATACATTATTGATAGATGGAGGAAAAAGTCAACAAAGTTGTCAAAATTAATGCAATAAATACAGATGCAGAAAATTCGACCTTAAAGTTTAATGTCCTTTCTAGAAGGTTAGCTGATTTGGCATCAAAAGGTTCAAAGTCAAGTGCAACATATAATTACCTGATGGAAGAGATATCAAGGATTGAAAACCATCTAAGCATAGTTGCAGTCGACAAAGAAGTGCATGAATAGTCACATAGACAAAGCAACAGTGAAAAAATGCAAATGATGTTGCAGGAGAAGAAAGTTCGGCAGTTGGATAGATCAATCTTGTAGATCCAGATGTTGCTCAAACTAAAGGAAGACCATCAACAAGATTTAAAATTTTAATTGACAGGATTAAGGAGAAGGAAATATATCACTGTAGTCACTGGGAGGTACTGATCACAACTTTGCAACATGCAAACTAAAGCACGTTGAAATTGAACTACCCAAGAAGAAGAGGCAAAAGATAAATAAAGCAAGCAAACAAGGTAAATTTGCAAAAAAAAAAGAGATTATTTTCCAAAAAAAATACATAACATATGCAAAGGTTCAAAACTAATGTTTGTATTTTGAAGTTCCTTTAGGAGGACAATCGAAAAAGAAGGCCAGAGAACATGTAACACTCAAGGAAATGTAGAGAATGATGGAGTACAGAAGGCTATAATGCGGCCAGGAGAAGATAAAAACAAATATTCGACTGACATATCAGGAAAATATGATGTCAACAAGGGGGGAAAAGTCCAGTTGTAAACTTAACAATAGTATGTGATTGAAGGATGCTATTGGAATGTCATTTGTAAGAAAGACTATTGTAGTATGGACAATTGCAAAATGTGCTTTTCTTATAAGTAATTTTGATTTTTTAATTACATGTGAGTGGTCGTATATACAAGGAGTGTATATATATATATATATATATATATAGTTCGTGTAGTAGATCACAAATGAATATGCCTTGAATTCTATATTGAAGCTATGGTACTAAGAAAAAGTTCAAAAAAAAGCAAACATCATACAAAACATCTTCGGAAATTTAACATAACAAAACATTTTCGAACAGCCAGACAGCCGGAGTAAAATGCAAAAACATTTTCGAATACAAAAAAATGGTTGTCATGTAAGTAAAATAAATGAAATTGAAAAGAAATAACAAAACATCTTGGTAAATTTAATCAAATAACTGAACGAGATGTTAGTCTACTGAAAATATATGCTCCACATTGGTGAAGTTAACATATGGGGCTACATCATTACAATTGGATGCAAAATTATGCATGGAAAAAGGAAACAAAACATGGTTATCAAAAGGTTTCTCAGATATGTCAATATAGATATATCATGAACACCTAACAATCAAGTGTTCCTTGTTGCAAAAAAAAAAAAAAACAGGAACCTATGTAGATATTGCTTGATCAATACCAGTCAATGCTGATAGAATGAAAAGTAAGTCTCAAATTAAACACAATGCTGATAGTTATACAGGTTAGTGCTTTCAGAATGTAACCAAACAAAACATCTTGGTAAATTAATCAAACAAAACATCTTGGGAAATTTAACAAAACAAAACATCTAGAGATGTTTCACCAAACATAACACAACTAACCTTCTAAGAAAACAAAACCAGTAAAGATACTTAACCAAACAAAACAGTTTGATATAGTAAAGGGATGTATTTCTTTTTTGATATTGATGCTGATATTTTCTACATTAGTCTGCATTGGGATGTGTAGTAGTACTCTATATTAAAGCAAACAAAACAGTTTTGGAAGTTTTAATACATGGAGGTTAAATGATACTATAGGATTTTATAAAAACTAACCAAACAAAACATCTAGGGATGTTTCACCAAAAAAATATTAGGAAACCTATGCAGATATTGCTAGATCAATACCAGTCAATGCTGATACAGGTTAGTGCTTTAAGAATGTAACCAAGCAAAACATCTTGGTAAATTAATCAAACAAAACATCTTGGGAAATTTAACAAAACAAAACATCTAGGGATGTTTCAACAAAAATTACACAACTAACCTTCTAAGAAAACATACGGTTAATGCAAATTAATGATTAACCTTCCCAACTAAAGATTGAATAGAACTCAAATCTACCAAGTTTTGGTCGCTGCGCAACATACAGTTAAGAAGATGAATCCTTATCTTTGGCATATCATCAACAGTGAACTGAGCTTCCAACGCAACTCTAGGGTCCCAAATATCCATATATTTCATAACAAACACGCCATAGTCTGTCTTGGGGAAAAAAAGAAAAAAATATGAATTAACAGGGATTGATGAGGCAGCTACATCAACTAGGCAAAAACACGTGGGTGGTAAACAAAACAACCATAAGAAAAAAAGGGGGACTTACTTCCACTTTTGCCGATGAGGTGATAGCTGATCAATGTCAAAATCAAGAGGGTTGACTGGTGTTCTTTTCGCGGTTGCAAAAAATGCTGCAGTGAAATTCCCTATCTACAAAAACCAATAAATTCTAAAATAAAAATTATTAAATATATAAGAAGATTACAGATTGTTTGATGTTCATAGCAAAAAAACAAAATAGGGATTTATCACAGAAAAAAGAGATAGTTAAAAAAAGGAGGACAACAAGAAAGGGAAGATATAGCACACGTACCAGATTCATCATGGTGGTGTCGTCATACGACCTCCCACCAACTGCCGAATCAAAGAATACAAACTTCTGGTCTTTTATATCGACAACAAAAAGGAACCAATGATCCTCTTTTAAAATAGGAAATGGAATCTAGTACACAATATACAAAGCATAATAAATTGTTAGCAAAAAAATACAAAGTTTGAAAACAAAAAAGTTAAACGACTTAAAAATACATACAAAAAAGGTATATAAATTGGATGAGTACTAACCAGTTCACAAGATTGCAATGACTTTACTTTATGGGCAATTTCGAATTCATGCTTGACATTTGCAAACCTGAATTCTGATTCAGGCTTCAAAAGTTGCTGCTACAAAAAAGAATAAAGTTTACCAACAAAAAATAAAGTTTAACACATAATTGCAGAAATTACTAAAAAAAAAGCTCAATATATATGAACTGAAAAAACTACAATTTTATTTAGATGGTGACATACTCCAACTGAGTTGAAAAAAAAGTGCTTCTTTGACTTGGTGGGATGATTCTCTTGAAAAAGAAGCTGACAGAAGCAATTCACAAAAAAATTGTCAATCTTGCCTTCGGGCTTGAGAGAGTACCCTAAGCAACTATATGTGACATGTTTTGCCATCTGGCTTCACAGAGATTGCCTTGGAACTAAAACGAAAACAAAAAGACCAAATTACATATGTGCATAAATAATAGGCAAAACAATGCATGCATAAAAAAATGTGGGTGCATAAAACACTAACCTAACATGTTTTCCTTTTGACAAACTAATTACAGCTTGATAGTATGCCATGTCTTCTATAGACACAACGAATCTATTAATTGGACTAGTGTATGGGTGACCAGTGTATCTACTACCCCTCACCTGCCTTCTCTTTCCATGAGCAGACATCTTACAAGTGGATGACCCAGCACCTTCGCTGCCCCTGATGTTCACAACATTGACATCGAGTGGTTGAAGGACATCTGGGGAGTGGTTGAAGAGAACACAATGTCTGGGGAGCCCTGTACACAAAAAAAAACAGATATCATACTTATCTTTATATAAAAAAGGGTGGAAAGAGATACAGAAAGGATAAAACCCATGTTATACAGGGGAAAAAAATGCATAATCACAAGAAAAGTTTGTTTACCAGGTTGATGATATTAATAGAAGAGACACCTTTAGCAAGTGGGGGTGGTCTCTATAGGAACTTTAGACTTAGTATTATCGATAACAATGACTCCTCACTGGGTTAAAAAAACAGATGATAAACATTAAAAAATGATGATACATAAAAGCATAAACAACAAACAAATTCATAACTCAAAATTTTAGAAAAAATGCTCTATTCTTTTGTACACCTGATTATGTTCCTGTGGATTATTCATGGCTTGGACATCATTGTCACTATCAATGTTTAAAGTGCGGATATCCTTCAAAAAAGAAGATATTTTAAAAAAGTTAAAAGTGTTTAGCATGAGAAAACTAGGGATTATTTTGAAGATGAGGGCTGTTTACCTCTTTTACATAAGGGCCCCCTGTGACATCATGAACAGAATGTGAAAGATTGTTTTGCTTTGATTTGCTTGGTTCTTTAGGTAGAAAGATTGTATCTGGTTGACTCCGTATAATAGGTGTATCATCATCGTCAATGCCGAGATCAAATGAGGGCACCCAGTTAAACAAATCCATCACCTTTGGATTGTATGGGAACTTAAAATATTTGCTTATCCTATCACTTGCCCCTATATTAGCTTGGTTCTGGCTTGTTGGAAATTATATCGGATTAAAGATAGAAAAAGGGTGAAAATTGGTTTAGTAATTGCTATACTAATTGCAACAGGCGTTAATGTATCCTGCCTCCTTAATTAACAAATAAACAATGGCAGTGATAGTACTCTGTATTAAGATATGATTCTAAGAAAAAGTTTAGAAAACAAAACAAAACATCTTATGAAGTTTAACCAAACATAGCATTCAAAACAAAACAAAACATCTTAGGAGCTGTGGAAGTACTCCGTATTAACATATGTTTCATAGGGTGCATGCATTTTAAACTCTTTTTTTTAAAGAAAGTTATACAATGATTATGGGAAACACAGAGGAGTGGGGATACCATGACCATCGCCTGCATGACTCTGATTGGCAAGTCCTTTACTAATGTCAGAACTCTGACAAAAAAAACAAAAAACTGAAGTTGAGAACAAAATATATGATATGAACATATACAGTCAAGCTTCTAATAAAAAACCCTAGAATTAAGCCAGCATACGTTGTGTGAAAAAAGATAGTCGTCCTTCATTCCATTATTATCTCGCTTCAGATTGTGTGATTGTTCATAGCCTTTAAAATTACAGCCATCTATTTGCACACAAAAAAACATGGTTATACTTACCACCCCCCCCCACACACACCATCTCCCTAACACAATAAAATTAAAAGGGAATAAACAAAATAAGAAAATGATTGTGCTACCTTGGATAGAGGGAATGATTCTATCAATTGAAACGCAACCATATACATTTCCAAAGTCCTCATCTAGTGCATCACGCGTGCTTCCCTTTGAATACAAAAACCCAATCAACAAAAACTTGTGTTGGACAGCCAAAAATAACTTCATGTACATAAATTTAAAATATCCTTTTTTGCACTAATTATAAAAACAAAAACAAAAAAAGAAATTCGAGCATGTATAAACCTTGCCATGTGGAAGATGAACTTGATCGGCAGGACAAATTCCTTCACAAAATTTTTTTTGACCAACCATCGACAACAAGTGAGTGAACTTCAGCAAATATGGGCTTGCATTTGAACTTCAGCTTGGGGTTTAACAAAACACGGCGATGATGAAACAAACCTGCATGCCTGGTGCTAGCATAATCTTGGCTGCTAAATATCCTCTTTCTCTTATTATTAGATGAAAGATCTAAAAACAAATGGAAAAAATAGTATGAACAAAATAAAAATAGATAGAAAAATGCTGGTATGCAAGCAAAAAAAAGACTTAAGAGGAATAAAAAAAGACATCGCTGACCTGTTGAGCTAGATAACTTCTGTGTCAGTTGATCATCACATTGCCCTGGAGTTGTTTCTGACCCAGAATTGAGTAGCTTCTGAGTTTCCTCTTGATCGCAATCACCCTCTTGGATTGACTCTGCATATTATTAGATGAAAGATCTAAAAACAAATGAAAAAAAAGTATGAACAAAATAAAGAACAGATAGAAAAGGGCTGGTATGCGAGCAAAAAAGGCTTAAGAGGAATAAAAAAGACATTGCCGACCTGTTGAGCTAGATAACTTCTGTGTTGGTTGATCATCACATTGTCCTGGTGTTGTTTCTGACCCAGAATTGGGTAGCTTCTGAGTTTCCTCTTGATCACAATCACCCTCATCACACACACCCGTTGGATAAGGCCCTGGTGGGCCAGCAGTACAGTTCTCTCTTGAACAATGCTCAGCACAACACCCTTTTCAGATTGAGTCCTTGGGCATCTACTCCCTCCATATGAATATCCACAGGTACCATATTAGGTGTAGTCCTGTTGCCCTCAATCTTCGTATCATTAACTCCTCCGCAATAGTTCCTGGTGTCGTCGTACAAAACTTTGGCTATACCCACAGCCAAACATTCTAACCCATGATGTAACCTTGTTGTTTGTTCATGCTGAAATTGATCAAGCATTGACGATAATGCCTCCTTAACCTACAAAACATTGAATATCAAATGCACAAAAGTTAAACTAGTGATTATTGCACTTCAGAGCGACAAAAAAACTATTAAATAATTACCTCATCAAACAACGGGTTTTGAACATGGTGATCAAGAATGGATTTGAACTTTGATTTCATTTCAGCAGACATTTTGAGGGTTCATAAGAACACCTACAAAAAAAACCAAAAACAAAAATGAGTTGAAAAAAGAAATTTTAGAAACACTATATTCTAGGATTGCATACTTGTTTGTGATATGTGATTACAAACACTGCTGATTAAGAATCCTTCTTCTCAGGTAATATGCAGAGTTTAAAAAGATTTTCAATTTCTATGCAGAGTTTACCAGTTTAACAAAAAAAAGTATGCAGAGGTTTCAGTTTTTTAACCTATGTGCAGTAGAAATTATGTACACGTTTTAGTTTTAGCAAAATGTGCATAAATAGTGTGTAGGATTTCAGTTATACAAAAAAAAGCTTCCCTCTCAGGTAATATGCAGAGTTTAAGGTTTTCGATTTCTTTGCAGATTAACCAGATAACAAAAAAAACAAAAAGTATGAGAGGTTTCAGTTTTCAACTATGTGCAGGAGAATTATGTACACGTTTTACTTTCAGCAAATGTGCATGATTTCAATTATACACAAAACAAACTACCCTACACAAATATCAGCATCAAAATCAAAGAAAAAAGAAAAACATTAGAACAGCAGCAGCAAAATAGCATCATCATAAAAAAAAGAACATTACAACAACAGCAGCAATAGCATCAGTACAAAAAAGAATTAGAACAACAACAACACTATCATCGCTCCTAAACCCCCCTCCCTTCCCCTTCCACCTCCCCTAGCCTTCATCTAAACTACAGGTCGGGACACAAAAAATGTGATACTAAAGAGACAGAGACAGTAAAGTAAAAAGTACATAGAGAGATAGAGAGAGAGGTAGAACTCAACAGAAAAGCCGCCGCTCGACTAGGTATCCGCTCCAATTGGATGATGACCTCGTGTGTCGGAGAACAACACGGAGAAGACGCTGCGATGAGAACTCTCGGTTAAAACACAAGTTGCAACCGTCGGCTTCCCATTGACCTATACATACAGTAAAGTACATACAGAGATATAGAGAGCGAGAGAGGCAGAGCTCACTGGATAAAGACACCGCGCGACGAGGTAGAGCTCACCGGAGAAGACACCGCTCCCCGCGACGAGGTAGAGCTCACCGGAGAAGACACCGCTCCGGCGACTCGACGGAGAAGACGCAGGAGACGAGATCTCCGTTCCGGCGACGAGATCTCCGCTCAAACTGAGACCCCTCGGGTGCTCCGCACCTCTCCTCTCTCCCTCGAGTGCTCCGCGCCTCTCCTCTCTCTCCAGCGCGATGAGAACTCCGCTCCGGCGGTGAGATCGCCGCTAAAACTGAGAACCCTCGGGTGCTCTGCACCTCTCCTCTCTCCCTCGAGTGCTCCGTAGCTCTGCTCTCTCTCCAGCGAGTGGGATTAGGACATGTGTGTGAATTGATGAAAATAGTGTTCAAACAAAACATGGCCGGACAAAGAAGCTTCAAAAAAACGGGTCTGGCAAAAAACCGGGTGCGCATTTGCAAACCGGAAAGCGCCAGATCATCCCCCAGAACCGAATCTAAAAAAACAGACGGCTGACGAATCGACTGTTTTGAGCGATAAAAACATGCGACTACAGTATAGCACTTTCATTAATTTAATTTGTTCAAGCTACCTATAATCTCACTCAGTAAAGCCGAACCTTCTACCCAATTTTACCACATGTTAATTAATATTAACTGCCACATACCCTATTTCACCTTGAACTGAAAATCTCCAAAGGAAAATTTGCATACTATTGTGTGGCATAATTTATTTTTCACTAGTAGCTTTTAAATAGCAAAACTTTGGAAAACAATACTCCGTCACTCTCTATGGACACAACTCTTTACTCAATCGAAAAACTATATATGACAGTGCATGTACACTTGAAAGACATTAGCACCAAGTTTATACTATTGGTCTAATGCAAACACTCAACCCTTGAGTATGTTGGGTGATGGAACTATGTTTCTCAAGGAGAATAGAAGGCAGACAATACATATGTTCTATCATCCTCTATAGTAGGGACGTCAGACTTTTGTGACAAGCACCGTACATACAAATGTAACTTTTGCATGTGTGACCACAGTTTTAAAAATCAGACCGGTGATCGAACCGGTGAGGTTGCGGTTCTCCGGTTCACCCGCTGGTCCCTCGGTCAAATTTATTAGTATTTTATTACTTAAATATCATTTTAATTCTGAAATATTATGAATAGAAATCCCAAATAGAGAAATATAACATCAAAATTGGAGATTCGGGACGAACCTAGTGCTGCATGCGGAAACTAAACATGTCCAAGGTAAGCAAACACTATTTCCTGCAATCGTACTTGAATTAGAAGCAAGTTCTAATCGGGAACAATCCCCATCTATCCAGCTTGGGATCCAAACTCAAATCCGGCACAAACTCCAAGCAGCAAACACCAATCCCCACATAACTTGCGTGGGATACAACCTAATCTCGAGGCCTGTTCATGTTGGTTTTTTATTTTAGCTTATAAATATTAGAAATAGGCTATTTGAGTAAGGCTCATTTTCTATAATTCCAAAGCATGCATGTTAACACCATATTACTAAGGCAAAGTAGAGAAGATCCATTTATAAGGTGGTACCCTTGACACTTCTTGAATTATGTGACACATGGATGTGGTCATGTGGATGGCATGGTGAGGGCTTTGGCTAGTGGCCGAAAAAAGCTTGTTATTGGGACTCGTTAGTGGGGCTAAGAATCACTGCATCCGTGTCGCCGTAGGAGTCGGTAGGAAGGGCATAAAGGGCTTTATCCTGCGCCTTATCTCCCCATGTCATTGCTCACAGCCTCCAATTACCGCTGTGCCAAAGCTACTGCACCACCGTCGTGACAAGACCATCGCTGCCATTGGGTCGAGAGGGTCACTACGCCTAGCTGCTAGGGCACTGTAGTTGTAGCGTAGCAAATGCCATGACGAAGCTGCGCTGCTGCCCCTCTGGGGCACCGTTGCTATGCCATCGAGATGTCGCCCTAGCCGCTACCCTAGCACCTTGCTTATGCTGCCATCGAGCTGCTGTGCGCTGCCTTGCTAGCCGTTGCTACTTGCCAAGCTGTTGTAAAATGCACGGTAGAAATAGATGATCAAAAGAATGAGAGACACAGATTTTATGTGAAAAACCCTAACGGAAAAACCATAGATGCACAAAGGCGTCATAAGTTGGAGCTGAACCTATCAACTTCGTTCTCTACTCTTTGGGATAGTGTGAATATGCAGTTGAAATTCTAAATACCAAACTGTTACGAAATCATTAGCTACAAGGTTGTAAGCGCTACATGTGCACATAGTCTTGCTAACATGCACAAATTAGTTTCTCTACATAATGAATCATCTCCAACAAATTTTAGTTTATTTCGTGAAAATTTTATCAATCTATCGCCTGAAGTTCATGCGAGGACTAAAATATTTTAACACGTTGTCAGAATGCATCATAGATTACTATTGCAATTGTTGACCTGAGACTGCGCGCCGACCCCTTTTGCAAGTTGGTGCACTGGCTCGGGGGGGGGGGGGGATTGACGTCCACCTGGATCGACGAGGGGCTACTGTTGAGGGAGGGTCCACACACTTCCAAGGTGACGCGGACCCATTCAGGGCGGACGCAGAACTTTGTTCGGGGTTGGTCCGTGGATTTCGTCCAGGGTAGATTCCCCGATGTGTGTCATTACACTAAAGTCATTGTAGGTCCGAGGTAGCGCAGGAACCCTCCCTCAACAAGAATTATTAATTTAATTCTAGATGGTAGCTAAAAAGCTACATCATTGAAATTTAATTCTAATTCCACGATTTTAGGTTAATACCTGTAACCAATCATGATGTAAGAGGTAAACATTTGTATTTGTAAAAATAAATAAAATAAAAAATAAACCCGAAACTATTGCGTTGGCTTGTGGCTTCCAGAAGCCAAAAATTATTTGTAACAAGTTGGTTTCTTAACATGATTTTTCTTTTCTCTTTTTTTTACATTATCTATAGAGATATAATTTTTTTCTCTACTTTTTTATTAAATACCTAAAAAAACTAACTTCCGCAACTGTATCATTTTAACCAGACGGTGAAAAATGAGAAACTACGGCATTTTGGAATAGGGCCTAGCCTAACCAGACTTCCGACATCGTTGGCCACCCCCAGACCAGTTCTCTTTTCCTCTCGATGCGAATACTTTTACCGCGTGGGCGTCGCCACCTCTCATTCCATCCCCTTCCCCGCGTCTCCGAGGTGATTCCTATCTCTGATCCAATCCGCTATTCCGATCCCAACCGCGTTTTGATCTTAACCTCGCTATGCGTGTTTTCTCCTTAATTTTAGTTTCTTGGTTTCAAGATTCAACAATCAGAGGGAATCCCTTAGGATAAGGCTTGCGCATTCGCGGTAAAGTGAAAGATCTAGAGGCGCCGAATTGTCCGCTAGAATTTCCCCGCTTGTGTTCGTTCGAGTAAATTTCTTCGTTTTTGCGTGGTGGTGTGGATCCGTAGGGAGCTTTCACCTTTTTTTTAGTGTCGGATTGGGTGTAAATTAGCATTAGCTCGTGGATTAGTCGGTGCGGGATATGATGCGAAAGTGCTTAATTTTAGCAAATTATGAAGTAGTTTATGTGCATTTTGTCTGCGTGATTGATAAAAAACTGCGTAATATTTGTTAATATTCCTGCAATATTTGATTCTATAATTAATGAAAGAATACGGTGGAGTTTTTCTTTGTCACATTATACTGGTGGCCGATGGCTAGCTATGGTGCCAGTGGAGAAAATTGCTATAATGGGACTCCAAACAACGTGTTTCACTATAATAGGACTTCTAACGTTGACATCGCTAAAATGACACCCGAAACATTGACTTCTCGTAATACATGACATTTGGCTAATGTTTCGAAATACCCAAACATTGGAATTAAAAGAGCCAAATGTCATGTATTACGAGAAGCAAATGTTTCGAGTATCATTTTAGCGATGTCAACGTTAGAAGTCCCATTACAGCGAAACACGTTATTTGGAGTCCCATTATAGCAATTTTTCCGTGCCAGTGTTACTTCTGGCCTTCCGCATTGCTTGAATTGTTTTAATAGCGGAATACCGGGCAGTTTATCTTTGGGAAAATTGCTCTCATGCCACAAAGTTCAGAGCCATCCTCCCATTTGCCACAAACTTGAGTGACTTTGTTATTATGCCACACAGTTGAGTGTTTTGTCTTTGTTTTGCCATTTTAATTTCGTTTTGCATGTTCAGGACGAAATGACCCTTTGCCTCGTCAACAAGTGGAGGCGGCTAGGCGGGCTCGTCGAGCGCGGCCGCGGTGGCGCGCGCTTCCTCCACCCGCCTCGCCCCGCCGCGTCGGCTTCCCGCCGGCCCTCCCGACTCCCACGCCCGGCAACCCCGCCTCCTCCTCCACGCCTCGCGGCGGCTTCTCCTCCGCGGCGAGGTCGGCGAGGATGTCGGCGAGGATGCCGGCGAGGAGGGGAGGGGAGGGCGGGGTTGCCGGGCGCCTATGTAGCACGGACACTTCGCAAAACAGCCGTATCCGTGTCCGACACCGTGTCCGACACGGATACGACACGGACACGTCTTCGACACGTGTCGGAGACGTATCGGCCGATTTTAGAATTAATTTTAATTAGTAAAATTCTCGACACGTGTCGGATACATTAAATACATGAATCGGACTCGGCCAGACACGGCCGCCCGCCAGACACGGCCGCCCAGCCCATAACGCACGCCGTGCGTGTTTTAACCCTACGCACGCACGAGTGGCCGAGCGCGTTATTCCCATTGGCCTCGTCTTTGCGCCGCTTGTCCGCGACGGCCGCCGCCCATCGGCTTCCTCGCCGCCGCGCCGCGCACTCGCCGCGCCGTCGGCTTCCTCCTGCGCGCGCGGCTTCTTCCCGCTCGTCGCTGGATTCGTCCCCGCGCGTCGCCGATTCGTCCCCGCGCGCCGCCGGCTTCCTCGCCAAGCGCCGCTCGTCGGCTTCCTCCCCAAGCGCCGCCGGCTTCTTTCCCATGCGCCGCCGGATTCGTCCCCGCGTGCCGCCAGATTCCTCACCAAGCTCCACCGGCTTCTTCCCCAAGCGCCACCCGTCGGCTTCCTCCAGCAGCCGCGGCTTCTTCCCACTTGCCGGATTCATCCATGCGCGCCACCAAGTATCGTCTCCCCTTCTCTGCGGTGCTTCAGCATTTAGCCCTCTCGCTTCTTGGCACATCGAAGCATGTAGCCAAGGAATTTTGTTATTATGGGTGAGCGAAATCCTAAGGAATTCTGCCCTAAGTGTAGTGCTTGGAATAGTCCTAGTAATCATCTGATCCATACTCAAGCATTGTTCCTTGAATGCTAGTAAGCCGTGTGGAAACATATAAAATAATACATATATATATATATACATATATATATAATTTATTATTTAAATATATATAGCCGTGTCGCCGTATCGGTCTTTTTGGGAAAACGCGAATTCGTGTCGGTGTCGTGTCGAGTCGACGATCCGTGTCCGTGCTACATAGTGGCGCGGAGTCGAGAGGGCCGGCGGGAGAAGCCGACGCGGGGCGAGAGCGGGTGGAGGAAGCGCGCGCCGCCGCCGGCCGCCGCGCGCCACCGCCGGCCGCGCCCGACGAGCCCGCTGGCCGCCTCCCACTGTTGACGAGGGCAAAGGGTCATTTCCCGTCCCTGAACATGCAAAACGAAATTAAAATGGCAAAACAAAGACAAAACACTCAACTGTGTGGCATAATAACAAAGTCACTCAAGTTTGTGGCAAATGGGAGGATGGCTCTGAACTTTGTGGCATGAGAGCAATTTTCTCTTTATCTTTCCCTTTTTGTCAGAGGTGAGTTTGCCCTGTGGTCTCCAAATCTCTTCTGCCCTGCTCCGCTACATGACATCAGTTGTTCTGTGGCCCATACGGCCGTAGCCATCTCACAGTTGCCCATGCTGAAGATTGACTAATCTATCTTCTTCCGAGGATGTTTGTCGCGTGTGCCTGCCTATCGCTTCTGTTTGTATTCCATGATTCCAAAAGGATCACTCTGATGGTTGTAACTACAATCCTGACATTTGTGTTGCCATTGATTATTTTAAGAGCATGATCACATTCAAGGATCCTTATATATTTTTGTGTCACGGTTGTTCTAGTATATTTATGTGTGTTGCATTTCTTGGATTGATCATATTTGCGGCTAATCTGGATAAGTCTACATCTTTATTGTTCAAAAGATTTACCATTTTTAATATTTCAGTGTATCCCGCAATGGATGTGGCAAATGATGCATCTCCTTCACCAAAACTACACACAAGACTGAGGCTGTGGGAGTTTGCAGACCGTTATATATTTGAACCAGTTGACGGTCTTGCTGACTTGTACCTGTCAGTTAGCAGGACAAATGGATCGATGAATCTAGTGGAAGAGTTGCCATCACGTGGTCCCTCTACAAATCCAAAAGTTCGAATAGTGTTTGGTGTGATAGGAGTGCTCAAGCATGCAGTTGGGTCATATTTTTTGGTGATCACTGACCGTGATTGTGTTGGATCCTACTTGGGACATGCAATTTTCAAAGTGACAGGACTAAAAGTTCTGCCATGCAATAACTCGCTTAGCACTTCTGCCGAGCAGGTCTGACAATGCTTATTTGTTCCAGTTATGTTGTTTCCATCTATATTGCATTTAATCATTCCAGAAAGCTGTGGGCAGAAAAAAATGGAAACAGAATTTTCGGAACTCATGGATGCTGCAGAGAAGACTATAGGCCTGTACTTCTCCTATGATATCAACTTAACACTTACGTGGGTATCATACTTATTAAGAGCTTTCTTTGTTACAATCTTGTTTTAAAGGTAGAGAGGATTTAAAATAAAATCTGCATGGGCCTAGCAAGTTTAATATTAGGGAAAATTTTCTCAATTGATTTGAGTCTACACATGTTGTCAGCTTCATTTGCTTTTCTTCTTCTCTTGTCATTGCATGTCTGTAAGACATTTATCTTTGTTCCTTCTATTACAGTTCACAGAGGCTATATGATCTCGGGGACGAGTTCAAGTCACTTCTACTTTGGAGACAGGTTTGCTGCCTTCTTCTTGTTGAATTATGTAGTTTTCTTACACATGAAAAGCCCAATCCTTTTGCCATTCTTTCTTGTAACCTGCATTCTGCAAGTTTTTGCGGCTTATCCTTTACTTCTATATGTAATGCTAGGTCTCCATTTCTACCCCTTGTTGCATCTTTGGTTAGTAGGTTACACACGCTTCTCATGTAGAAAGATGGAACTGAAAATAAAGTTCATCTGATTCAAGATTCCATGCAAAGTGTATTGATTGGTTTATTTTGATATTTATTGAAATAGCAGCATGAACAAATTAATCAGCAATATCATGCATAAACATGGACCATCCTGCAATTTTGCGTAGAATAATATCGATCGTCAAATAAGTTAGAGGAAGTCGCATATGATGAACTTGTAATTCTGTGCTTTTCCATTTGAGCAGCTGATCTTTTAATTTTGGCCACTCAGTGCTAATTTCTGGTAAAGTGCTGCTCAGGCATCTTGCCAACAAAAGTTAGCTTTCTTCTTTCCAGGAAAAAGTTAGTGTACAAATCTTGGCAAAACGAACCAAACCCACAAATCCTATATCCAAGCATTGTTCACATGCTAGATATTTATTTTGTTGCTTTTAGTTTTAAAAAGACTGTCAAGTGGCAGATTGTCCATAGTTCAAAAAAGGTGGAAGATCATCCAAGCTGAAGTGCAGCGTGTGCCTAAAATCAATTCTTCATGTGGTTAAGTACTTAAGTTTGAAAATGCTAAAGTTTGCTAGTTGCACAGCATAATAGTTAATTAGTTACTATATTGTCTGCTTTTATTTCCTTATTCTGATATCTGAAGATGGATGTGGTGGGAAGAAGTGGCATTTAACTGTCGTTGGCTTTTCATTTAGATTTAGGCATAATGACGTTTGTACATCTTTTTTCACTTAGGCCCACAGCGTGCCATTGGTAATTATTCTACCAGCATGCTTCCAATATTCAAGCTGATCCTAAGTATTGTTTGTATGTATAATTATTAACATCTGCATTGCTCATGATAGATGGTAAGTGTTCTTAGATTTAATTGAAACTATAACGGTATACATCACTGCCATATTGAGCCTCAAAGTGTTAAGAGTTGCTTGTACTATATGTGCAATACTTTGAAGTTTGAACATGTGATGACAATTCTTCTATGCTTTCCTGATTACTCCTGCACAGATCAATTAACTATATTCTTTGCAGGCAGAACCAAGATTTCTATGGAATAGTTATTTGTTGGAGCCTCTAATTGAGAATAAAGTAAGATTCATTTTGTTATTTATTTAATTTCCAGTTTTAAACGATCTAAGAACCAATATTTGCAAAGTATTTTGATTGCTCCTTTCTTCCTTGACAGCTGGACCAGTACTTATTACCAGTCATTCAAGGAAGTATCCTTGGCTCATTGTAACATTTCAATTCACTGCCTGTGATATCAGATGATATATTATTAGTTTATACTTTAGTTACCTGTTCTATGAGGATCATATGTCAATTTGAGTTGCTGCAACTTAACTAAATATCAGGTTTTCAGAATATCCATGCCGAAATTGGGTCAGAGAGGGTAAATGTGACCCTGATTGCACGCAGGTGCACACGGAGGATAGGTGAGAGCTCTCGAGCATCAAAATAAGTTTGTTTGCCAGTTTCCTTTCATTAAGTGTTAATTCACAATATTTGATCAATATGTACTTATTTCCCAGCCTTTTGTTTTGAAGAAACTGAATGACCTCATATCGATTAAAAGTTTGTGTCACTGTTTTTTTTCCTGAAGGTACTCGGATGTGGAGACGAGGAGCTGATCCAGAGGGCTATGCTGCAAATTTTGTTGAATCAGAGCAGATAATGCAATCAAAAGGATTTACAGCATCCTATGTACAAGTAAGTTTCTTCACACAATTTGAAAATCAGTCATTAGACTGTTAGTATTACATATTTTTTTATGTTTAAGGTCCTTCTCTTCTTTTTTCGCTTTTTGGTTGCCCTTCATGTAGTTTATGTTCTCACAGTCTTCGTATTTGGTTATTATGATTTTTTATTCTTGGAATAACTCAGCGAAACTAATATGTATTGCAGGTTCGAGGTTCTATGCCTTTTTTGTGGGAGCAGATTGTTGATTTGACATATAAACCTAGTTTTGACATTGTTAGAGTAGAGGAGGCGGTGAGCTTTCTCGATTGATGCTTTCTTCTGTTTTATTGACATTGTTGCTCCAATAACCTGTACCTTCAATGCACTTATATATTATCCTAACCTAACTTAGCTAATGCGCTGCAACGCAGCTTTGGTTTAAACTTTTCTTTCATGCTAATTGATCTTGAGTTTCTGTTCTGCAGCCTCGTGCGCTTGAGCAGCACTTTCATGATTTACAAAAGAAATATGGAGCTGTTGTGGCTGTTGATCTTGTCAATACAGTAAGTAATGAACTCTTGACTTTGGACTCACTTTAACTCTGCCTTCTCATCTTCCAAACTAAGTATTTCCTCGAGAAACTGCCAACATTTATGGTGCTGCTCCTATATAAGGGTTTCTGGTTTACAAGATCAGATTCAAAATTCTTCATTTTAAGGAATAGTCACCCATGTTTGTCCTTGAAACGGAGCTAAGTTATTCCCGTCAGGTTTCGTTGCATAAAGATATAATTATTTTGTTTCATAAGCAGTGAAATGTTTATTTACAGATTTGCCTTTCATATTTATAATCATGCTTGTGTATGCATCTTTGTTGGTCTAATGATTATTCTGTTTTACAAGTGACGTTTACTTTTTACCTTTCTAATGCCTATATTTAGCATGGTGGTGAAGGCCGCCTCTATGAAAGATATGCCAAATCTATTGAGCCTATCCTCAGTGAAGACATAAGGTGACCTTTCGCCCCACTATACAGTTCCTCTATTGTGGTTTACTGTTGCTAATTGTGCTACATCTACCTATTGCAGATTCGTGCATTTCGACTTCCATCGAATCTGTGGTCATATTCATTTCGAGCGCCTTTCTCAGCTGTATGATCAAATTGAGGATTATCTTAAGAAGCATAGGTATGTTGCTAGAAGATATGAAATGAAGTTTTACATGTTGTACTATTTATTAAATTTTTTACATTGTATGTTGGTGCTACTTTTCTTCTGTTGCACTTCCCCTCTTGTCTATTTCTGTGGTGGCTTAACTGTATCTTGATTTCTTTGCCTTGCTGGTACTACTTGATCAATGATCTATATTTGCCATTTTTTTAAAAAAAAATAGTGCTCTGTACATGCTGCAGAAAATAAATGTGGTTGGTTTGTGGTATTTGGTTCTTGGTTTACAATGCCAAGAAGCTTTGATAGCACATACACACAATCGTATGCTTTTACTTAGCAAACAGTGTTTCGAGGTTTTATTCCTAACTTGCCATAACTTGTTTGGGATAAAAAGTTTTGTTGTTATTGTTTTCTTTTTCCTTTTCTTGCTCTGGGAGGAGATCTGAAACAATTATTTCTTTTTTCCTTTTTCTTCACTTGGAGAGGGCAACCAAGAGCAGATAGACAACACAAGCAAAACAGTTTGACTAACACAAGAGACACTTGACTTTCCATCTCTGACAGGGATACGCCAAAACCAGGGATGTGTATGCCAAAAATATGCAAAGTAAACTCTTCAATACATGTATGCTAGTGCATCCATCCAATATTAAAACATCAGAAGTAGTAAAGGCTAAACCCTAAGCCCTACATCCTACCACCCGAATCAAGACCCTTGTAACTGAGCCTAAAACATCACTCCTAAACCTTTTTCTTATATCATGGTTCTGGTACGTGAATCATTAACTTCCATGCACTCCTATTCAAAGCCAACTCTTTAGATACATTTCAATCTTTCAAGTCTTTTTTAACTGCTTCCTTCCATATCAGTCTTGGTTTACCTTTCTTTTATGTTTTCGGTATGTCTTAAAATTTCACTTCGCACCGGTGCCGCAGAAGGCCTCGGTTAGACATGTCCAAACGATCTCAAGCGATGTTGGACAGGCTTCTCTTCAATTGGTGCTACCCTCACCCTGTCACGTATATCATCATTGCGGATTCAATCTTGCCTTGTGTGACCACAAAGCCACTGCAACATCCTCATCTCTGTTATACTCATCTTCTGTACATGTTGTCTTTTAGTCACCTAGTATTCCACTCCATATAGCATCGTATGTCTGATCGTCATCCTATAGAACTTGCTCTTTAACTTTTGAAGGATATTTTTATCACATGGACACCCAATTCTTGGTGCCATTTCATCTACCCCGCTCTTATCTTGTGGCTCATGTCTCCCTCTGCAGTATCGAAATATCGAAAAGTGTCCTTTTTAAGCACTACTTGTCCGTCAAGACTAACATCTCTTTCATCTGCCCTGTCACCATTGAAATCACACCGCATATACTCAGTTTGTCCTACTAAATCTAAGACCATTCGATTTAAAATCTTTCTCTATAACACCAGTTTCCTATCTATGCTACTCTCATCAACTAGCACTACATCATCAGTGAAAACATATACTAAGGGATATCTCCTTGTATGTCCCGTGTGACCTCATCCATCGTTAGGGCAAAAATATATAGACTCAATACTAACCTTTGGTGTAATCCTATCTTAACAAAAAAGTCAGTATTGGTATCACATGCTCTAACGTTAGTCACAACATTTTTGTATGTACCCTTGATTAAGGTAACATACTTTATTGGGACTTTTTTTCCTTTGAAATGCCTACCACATAATCTTTCTTAGCACTTTGTCATAGGATTTCTCCAAGTCGATAAACACCATGTGAAGATCCTTCCCAATACCTTTCCATTTACTGTCGTATCAAAAAATCGCCTCCGTGGCCGACCTCCTGGGCATAAAACCAAATTGGTTTTTTGGTCACGCTAGTCACTTTTTTTAAACAGTGCTCATTCACTTGTTCCCAAAACTTCATTGTGTGGCTCTTGAGCTTAATTCCTTTATAACTACTACAACTTTGAATGTCTCCTTTTTTTTTTTGAAAATTGATACTAATGTGCTTCTCTGCTACTCATTAAGCGTCTTGTTCTATTTAAAAATGCTATTAAACAAATTAGTTAGCCAAACGATTGACACGTCTCCAAGCCATTTCCATACTTCAATAGGAATGTTATCAGTCCCTAACGTCATACCTACTTTCATCTTTTTTAAGGCCTCTTTTACTCAGATTCCTAAATTCTTTAAACGAGCCGCCTATCGGTGTTGTCAAAAATATCATCCAGTTCAATCATACTATCCTTACTGTCTCCATTGAATAGCTTGTTGAAGTAATATCCACCTATTCTTGATCTCGTCATCTTTCACCAAGTCTATTAGTGTCGTCTTTGATTCATTTAAATTGGTTGAAATCTCTCTTCATCATTTCTCGAAGTTTGGCCATCTTGTAGATATCCTTCTCACCCTCCTTTGTAATTAGCTTCTGACAAAATTCCTCATAGGGCTTGCCCCGTACCTCACTCACTGCTTTCTTTGCATTCTTTTTGGCTGCTTTGTACTTCTATATGTTGTCGTTGCTCCAATCGTGTTGCATGTGCTTGTAACATGCCTTCTCCTCAATAGCCTTTTTGCACTTTCTCGTTCCACCACCAAGTGTCTTTAGGTTTGCATCTTCTCCCTCGGGTCACTCCAAGCAGTTCGTAATGACCTTCCTAATGTGAGCTGCCATCTCTGTCCACGTACTGTTTGCTTCTTCCACATTCTATACCCCTTCTGTGATCATCCTCTCCTTAAATGCCTGTGAGGCGTCCTTTTTGAGTTTCCACTACTTCGTCCTGGTGGTTTTGGTGACCTTAGACTGTCGAACTCGTATCCTAAAACGAAAGATGGAGACTACCAACTTATGTTGAGAGACAACACACTCTTCAGGTATAACCTTTCAATCTATGCAGGCTCGTTTGTCCTTCCTCCTAGCAAGGACAAAATCGATTTGGTTAGAATGTTGACCACTGCTAAAGGTAACTACATGGCAATGTCTCTTTCTAAAAAAAAGGTGTTAGCTATCATGAGGTTATAGGCTACGACAAAGTTTAAGATATCTTCTCCTTGGTTTCTCTCACCATAACCAAAACCCTTTGCACCCACTGAAACCCCCACTAGTTGTACCAACATGACTGTTGAAATCGTCTCATAAGAAAAACTTCTCACTGTTAGGTACATTTCTAACCATGTAATCTAGATCTTCCCAAAATTGCCTCTTAGCAGCCTCCTTTAGACCTACTTGTGGAGCCTATGCACTAACAACATTCAAAACCAAGTCACCAAAGACTACCTTGACTAGGATAATTCTATCGCCTTGTCTCCTCACGTCAATAACTCCGCTCTTGAAGCTCTTATCGATTAAGATGTCCACTCCATTCCTGCTTCATTCTGTTCTAGTATACCATAACTTGAAATCAGTATACTCCACCTCCTTTGTCTTTTGACCCATCCATTTAGTCTCTTGAACGTGTAAGGTATTTACGCGTCTCCTAATTGCCATATCAACTAACTCTTTTAACTTACCTGTTAAAGACCCTATATTCAACTACCCAGATGGATCCTACTCTCCTCGGCTAGCTTTTTTGCCCCTCGCACTTATTGAGTAAAGTGCAAAGTCCCTTGCACATTTTGCACTACATCCCGGCGATGATGTAGTGCGTCTTTAAGGGAGTGACATCCTAGCCCTTGCTCATTTACCACCACACTTGGGTTCCGATATGGCACGTCGCTAAGAGGGTTACGCCCCAATGAAAATCTTTTTGGTTTCATTCCATGGAAAAGGGGCTTTTTTTTTACGTTAGCTTGTTATGTTTCACACAACCGTTCTTTTTTCTGGCTTAGGACAGGCTATGTAGAAAACTACACAGGCGGAGTTAAAAGGAAAAAGAAAAAAATGCTTTGGATCTGAAAGTTCCTATACATCTGATTTTCTAATGATGATCGTACTATATCATAAAAGCCTCTTATTGCTTCCTTCTCATGGTCTCACTAACATTATGGTATAGGTACTTTCTTTTGAATGATAAAGACGAGAAAATTGAGGAGCAGACTGGCACTGTCAGAACAAATTGTGTTGATTGTTTAGATCGTACTAATGTAACTCAGGTACATACTTCCTAGTATGATTTTATTATGAGTTTTTCAAATTTAATTCTAGGTACTGATAACTTATGGTTGATTAAAAAAATGGTTCTCTACTTCTCTGCTGTAGCATCATTATGGCCTCCCTTTCTTTTGAAATCTATAGATAATAGGGTATGTTGTTTAGATGTGAAAGGGATATTCTTTCTCCTTTTGTTGCAGTATTACAACATAGATGCATTTTCAGCAGATGCAGAACTTGACATAATAACTTCTTCTAGGTCATTCTGTAGTGTGTATCAAAGTATGTTAATGGGCCGATAGACTGGTTTTGCTTTTATGTACCTTTTAAGACAAGCATGATCTACAGAGATTAACTGGATTAGGTTGTGCCACATCACATGTTTGGTTTGATGGTGGTCTGTGCTTGAACAAAAACATAATATTGATGCGGTCAGATTACATGCATCAATGACAATTAGGATATGGTTGCCTCATATACATCTGATTGCAGATTACATGGAGTACATCAATTTCAAAGTATTTGTACTTGTATGTTGATGGACGAGCCATTATTGTAGCCATTTCTTTATATTGAATCTTCTCTTCTCTTTTCATTTTGATCTGCATATGGAACTCTGATAGTCTCTAGGATGCATAAACAGAGCATGATTGGGAGAAAAATTCTGGAAAGCCAGCTTCAACGGATAGGTGTTCTTGGTGCTAACAATACAATCAGCAATTATCCAGCTTTTGACGCAAATTACAAAGTTTGTAAGTATTATGTCTGATATTCACTAACCATGGATCTTATTTATATTTCCCCGTACTTGTCTTCGAACAATGTTGCTGGAACCAAACAATTGACTTGCTGTTTCAGTGTGGGCCAATCATGGGGATGCAATAAGCACTCAGTACTCTGGAACTCCTGCTTTGAAGGGAGACTTTGTCCGGTAATTTCTATGGAACAAATTCCACATTTGCTTATTTTTCAAGTGCTCGCATTACAATTGCTAGCATTTTTATTTCCTCCCTTTTTCATTTGCAAAAATTGGATCAACTAATTTAAGAGTAGTAGTAATTCTTGCCACCTTGAGTGTCTTCACAGCTGAGCTGCTATTATTTTATATGAAACTAAATGTAACATCTGGTGCACTAAATCTCTTTTCCATTTCACCTTGATAATGGCCGATGTTAAACTGATGCACTTTTTACTGGTGCTGTGCAAAGTTCTCATCACTAACATCGATCCAATTCCCGCTGGATAGTGCCTAATTTCCCACATGCCAATGTCATCATTGAAAAAGGACCTAAGAGAATGATAGAGTGCATGAAATTGATGAGTCCAGTATTATGGGCAAATTGGGCAGTAACACTGCAAAGATCACATGAGTGCGAAAGTAACATTGATGGGTCAATGACATTGTAGCATGTTTCTATTTTTCACTCTTTCGAGCTACAGCAGCTTTATGTTTGTATTTTATATTTTTCTTCTTTGAATCTTTATAAATAAAAAGTCATGTGTAATTTATTATTTCTTATACTTAGCTTGTCCATATTTTATATTTGTTTCTGTCTATTAGGTATGGGAAACGAACTACTCAAGGAATTCTTAATGATCTATGGAATGCACTTGCTAGATACTACTTGAACAACTTCGCAGATGGTACTAAGCAGGTATTTTGCTGTCTTTGCATACATGCAACTGAATGGGTCAGAAAAATAAATTAGTTCATAATGTGGTGGGTTTGATCGGGTTCACCGTCGATGGGTTGGGGCAAGTTGGGGCCAGGTTTTATGTTTGATAAATAAAATAAGCGAGTTAAAAATAATCTTGTATCAACTCAATTTATAGAAGTATAGTTATATCTATTGTCTAACCAGGAATCATATCCAGACCCTCGTGTATTTTTGTACTAGTTCATGATTAGTGGCTAGTACACATGGTTCCTACTTGTTTTTAATTATTTTCTTTAATTCGCAAATTCGGTGTACTGCGCAAACGCTGACGTGTGGGGCCATGGTTCACCAGAACCGGTGGGAACTATATGTTAGTAACAAATATTTTTAAATCCTGTTTTAAAAGAAAACTAACATGTGGGACTAGACTATCGGTGACTAGAGGCTTAGAGGGAGGCACCAACAAACAGGACCGGCTCGTCAATGAGACAAACAGAGCACGGCGCTGGCGCAACTTCCGACGGCGAACGGTGACATGATTTGCAGCAGTGATGCTCGGGGAAGCAAGAGCGGAAGGAGTGGAGTCTATGGGAGGTGTTACTGAGGGCAGAGGATGGCTAGAATCAGTCAGCGGCGTGAGTAGAGGCAATGGTGGCCATGGCGGGCGGCATAAGTGGAGAGGAGCACATGGGAAATTTAGGGAGGGGAAAGCATCTAGGGGGTGGTAGGAACCCATTTGAGGTGATGGTGTGGTTGGAGATGATAGTGACCCGAGGCGACAAAGGAGAGTGTTTGTGGTGGCGGTACTCTGGTGAGGTAGCGGTAAAATTGAGAAGGGGGACGAAGGTTGGTGTTGGTGCTACATGTGCAAGAAATTGAGAAGTGGCTTATTGTGGCTTTGACGGGCGCTCGGCTAGGACCAAGGAAGAAGGCTTATGGCCACAATGCCACGCATGCGCTGGAGAGAAAGTACTAGGGAGGATGAGGACAGGAGTGGTGTTGTTGAGGTGTCCTGGGAAGGGGCCTTATATAGGTGCCAAGGAAGGGCAGGCTCGAGCGGGCTTGCGGGTGCAACGGGCATGACTCGACTGGGGAGATCACAGTGGCAAACGGATGATTGCAAAGTGGTGTAGAGCTGGCATAAGGATGTAGAAGCAGGCACTAGCGTGGCAAACATGCAACATAACGCAGTCTTGGGCACCGTGGCATTGCAGTATTCCTCGGCAGGGTAGACGCAGGGAGCTCAAGCAAGGCATTTGGCACAACACTTTTTCTAGAGCAGAGGAGATGAGATGAGCGTGCACGACAATGCAGACCATAGGTGGCTCTAATGCGGGGTAGAGGTGAGCGCGAGGAGGCAGAGTAGAGAGGAGGGATGAGGCACTGCGGGAATCCAAGGTGGGGAATAGCCTCTGCGACGATGTAGTGCCCAAGCGAGAACAAGAAGGGACGAGTACGTGCTTGACAAGGCAAAGCGCAGCTGTGACAGCCACACAGTGTTGAGCACCTCGTTGGCTCAGTAACAAATAGGGAGAGGGGATGGAAGAGATGGAACAAAGCATGACTGTCAAGGTGACTTCGTGGAATGTGCCATGACATGATGCCGGGTGACTCGAGATAGTGGGTCCACGGCGATGGTGGCAAGCCAGTGTGAAGGCGTAGCGTGGCAGCCGTGGCCTACGCGAAGTTAGAGTGCGCTCTAGCACTTGCGGTGCGCAAGCTGGGCGATGCGAGGCTAGTAGGTGGACCGCAGGCCCACGTGCAGTGAGAGAGGGAGATTTGCAAGAGAAGGGAGGTTTTCAAAATTACACTTTGCTTATAAAGGAAACAACAAATAGAGGCGACTCGCGAAGGGCATGGCACTGGGCTGACTATTGGGTTGATTATGTGAACAGTGCTGGGCAGGCATTAAGATTTGGCCTAGAAAGTTTTAAGGGATTTCAAATTGGTTTTGGAATAAATTAATCTAGAAATAGGTTTTCATTTATAAAAATAAGTAAATTACCTCCAAAAAGTGCACAAAAAATCACAGGTGTAACTTGTTATATTTGAAATCAAAATGAAATATTTCCAAAACTTGAAAATGTTTTGTTGACTTTGCAAAAATTCTTTTAGGCTCGAAAAAATAAGAAAAACATTTATAAATTCTGAAAAATTCAAAAAATTGCTCAAAATTTTTATAAGGAATAAAATATCTATTTTATCTAGAATTTAGAATTTTACGGCTGTTACATCTATAAGAAAAGGTATTTCCTATTTAGAGGCTAATGGTAAATTAAGTAATTTTATCAGTAATTGAGTTTAATATGGTAGAAAAGTAATCATATTGATATATTTGTGCATAACATACCATACTAAAGCATTTAAAAATATGCATTACATGTGATCATGGTGGGGCGGGCCATCTAGGTGGATCCATCTCTGACTTGCATCACTAGACACTTCTCATAATTATACAATTTAAACTTTGGTAGTTAGTCATTTTTGTTGGACCCGATATGGTCGAATACGTATCCTGCCTGTATCGGTGATTTTCCCCTTTTTCAAAAAAAAAGAAGAAAATAATTCCCGATACTTGGTGGATACTTCTCCGATACTTTCTCGATACCTCTCAACCCTTACCTCTTATTACACTCGTTGCGAAGCCATCTATTCGCTCGTTATGTTCCCACATGAGCACGCAATTCCTCTGACCCCCGACGCCGCTTCCTTGCTCTCCTATCCACACCACTACTACTTCCCTGCACTCGCCGGCCGCCGCCGTTCCCGTTCCCCTAGTCCCCAGATCTAGCGACTGTCGTCTCCCCTCTTTTCGCTCTCTTCTCTTTATTTCTTTTCTGTGCTTGTTGAGGAAAAAGAGAGAGAGAGATTGAGGTGGGATTAGTGCGGGGTGGCTGCTGTAGATGGGAGTAGAGAGATCGAGATGGGTAACCCTAAGTGGCTGGGTGTGGTAGGCCGGTAAGTGGGCTAGTGGGTTGCTCTTTGTTGGTGGGCTGGCTAGTTACGATGAGGTGATCTGGTTGGGCTGCCCATTTCCTTATAAGAAATCAGCCATTTCAGTACTTTTTTATCTTTATCATATATATACGTACGTATCGTTGTATCGATGTTTTTGGAGAAATGGTGTATCGTGTATCCGTATCGGTGTATCTAGGCAACCTATCTGAGTATAATTATTTGAGCCGTGAAGATTAGATTTGTCTTATTCATAGAGCAAACATGGCTGATTTCTTTGATAGTATAAGAATGGGCACTAGTACATGGAGAGCCTAAGTCAAGTATCTTCTGTAAATGGCTGGGCAGATGGCTTATTTGGCATGCAACAAATATAGTGTTATGGATGCTAGTTTGAAGACGGCTCTAAGCAAGCCCTATACCATTTCATTTGTTATTGTATTCTGGATATTCTTCCCTTAGGATATGACAAATGCTGGAACAAAGTGCACCGATGTCTGATGTTTCAATATTTTCATATTGTCTTGTATAGGATGCCATGGATCTTCTTCAAGGACATTACATTTCCTCTGTTAGTCGGGAAGTCACAACTCCAATCAAAGCAGGACTTCTGGAGAATTATGTGGTGGGTACAATTTTGCTGTTGCTTGAAATTGCTCTTTTGGAAATGGAATCATCTTATTGTGACTTGCTAACTGTGAATTCCATAGTGTTGGTTAGTGGTTACCTCTCAAATCATTTGTGTAAATTTGATACTATTTGTTAAAAATGATTGTAATTTGCAATGAACTGGTATGCGGGATTTTGACATTTGTAACATAAAAATGAAGTGACAAATCTTATTTAAGACCAGTTTAGCATTTCACACACCTTACATCTTATCCTGATCATGTATATTTGAAAATAAACTACTTCTATAAGAAATGCTTTCTTATTTGAGATTTTACTGTTTAGAGAGAGAGAGAGAGAGAGAGAGAGAGAGAGAGTATTTGTGCTCTTACTAGGTAGCTGGGTGACAAAACAACTTAAAGAGTTGTCTTTTGGGCTGTAGTACTCATTTTGTAGTTTGGAGCAAAAAATCTTAACAGTACTCTGCAGCATTTGAAGCTGAGCTTGTTCGGCGACCTGCACTTCTTTTGCATATGACGCAATGGTTATTAGTTGTTTATGTATGCCATAGTGTCCAGTAATCTCTGGGCTAACTACTTGCTTTAGACAAAATGTTAGGACATCTGATGTTGCATGGCAATGCCAACGATGACACCTTTTAGTTTTCCTAACAAAACAAATAGTCTTACTGGCACGATTTCCCCTTTGCAGTCCTTCCGCCTTGCTTTTGCATTGGTTTTGGTTGCTGTTATGTTCATGATGATGTCACTAAGACAAGGTAAGATTTCTGACTGCTGAAATGGACATAGTTGAATGGTTTTAATTAACTTATGCTGAGTAGGGCGCTCCTAACATTTACTTTCATTGTGAAAAACAGTTGCGTTCACCATCCTTTTCTCTATCTACACATTACTGTGGACCTTAAATAAATATAATGCTGTTGACTTGATCTTTGTTTACACTAATCAAGAGAACTATGTAAAAAATTCATATGCAATGCAGTCACTGGGCCAAAATCCACTTATGGACAACTTATGCTTCAGTGATTTAATGGAAAAGTTGTGCTTTTGTAAATCAATTCTACAGGCTTTTGGAACCATATTCTTACATGAACTCATGGACCATATGTACAAACTAACTAGTTCAGTATCTTTGCAGCGCGGAATGATGTTCGCCATTCGGTGCTATCACTTCTGTGGGCTGGTCTATGCGTTGGCATCACACGATATGTCAAAACCAACGGCCGGAAGTTCACCAACCGACCTCGTTTTTACCAGTCGCGCCACTGATGGGAGCGAAGGGGCTATTTGCACAGTCGAGCGAGCCTGATAGCATATCGTCAACTTCGGGCAACACCTCCTTTTGCGAAGATTTATTCATACCACTTTTTGTAGGGCAGTTGCCCTCCCCAATTTTGTAATAAGCTTTATTTCCCCCACTTTGTTTCGCTTTTCCCACGGTGTTCTGTGCATCACGGTTTGTTCAATTTAATCTACCTGTAAAACATAATTGCTACAGGAGTATACGATAGCAGATTAGTGATGCACATTTACTCCCCTTTGCTACGTCTGGCTCAACCAGTAATGACTGTACTTACCATCTTTTTCTAGGGAAGGAATGGATCGTAATGTCATAAATTGGTTCTTTGTTTTCAATTTGCCACCGGACAGCTCTTGTTACAAATTACAATCATTCTCATTTTTGGGTATCCTGACTCGAACTGATTTTCACAGTCCTCTCTTTGTGCCAATCAGTCAGGCTCATTACCGAGTCCGTCTAGTTTGCGTTGCTGCAACGAACAAAGCGGGTGAAGGTGCATGCTGTTAGTAGGCTGAAACAAAGAAGAAAATTGGTGGGGAGCAGCATAGCAGGACACAGGACGTGAGGTATTCTAGGAGGCCGACCCTCTTCTCTCTCTTTCTCACAGGCCTTACCAAGGAGGTTTATGGTAGAAATGAGAGAAAATGGTGCCAACCGGCTAGGGCCAGCTACAATGGTAGTGGAGGGATTCCAATCCTCTTCCATTGCGTTACAGTGGCGTCGTGCCATTATCCATCTAAGACCATCGGATCAAACTGCACCATTTTAGCATCAGACAATACTACAGTGATACTTTAACCCGGTGGGTTTTGATGATGGATGGTTGGGATTCGTCTAATGGCAGAAAAATATAGCAGAGGATGGTGCGCTTCGTGTAGTGGAGTGGCTAAAGAGGACTATGGTGGTTGAACCTTTTCTTGAAATTCAGCTTTCCCCCTCATGGTACTCCCATCCTTCTTTTACCTAATAGCTTCAGGATTTCTAGAAAGATTTGTCGTGTGAGTTTGACCCACAACCTTGTCTCATTTAGATGGAGTTTTATGGATTGGCGCCCTACCTTCTCAGATATGTTGCCCTACTAGTGTTGAATCTACCTCTTTAACGCCAATATCAATAAGCAATTAATGGGGTACTTTTTGTGGAAAGTGTTGCCTAGAAAAATCAAGACAGCAACCCAATAAGTGTTTGCAAGCCAAATTTTACTAAATGTATACTCTGTTTTCGGTGCTGTAACTTGTGAAGTTGCAGCGAAGATGAGTACGATCGCTCACCTTGGTCCATAACAAGGGCATTCTAATTCAAAAGGGGCGCGCGGGGGGTTGGAGCAACATATAGTTAAGTACCATAGTACTTCCAACATAGCTCTTACTTCCATGATTTTAAGAAATTTGTACACAACAGGAAGATCATTCTTCATATCTCATGTTGTCCGCATTCATAGCTCAGTTTCACCAACAACCATGTTTTACTTCGAACTTTAATAGTTCTTTTATTGGGAAATTTTTTTGGTGGTGCACTTATTTCTGGCAGAAAATGTTAGGAGTTTTGCTCTGGTAGCATGCCAAGACCTTGTTGTGATCTCAGTAAGGAACTGTACATTTTGGCATGATATGTTCAATTTGAGCTTAATAAATAGGAGACCTAGATCAAGCATTTGGTTCAGGTTTGTCCTAGTAGACACTATCGGCATGGAAGTCATCAGGAATACTAGCGGTACATTAGCGCCCATTCTTCCAAGAATCATCCGTGAGGCCAATTCTCCAAAATCCCATTCTTCCAAGAACCACCCGTGAGTGCTGCCATTGTTTAGGAAGAAATAGGCCAATTCTCCACATTCCCATTCTTCCAAGAATCATCCGTGAGTGCCGCCATTGTTTAGAAAGAAATAGGCCAATTCTCCTAATTCTAGAGATCAATTGAAAGAGTGGTCCCATTCTTGTTATTCCATGAAAATATTATTTTTGTACATCCTTTGATGTGGATCCAACTAGCAAGCTAGCGGGATCATGTTATTTGGCCATAATCTTTCATAGTACACCTTGCTGGTAGCTTCCTCCTTGCTCTAGTTCTTGCGCACCACAAGAACAGCGCCTTCCCTGTGATTGAACCTTCTCCCATACACACCGTAGTACGTGAACAAAGTATAAGAGAACCGAAGTTCCAGCGAGCAAAACTCAATACCACAATTGGATTCAACACACCATGAGCAATTCCTGTATGGAATTCTCAAGAACACACACCAACAATGGCCACCAAAACAATAGTGATTTTATGGTATCTATTTCTCAACTCAAAAATAATATCAAAGATACCTCTGGGTTTTCCTAATGGTTCGGCCCCCTAGAGTTTATATACACCCTCATGCACGAACAAGATTGGGCTAATCCCAATGCAAACACGCACAAGCTATGGCTGAAGACCCCTACTTGAGTTCGGCCAAGAAACCGAACTGGACTCAATCCCTATTAGACCTATTTGTTTGGACTCATGATCATAACTGAAAGATATACAAACTGACAAAAGGAGTTGAGCCAACAATGAAAGGCATGTAAGCCTTGGATAAGGACTCGGACTCATCAACAAAGAAAATGACTCTGATTCTCCCAACAAAGAAACTAGTATCCAGCTCATCAAAGATAACTCGCATGACCTAACGAACTATAGGTGTTCCGCCCAACCACACGCTTGATGATAATCTCCTTCTTTTGTTGTGGCAGTGCCCAGGCCCGGCCCTGAGGGGGGGGGGGGCGAGCGGGGCGGCCGCACCAAGCCCCCAAAATTCAGGGGCCCCCAATCCCCCATATACATAGTATATATACTATGTATACTATCCGTCTATGAGTCTATCCGTCTTCCGAATTCCCGGCCGGGCCGACTTCTCGTCTTCGGTCTTCTTTCTGAAATCTGACTTTCCGACTTCTTAGTTTGTCCGTGATTCCGTCTAGCCGTCTAGGGCACGCCGCACGCCGCGCTGAGCCGCGGAGGGTGGCCGTCTCTCTCTCCGCCCGTCCGCCGCGCTAGTGCCGTCTCGACGGTGAACGGTCTCGTCTGCGAGGCGACACCGCGACAGGCGAGCCGAGCGGAGCGAGCGATCAGCCGCGGAATTCCCAAACCAGCAGGTCCACATCTACATCACTTTGTTATTGCTTTTAAGGTAATATCTATAAACTCTTTGATATGAATTTTTCTTTAATACATAACACATTTTAAGTGTTTGTTGGTAAAATTAGATACATATATATATATATGTGTGTATGTAGATTTATATTTAGATATTTATACTAGGCCCCCTATTTCTAGTTTCGCCTCAGACCCCTAAAATCCCAGGACCGGCCCTGGCAGTGCCGATTGACTAGGAAGTACAACTGCGTGGCCTGGATAATGATGAGAACCTCATCATGAGAGTAGCTAAAAGCTAAAACACAAACTTATATTTTAATTCATAATGTTGAGTATGCCTTACATGAATGTTTACACTGGCATATATAGCCCTTCTAAGACACCTAAAATAAAAAACAAAACTAACAAAAGGAAACATTGAAATTTCTACCGGTAGATTGTTTGGGATATTGCAAAGAAGTCATAAGGAATATGAATATGGGGCCTTATCCATAATGTGCTCCTCAGAATAAGCTTTCTAACCAGTCTAAGATCACCCCAATTGAACTCCATTTGTAAAAGATAGGGACTTTTAAAAACTGGGTCCAGCTAGCCCACACAACATGCCTTCCATGTGCCATATCTTTTTGTAGAAGACTTCAAATCATATGGGGTTTGATCCATTGGAAGGTAGACTGCAAAATCTTTCCAAATATCTATTTTTTCTCATTGGAATCCTTAGAATTAGTGCCGAAAACTTTATAAACTTTGTGGACAGAACAGCGAGAACCAAAACTTGATTGATATTGTCTACTCCTTTTAAGCCGAAATAGGTGTATATGCACTACATATCCTCATCGCCACATGATGATCCCAGTAAGCCAACTCCCTCCCCTTCTTTCTTGCTTTCCAAGTTAAACTCAAATTCTTTCCTGGTGTGGCCAAATTGGAGACCAATTCTCAGACTCCTTCACACTTATATCTCTTCCTTTCCAAAGCAACGGCCCAACAGCATCTGGATATCTTTCTTTCTTCCCAACATGGCCAGACTTTCCTTTTTCTTCTTGCCACGCACAACCCCTCTCTCTTTCCTTCCAAACCAACCAACCATTCCCCACATCGTTTCCTCCCAGATCACACGCTAGTTTCTTCACGCATCCATGCGCTGGTTCTTTCCATGTGGCTTGCCCCCTTATGCACTCTTGCTTCCACACAACTATCATCAGATCACGGGCCCAAGCACTACCAGACTACAGACCTTTAGTGAGGGTTTCGCATTTTTGTGACGGGCCCACAAGGAACCCACATAAAAATATATTTGAGTGTCGGGATCACTTAAACCTACAGAAAAATTCTAATTTTTGTGACGGTTTGAGGCAAACCTTCAGAAAAATGCGACTTACGGCGACGGTTTCAGGAAAACCTTCAAAAAATCAAAATTTAGTGACGGTTTGAGAAAAACCTACAGAAAAATTCTAATTATCGCGATGGTTTAAACAAAACTCATAGAAACAATAGTCACCCGCGCCTAACTTTTGGTCTCCCGCGGCAATTTCGAAGACGCGGGAATATTTTTTTGCCACGTGTGCCCGTTTATGTTGGAAAATATTGTAAAACCCTAAATTGTGCAGTCACACAGCCCACCCTCCCTGTCCGCTCTCCGCACTCCGCACCACAATCCCTAACCCTAAATCCTTCCCTGCTCGGCGCTCCCGCTTCCCCACCCCGCCTCGCCTCCGCCCCAGATCCGCGCTCGCGGCGACCCTCCTCGCCCCCGCGCCGCCGCCCGCCTCCTCTCCTCCCACCCGCCGGCCGCCTCGGCCTAGATCCGCCGCTCGAAGCCCCTCCTCGTCTCCCCCTCGACACCGGCATCCGCCCCTCCTCTCCTCCCACCCGCCGACCGCCTCCGCCCAGATCTGCCGCTCGTAGCCCCTCCTCGCCCCCCCGACGCCGGCCGCCTCCGCCCCTCCTCTCCTCCCACCCGTCGACCGCCTCTGCCCAGATCTGCTACCGTGTTCGTCCTCCGCAAGGCAAGCCGCCGTCGACGCTATGTTCGTCCTCCGCAAGTCAGGCCGCCGCTGACGCCGTGTTCGTCCTCCGCAAGTCAGGCCGCCGCCGCCGTGTTTGTCCTCCGCAAGTCAGGCCGCTGCCGACACCGTGTTCCTCCAGCGTCCCTCCCCTCTGGCCTCCCCTCCTGCCTCCCTCCCCTCTGGCTTTCCTCCCCTTGCCTCAGCATGTATTTTTTTATGTGGTTAGGTTCAATACAATTTCCTCAGTAGCTCTATGAGTTAACATTTTTATTTCTTTGTATGGTACTAATTGATTCATTGATGAAATAGTTGTGCTAAATTTCTCTAGTCTAAAATAGATTATGTTTCAGGTCTTTTATGCCCTCTATGTTTGAAGCTGCTGAAAAATGTTCTTGCAATGATAATGATGCTTATGTTAGGATCTGAAATAGTGTGTTCGTAAATCTTACTATGTTTTTTTTTGTGAGGCATGTATAGTTATGTAAGTCTTTTAAACCACCTTCCAAGCCATAGGGACTAATCATGTTTATTAAAAATAGACATCACACATATATAGTTTAGCTTCATTGACATGTCCTTTTTTCTACTGATCTTGGCAGCAGCTTCAAAGTTGTTAAATATCAATACAAAGTGCTGAAGTGACCGTGCAAGAATAATGATTCCTAGAGAAAGCTCGTGACTTGCTGGTTTACTAGCTTCAACAAGTTCTTGGTAAGTTCAAGCATCCCTCTACTATGTTGTTCTCTGCATAGATTCATAAAAATGTTAGTACAAGTATTTTACTCGCGTATTGAATATGATTCTGTGCTAAAAGTTAATCTTAACATGTTTTAAACACAGAAAAAAATTAATGGCAGACCGAGAGTGGATGTACAGTGGTTGGGGTCAAGCCTCTACACTCTCTAGTGATTGGATTGAACAAACCAATCGTTTTCTAGATCGTGCCTTCTCCATAAGCACTTTAGTTAAATCTGGTACTGTTAAATGTCCATGTGCTATGTGCCGCAACTATTTTGTTTCTTGTTGGGTTTTTAGGAATATAACTACGGTCCTGAGAAGGCTACCGGAGTTAACACATTTGCGGTCATGAAGTCAGGAGCTAAAAACATTGACAGTTCTGGAAGTAGTGGTCCAGTAAGCTGCCAAAAAGCACAAAAAATCATGGTATATTCTCATTTTGCATATTTGTATTGTGGTTTTTCCATTTATGTTGGCCTTGTAATTTAGCTGTAATTCATCTACATGGTCTTTTGTGTATAAACTTAAACCGTACTGTTTTATGATAGGATGATTACAATATAACAGTTAGCTCTGAAAATCAAGAAGATTTGGCTTACAATGAACTAGACGGGAAGGCACTATACACCATAGGTGGCGGCCTGCCACATGGTCGTGTTCCAATAGGTAATGGAGCAGTGAGGAAGGCTGATGTTATATCAGCTGCTAAAGCAACAAATATTAGGCCATCCAACACTCCGTCAGTCCGAAGTGTCCTACATGAAAATGCAATGCTTCGTCGTCAATTACATGTTCAATCAAGATAGATCAGGGTAACAAATCAAATTGCACATATGTTTTTGCTGATTATTTCACTGGTCCAGTAATTCCATTCTTTTCTTTCCAACTTCAGATGCTCTTTGAGAAGATAGGAGAAGAACCACCACCAGATGAAGATTTAATGTCACCTTTGCATGGCTAGGTCAGATCATTTATTGTCTATGGAAAAATATCATATCAACTATATTGATATCAATTTTCAATCTGTTGACTTTTCTATTACATAATATGAGATCTAATGACTTTTGGGTATGGCAGAATGCCAACAAATGCAGCAGTTCACAGGCTTCATGTTGATATTTGTAACATCTGGGCATAACCTCATTATTAGATCTAACTTGATGGTAAGGTAGTAAGGAATGCCACCTTGTTATAGATGACCCCTCATTGCTTAAACTAAAAATTTTAGGTATGTAGATTGTGGGCCTTGTTCTGTACTTAATGCCCCTCTTCCAATTTTGTCCCTATGTATACTATTTCCCACACAGTCCACCTGTTTTTGTTATTTAGATCAAATGTGGAGGTATGTTACAACAGTATGATATATGTTGTAAGCTTATTGCCATATTGACATATTCCATTTTTATATAATCTATTTCTCAGAATTTAATTGTTCAGTACCTTGTTGATGATAGACATTTTTGAAATTTTGTCACACCTGTAGTCATGAGTAATACAATCTGATCAGTTGTACAGAGTTACTTTGCATATAAGTTTAACATCTTCATTCTAGCATTAAATTGTGCACATCAGTAATATTTCTAGGAGTTAAGATAGGTACAGATCTTACAACATTCATGAAAAGGAAGATAATCATAGCTAACTGTGCTAAAAGCAATGATATTGGCCATTTTAGTAATCAATTAATAATCCTTGCCTTTGCTTACTTAATTCATATTCCTAAGTTGATTATTCCTCTTACTCGTTGTGCTATATGGTTTGTTGTAGCGAATTGGCTCTTCACATGCGGGCTCACAACTAGATCCGACAAGTTTCGGCAATGGGGATGGTGATGCGAACATCGGCTGCGAGGGAAACGAGGGGAACATCAGCTACGAGGGCAGGGAGGGAAACATCAGCTGCGAGGGTAGGGAGGGGAACATTAGCTGCGAGGACATGAGCAACAATGGGGCATCCTAGGATGTTGAACTTGCTCACCAAGATGACCTTAGTACTGATCAACTTAACTTTTGGTTGCAACAGCAGTTAGACTAACTTTTGGCTGATGCTACTTGCATATAGTAAGAAGTATGAACTTACCTTTTGGCTGATGGTAGATGCATGGCTGTGTTAATTTGTGAAATGTCTGAAATTGACTTGCTAAAACTGATGGTTGTGCTGCTGGTTGTGACAAGTAGACAATGGTTTAATGCCTTTATGATGTATGGCTGATTTCTGGAAGTTCTGTCCCTTTGTGGATGTGTCACAAGTATGATTCTGGATGTGCTGTCCATTTGTTGATATGGATTATTCTGGATGTGCTATAAACTGCAATGTATATGTATGGTTTTGTTCTGAATTCTGGATGTATAATTTGTGCCTGAAATTAGATTTTTTACTGCAGTTTTCCTATCGATTCACTGTGATTATTTTGTGACAGGCCAACTACAGAGAAAGGGGTTATAGGCATATTTAGAATGGCTGCATTTTTTCTGTCGGTCACCTACACTATTAATTTTCCTGATGGGGATTTGTGACGGTTCTAGTTACAGGAATATGAAGATTTGGGCCATGCACGATGCACTTTTTTCTGTCGGTGAACGTCGCGAATAAATTTTCTCACGGATTTTTCCTGACGGGGTAAACACGCGAAATAAGAACTAAAAACCTGATGTGCCCAAAATTTTCTGCATTGCAAATCGTCGATAGCCGATCACGAATATTTGTTCTGTCGGTTGACACCCAGGCAAATGCAATTTCCCCGTACGAATTATCCTGTGGGTTCATGCCTGACGGTTCACCGTCACAAAAAATATTCCTGTGGGTTTCCCCCCTTTCCTGTGGGGTTTTCCCCCTCGCGAAAGGTGCCATTCCTGGTAGTGAAGTGTCTTCACGCACCCTAGACTCCGTGCGGTTCATATACATCATGTCTCCATGCGCTAGGGTTCCAGCCCCTTCTCGGCTATCATCTTTCTTCTCTCTCTCGTCCAAGTTGGATGCCTTCTTCTCTTTACATAGAACAGTAACAATGTGAGCTTTAACTTTAGATTGTGCGTTGGGAACACAAACCAAAGTTGAGGTAACAATTTGAACCTATCATCCCCTCCCCTTCAAACGAAACTATCATCGGTTTCTAGGTAATCTTCAAGGTTTTATTCTCCTCTATAGTGAGCTTGATTTTGGACTTGATTGTATTGTCTGCTATTGGTTTTAGCACATGTCATTTCCCTCCATGCTTGAAAGTGTACATGTTGATCCTTCCAGCATGTGTAACATCGCGATCATACTGCCACAGCCTTCCCAATAGCAAGCCGCACACCTGCAATGGCAAAACCTTGTACTCCACTTGATCAACATAGTCACCAACTGAAAATAGTATATGCACCTTATGTGTTATTTTCAGCTTCCCGGCCTTGTTCAACCACTCCACATAATGAGGTTTAGAATGCTTCCATGTGGACAACCCTAGCGTGTACACCAAATCTTTGCAAATTGTATTGGTGAAATTCCCACTGTTGATGATCAGTATGCATGCCTTGCCTTTGACTTCTCATTGGGTTTTAAAAAGACTCCAACGCTGCCCCTTTGCCACCTTGTAGAGGTTGTCACCTTGCACCTTCTTGGCTTGGATGTTTAGCCCACTAGACCGTGCATCATCTTCCTTCTTTGGGTCGGGGCTAGAAAAATTTTCAGCACCCTCGCCTGGTAGCTTCACCTTCTTGTGGTGTACCTGAATTTCCTTGAGCAGCAGCATCATTTTTTTCTTCTTAATGGTAGCTTGTGCACTATCTCTCCATTGATGATCATTCAAGTATTGCTTAGAAGTGTATGACTCAACGTAATGACGTCGTCCTCACTGAACAAAGGTAAGCATCCTTCTTGAAGAAATAGAGTAAGGATAAGAATAATCCTTTTGCCACTTCCTTCGGTCGGTCCATGGCTTCCCAAGTAGAAAACAACACACATACATACGTGTAGGGAGCACATCACACACCACCAAATCAGCAAGTCCACACAACATGAACCATACCTCTATGCAATGCTTGATCACAATGTATTGATCTTGCCATCAAATCTTGTAGAGTTCTAGATGTGCCATCAATTGGAGCTTCAAGTTGTCGATGAGTATTTGACTTACCAAGGTCATGGCAGCAAACTTATCCACCATCACGGCACTTGTACTAACTCCCACTTGACATCGTGCGTAGAACTAATATGGCTGAAGTTCTCGCAATGGATCCCTCTCACATGTCTTCAGATCGAACCCTAGAGAGTAATATGTCCTCATGTACTCCATCCCTGCCAATAGCAAGCAAATTGCAGCACGTATCATGATCAACGGGTGCACTGATACCAACTGATGTGGATCCAACTAAGAAGCTAGCAGGATCATGTTGTTTGGCCTTGGTCTTTCATGGTACACCTTGCTAGTAGCTTCCTCCTTGCCCTAGTTCTTGTGCACGACAACAATGCCTTCCCTGTGATTGAACCTTCTCCTACGTATACCACAGCATGCGAACAAAGGATAGGAGAACCGAAGTTCCAGTGAGCAAAACCAATCACCACAATTGGATTCAACACACTATGAGCAATTCCTAGATGAAAATCTCAAGAACACACGCCAACAATGGCCACCAAAACCATGCTGATTTTCTGGTATGTATTTCTCAACTCAAAACTAATGTCATAGATACCTCTAGGCTCTCCTAATGGTTCAGCCCCTTGGGTTTACATACCCTTAGGCACGCACAAGACTTGGGCAAATCCTGACTCAAACACATGCACAAGCTATGGCTGAAGGCCCCTACTTGAGTAAGGCTAGGAAACCAAACTGGACTCACTACTACAGAAAGCCTAATACTAGACGCCAAATCACAAATGGTTTGACAAAATCGTTTGTGACCGACACAAACATAGACGGTTTTAATTTGGACACCGTCTGTGTTGATGGCGTCGGAGGAATCGAGTATCACAGACGGTTCTTACCGATGAACCGTCTGTGATATTCCAGTATCACAGATGGTTTTTATTAAAAACTGTCTGTGATAATCTGGAATTATCACAGATGATTTTTTTTTATTAAAAACCGTCTGTGATAATCCTGCTGCATATTTATTGCGCCGCTCAGAACCGCATCTATCTTTATTTTGATCCAGATCTAGCCGGTGCTGCAATCTTTCGCTCAGGAGGCAAGCTAGGCGATTTCAGGCCAACTAATTTGGTGGGAGGAGGCAGAGATTGAGCTTTGAAGATTCATACCTTCCTGGTTGCTCTAGATATGGTTAGTAATGAAATTTATTTTTCTTTACATTACAATTTAGATCTAAGTTTTGGTGAGTGTTATTGAAGATGGTTTGCATCTACTTGACCATACATGATCATTTCTCGTCATGTGGGAGGCCAAATTTGTCAAAATTGTTGGTTATATACCTTCAGCGATCGCTGGAAAAATAGTTGTTGTGTTTATAATATGAATTAAGCTAGCAAAGCCTCAATGCATGTGGTATATATGTAGTAATAATTAATTAATTTAATTTTTAATACTAAGTTGTTATATATATACATAACGTAGGACCGAAACTGGATGTATGCCGCGAACCGTGTGGGTGAAGAGTACATTAATGGCATGTCTACTTTTACAAGAGCTGCCGAGGAGGATATGTTGAATAAGGGGGTGGAATATATGTACTGTCCATGCTCTGACTACGAGAATTTAAAGATATTTAAGAACCGAGAGCAAATTGAAGCGCACTTGATTCGGAGGGGTTTCAAAAAGGGTTATACGTGTTGGACCAGTCATGGCAAAGTCAATGATATGCCGCCGGATGACATCACCGGTGAAGTGAATGATATGCCACCGGATGATGTCAATTGTTGTTCGGATTCGGATAGGTTGCACGATGACAATCTGAATCAGATGCTTCACGATGTAGAAGAGAACTATGATGAGAGAGAATATGTTAAATTTCGGGGCTTGATGGAGGACTCGGAGAGACCTTTGTTCACGTGCTGCAGATCAAAGTACACGAGGTTCTCGGCCGTGCTTGAACTGTTGAAATTGAAGGCAAGCAACGGTTGGTCTGACAAGAGTTTCACGGCGCTGCTAGGTCTTTTAGCGGACATGCTTCCGGAGAGAAATGAGTTGCCTAAAACCATGTATAAAGCCAAGAAGGTTATTTGTCCATTGAGAATGGAAGTAGAAAGAATACATGCATGTCCGAACGACTGTATCCTCTACCGTAAAGAGTATGCAAACATGCATGTATATCTGGTGTGCAATGCATCCCGATACAAACGTAACAATCAATCAGATGACGGCAAGGGAACAGAGGTAAAGAAAGGACCTCCTACTAAGGTGGCATGGTATTTTCCTATAATTTCCCGTTTGAAAAGGTTTTTTTTGCAAATCCTAAGGAGGCAAAACTGCTGCGTTGGCACTCTGAGGAGCGCAAGAAGGATGGAATGCTAAGACACCTTGCTGATTCCACCCAGTGGAGAAACATTGATAGGAGTTTAGCAGACTTTGGTGCAGAACCAAGGAATATAAGGTTTGGACTAAGTACAGATGGAATGAATCCTTGCAGTAGCATGAGCAGCCGACATAGCACTTGGCCTATGACTCTCTGCATTTATAACCTTCCTCCTTGGTTGTGTATGAAGCAAAAGTATATTTTGCTGTCGATCCTTATCCAAGGGCCAAAGCAATCTGGGAATGATATTGATGTGTACCTAGCATCGTTGGTGGAAGATCTACAAGTACTGTGGAACGAATGGGTACAGGTATGGGATGCATACAAACGAGAGAACTTCACTTTGCGCCCCTTATTGTTCTGCACCATAAATAATTATCCTGCCCATGGAAACCTGTCGGGCCAGAGTACAAAAGGTGCCAAGCTTGTACTCACTGTTTAGATGGTACCGAGAGTATATGGCTGAAACACTCACGCAAAACCGTGTACATGCATCACTGCTGGTTCCTTCGAAGGGCTCACCCATACCACAAGATGAAGAAACAATTTGATGGAGAGAAGGAGGATGGTTCAGCTCCAAGGCATTTAAGCGGAAAAGTGGTTTATAATATGGTTAAGGATTTAGATGTTGTCCTCAGAAAGAGATGTAAATTGAGGGCTCATGAGAAGAAATCTGGAAGAAGAGATCAATATTTTGGGACTTATCTTATTGGGAGCACCTAGATGTTCGACACTGCATCGACGTCATGCACGTAGGAAAGAATATATGTTACAACTTGATTGGTCTCTTACTGAACATTCGTGATAAAACAAAGGACAGCGTCAATGCATGGCTTGACTTGGCTGATATGGACATCAGGTCTGAGTTAGCACAAAAACAGATAATGGAAGAAAGTACCTTCCCCCTGCGTGTTACACTTTGTCCAAGGCCGAGAAAACAGAACTATGCCAGTGCTTGCATGGTGTCAAAGTTCCGTTTGGTTACTCCAGCAACATGAAGAAAATTGTTTTGATGCAAGATTTGAAGTTAAATGGCATGAAGTCTCATGATTGTCATGTGCTGATGACACAAATGCTTCCTTTTGCAATTAGAAATATTTTGCCGATCAAAGTCCGAGAGACAATCATGAGGCTATGTTATTTCTTTAACACAATTGCTCAGAAGGTCATCGATCCCGCAGGACTAGATGCTCTACAGGACGAGGTGGTGATGACTCTATGTCATCTTGAGATGTATTTACCTCCTTCATTTTTCGATATCATGGTCCATCTCATTGTTCACATTGTGTGGGAGATAAAAATGTGCGGGCCCGTATTCCTACGTAGCATGTACCCATTTGAGAGGTTCATGGGAATTCTCAAGTCCTACGTATGGAATCGATCTCAACCGGAGGGCAGCATTGTCGAAGGTTATGCAAGCGAAGAGGTCATTGTGTTTTGTGTCAATTATATGGATCAGATTCAACCGATAGGTGTGCCTCAGTCTCGTCATGAGGGGAGGCTCAAAGGTATTCGAACTATTGGAAGGAAAGCAATCACTCCAGATATGGCCGTGTATGCTCAAGCCCATTTCACGGTCTTACAACACATGATTGATGTGGTGCTTTATGTCGACCAGCACAAGGATGTGCTTCGGTAACAAAATCCAGAGCGACCGGATATTTAGATCTTGAGGCAACAGCGACCGGATATTTGGATCTTGAGGCAACACAACAGTCAGTTCAACCAATGGTTAAAGGAGAAAATTGGTAGGAGCTCTCCAAGTGAGATGCTGACATGGTTGGCAAAAGGGCCAACATTTACAGTTGTGACATGGCAAGGATACGACATAAATGGGTATACATTCTATACACAGGCTGTAACAGACCAGGTTTTTATAAAAATTAAAATAAATAAATAATAAAAATTGGTTAAAATAAAATTTAAATTAAAATAAGTATTTTTGTGCCTAAGTTTTAATTTTGGATTTGCCCTGGATTTCTGTCTTTGAAAAAGCCTGATTTGAAAACTATTTTAAGTGAAAACCTAAAAATTATTAAATAAAAAGATATTTTGATTTTTCTATAAAAATATTATTTCAAATTAATGATTTGGATTTTATTTGGATTTTCTGAATTTTCTGGAGTTTAAAATGTATTTTTGAAATTAAAATGTATTTTAAGTATGGAAATTAAATACCAACATTAGTTGGAAATAACTTTATTAAGTCCAAAAAGTGTCCAGGAGATTCTATGAATTTTTCAGGAATTTTTGGAGTTAATTTGGTATTTTTATGAGGCTTAACAAAATTCCTAGCCTTTTCTGGAAATCCAAAAATCAGGAAAATAAAATTAAATCCCCTCCTCCCTCCTCCGGCCGCCACGTGGACGGCCGGATCCCCGCAACGCCACCCGCCCGGATCCCGCCTTCCCTCCTCCTTTGCCCGCCGTGTGTGTAGCCCCGATGCCCGCCACGTTGCCCCTCGGCCCATCTGGCCCATCCACCCCCGCCTTACTCCCGTGGCCGCCCGATCGCCATCCAACCGCCCCCGCCTCCCTTTCTCTCTCTCCGCGCCCGGCCCCACCTGTCCGCGCACCCCCCTCTCCCTCCGTCTCTCTGCCCCATGGGTCCCGCCCGTCAGGCGCCCCCTTCCCCCTCTCGCTGCGCCGCAGGCCCGGCTTGTCAGGCCCGTCTCCCTCCCCGCCCATCTTCCTCCCCGCGCCGCTGGCCGTTGTGCCCGCCGCTCACTTCTCCCGCCCACCTCCCCTCTTCCTCGGCCACGCCCCCACTCCCGCTCGTGCACCGCCCCCTTCCGCAAGCCGCGCTCACCTCCCTCCCCACAACCCGCGCCCGCTCGGCCTCACCCGTCCACAACGGCCGCCGCCCACCACCCACCTCTGGCGACAAATCCGCGCCGCCCTCGTCGCCCTCCGCCCCTATAAAAGCCACCCCGAGTGCCGCCCCAACTCGCTCCACCTCGCTTCGCCTCTCCTCCCCCTCCCCGAGCTCTCCTTCGCCCCCGTGCCGTGCACATTCGCCCCCGCCGCTGTCGCCAACTTCGGCGAGAAATCGCCGCTGCGCCGCCGCGCCGCTGCTCCCCAAGCCCCGTTGACGCCGCCATCGCCTTCCTCACCTCACCGCGAAGCCCCTCCGCCGCTCCGCCGTGCTCCCCGGTCACCGGAGCGCTAGCCCCGCCGTCGCCCGAGCGGCTCCGCTGCCTCTTCCTTGCCGCCGGTCGTCTCCGTCTGCCCCCGGTAAAGCCGCCCCCACCACCGCACTCCCCGTCCTCGCCTCTCTCTCGTCCGCCACTCGCCGACCGCCGCCGCACCGCCGCTCGCCGGTGAGCCCCCTTCCCGACCACGTCAGCAGCCGGCTGTCGGGACCCCGGATTCTCAAACCCGATCCCTCTGTGTATTACCGCACTAGTCCCAGATCAAAGCTAGTGCACACAGTTAACCAGAAATGAATACATCACCATTCACGATTTATTACAATAATAGAAGTCTCGACGAAAGGTCTCATTATTACAATTGAGGTTTCAAGACCTCGCACACATAAAATAAAGCGGAAGCAACAGATAAACTCGATGAAGACCCATCAATAAGCCACAGGCAATTGACTGGGGAAGCGCGACCTAGTTCTCCGGGAAGAATCCATCATAGCCGCAGGCGAAGCAGTAGTCGTAGTCACCTTCTTGAGCTTCGCAATCTTCTGAGATTTATTTTTAAGTGTAGCATGTGAGTACATAAAGTACTCCGCAAGCCTTGGGAAAGATGCAATAGATGCAAGGCTTAACAAAGGAAGGCTATATGGTTCTTTTGCATAAAGCAGTGTTTTAATTTTAAATACTACTAGTCATTTCTGAAGGCATCAAGTTAACAAATAAATGTTTTAACAGAACTAACATTAACTTGCTAGTGAAGGTTCCATCTACCAACACTAGAGTAAGACGATCAATTTAAAGCTGCGGGTTCCATTCACCCTCTCTGGCTCCAACTGCCAGGATACCCTTCCGAGAGTTCCCTCTACTCTCGGAATACAAAATTGTGATTTTAAAACCAAAACCAGAAATCTACCATGTGCATGCATTCCTTGCCTGCCCTTGACCGTGGGCACGGCTATTCAAATAGTTTTACACTCTGCAGAGGTTGTACAACTTTACCCACAAGAGATATATTATCCTAAAAGTCAACACGCTTCCTTTGGCATGAGACCCAGATAAAATATCACAAAGCCTTTACCTTACTCTAATCTAGCTAGATACCACCCGCTGAGGTTTCACCGCAGGTAGGCTAACTGCCCGAACCGAAGCCCCCTCTTGCGCCATATGAGTACAGTAAATCCCTGTCCCTCACTGTGAATAACCGGTCCATCCCTGGCACCCACTTTCCACTGGTGGCATCTAAACTAGACTATCATAAGTTAGTCAGCTAGGTCGTACCCATATAGACTTGTGGTTGTACGGTTAATGCTCAGTTTGGACAAACACAAGCGTTGGTCCTTACTTGACTAGGGTGGAACATACACTTAACAAGTTCTCGTGCTTGCTGCACCAATCCAAACCAACCATCCACCCTAATCTAAACCAATTTCCACATTTCATTTTATTTTAAAAGAACAGTGGCAACTCCAATTACCACTAATTTTATAAAAACAAGGGTGTTTCAATAATTCATAATTTCCCATTTGCAAGGTTTATGAGGTATTCAATAGCATGGCTAAGCATTGCACTACCATTCTAATACCAACAATTAAATATATTACTCTCATTAATGAGCCAAAGGAATTTCTAGGGTTTCAAAGGTACATGACAATCAATTTTCAAGTGAGGGCACAACAAGGTGGATATAACTAATGCCTTAAGATTTGAATTATCATTTTATGTAAATAGCAATGCACATAATTTAAAATAATTAAAACATTTCAAAATCGTGGGTTCAAGATGATCAAAGGAGACTTGCCTTCTTGCAGGGTCTCTGGGTCTTCCTGTTGAGGAGTGGAGAGGTCTTCGCCAACGTTGGATTCTACGCACGTAAAGACAGAGCAACAAAGCAAATAAGTACAAATAAAAATTCAAATAAACTCAAAAATTCAAATAGAGGCCATAGTTGGATAGATCATGATTTTAGATGAATTTAGAAATTTGAATGGCTGAATTGGAGTTAAAATGAGAAAGTTATGCTTGTTTGAAGTTTTCAGTTTGAATAAATCCAGAAACTAAGAAATTTCTGACAGGTGGGGCCCACTGGAATATTTAAATTTTAATCTTTTGTTTTAATTCGAGAGCTCGACGGTGGGACCCATCGAGCAGAGACCCTCGGCGGTCGCCGACATGTGGGACCCTCTGCCGAGGTCGACGAGCGAGTGGGACCCAGCGCGATGGCCCATGCGACGGGTGCGCGGCGTGTGGGGCCCACTTGTCAGTGCGATTAAATAAGAGAAAACTCAACATTAGCGTGCGGAGCCGAGGGCTCGAACGCGCGCCGAGGGAGTCAAGGGGGAGAAGAGAGAGCGCTGGTAACCAGTCGGGCGGGGAGGCGTTGCCTACCCAATAAGGGTAGGTAACCCTCTTGAGGTACCTGCTAGAGAGGGAGCCGGGCAGCAGCGACGGAGGCGACGGTGCTGGCGGCGAGAGGTGGCTGGGGAGGTCCGGTGGAGTGCCAAAATGCGGTCCTTGAGCGCAGGCGAGTCCAACGGAGGGGTCGGCGAGGCTCGGGGACGAGCGGAGGTGGCCGGCGGCGAGGGAGTGGCGGAGTGGGCTCTGGTCCTCCGGTGCGACGGCGCTCCGGCGGCGGGGAGGGGTGGCCGAGGGGTCGGGGAGGATCACGCGGATGCGAGGAGGCTCGGGGTGGCGTCAACGGGCTCTGGGGTGACCGAAGCGGCGGCGATTGCTCGCCGGAGGTCTTACCGTGCGCACGGGGAGCTCGGGGTGCGGTGGCGCTCGGGGCTCAGGGCGAGGAGCGGAGAGTGCTGGGAGGTGGTGCGGGAGGAGGCGGAGGCCAAGGAGCTATTTATAGAGCTCGGGGAAGGACGAGGCGGCGGGGATTTCTTGCTGATGTCGACGGCCGGCGATCCGTTTAAATTGGGGATAAGCCGACGGAGGCGACGCGGAGTCCGGATTTGCAGGGGATAAGGAGCTTATCCCCCTAGGAATTCAAATCCCCGCTCGAATCGGAGAAGGAGATAGAGTTCGGTCGGTCGGTCGCGGATTCTTCGGGAGGAGAGAGAGCGCGTCCGCACGAGACGAAGGTCCCGACAGCGGCCCGGCGGCAGCGGAGAGGAGGAGGCGCTAACGGGCGGGACCCGCGGGCAGAGAGACAGAGGCGGAGGGGAGGTGCCGACAGGTGGGCTGGGGTGAGGAGAGAGAGGAGCGGTGCTTGGGTGGCTCTGATGTGGCCGCGTGGCCGAGAGGCAGATCAGGTGGCGTAGTGAGAAGCACGGGCGGACGGGGCGGATGGGAGCGAGGGGGCGACGTGGCCGCATCGGGCTCGACCACGTCGCAGCCGAAGAGGGGAGAGAGGCGGGATGGAGTGGGTGGCGGTGATGGGCCGGAGAGAAGGGACGTGGGCGGCATCTGGCCGTCCACGTGGTGGTCAGAGGGATGGAATTGATTTTTTTTAATTTTTAGAATTTGATTTTTAATTTTCAGAAAAGCTAGAAAATTATTTAGGCCTAAGAAAAATATGAAAATACCTCCAAAAATTCCAGAAAAATTCACAAAAGCTTCTGGACATATTTTGGACTAAACAAAATTATTTCCAACTACTGTTGGTATTTTATTTTCATACTTTTTATTACCTTTTAAATTTTAAAAATAGGTTTTAAACTCCAGAAAATTCAGAAAAGCCATATACTTTCCAAACACTTTAAAATAATTAATTTGAATTTAAATTTTTCCAAAAAGCAAATTTTGGGATGTGACACCGGCCGACGTGGCAGGTGAGGTGGCTGCCACCCAGCGCCACGCGGGCACCCGGTCAGCGCCACCTCGGCTCCCCTTTGCCACGCAAGCGCCACACCCCCACCCCACCACTTCAGCCTCCCCATGAGCCCATGGATCCGGTCCATAGACCCTGGGCCCACCTGTCAGCCTTTGCCCGGAGGTGCTAATGTCATGCTGACGCAGTAAATTGATTTTCCAGCTGAAAAACAATTCGGCTGAAAAACAAATTCCCTGCTGACGCAATAATTCAGATTTTCCTTTAGGAAAATAATTCCAAAAATCCTGATTTTTCATTTTCTCTCTTTTCAAACTTCCCGGAGCCCGTTCTCCTTCGTCCTAACTCCGATTTAGCCCATTCAAATATCTAAATTCATCAAAAATTCCCCTCTATCCATTTCTGGCCTCAATTCAAATGCTTAAAGTCAATTTGAATTTAATTTGAATTTATTTGAATTTGGTGGGTTATTTTCACGTGTAGACTTCGACGATTTGGGAGAATATTTCGACGAAGATTCAAACCAAATTCAAGGGCAAGGCAAGTCACACTCCTTGATCATGTTGATCCTAGTTTTCAAAATAAAACTATGTTATTTTAAATTATATTGCATGCATATTTTTATTCAATGTATTTCAATTCAGTTTTAAATTTAGTTATTGCCTACTTGTTAATTCCTCCCTTGAATTTGAATTCCTCAATACCTTGTCACCCTAGAATCAAACTCTAGTTAATACATTAGTGATGGCTAGAGAAATTTTGAATCAAATTCTTAGCCCTGCTTAGTCATATTATTTGTTTTGGGATATTTCTCACATAAAATGATGAACCTTTCACATAAAATGATATGCTTTTGATATGTACTCTTGACTTTGCTGAGTCAAGGAGGTTATGAAATATTTTTAAAAAAAAATATAAAACCGGTTTAGACTTAGGCAATTGGTTAGAGTGGTGGGTGCAGGCATGATCTGTTGGTTGGAGGCGCAGTGGTTGATTGTCGTGCAAGGGGGTATGTGGTTGGGCTGAGTCGATTAAGGACCGTGCAGTGAGCTCTTGTTGCAAAGCCCTAATCGTACTACCACATGGTGGTATGGGACAGCCACAGGTGAATAATTTGTCAAGTCCCAACTTTGAGTCAAGTCGTAGGTTGAAAGTGAGCGTGGTTGGTGCCATGTGAAGTCTCACTTGGGCGGCGTGGTTAAGCCATGAGAAGTCTCGTCTAGGCTCAAGAGGGGTCCCGTCCGTGGATTCCTTACTGGGGTGAAACCTTAGAGTTGGCTTGGCCAGGTTGAAGGCTTTGCATTGTAAAGGCCTTGTCACAACTCCCCACCGCACACCTAAGGAAGTGTGTAATCTAGTGGTACAACAGGATGATCGTGTCTTGTGGGCAAAGCTGTACAACCTATGAAGAGTGTATAATCTATCCTGGATAGCCGTGCCCACGGTCATGGGCATGCTGAGTAAAAGTTTTTCATGGATTAGACTTTATTTTTCAAAAACGTTTTCGAAAACCTTGTGGATAGATGGAATCCACGAGAGATGAAAACCTTGCGGATGGATGGAATCCGTGAGAGATTGAAATCTGGTGGATGGATGGAATTCATACGTGAGCTTTTGGAAAAGATGGTCCGGGTGGGATGCCCGTGGTTAGGTTGGTGTATGGTCGGAGCCTGCACTGACAGTAATATTTTTTAATACAAGTACTATATTAAATTCAGCAATTTCAATCTATTTACTGTATTTCATTAAATGCTGTTTTATGCAAACTAACCCTATAAGCCTTCCATTGAAGCCTTTATCATTATGTTGCATTCTCCGTGTGATTTGCGGAGTACAAGTTTGTACTCACCTTGCACCCTCCCTACACAGAGGAAGATGTTGTCGACTACGGTGAAGATCAGGACGAGTATGCCGCATCTTACTGTCGTTTGCCTGTGGGCAGGCTTGGGCTTCGCTATTTATCAGTTTACTTCCGCGGTTATTTCTTTATTTATCTTTGCCAATGGGCGTTGATGTAAGACTTGGCCATAAGGTCGTACTCTTTTATTTAATATAAGAAGTCATTTGTGCTTGGTATTTATCTTTGTTGTACTGTGTGCACTAGCTGATCCTGGACTAGTGCGTTTTACACAGAGGATCCAGGAGTCGTTACTCCGGTTTCCGACACAGGCTCAGGATGTAAAGAGCACTAACCAGAACAGCGGTGTCCGCATAGATGCGCTCAATACCGATGGGTTGAGAAACTCGTACTATGGGTTCATAGAAGAGATTTGGGAGCTCGACTACATGGTTTTCAAGATCCCCTTATTTCGGTGCCGTTGGGTGCATCTCCCACACGTGAAGGTTGACAAGTATGGTGTCACTACCGTGGACCTCCAACGTGTTGAATACAAAAATGAACTATTCGTACTCGCTAACCAAGTTGTTCAAGTTTTCTATGTAACCGATCCGGCAAATAAGAAGCGCCATGTAGTTCTTCATGGAAAAAGGAGAATTGTCGGAGTAGAGAATGTAGTGGACGAGGACGAATACAATCAATTTGACGAGTTGCCTCCTTTTGGAAATGGCATAAGGGTTGACGATGACCAACGTGACAAAACTAGTTACATATGCATTGATCATCATGAAGGTCTAATTTTTAAAGGAAATAAGCAAGTGGAATGAGAATGTGCGATATATATATGTGGTCATTTGTATTTATTTATATAACAATGCATGTGTGTGTGATGTATTTGTGAATTTGCATTTATGTATATAACAATGCATGTGTGTGATGTAATTGTGAATTTGCATTCATGTATATAACAATGCATGCGTCTGATGTATTTGTGAATTTGCATTTATGTATATGTGAAAATGTGTGATATATACTCTGTGAGGTCTTATTACAGTGCCTGCAGCTGGTTGGTGTATAGAGTTATTTTGCTGGCCCCTGCTGATTGGTGTAGGTGATAAAGGGCTTATCACAGATGATCTGAAATGGAACCATCTGTGATATCGTTATCACAGACGGTTCTAAACTAGAACCGTCTGCGATAATATTATATCACAGACGGTTCTAAACTAGAACCGTCTATAATAAGCCTTCTTATATATACCTCAGGCTAGGGTTTTGCGCTTGCACTACACACATAGCGCGTACACTGCCGTCGCCGCTCCCGATCGAGCCTGTCACCACCTCCTCCTCGGATCTCCCCAGTCCACGCCGTCGCCACCGCCTCCTTGGATCTCCCCACTCCATGCCGTCGCCGCCCTCTCCTCGGATATCCCTAGTCCACACCGTCACCGCCGCCTCCTCGGATCTCCCTAGTCCACGCCGTCGCCGCCGCCTCCTCGGACCCGAGCCGTGGTGACCGGTGAGCACTCCCTCCTCCCTTTTCTCCTCTCCTCCTCAGATGCCCGTCCACGCCGCCGTCACCGCCTCCTCGGATGACATTAACGCCGCTGAACCCTAAAGTATGTTTGCCTTGTTTGTACGGATATGTATGAAATGATGTAATTTAGAAGGGCACATATTGTTCTTTTATTACAGGTTGCTTAGTGTCATTTTCAAGCTATTCTCTTTAATCATGTCCACAGTCGTATGATGTAAGCATAATCTAATATATGTTAGAGAATGCCACCCTTATATATTTGTGTGGTCCAATATGACATAAAAAAGTTTAATCAATTACAAAGGAAAGCAAATTGTGACTGTGTATTAAAAATAACTCCGAAGAAGGAAAGCCAAAATGGTCCATGTACTGCACTACTAAAGTTTTGATCTCTTGCGTTGTGTTTTACTTGAATCATATAGCCCATGCTATACACTAGATGCTGTGGCCTTATGGAATCAGACACTAATAATATGAATTAAAACCTGACATGCTCTCGTTGTGGGTCATGAACTCCACAAATAATAATATGAACAATTAAAATTTGTAGTTATCCCGAACACTTTAAACTTCCTTGCTTTGCTCTCTAGTGGCAAATTTCTCACTTTTACATGTTTATATGCAATTTAGGTCATTTATATACTGTTTGAAATGTGCTTTAATATTGCTTAATTGTACTGGCTGATTATTGTGAAAAGAGATGCTTGTGGGAGCTGTCATATACTCTATGAAGTAACTAATCTTGTACTGAGATTGAATCACAAATCTTGAGCTCTAGATTCGTAGTCCTTTCGGTTTTACTAGAGTAGTTAGAATTCTATGCAGTCTGTGATCACCTGTTTAGTAGATTAGTAGTCCTTTCGATTTTGCTAGATTAGTAGTTCATGTTATAGATTCAAGGTTTGGAGCTACGAATTCACATTTCTTAGAGCTCAAGGTTTGTTTCACATTTGACAGATTCAATCAATGAAGATTATAAGACCGTAGTAGTGGGACGGCCAAGATTAAAATCTTAGAGCTACCAATTCACATTTCTTAGAGCTCAAGGTTTGATTAAAATCTTGTGTAACCCTACATCTGAGAGCAACTAAAACCACTATAACATGCTGATTTTAGTCTTTTATGTCTGGCTACTTTTGATGGCAACATGTTACTTCAATGATCTATGTCTCAAATCTGAATATATGCTGGTTTTAGGCTATTGCATGATGTGTTGTTTAGATGGCTTAATATTTCCACCTGTTTATATCTTGAAGAAGTCATCTTTATATCCAACATGTCATCCGCGCATTCTTCAACATCATCGCCAGATGCGTCCGCTCCAAAATCAAAACGCCAAGGAAGAGGGCTATCGAAAAAGCCTGAGGGCCGATTTACCATCACAGACGTCGATGGATCTGGGACCCCTCTCCTTCCTCGTCGAGCAGCATGTGCATTTCAAAGAATGATCAGAATAGTTGCACAAGAACGGATTGAGATCACATTCGATTCGTGGAAGAGCGTGATGGGACTCAGAAACGTGAGTTGCTGACAAAATTTTTTGCATCGTTCGAGATCCCAGAAGAACACCAAGACATCGTGCAACAACATGCCTTGCTAGCGGTGTGCAAAGCATGGAAGAACTTCAAGAGCATGCTTGTCAAGAACTATGTGGAGAAGGATGAAACACCTTTTCATAAATACCCATTCCTGGAACCACAATGGGAAGAGTTCAAGGCGATGAAGACGATCGAAGATTTTAAAGTGCAAGTGCAGCGCACAAGGCCCTCCAGGCAAAAAACACACACCTCCACAGACTTGGCACAGCTGGGTATGTGGGTAAAATCCCGCAATGCAGGAGGGAGGATGAACAGGCAATCCTGCAGGACACTGCCCCGCCATTTCCCAATATCCCGGATGACCGCGCTAGAAATTGGATTAGAGCAAGGTCATCTACCACGACATCGGGGGATGTCTCCTTCCAAAACCCTGCAGACCAGGAAGTGTCATAACGCCTGGTAAGATATCGATCAAACTACGTAGCTTGTAATTACTCCACAACTTCGTAGGAAGTGAAATGACATGTCATGCTCTTGCTGGAAGCGCTGAGTGTTGATCTTCCCAGGGATCATTCCAGGGAAGAAGGGAGAAAGATATACTCTCCGCGGCCCTGGAAACAAGGAGCACCCGGGTCGTACGAGAGGCCTCGGGCTTTATGTTCCTTGGAAACATGGTTTACAAGATGACTCCGAATTGTATCGGAGTAGGAAGAGAACCAAAGCCGAGCGTGAGGCACGGCTACGAGAGGAGATCAAGGCATCTCTTAGAGAGGAGCTGGCTGATTATGTTAGAGATGAGATGCGAAGATTTACAGAAAATCAGCAGGCCGCTGCCGTCGCTCCTGTGCTAGCTAGCCCGCCCAACCGTCTGAGTAGTTGCGCGTCCAATCCTACAACGGAAAGTGAGGCCAAATTTCCTGTGGACGACATCCTGGTAATAATTATTATCTCTAGAATGCTCGATCCGTTGATAGGCCTATTGGAGTAGCTAATTTTGTATCGTTATGTAGGAGGCTACGAAGTGCACGCTCCAAGTGAGATATGCCTCCGTTCCCTTGTGCGCTGCTTGGGGCAAGGCATATCCATCTCGTCCTGGGGCCATGGTGCACCGTACAGCTTTAGCACCAAGCTTCAGAAAAGTTCATGTAGATGGTGTGCATGACAATTTTGAGGTCGTCCTGCTACCGAAACCCCCAACGACGAGATCATGACTCTAGGGCAAGCCATTGGAACATTCATCAAGTGGCCCAAAAGTGACATCTCCCTAGAGGCTTCACCGGTGGCAGGACTGTTGGACCGAAATGGCGACACAGGGGGGTGAATGTCGACTCTAAAAAGAAACCCTGAAAGATATCCTCCAACAATCCTTCTCCTATAGTTATAAAAACTATGAAGAATATATGCTCTGCACACTGGAGACCGACAAAAGATCGAGGAAGAAACACGACCCGGAGAGAAAGATAACAAGGGGCGGTCTAAAAACAACAGGCCGGCCGGTCAGACCGCTTAGCCAAGGCCGGTTAGACCGCATGTGCAAGGCCGGTCTGACCGCCTTGTGCTTGCCGGTCTGACCACCGGCCCTCCTCCGGTCTGACTGGGCCACGAATTTCAGCAGTGGAAGAGGCCGAACTGCTGACTAAAAAATGCTAAAAACCTGAGACTTTGAAAAGCAAAGAAATTGAATATTCTCAGCTATTCTCCAGGGGCCTAAAGATCAAGGAGAAGACCAAAATAGCCAAGAGAGGCTGGGGAACCAAAAACTTTCACCTCTAGAGCAAGAAATTGATAAAAGTCCTAAAACTGACAATCAACAGAGGCATCACCAAAAAACAAATTCCTCTCCAATCTTTGATCCTTTGCACAAGAAATTTTCAGGATAGCTGGGGAATAGCCTTGAGACCCTGAGACACAAATTTGGGCACCAACTCTCAAGGGAAATCAAGTATCACCTCAAACCCTAGAACATCAGACTGAGAACAAACAGGGCACAGAGAAGGCAAAAACATGATCCTTGCAAATCGATCAATATTGCTCTTGGAACTAGATGACCAAAGGGCCTAGAAATGCAATTCCATCATAGAGCAACCCATTTTGCCACTCCTCAGTAAGAATCGAGCCAAAACACAAAAACTCAAGAATAAAGCAAAAAGGGACATCGAAGGGAAACAGAGACGAACATGAGAAATAAACTTCCGAGATTTCATTTCAACAACCATGGATTACAGAGGAGTCCCCATACGCATGCACATTAGAACAAGGGATGATTACATGAAGTCTCAACTCATCCTCTCCTCCCCCCCAACTCAAGAACACACACTACATCTTCCTTGGAGAGAGCACACACAGAGCTACGGGAGAACACTCAGAGGGAGGAGACAACACTCTGCCCTCCTCACCAACTCATCAACCACTAAAGCCTAAAGCCAAAATAAACTCTCAAAGCTTCTTTTGACTCTAGCAAACCCTAACTCTCTCCCAAAGCCATAGGAATACATGCTGCCACCAACACCTATTTATAGCCCTTTGGCTAACGGGTCTCCAACCCGTTACACCCGCTAAACCCGAACGGAACCGTCTCCCGCTTGTCAACCTCACGAAATTACCGATTCGCCCCTCCTGCACCTTCCGGGAAGCTTCCGCGCTCCTTGTCATCCACGACTTGCAACCACATTGAATCTCCGCCGTCTTCGACACATCCGACCGTTCTGACCTCGACACCGCCTGTGTCTAGTCCGGTCACCTCGTGTCTCACCACGACTCCGCCTTGACGTCCTGCAGCCAACACAGACAAGAAACACATCAAATAGCACCGCTCGACACATGAAAGCATAAATAGCATAAAAGCATCATACTTACCCATGATGAAGTCCAAACCTATCGAATCCAAGAATAGGCATCCTAATCCCATACGACCAAGTTTGACCAAGTCCGACCGAGCCCGATTGCACCTCGCAACGTCAAGGTCCGAACCACCCAAACCAAACTCGACTTACCTAAACTGATGTCAATTACTCATCATACACACGAGATGACCTCCACATGGTCTCGCAATCTCCCCCTTTATGAGTATATTGACAAACTCAGAAAAAGCGCAAAGAAGAAAGAAAGTCAAACATGGTCTAGAGAAGATCAAAGAAGCTTATGACCATGTCGAGGAAAGAAAGTCAAACATGGTCTAGAGAAGATCAAAGAAGCTTATGACCATGTCGACACAAGGAACACTAGAGCAACAACGGAAAGAGCAAATTGATCTCTAAAGCTCTAGAAAACTCCCAAACGGCTTTTTCGCTGCTATTCTCCCCCTTTTGGCAATAAACACATCAAGATGCAGAGAGAATAAGGTCACAAAAATGGATGAAATAGTTGAAGTTGGTTTATTTTAAGCATTTAGAGCCATGAGGATTATCCATAATGACCATATGAGAATCACATCAAACCATAATACAGAAGTATGCTATCACGATCATGACAATGTATGCATAGACAAGCTAAATCAAATAAGTCCAAATCTGAGAATTAGTTGAGTTTCTTAGCATGTCAAGTCAACCTTGAATAGAGTCTAGCTAAGGGTATCCAAGGATGATGCAGGCCATGTCAATTAGTCTAAGTGGAACCGAGAAGCTAGTATTGAGACAACTAGAGTGCTATAGGTTTTAAGCATGATACATTTGTTTAAGTACTTGTAAGTCTTGTAATTTTAGCAAATTGAGCATAATTGACATAATTTTACTTTAGAAATCACATGATTGTTGCCAACCAGATTTTTGTTTTGTCATTGTTAGTGATATGCCCTAGAGGCAACATGGAGATGTTGTGTATATCACATACTATGTTTATGATACATTACTTTGTTCCTTGAAATAGACATTATCATTATTGATCAATGAGTATGTGACTTATTCTTGAGACTCTTAATGCTAAAATATTGCTATTTCTAAATGATCCCTGATCATATATCATATGAGGAACAAATATGATTCAAAGATCAACATATGTATTGATTGATGATCATGTCTCATGGATCATGGTATGGTGATACCAAATCAATAATATGGACATGTGTTAGTGAACATATGTTGGATAGACCCGCCATGAGACACTGCAGAGATTCCATGTGTCATCAGTTGGTCTCAAGTAGTATTTATGTGGAATCCTTAGACTTGAGATCATCATGGTTCCCAACATGCGTAGTAGCTTATTTTGCGACTACTAAACACTACTCCGTAACTGGGTAGTCATAAAAGTAGTCTTTGGGTTTGCCATGAAACATGTAGTGGGATGTGAATGATCAAGATAGAATTTGCCCCTCCTTATGGGAGAGATATCTGGGCCTCGATGTAATGGATTATGAAAGTGCATGGCCATGCCAAGGTGATTGAGGAGTCAATCACAAGTTTATAATCCATCACAGAATCGAGAGAGTGATTGAGCTATTAAGAGGATGACACAAGTCTCGCCTTGAGCTCAATCTATATCATGAGGCAAAGGGATTCGTACATGAGAACATTACAGGTTCAACCGATATGATCTTTACGTATACTTTGGGGTTAATATGTCTTACTAGAGGCGCTATTAATGTGGTGACCGAAAGTCATTTACGGTCGCGACCAAGTATACGTGAACCTACAGGGTCGCACGCTTAACGGGTTGGAACACTAATTCGAATATGATTTGGATGTGGTCTCAATTCGGATAGAGATCCGAATAGACTCCTATTGGGCCTCGGTCCACAAGGCCCAAGTGAGGAGGTCTATATATATGGAGGCGAGGGGCTGAGGAACACACGCTTCTGTTAACCTCTAGCAAAACCCTAGCCGCCACCTTCCGAGCCAAACCCTAGCCGCTCACGAGTGCTAGTACACTCGCGATCGGCGTTCCAGCCCCAGACGTGTGGATACCGGTGGAGGCACTGCTCGTTGCGGTGCTGATCGGCATCAACAACCTACAAATTGGATCTGCTCGTGGTGTGGTTGATCGCGTGGAGGAGACGATCTGTTTGGGACAATCGGCTAATTCCACTACTACCTCGACGCGCGTGGTTGGATCGGCTTCTCCAACTCTTCTTCCGCTGCGCTACGCGTCTAGTGGTAATGATCCATGATCCCTCCTTAAGCATGATGTCCTTGTGTGCGTGGTAGAAAAGTTTTGTTTTCTGCTTTCGTAGCCTACGCGCATTCCTTTAGTCATGTGCTAGATCTCAAGCCTTATGCGATCACTCCAAGCAATGAGCTTAAGAAGATGATCTTGGTCATCCAAAACTCCCCCTGAGTTCATGCCTAGTGCAATGGCAAGCCGTCTCATGAGAAAGAATTGGTGAGATCGGTTTTTTCGCACACAAGAGATCTTTTTGCATTTTCAAAATGTGTACTAACTTATGCGTCATCAAAAACCTAATATAGCTCAATCTAACGCGCAACAAAGATTCAGGACTCAACTTAGTCTATTTGACATGGCATGAATCATTAGAGGATAACTAAATCCAGACTAAACGCAAAAGTTACCATGACATGATTTAGTTCAAGTTGAGCATGTTAAATAACTTATCAAGACACAGACTTGATTACACATATAAAATCATGATCATTTTAGCAAAGGAAGCACAAATCATGGCAAGATGGAAAGTATGATAAACATGTCATAACAGGATAATAATCAAGGCTCAATGTAGTTATATTACAATGCAGAAAGACATGCAAGAAAAATCCAGCTCCCCCTCAACATATGAAGCAGCTTTAGTTCAGGTTGAATTAAGTCAAGATTAAGCTCCAGAAGCTCCCAATGAACTCCCCCTGAACCAAGGCAATAAAATCGAGAAGCTGGCAAGAAAAACATAAAAGGCAGTCGTTAAAGCATAGATAAGATATAGAGGATACTATGGCTCAGACTAACTCTTATCTACCCCATATGACTCTAAGACTATCAACTGTCCACCTAATACACTAAGGAGCAAACACATACCCTGTCTACCCAAGGGTGGCCCGACCCTTACTAGAACCTATAGGAAGTGAGTGAGCTCAACCTAGTGAGAAGAGAAACAGCTAATAAGCAGCATCCTAGAATCACAAGATGAGAGTAAGAAGTCTAAACAGCCAGACAAGAAGACCACTCTAACCTATGCTAGAAGGACTAACCCAAATGCACCCGAATGCAATGCAACAGAAAGGAGTAAGAGTATAATCAATATAATAAAGCAGTAAAGCACAAACTCCCCTGTTGTGGTTACAGACCAAACAGAGAGAGAGGAGTGGTAGTGGGGAGTCAATGAATAATGGCCCCTTGGTCCCCCTCCCCATGGCCTGCGTTAGGTATTTATATACATAGGGAGTGCTTTTACAGTTACACCCTTACACACTTACATCCCCCAACAGGGGCACTCAAGTCATTACACATGCCCTATTTCGGGCCGCACAGTTCTCTAACAGGCCTGTTGGGCTTAGGTGGGGGCCATCCCTACAACAGGAGCCTCTCATGGTAAAGGGCTTCACAGGCCAAAGCCATGTCATCGAGTCCCTTGGCCCCCTCTGTCCCTGCGGCCTGTGATCTTGGCGGAGCCTTATTGCCTAGCGTGTCTCCGTACGGGCTGGCGGGGTCCTTCTTGCCGCATGGTATCGGGGGTGGGGGGGTGCGAGGTTGCCCACCAGGCTCGAGGTCGGAGTCGAAGACGAAGTCGGAGTGGGGGCCTACCTCACGGCCCGAACTCCGCCATACGTAAGGTGGTTTCGACTTCACGGTCCGGTAGTGTGCTTTAATGACTCCTGAAACCGCGCCGGCCCCTGGCTTGTCAGGTGCTGGTTGCCGCGCTGCGCAGTCTGTCCTGCCTTGAGTGGGGATGCGCGGCGGGCCATCATTGGAGCATCGTGGTATGCGAGCGGTTGAGTGACCGTGGCCGTTCGCCCTTTCCCCAAAGGAGCGAGACGCGTGGCAGGCGCGTGTTGGCACGTCGTGCGCTGCCCGCCCACCTACCGCTGCCCACAGCAGCTGGCAGCGGTTGCGTTGCTTGACCGTGGGCAGACAAGCCGTTGCGCTTCCGTCGGTTATGCTTCTATGAGAAGGGGAGTCGAGGGGGCCTTAAAAGGTGCCACCGCGGGCGTGCAAGCACTCCTGTTGTCCATCTGGTTACTTGTGTTGTCTTCCCCGGGTTCCTCCGCGCCCCACACCTGCTTCCTCAACTGCTGCTGCTTGCCGCCCGGGGGACGGATGGCCACCCATGTGGACCCCGTGGACCAGCCTGAGGGGGACGCGGCGGGTGCCGGCCCTGCACGCCTGCCCAGCGGGAGTGCCTCGCCAAGCCAGCGCTGCCTCACGCCGCCACCGGCGGGGTACCGCCTGGTTCCGCGCGACCAGACGTAGATCAACCATTATTGGGATGTCGTGAAGTCAAAAGGCCGCTGCTCCCGTGTGCTAGGGCGGAGTCGTGTCACGGAGAAGACCCTCGAAACCCTCCTTCGGGAGAGGAAGCTGGAGGATCGAGGCGGGGCTCGTTTGCCGGACCCTGCCAAGATGGAGCCGAATCCGGGGGAAGGGGAGGCAATCGTCTTCATGGCGTTCTTTGATGCCGGGCTCCGGATCCCATCGATGCTCTTTGTCGGTTAGGTGCTGCGAGCCTATGGGTTCGAGCTGGCGCAGCTGACCCCGAACGCGATCGTTCGCTTGGCCATCTTTACCTGGGCGATGCGGACGGAGGGTATCCATACCTGCAGGACGCACGCTGTCAGCCGAAGAAAATGGAGGGAAAGGTATACTCAAACTTCGGTAGCGTGAACTTCGTGTTGAGGGCGCAGTGTGCGCATTTGTTGCCCGCGCTAGCTACGTGGAAAAAAATGGGAGTCTGGCTGGACACGGCGTTGGTTCTACCACCTCGTGGCGAGCACGAGCGGTCTTCAATGCCGAGGGAAGCCGATATTGTTCAACAGCTCTCCGGACATGAAACCCGGGGCCACCAATGAACAACAGGCGCCGCTTGCGTGACCTTGCTGAAGAGTTCACCATGTACGAGGTGGCGCCGCTTGCTTGCAAGTGGAAGTACGAGCGGCGGGGGCCCGACTGGAAGGATGGCATCCACCCGGGAATGTCTTCGCTTCATAAACCCTCGACACCTTGTAAGTATTGTCGCCTTGGGGTTATGCGTCGTCCCTGCTCTTACAAAGTTTTAGAAACTATATTCTGGCTTCGCGTGCAGTGCGTCGTTTAAAAGATGCGGAGCGGGCAGTGGTTGCGCTCCTTGGGCCGTACACGAGGAAGGAGCACAAGGCGCGTGAGTCTGCGACCGCCCAGTGGCAGGGCGAATCAACCGGCCCACGAGGTCACGGAATTCGTCTTTGGATCGCCGGTGCCGTCGGAGACCCCAAGCGGCCCGAAGACAGGAGCACCGTCTTCTCGGCATAGGGCTCAATCGGAGACCGTTGCCTCCAGCCCGTCAGCCATGTCGCCAGTCGGGACCGTCGATACAGGGGGCGCGACGGGCGCTGTGTCCGAGCCTGCCGGCTCCGAGGAGCACACTACCCCCGACGAGGTCTCAGAAGGCGGCCAGGCAACAGGCTCAGCCATTGTTGTCCCCGAAGATGAGGGCTCGTCACTTCTCATAGCAATCATGGCCTTCCCACCCCCGCCCGCTGTTGTGACTGCCACAGCGGCCGAGGATGCATCGCCCACACCCCCGGAGGCGAAGCGCCCTCTGGTAGAGCCGCCTCCGGTACTGAGGGAGCGATTCGGCGTGGCAGGCCCAGTTGCCGGAGTTTTGGCACCCGGGGAGGAGGTCTTGGCCGAAGAATGCGTTGTCCCACAGGCCGACGAGGTCCCTGCAGCCGAGGTGGAGGCCCAGCGGCCGCCTCCCCGTGCGGTGGATGGTACTGGAGGTAGGTGTGACTCCTTCTGTTCCCACGACTTCACGAGACTCTCCCCGATTTGCTCGCTCATTCCATCACTGACATCAGGCGAGACGAGGTCTCCTGGACGCGGTCAAGGAGCGGGCAACGGGGGTGTCCGCGAAGTCAACGGCCTTGTCGAACAGGGGACGATGTGCGCGCCTGGCCCTGTTGAGAGCACCGACGTGGGGGTGCATGGGCTTGGCATCTCCGACTTCATCCTCGGACTGGAGACACTTCGCACTTTCTCCGAGGTGGCGGAGTACGCCCACGACCGCTTGGATGGACGGGCGCTGCTCTCGTGCGGGAGCGATCTCTTGGCACTCGTGCTAGGTGCCTCAGAGATGAGGGTAACATCCTCATTCGCGATCCAGCCTTTTCATGCAGCTGGCAAATAACCCTTGTTATTTTACCCTTGCAGACGCTCGCCATCAGCAAAGCCCTAGAGGAAGCACACCTTCGTGAACGGAGGGCGTTGGAGGACCAGCTGCGCGCTACTGATGATGCTCACGCCACCAAGGACGAGTGCATTCGGGCGTTGTCAGCGGAACGCGACGAGGCTATCTCCGACGCGCAGCTGATAGGCACGAATGCGAAGAACGTGATGTTGACGGCACAACGTGCTGCAGAGGAGACTCAGCGCGCTGCGGCAGAGGAGCGGGACACCTTCGTTCAGCAGATTTCTGTGCTGGAGGCGGAGAAGGGACAACTCGCCGCGCAGGTCTCCGTGCTGGAAGCAGAGAAGGAGCAGCTCGCTGCGTCCCTTGCGGAGAGGACCCTGTCCTTAGACAGTGCATCCATGTCTGCATGGAGTGCAATGGGGGGTTTGGAACAGGCCCTCCGGGACCTTTTCGGGCATGTGGAGGACGCCACTCATGACCCTGTTGATCTGACGGAGACACTCGCGCGAATCAAAGAGGGTTCGAGCGTCACCTTCCGCGGTGCAAAGTCCTTCGGTACCCACTGCGGCTTCATGAGCGCTGGCCTCGCTCTCGCCCTACTGCACGCTAGAGGCTGTAGCATGTCAGCATGCTTGCGGACTCTCGACTCGACCTGCCCACCGAGCCCGGGGTGATATGCAACGCCTTCTGCGCTGCCCAGCCTGCTACCCAAAACTTTCATAACCGGATTTGGAATTACATCGGGGAGGGTGTCGCGAAGGTCGCGCTGCAGCGGACACTGCGCGGCGAGGGGGATTTGCTGCGCTGGCTCGAAGAAGTTCCCTGGCGCGGTGACAACAGCGTGAGCTCGTAGGGGCGACGTTGAGTCTGGGTACGCGGTGTGTTATGTGTGGCGTATGCCCCATCTTGTGAACGAAGCAACAGTGCTCCCGTGTTCTTTTGCTGTGTCCCCAGTATGTTGTTTTGTTGTGTGCTATATACTATTCGGGTCCTCAAGCCCAGTCCTACCCCATGCGCCGGCAGTAGCAAGCAGAATAGACGTGCGAGCCAGAGGGGTAGTCGCGGAATTGTTGCCAGACGGTGGCCGTGGAGCCGGCGCCTAGTCGAAACAGACGTGTGAGCGCTCCGTCCCCTACACTTCGAAGTGGTGGCAGCGGAGCTGGCGCCTAGTCGAAGTAGACGCGTGAGCGCTCCGTTCCCTACCCTTCGAAGTGGTGGCGGCGAGTGGCGCCTGGTCGAATGAACACGCGGCGCTCTGCCCCTACCGCCGAGTGGTGGCGGCGGGCTGGAGCCTGGTCGAAGTAGACGCGCGGCGCTCCGTCCCCTACCCTTCGAAGTGGTGGCAGCGGAGTTGGCGCCTAGCCGAAGTAGATGCGCGAGCACTCCGTCCCCTACCCTTGAGTGGTGGCGGCGAGGCGACGCCTGGCGAAGTAGATGCGTGGCGCTCCATCCCCTACCCTTGAGTGGTGGCGCGAGTGGCGCCTGGTCGAAGACGCGCGAGCATTCCGTCCCCTACCCTTCAAGTGGTGGCGCGAGTGGCGCCTGGTCGGTAGACGCGCGAGCATTCCGTCCCCTACCCTTCGAAGTGGTGGCAGCGGAGCTGGCGCCTGGTCGGCTGCGCGTGGCGCTCCGTTTCCTACCCTTCGAAGTGGTGGCAGCGGAGCTGGCGCCTAGTCGAAGTAGATGCGCGAGCACTCCGTTTCCTACCCTTCGAAGTGGTGGTAGCGGAGCTGGCGCCTAGCCGAAGTAGATGCGCAGCGCTCCGTCCCCTACCGCCGAGTGGTGGCGCGGTGGCGCCTGGTCGGCGCAGACGCGCGAGCGTTCCGTCCCCTACGCTTCGAAGTGGTGGCAGCGGAGCTGGCGTCTAGTCGAAGTAGACGCGCGAGCGCTCCGCCCCCTACCCTCCGAAGTGGTGGCGAAGCGCGAAGGCATGTTCTATCGAAGTCCGTGGATTGCGCGAGATCAACATGCATGTCGTATTTATACTCCGCAGAATACGCACAGGAACAACGCCCGTGTGTGCGCGGAATTGGCGTCTTGTTTATACTCCGTAGAGTGCGCAGGGACAACATCCATGTCTTATTTATACTCTGTAGAGTGCGCGGGGGACAATATCCGCGTCTTATTTATACTCCGCCGAGTACGCACAGGAACAACGCCCATGCGTGCGCAGAATGCGCATCTTATTTATACTCCGTAGAGTGCGCATAGACAACATCCGCGTCTTATTTATACTCCGTAGAGTGCGCATGGGGGCATCCCCCCACTGCGTCTTATTTAGAGTCCGTAGACTGGCGTGTGCGGAGGCGGACCTCAACGCTACGTCGTTGTTTAGAGTCCGTAGACTGGCGCGTGCGGAGGCGGACCTCGATGCTACGTCTTATTTTAGAGTCCGTAGACTGGCGCGTGCGGAGGCGGATCTCGACGCTACGTCTTATTTTAGAGTCCGTAGACTGGCGTGTGCGGAGGCGGACCTCGACGCTACGTCTTATTTTAGACGACCTTTGGTGGAGAGTCTTTGTGCACGGGGGGGGGGGGCTCCGCTCGCTTTTTGCAGGGAATAACAGCTGGATAACGGTGAGCTTTATTAAACTCCCGTTTGCGCGGGAAGCTTCTTACAATGGGGGGCCGATGATGCCACAAACTTCGCTTATTGCCCTAGGCATAATACCGGCGCAGCCTGTCCGCATTCCATGTATGGCGGAGAGTCTATCCTTCGAGTGTGGCTAGGCGATATGCTCCCTTCTGCAAGGCTTCCGCGACGATGTACAGGCCTTCCCATTTAGACTCCAGCTTGCCAGCTGTCTCCGCGTGGAGCACCATCTTGAGGACGAGGTCCCCGGGCTGGAAACCTCGTGTGTACACGGAGCGATCACGAGCACGCACCATCTACCGCGCGTACTTTGTGACGTGCTAAGTTGCACTCACCCGCGCACTGTCCAGGAGGTCTAGGGACAAACGTCGCTCTTCCTCTGGCGCCTGGAGGAGGACCCTTCGCGAGCCGGCCGTGATTTCCTCAGGCGTCACTGCCTCATCACCAAAAAGGAGCTTGAATGGCATGAACTCCGTCGGGTGTGTCACCGTTGTACGAAGGGACCAGAGGACACTGTGAAGCTCACTCGGCCACTTGCCCTTCGGCTAGCCGACTAAGCGCTTCGCCCGCTCGACTGCCCCGTTGGACTGGGGATGTCCATACGCCTGCTCGCGTCCATAAGGTCCGCGAGGACGTGTACCTTGCGGTGTGGACTCCTGCTCGTGTCCATACGCCTGGCAAGGGCCTGGTTGCCGAAGATGGTGATAACACCCTTCGGGCCTGGGAGCTTCATACACAGGAAGGCATGATGCGGAACCGCCCCAAAGGCGTTGATGGCGGGCTGGCCCAATATGGCGTTGTACAGGTGCGGGATGTCTACAACGTCAAAAATGATGTCCTCGCTTCTGACGTTGTCGGCTTGTCGTAAGGTGACCCGGAGGCGTACCTACCCCAGGGCCTCCAGCGGGGGGCCCCCGGAGCCTCAGAGCGGAATCTCTAACGGGCCGAGGTGACCCCAGGGAATCCCCATGGATCGAGGGCCTCTGTGAACAGGACGTTCGCGGAGCTTCCCTTGTCGTCGAGGATGCGCCTGACGTCGCAGCTTGCGAGGTCGGCTTGGACGACTAGAGGATCCTGGTGGGGGAACTCCACACCCGGGCGTCATCCTGCGTGAAGGTGATGTTGTGGCGCGGCATCTCCGGGGGTGGTTTTGCCGAGGAGGTCCCTAGTGAGGAGCCTCCGGTGACGACACTGACGATGCGACGCGGCGCCTCTTTCCTGACCGCGGCTTGAGGGGGGCTTCCCTGCAGCTGTGGCACATATGTTGCAGCAAGGGGCCGAATGGCCGGGGCTCGGGATTTGGCGGTCGCTAGTCACAACTCCATGACCGCGATGCACGCCTTCATGGGGTGATCCCCGTAGCCATGCACCTCTCACCATCTTCCGTAGTCCAAAATCTCCTGCTCTGCGCGTGGTCTCTGTAACACCCCAGGTTCCACATTACCCTGGAATGCTACTCTACTCCACAACTAGCCAATTTACAAGATAAAATAAACTGGCAACAATTACTAAACAAGATAGTATAAGCGGAAGCATAAACAACTAAGGAATAACAGGATAGTGATAGCAATTCACTATTTAAAACATCCTCCAACATTTTAATCTAAAACATAGTTCACAAATTTAACATTATTAAGATAGTGTCAACAAGGCTATGCAAGGTCTAGAATCCTTTCAACTTTATTACAGCATAAAAATATGATTCACGTGCATCGGTGTGGTGCCGTTCTACCCTTCCCATGTATGCTCAAAGTCCACAGTAGGGAGGGGAAACAAGGGTGAGATAAAATCTCAGCAAGCAAACATTTAACAGGCTATTCAAACTACAAACAATTATACATCATCATTTATAATTCCATACAACTACAACCACAATTCATGTCTACAATTATTAAACCACCACAACTTCCGTATTCATACCTCTTTAATTTCAGATTTAATTGGCATAGCATGCAATCATTTTATCCACGATTAGATGCAAGAGAAAACATTTAATCTTCTACAATCCACAATAAATTAATCATCAACCTCAAATCACCATCAATGACGGTAAAACATTTAGCAAATAAATCTTGTTTGACCACTTTAAATCCTCGACCACTACCACTACCAATAGCAATAAAACATATGTATGTCTTACTTCAATACTTTACTATTTCCCACATCCACAATTGATATCATCAATTACCACAAGAGGAAAGAATCTCATGCCACCATCACAACCCTTACCAAACACAAGGAAGGAATCGCATTCCACGACCACAACCACAATCCTCATACCACAATTAGCTCACATGAGCCAATTCCACATGGCAACTATGAAGTTGAATATTCCACAAAATAACTTCACCACAACATATTGCATATGCATGCAAATGAATCTTTCCACAATGCAATGCATATGAATGCTTTCATGCTATGCAAGATGGTCAAAAATCTCTTTATCTCTTTCTCTTCGCATTTTACGGTAATGCAAAGTGTGCATCCGTCGATGCACACCCATGCCTGTACCCTCAGTACAGGGACCAGTGCCCATACTCCTCAAGTATGGGGACCTTTAGCCCGTCACGTTATCAACATGGCGGGGACCTCGGCAACTTGGTCATCTCGTGACCAAGACTTCAATCAATCAGCATGATACACAAATGTGAATGTCTTAACAAATAAAACGTGCATTCACAACATCTATGCATCAGAAATTCTCATGAACTCTTTCACTTGCAATCGACCATAAACAATATCAACATATCATTAACATCATCAAGACCACGCATTTTCATAACATGGATCAAACACCAACAAACATCGACAATCCATGCTACAAAATTTAAACCATCATTATACTTGCTACCATCTCCACAATTAAGATTTCATGCAATCATGGCATAATGTATCAAATTATAATAATAATGTAAACTGAAAGTAGAAGGAATAACAAGTTAAATGGTAGCAACCACCGCTACGTTTACTTGCCTCAATCCGACGAAGCGAAGTAAAATCAAGAGCGCTCAGGACAAGACCACCTGTCCAAAAGGCATCTCTCAGCACAAAGCCACAGCATACAAACACGACATAAATAATTAAAGACGTCGCTAGAACCCCGAACCCGCACTAACTTCTCTCCGCTCAACAATTCAGCAAATTACCCTTTGCAGCAGCGCTGCTTAACATTTTCGTAACTCTAAAAATATTGATTCAAATACATCAAACGATACCTCTCTGGATTCATCACTTAAAAACCTACATTTTTCATGTAGAACACATATTTTTATTTTGATCACAGCTAGGTGTAATTTAATGCCCAAAACAGAGGAAGAACTCTGTTCTGGCAGATTGGACAGCGGTATACAATTGCATCCCAGAAACAGTACAGGGGTCTAAGAATTCTGAATTTTATACAGCAGATAGATATCTAAATTATCTACAACTTTATCAATTACAGCCATGACCATAAAAATCTTTTACTACCTCAAATTCACAGATTACCGTCGGTCTGTACCAATCTGCTCGCCTGACGAACAGCAGTATTCCCGACCCTGTAACTCCCAGATCCCACGGAAAAAAATTCCGAAACAAATACAGGTGATGCGTCTAGAAGTCCTCTACAACTTTCCTTTTGGGAGAGTCCGCAGGAAAATTCGTTTATTAGGTCAAAACCTCACGAACAGACACGCTGCGCGAATCAATCTACTGGCAGACCGCAGCTAATTTCTAATCGGGCAATTAATCTATTAACCATCTTCAAAATCCGTGCCAAGAACCCTAATTATTCATAAGAACAGATGGTTTGGGATGAGGAAAAATTACCTGGATGATCCCTTAAGATCACCCCTCTTCTTTCCTCCTCTTCTTCTCCTCCTTCTCTTCTTCTTCCTCCTCTTCCCTTTCTTCTCCTTCCTTCTTGGCTCCCATGGACAGCAGCTTGGGGGGAGGTGGGGGCACCAACCAGGGAGGGGGGCTGCGCCCAAGAGGCTGGGAAAGGGGGGTGGCGGCTGTGGGGGTGGAGGGGGAGAGTGGCTTAGGGTTTTAGGGGAGGGAGAGGGGGAGGTGCGGCCACCCCTTGGGCCTCCGGCCCAAGGTGGTCGGCCCACTCTCCCTACAGCCCACTCCGAGTTTGTTATTATTTTTTAACTTATTTTATTCATTTTATACTGTTCTACAATTTTTTATTTTTTTCCTTCCCGTGATTTACCGAAAAACCGGCGACTCCGCGATTATTTTAAAACTTACGCCGAAACGACGTTCGGGATATTACAGTCTCGCACCGTGGCCCAGTCCGCATCCCCATCCTCGACCCCCTCCACACGAGGTGGAGGTAGGCTCCCGGAGGACGTCCTTGATGCCGAGGACGTGGCGAGCTCCTTGGGGCCTGCGCTGGTTACGCCGGGGCTTACGCCTGCCTCTAGATGAGTTCTCCTCCCCGGCGCCACTGCCCTCGGGAGTGTCTTCTCGGTACTCCTTACGGCCTTGCTCTGAGGAATCGCTCCCCGCACTCCCTTTGCGTGATGACCCTGCCACTGGCGTGTGGCCGGGGCCTTCGCCCCAGTGTCTCCGCGCGTCTTCCTCCGCTCGCGCGTACTCTTCCATCTTGTTGAAGAGCTTCGCGAGTGTCTTGATGGGCTTCCTTGCATTGTACTCGGCCAACGGCCCCGAACGAAGGCCCTGCACTGCTGTGTTGATGACGGTTGTCTCGTTAACGTCCTTGACCTGGCAGCGTAGCTTCGCAAAGCGCTTGAAGTATTCCCGGAGCTTCTCCGAAGGTTTTTGCTTCACCGCGAAGAGCTGATCCGCGCGGACCCGTTCGACGTAGTTCCTTTGAAAGTTGTTGTAAAGGCGATCGCGGATCTGCTCCCACGCGTAGATGGAGTTCGGTTCTACGGTAAAAAACCAAGAAAACGCCACTCCTTGCAGCGCGAGGGGGAGTCCCTTCGCCTTCGTGCTGTCGTCTCTGCCCGCGGCTTTGATTGCGGTCTCGTATACGCACACGAACTCCCGAGGGTCCGTATCGCCCTTGTACGATTCGATGACGCTGAGGAACTTGAAGTCTTCTGGCCACGCTGCCTGCTGCAGGCCCACCGAGAGCGGGGACTCCGAATCGACATGTCACAGCGGCGTGCAGCTGGACGTGGGGGCATCGCGGCTGTCCGCCCTTTCTGGTGTGGGCACCGGCGCGACCATCGGCGTGGTCCACTGGCTCTGAGCCTCTTGCATGTCCCGGATAGCGCCGTAGAGATCCCCTAGCTCCCGCTGGAATGCGTTGAGGGCTGCCAGCAAGGCGTTCTCCACCGTGGACGTAGCTGGGGCCGCCGGCGCGCCGACCGAATGTGCCGGGACGGCGGCGACCACGTCCCGAGCTCCCGGGCTGTCGGTTGCGCCGATATGGCTACCTCCAGCCCCGCGGTCGGCGCCGCCAGCAACCGTCGAGGCGTCCGCAATCGCAGCAGTGGTGGCGAGGTCGGCCGTCGCAGCGATGGTGGCAGGGTCAGCCGTCACACCGCGAACATCGATGTTCGCGCCACCGCGCCCGTGTCGCCGCTTGCGCCCGCGACAGCCGACGCCGAAGCCCGGGTGTTGACGCGACGCGTGTCTGCGGCTGCCTTCTTCCCCTTCACCGTCGACGATGAAGCCTTTTTCGGTGCCATCCCTCTTCAGATCCTAAGGCTTACTCCTATCCTCCCCACGGACGGCGCCAACTATTGTGGTTACAAACCAAACAGAGAGAGAGGAGTGGTAGTGGGGAGTCAGTGAATAATGGCCCCTTGGTCCCCCTCCCAATGGCCTGCGTTAGGTATTTATATACATAGGGAGTGCTTTTACAGTTACACCCTTACACACTTACATCCCCCAACAGGGGCACTCAAGTCATTACACATGCCCTATTTCGGGCCGCACAGCTCTCTAACAGGCCTGCTGGGCTTAGGTGGGGGCCATCCCTACAACATCTCCCTCACAGCAGCCCATAAGGACAGACCACCCCAAGCTCTCCCCACAGAGCTGAAAACATAGAGCTATCCAAAGGGTTGGTAAAGATATCAGCCAACTGGTGGTCACTCTTCACAAACTGGAGCACTATGTCACCCTTCTCTACATGGTCTCTAAGGAAGTGATAGTGAATATCAATATGCTTGGTCCGAGAGTGCTGCACTGGGTTCTTAGCAACGTTAATCGCAGAAGTTTATCACAAAAGAGTGGAACATTATCTATGACTAACCCAAAGTCCCACAAGGTCGAAGCCATCCAAAGCACCTAGCTACAGCAACTGGCTGTAGCAATGTACTCGGCCTCTGCGGTGGACTGTGCAACACCGGACTGCTTCCTCGAAGACCAGGAAACGAGAGAAGCGCCAATGAATTGGCAAGTGCCAGAAGCGCTCTTTCTATCTATCGTACAGCCAGCAAAGTCTGCATCCGAGAAGGCTCTCAAGAAAAGACAAGAAGAGGAAGAGTACCAGATACCATAGTCAATGGTAGCTCGAAGGTACCGAAGAATGCGCTTCACCGCTTGGCGGTGAGATACGCAAGGAGAAGCCTAAAACCGAGCACAAAGACACACCGAGAAGTGTATGTCCAGTCTCGAGGCAGTGAGGTACAAGAGGGAGCCGATCATACTACGATACTCCTTCTGATCAACTGGCTCGCCGTCCTCATCTGGGTCGAGTGAAGCTGATGAAGCCATAGGAGTGGACACCGGCTTTTCATCACTCATATCGAAGCACTTCAGGAGGTCTCGAGTGTACTTGCCCTGATGCAAGAAAGTACCCTCCCGAGTCTGCTTGATTTGGAAGCCAAGGAAGAAGCTCAACTCGCCCATCATGCTCACCTCAAACTCCGAGCTCATGACTTCAAAAAACTGGGAAACGAGAGCATGGGAGGAGCCGCCAAAGATGATGTCATCCACATAAATCTGGACGAGCCGAAGATCAGTGCCATCCCGGCGGATGAACAAGGTCTTGTCTACTTTACCCATCTTAAAACCATGACTCAATAAGTAGGACTTAAGCCTCTCATACCAAGCTCTAGGGGCCTTCGTAAGTCCATACAACGCTTTGAAAAGCCTGAAGACATGGTTTGGGTATTTGGGGTTCTCGAAATCTGGAGGCTATCTCACATAGACTTCTTCCTCAATAAAGCCATTGAGGAAGGAACTCTTGACATCCATCTGGTAAAGCTTGAAACCCTTAGAAGCTGCGAAGGCAAGCAGGATTCTAATGGCCTCAAGTCTAGCTATAGGGGCAAAGGTCTCCTCGAAATCTAGACCCTCAACCTGGGAGAACCCCTGAGCTACCAGTCTAGCCTTGTTCCGAATGACAACACCATCCTCACTCTACTTGTTCTTGAACACCCACTTAGTCCCAATAATATTGTGACCTCGAGGGGGGCTCGACAAGTGACCAGACCTTGTTCCTCTCGAAATTCTCTAACTCCTCATGCATGGCATTGACCCAAGACTCGTCAGATAGAGCATGACAAACGTCCTTGGGCTCGAATGAGGCAACAAAAGCAGAATGGAGACAGAAGAGAGACATGCCAGATTTTGAACGAGTGACTTGCTCAAAAAGGTCTCCAATAATCTGCTCTGAAGGATGGTCTTTTTGGACGTGTCTAGGAGGTCCAGGATGAGATGAAGAAGTGGCCTCTACCTCGTGAGCTGACGGGGTAGGAACAGAGCCACTAGCTCCAGAAGAAGCAGAAGGCATGGGCTGATCGCCTCGAGGTGCGGTGGAAGAAGGCACCTCGAGGGGTGGATGAGGGATTGGATCAGGTAGACAACCCTCATCTCCATCGTCCTCATCATCCACGAAGATGGTCTTGGACTGCTCTAAAGATCCTGAGATATCGGGCCTAGTCCCTGGACTAGCCTCGTCGAAGGTCACCTCACAGGTCTCTACCAATTTACTAGACTCGCAGTTCCAGACCCTATAAGCCCGCAAAGAAGTCTATTAGCCTAGAAAGATCCCATCACAAGAACGTGACTCAAACTTATCTAGGTTCCCGGACTTCAAAATAAAGCACTTGCAACCAAACACACGAAAATGAGATACACTGGGCTTTCGCCCATATCTCAACTCATTAGACGTGCGGTGCAAGTGTGCCCTCAGAAAAACTCGATTTGAGACATGGCACGCGGTGGCTATAGCCTCAGCCCAAAACTTCCGCGGTGTAGAGTACTCATCAAGCATCGTCCTGGCCATCTCGACCAAGGTACGCTTCTTTCTCTCCATGATGCCATTTTGCTGTGGGACGTGCGGAGAGGAGAACTGATGCTCTACACCTGTCTCAACGCAGAACCTTTCAAAGTAGGAATTCTTGAACTCTGTGCCATTGTCACTACGGATCGCTCGTAAGGCACCCGGGAGCTCAACAGAAAGCCTACTGAAAAGACCTCGGAAATGTGAAAACGTCTCATCCTTCGAGGCTAAGAAAAACACCCAAGAATACCTCGAGAAGTCATCGACCATGACAAGAACATACGACTTCCCTCCTGCTGACTGCACTCGAGCTAGTCCAACGGTGTCCATATGGAGCAGCTGTCCTGGTGCATCGGTCATAGTCACTGTGACCGGAGGATGAGAAGCGGCAACCATCTTGCCGTGCCGGCATGGAGCACAAACAAGATCTTTGACCATCTTGAGCTTCGGCAGACCACGAATGAGGTCGTGGCCGCTAACTCGGGTCAAATGGTCAAATTCAATATGACCAAGTCTCCTATGCCAGAAGAAAAGGTCATGGGACTCAGAAGCAACTAAACACCAGAGAGGATCACCAGAAGACACAGAAAAATCAGCACGAAAGATCCTCCCAAAATGAGAAATCCCGCAAACCAGACTACCCGAAGAATCAAGAATTTTGTAATTGTTTTTCTTAAAGCTCACCTCAAAGTTGTCATCGGTAAGCTGAGAAACGGAAAGCAAATTATACTGCAGCTTACTAACCAAAGCAACATCTTTCAAAATGAAAAAATCATTAACGCGCACTGTACCTTTGGCGATGACGCGCCTAGATGAAGCATCTCCGAAGGTGATCGTCTCATCACCTGGAGCACGGGCAAGGAAGCCTCCGGTCATGTGTCGTGAACATCCGGAGTCTACGAGCCAAACCTTTCCCTTCCCTACCCGGCGAGCCTGAGTCAACAAGAGAGTAAAGTCTCAGTATTGGGGTAAATCAAGAGTGATTTTGGCACCCAATACTGAGTAACACGTCGAGCAGATGAAGTAGTCAAACACGACTGACCTCTATCTACCCTACGCTCTCTGTCACTCAAAGAAGCAGACGGTCTATGTGTAGACCTGAAGCTGTTGTTGGGCTTGACTGCTACAGAGGAGCGAGTCAAGACACCAGCAACATGCTGATCACGCCGCGGGTAGCTATCTCGACGGGGGAAACAAGATCTACCCTCAGGACGGTGGCCCTCAGGATGGCGGAAGTCACGACCAGGACCATATCGAGGACGAAAACCAGAAAACTCAGAAAATCCAAGTCCTCGATGATGCCCAAACCCATCCAGCTGAACAGTCCTAGACCTCGTGTGGGTCTTAGGGGCACTCAATGATGTGACCACACCACAAACACATACGACAATCGCGCCCAATATCAAGATTGAACTAAAGGTGAATTTGTTTCTTCAGCCTTCATATGTTACTGAGAATAGACCGCTACCTAATGCAAGTGATTTAATTGTGCTTAGGAATTTGGGAAAGGATGAAGGAAAGGGACATGGAGTCCTGGACATGCATGGAAGGAATAATGGAGGTCACCACGTCACTTGGGACCAAGTCAAGCACGAATTCGAGTTGGACACATTTTGGAATCAGACTCGGACTGCTGCAATGGTGCAAGTTTAAACGGACGTAACTTTCTCATACGGACTCCGTTTGGGACGTTCTTGGACTTGATGGAAAGCTTATCAAGTCTACTTTCTAAAGGATTTCGTTGAGTTTAGGTTTAGCCATTGTGCAAACTTTGTTCTTCAGTTGTGTCGGACGACCACCTGTCAAGACTACCTTCGGAATCCCACCTTTTGATCTCAATTTATATATTTGCAATTTCAGATTGCTTGTTATCTTGTTCTTGCGTGTTCTTCGATTGCATGCAGGAATAGACCTTCGTGGTCAGGTCAACCGCATTCTTGGCACGGTTGATAACATCTTGGGGTTGGTTCAGCGATTGCTAAGGCGCAAGCGACGTCGTTCGGTTGTAGTCGGATCGCAAGGGTCAACTCCGCCCAAATCGATAGTTATCATCCTATCGGAAGATCGGGACCCATCGCCTCATCAGTTGGTATCAGAGCTTCAGTTGACCGGTAGGAATTTCTTGTATCCCTAGTTAGTAGATTGATTTTTATTTCCCATAGTCCAGAAAAATTGCCCCACAAAAAGAGTTAATTTCCGCTGTCCAAACTCCGTTGTGCCTTTCAATCTGTTAGTTTTGGTTTGCTAAATTGAATTTGTGTCCATTTTAGCTTTGTCTAGTTGCTGGTCATATCTTTGTTCCAATAAAAATCCAAACAAAAAAATTCCCCCACCCCAAACTCTAACTCCAATTTCAGCTGATCTTTCCTTTCTCTGCAGCCGCCACCAAAAACGCCATAACTTTTGATTCCGAGATTTTTTTTGAGTGAGACCACCGCCATTAGATTCAAAACTTCAGTTTCCATCTATCTGCAAAATTTCACGTCATTCCAGCAAGGCAGTTAAGAAATATCTGCGGTGCAAGTTGACCTAAAATTCCAGATTGAATCTGCAACAATCGGCACTTGTGAATTTTGTGCGAATTTTTCGGTCGGTTTCCAGAAGTTGACCCCAAAACAAAAGTTGTAGAAAAAGCCGTCAGAAAACAGAGAAAAGAAGAATCATTGAAAAAAAGGCAACTGACAAAAAGTTACAGCCGAAATACCGACGTGCTGTCCAGTGGACAGAAATCTCCAGTTTTCAAGTTTTGGGTCAATCCTTGTGCTCTTCAATTCCAGATTGAATTCAATTGAATTATCTTGTATTAACCACTCCCATACATTGCCATACACTTATTTTAGCCTTCTTCGATCCTTGGTTGATCAGCAAAATAGGCTAAGTGCTAGATACGAACTATAATTCAATTTTGTGGAATTTCTGAAATTAATTGATTGTTTTCCTTTACTACAAAATACATAGCCTATCCAAGCTCCACTTTTCTACTAACCGAACAGGTCTCGTTGTACCTTGCAATCGCTTTACTCATCACTTGAGTTAGATTTATCACGAACCAGCCACCGGTTGCACCACCTGTTTGCTTTGGTAAGAACCTGTAAGAATTTGGTAAGAGCTTGAGAGATGCATTACTTGAATTGAGCCACCATATTCTAGTAGTTGATAGGAGCATATACTTGTGATTTGTTTCCTTGTTTGCTACTAACCATCGCAGGTTCACGGAATGATTACAAGATAGATCCACATCTTCTTCGAGAAATTGGCTGGGAGATCAAAAAAATTCGCGAGGAATATGCACGCTTGAGACAAGCTTCTTCACCACGGGAGGTACACAATCGTGATAGTGCGTCTGGTAAAGCTAAAATCACTTTGCCATCCTTTGCTGGTGAATTTAATCCTGATGCCTATATTGAATGGGAGATAGAACTAGATAAAAAATTTGATTGTTATGATTGGTCTGATAGGCAAAAGATTAGAGCTGCCACTAGTGTTTTTATTGATAATGCAATACTTTGGTGGAAGTACATAAGTAGACTTGGAAGAGCGCCTCAAACGTGGCATGCATTAAAGAAACTTTTGAGAGATCACTATGTTCCTAAATATCATGCTGATTATTTGCTAGCTAAATTGCAACATTTAAAACAAGAAAGTAGAACTGTAAGGGGATATTATCGTGAATTAAAAACTCGTTTATTGCGTTGTGGTTTAGAGGAACATGCTGAAGCTACAGAGAATAGATTCTTACGTGGGCTTAATAAAGAAATTCAGGACCTTCTCATTCACAAAGAATATAATTCTCTCCCTCATTTGTTTATACCTGCTTGTAATGTTGAACGTCAGATTGAGGAGAAATTGAGAGTGCTTGATGATAAGAAATGTGAGAACAAACCCATGTTTGTGCCTTTTGCTGTAACTAACAACTTGCAGGCAGTTGAGAATCATGTTGAAGAGGAGCATGAGCTGATTGAACCATCGATTCCATTGGTTGAGAACGAAGATGAGGAGATGGATGTACCTACATCATCGGGGAGCCAAAAGATAAAGATCATGGTGCTATCATCACTCACGGTGAGTATGCTTGTGAAGAACAACAATTATGCCTTTGTTCATGCTATTTTAGAGCAAAACTTAGTGGAAAACAATTACGACACGCCCATATTTTAAGTAGAGAATTCACACTGCATTGATTTGAGTATTGAGAATGAGTTTAGTGCACCTTGTCAAAAAATAATTGAATTGCTGCTGTTTTGAGTGATTCACGTGATGAATTAATCACATACAATGATCATGTGGCTTTGGTTAGACATAAAGAAGTTTTAACTAGAATTTCTCCTGCCAATTCATTGTGTTACATCATGTTGGATCTTCCTATGAAATTGTCACATGCTTTGGAGAAAGTTTCTGAACTTACATGTTCAAAATTCTTGTTTAGTGCCTACACCCACGGGTATAAGTTTAATTTGATTGGAGATTATGGTGTAGGAAATCAATTTCTTGTATATCGAATATGCATAACTTGTGACCACATGGATGAATTGCAGCTTGTTGTTCTGAACAACAACTCTTGTATGCTCAATCTTGTTCATTATGAAAGAAAAATAAAATTTAGTGATCATTCAATGCCTATGTGTTCTTCTCTTATTGAACCATCTAACATTGGCAATCTGAATAATGAAATTGATGTATGGAAGAACTTGCAAATATTTTCACCCTTACTAGATGAATTTGCTATTGCTCAATTGAAATCTGATTATATGGATAAACTTTGTTTGATTCCAAAAGTTGTAGCTTTGCCTATATGTGCCACCACAACAAGTTTACAACTTCAAAGATTTGAATTGCATAAATGCTTCACTTACATTTTCAAAACAAGTTGCGATAATTACTGTGTGAGAAATTTTGATTTGTTCATTAACATATATGATTACTTTTGGGTTAATAATACAATGAGCTTTTATGATTGCTGCTGTGTTATAACATTGTCGGGACCCCGAAATTCCGAACCCGGACCCTCTGTGTATTACCGCACTAGTCCCAGATCAAAGCTAGTGCACACAGTTAAACATAATGGATAAACATCACCAACAGCGATTTATTACAATAGTTGAGAGTACCGACCGAAAGGTCTCATTATTACAATAGAGGTTTAAGACCTCGCACACATAAAACACAGCGGAAGCAAAAGATAACTCGATGATGACCCATCAATACGCCACAGGCAATTGACTGGGGAAGCGCGACCTAGTTCTCCGGGAAGAATCCATCACATCCACAAGCGAAGCAGTAGTCGTAGTCACCTTCTTGAGCTTCAACTTCCTCTGGAGATTTATTTTTGAGTGTAGCATGTGAGTACATAAAGTACTCCGCAAGTCTTGGGAAAAATGCATAGATGCAAGGCTTGACAAAGGAAGGCTATATGGTTCTTTTGCACAAAGCAATATTTTAAATTCAATTACTACTAATTATTTTCGAAGGCATCAATTTAATAATGTAATTGTTTTAGCAGAATTATCAATAATTCTATAGTGAAGGTTCCATTCACCTACACCAGTTAATCAAGTCTATCTGACCAAGTTTAAAACTGCGGGTTCCATCCACCCTCTCTGGCTCCATCCGCCAGGATTCCCTTCCGAGAGTTCCCTCCACTCTTGGAATACAAAACTTGCAATTTTAAAACCAAAACCAGAAATCTACCATGTGAATGCATTCCTTGCCCGCCCTTGACCGTGGGCACGGCTATTCGAATAGTTTTACACTCTGCAGAGGTTGAACAACTTTACCCACAAGAGATAAATTATCCTAAAAGTCAACACGCTTCCTTTGGCATGAGACCCAGATAAAATATCACAAAGCCTTTACCTTACTCTAATCTAGCTAGATACCACCCGCTGAGGTTTCACCGCAGGTAGGCTAACTGCCCGAACCGAAGCCCCCTCTTGCGCCATATGAGTACAGTAAATCCCTGTCCCTCACTGTGGATAACCAGTCCATCCCTGGCACCCACTTTCCACTGGTGGCACCTAAACTAGACTACCATAAGTTAGTCAGCTAGGTCGTACCCATATAGACTTGTGGTTGTACGGTAGTGCTCAGTCTGGACAAACACAAGCGTCGGTCCTTAATTGACTAGGGTGGAACATACACTTAACAAGATCTCGTGCTAACTGCACCAAGCCAAACCAACCATCCACCCTAATCTAAATCATCTTTCACATTTTATTTTATTTTAAAACAACAGTGGCAACTCCAATTACCACTAAATTTCTGAAACAAGGCTATTGCAAAAAATCATCCTTTCCCATTTTCAAGATTTCTAAAGTATTGAATAGCAGGACTAAGCATTATACTACCATACTAACATCAACAAGTAATTATAATACTCTCATTAATGAGACAAAGGAAATTCTATGGTGACAAGAGTACATGGCATTCAATTTCAATGGAGGGCATAGCAAGTTGGAATAACTAGTTCCTAAAGATTTGAACTAATATTTTATGTAAATAGCAATGCACATAATTTAAAATAAATTGAAAACATTTCAAATCATGGGTTCAAGATGATCAAAGGAGACTTGCCTCTTGCAGATTCTCTGGTCTTCTTGCTGTTGGGTGGAGTGATCGCCGACAACGTTGGAATCTACGCGATAAAAGACGAAGCAAACAAAGCAAATAAATACAAACAAAATTCAAACAAAATCCAAAAATTCAAAAGAGACAATATTTGGATAGATTATGATTTTAGACGAATTTAGAAATTTGAATGGCTGAAATCGGAGTTAAAATGAGAAAGTTATGACCTTAGGAAGTTTTAAATCGGAGAAAAGATTGTCTTCGGGAATCAACGTGGTCCAAGAGGAGATACGACCACGGCTATCGCGTCGGGAGGGTTCGACTCACTGTAGACATGATCGGAAGAAACTTGCTACGACAATGCAGTCGGAAGACGGCCGAGAGGTATTACGACTACGTAGTCGAGCCTCACGACCACGATCGAACCGACGACTACCGGTTGTTTACGACCATGGTCAAATTTACGACTATGCGGAGAATTTACGACCACGTGGCGAAATTACGTTCACGAAGTCGATTACGACCACGAGAATGGCTTACGACCACGTAGTCGAGATTACGACCACGGCAAGCGAATCGGGAAGAGCTACGACCACGCAAGCGTAATCGGGAAGAGCTACGACCACGGCAAACACGATCAATAGGGGTTACGACCACGGCAAACGCGATCGGAAGAGGCTACGACCACGGCAAGCGTGATCGGAAGGGGCTAAGACCACGAGTCGAGCCATCGACCACGCGAGAATGGTTTACGACCACGTAGTCGACTTACGACCACACGGAAGATTTACGACCACGCAGGAAATTACGACTACGGCCGCATCGGTCTCGACTACGACTACACGAGAACCTACGACTACGGAGAAGACTTACGATTACGATCACGGCCATCTACGACAACGCAGTCGGGTTACGACTAGGAAGTCGTTTACGACAACGTAGACATTTACGACTACGCAATCGTGTACGACCACACAGACGCTAACGACCACGGTGAATTGAGCGACTGAAACCGAGAGCTGCTACAGGTCTTACGACCATGACTCAAAGTGATCGACAACGAGTTTAAGCGGTCGTATGGTATTGCGAGCGGTCGAAAGGACTCTAACATGGTCGTCACAGATTCTAAGGGTTTGGATTTGATCGTAAACAATCTAGGGCGGTCGTAAGACTCTACGACTACACAGATCTACGACCACACGGAAGGTTTACCTTCGGAAATTGGTTGGCAGCGGGGTGGTCGGAGGGGAATGGAGATGGTCGAAGACACAATCCCGATGCAGAGTCGAAGTCGAAGGCGGGTCGGAGGGGTTCAGCAATGAGCGGAGACGGTCGGCGACGAGAAGAAGAGGCGGCGCGACTCGAGTCCAAGCGGTGACGGGGCTCCGGGCACACGACCACGGCGAAGACGAAGGCGAGGTCGACGGGGCACGGCGGGGTCGGAACGGTGGCGCACGACAACCGTGGAGATGGGGCGGGAGGAAGAGGAGGCTGAGGGGGTATATTTATAGGACTCGGGGAAGGGGTGAGGCGGCGGGATTCCTCACCGAAGACCACGGCTTGAGATCCTATTAACACGGGAATAAGGCAACGGAGGGGCGCAGAGTTTGAAAATCAAAGAGATAAGGAGCTCATCTCTTCGGAATTCAAATTCCCGAACGAATCGAATGAAGAGATAGAATTCGAGTAGGATTCGATTACCGGGGTGTTGGTGATATGCCCTAGAGGCAACATGGAGATGTTGAATATATCACATACTATGTTTATGATGCATTACTTTGTTCCTTGAAATAGACATTATCATTATTGATCAATGAGTATGTGACTTATTCATGAGACTCTTAATGCTTAAATGTTGCTATTTCTAAATGATCCCTGATCATATATCATATGAGGAACAAATATGATTCAAAGATCAGCATATGTATTGATTGATGATCATGTCTCATGGATCATGGTATGGTGATACCAAATCAATAATATGGACATGTGTTAGTGAACATATGTTGGATAGACCCGCCATGAGACATCGCAGAGATTCCATGTGTCATTAGTTGGTCTCAAGTAGTGTTTATGTAGAATCCTTAGACTTGAGATCATCATGGTTCCCAACATGCGTAGTAGCCTATTTTGGGACTACTAACCACTACTCCGTGAATCGGGTAGTCATAAAAGTAGTCTTCGGGTTTCTTTGTGAAACATGTAGTGGGATGTGAATGATCAAGATAGAATTTGCCCCTCCTTATGGGAGAGATATCTCAGGCCCTCGATGTAATGGATTATGAAAGTGCATGGCCATGCCAATGTGATTGAGGAGTCAATCACAAGTTTATAATCCATCACGGAATCGAGAGAGTGATTGAGCTATTAAGAGGATGACATGTGTCTCGCCTTGAGCTTAATCTATATCGTGAGGCAAAGGGATTCGTACATGAGAACATTACAGTTCAGCCGATATGATCTTTACGTATACTTTGGGGTTAATATGTCTTGCTAGAGGCCGCTATTAACAGGTGACCGGAAGGCGTTTCGGTCGCGACCAAGTATACGTGAACCTCTGTGGTCGCACACTTAACGGGTTGGAACACTAATTCGAATGTGATTCGGATGTGGGCTCAATTCGGATAGAGATCCGGATAGACACACTATTGGGCCTCGGTCCACGAGGCCCAAGTGAGGAGGTCAATATATATGGAGGTGGGGGCTGAGGATGGACACACGCTCATTCCTCCCGAGCAAAACCCTAGCCGCCACCTCCCGAGCCAAACCCTAGCCGCTCGCGAGTCTTTGGTACACTCGCGATCGGCGTTCCACCCGGACGTGTGGATACCGGTGGAGGCGCTGCTCGTTGCGGCGTTGATCGGCATCAACAAACTACAGATTGGATCTGCTCGTGGTGTGGTTGATCGCGTGGAGGAGACGATCTGTTCGGGACGATCGGCTACTTCCACTACTACCTCGACGCGCGTGGTTGGATCGGCTTCTCCAACTCTTCTTCCGCTGCGCTGCGCGTCTAGTGGTAACGATCTATGATCCCTCCTTAGCATGATGTCCTGGTGTGCGCGGTAGAAATTTTTTATTTTCTGCTATCGTAGCCTACGCGCGTTCCTTCACGGGGTTCTCGGAAAGAAGAGAAAGGAAAGAGAGAAGCGGCCGGGATGGACCAGGCGGCGACATGGACGACATCCGTCCGTCCAAGTGTCAGCTGAAGGGAGGGGTTGGATTTTTATTTTGATTTTACAATTTTTGAAAAGGCTAGGAAATTATTTAGGCCTCAGAAAAATATGAAAATACCTCCGAAAATTCCAGAAAAATCCAAATGGTGAATTTTATTTTAAAAGCTTCAAAAAGGCTCTGAAAATCAGGATGTTACAAATCTACCCCCCTTAGAAAGAATCTTGTCCCCAAGATTTGGACGGACTAGGAAAAAGATAGGAGAGGAAAACGCAGCTCTTAGTTCCTTGCTGTGTTCTCAAGCTGCTTCTTGCTTTGAACCAAATTGAAACTTACCAAGGTGATTGTTGCCCCAGGGCACCTTTTGCTGTGATGTGGTTAACTTGTCCTCTTTCTTGTGATTGCGGAGTTCTTGGAGCTTTTCTGCAGCTTGGAGATACTCCCGTCCTTGTCCTACAACCGAGTTCGCGGTGTATTTCCCAAGTTGAAAGGAATTGGAGTGGTGACTGAGGCTTCGTGGGCAATTGCTTGCATAATGCCCCATCTCGTGACATCGAAAACATTGCACTCGCGGTGAGGTGTTGCTTTTCCGAGGTCGGACTCCGGTGAAGATGCGGGTTCTTGCATCTCTCGAACGAGCGCAGATCTGGAGTTCCTGGTGCATCTGTTGCTGCTGGAGCTTTGTTGAACTGGGTGGATTTACTCGAGGCCTTGAACCGCTTGCATTACTCGTGTCCGAAAAGCCATCTTTCTCTTACGAGTCCTGCAATTGATATTGAGCATCTTCTGGACAAGGGCCTTATTTATCATGTGCTGAAATGTCGGAAAATCTTTGGACACCAATTGCACCTTGAGGTTGGGATCAAGTCCTGCATGAACCGCCAAATCTTTGTTGCCTCGATGTGATCTCTTCGGATACATACCGATGCTGATCGGGTGAACTTGTTGGTATTCGGAAACGCCGAGGTTTCCTTGCTGCAGTTGGTAGAATTCTCTTCATGTCCATTATTCCCGTAGGAATATGCGCAGTGCGGAATGCCTCCACAAATTCATCCCATGTGATAGCTTGTGCATTCTGATGAGCGGCGCGGTAATTTTCCCACCAGTTAGCTGCAATTCCTTTGAGTTGGTGGGCAGCATACAACACCTTTTCATTGTCATTGCACTGGGCTAGGACCAACTTCCTCTCCACATCCTTAATCCAATCATCTGCCTCCATGGGATCTACGGATCCAGCAAAAGTAGGAGGCCTTGTCCTCATAAATTCTCCCATCTTAGACTGAGGAGCTTGGTTGGGTGCCTGCGGAGCTTGCTGCACCTGGTTTTGAGCTAGGGCCTGGAGAAGCTGCAGTTGCATGGCCATCATTTGCTCCAAGCTGGGGTTTGAGGAGGGTGGCGGAATGTTGTTCTCTGGTGAGGTTGGCATCACGGCTGTTGTCAGGGTTGCTCCTTGTGCTCACCATCTGAAGCGGTTTTAGGTTAGCATAAGGTAAGAGGGAATTAGCAAAGGTAAGAGATTGAGGAAGACTAAGTCACATCCCAAGCCAACACACAAGGAAGAAGCAAGCAAATTAACTTTAGCAAAAGAACTTTTATTGAAATCAACCTAGTTTTAAGAATGGTTGTACCACAGTGCACTTAGGCTTGGTACAGTCCACCTAATACACAAGCAAGTAATATATAAGCGTTCTAAAATCGTAAGACTTTACTTGGGTACTACAACTAAAGAACTAGTCCTCGCTTCTTCATGATTCTATCTTGTTCTTTGGTACTCTGAAACCTTCCTTTAACTGAGAAATACGGAAGACAATAAACAAATCGGAGGGTACATCTTTAGTCACCTGCAAGCTTTGGATTAACTTCATTTGCCCTCATCATAACGATTAATTCAGAATTCCACCAAATAGGGCTTAACTTCCGCAAGTGTTCATCCGAGAAAGACATAATTATTTCAACTCCTCAAAAATTCTTGATTCCAAAATCATATACCACAAATGCACCTTATTGGTTTCAGCAAATAATCTCTTAAACTTTTATTCTCTGCTCTAATTTGGATCGACGACCAACCATAGAAATTTTTCTAACAAGAATCCAATAATCCAATAACATTGTAATTCATGATTTCCACCAATTGTTTTATGATCATGATCTAATCCAACAGATCCATAACTCTGATCAAATAATATTAATTCAACCTTCAATAAGTTTTAAGATCATCTAAGCAATAATTTAATATCCATTAGTCCACCAAAACCAATCTCTTGATAATCATCATTTTGGTTCCACCAAATTTGAATGAGTTCAAATACCACAATTAATTCTTATCGGACAATCTCTCAACTAATTCTTATTGAACAATCTATCTCCCACAATTAATTTAAATCCTCCAGGTTGAACATCCTTAAATGACCTAGTTAATCCCATTAGTTAAAATCCAATTATCTAACATTGATCTATTAAATCCACCAATTCAAATGGATATATCAAAGTCCACTTGCAATGATAAAATTAATCCACCAAGATATCCAAGTGTATTATCTTTTAGAATTCCACTAGTATCCACTTATCATCAATAGATCCACCAAACTCTGATAATCAATTAACTCCACAAAATTCATCTACTCTTCATGATTCAACCAAATCACCCAAAATTGATATCATGATTTGTTTATGATAATTCAACTTCTAATCTTTTAATCTCTCCCTTTACTAGATCAATCTCTTAATACTAATTCTCCAACGATCACAATTAATCCCTTTAACAAAATCTTGTTTTACATCCAATTGCTCCTTTCAATCCTAGATAATAAATCCAGGGCAAAGTTTAGACTCTTCCCATGATCTAATTAGCTCCCCCGAGTTCAACTTTGTATATTCTCTAGTCAATCCACAAAGATGATACTTTTTAGATTTATTTATAATCAATTGATATCCACAAGTATACCTTTTATCCCAATCCTCTCGAACATTATTCAATCTTGTCAATTATAAATCCAAAATATACCACTCTAGCAACAATTCTCCAAATTACCTAACTTGATATGCACTGATTATGACGGCTTTCCCGACAAGAGTACTTTCCATAAATTTGTTGCCTTTCGTATACTCTAGGTCTCCAAGGATTCTCCAAGTGCTTTTTAGACGTAACCTCATCGATCCATCTATAGAAATTACAGAGGGAAGGGATATAATTACCATTCCAAAAAGTCAATAAGTGGATAGATAAGGGGGAATGCCATGACGAAGGTAAGGATAGAAAGACAAGAAAAGACAAGGATAGCACATTATTAAATTTTTATTTTATAACATAAATTTTGAAGCTCTTTTACTAATGACCATTCTAACTAGGTCACGTCCTACAGTCAAATTGGCTCTGATACCATCTCTGTCGGGACCCCGGATTTTCGAACCCGGACCCTCTGTGTATTACCGCACTAGTCCTAGATCAAAGCTAGTGCACACAGTTAAACAGAATGGATAAACATCACCAACAGCGATTTATTACAATAGTTGAGAGTACCGACCGAAAGGTCTCATTATTACAATAGAGGTTTAAGACCTCGCACACATAAAACACAGCGGAAGCAAAAGATAACTCGATGACGACCCATCAATACGCCACAGGCAATTGACTGGGGAAGCGCGACCTAGTTCTCCGGGAAGAATCCATCACATCCACAAGCGAAGCAGTAGTCGTAGTCACCTTCTTGAGCTTCAACTTCCTCTGAGATTTATTTTTGAGTGTAGCATGTAGTACATAAAGTACTCCGCAAGTCTTGGGAAAAATGCATAGATGCAAGGCTTGACAAAGGAAGGCTATATGGTTCTTTTGCACAAAGCAATATTTTAAATTCAATTACTACTAATTATTTTCGAAGGCATCAATTTAATAATGTAATTGTTTTAGCAGAATTATCAATAATTCTATAGTGAAGGTTCCATTCACCTACACCCGCTTAATCAAGTCTATCGACCAAGTTTAAAGCTGCGGGTTCCATCCACCCTCTCTGCTCCATCCGCCAGATTCCTTCCGAGAGTTCCTCCACTCTTGGAATACAAAACTTGCAATTTTAAAACCAAAACCAGAAATCTACCATGTGAATGCATTCCTTGCCCGCCCTTGACCGTGGGCACGGCTATTCGAATAGTTTTACACTCGCAGAGGTTGAACAACTTTACCCACAAGAGATAAATTATCCTAAAAGTCAACACGCTTCCTTTGGCATGAGACCCAGATAAAATATCACAAAGCCTTTACCTTACTCTAATCTAGCTAGATACCACCCGCTGAGGTTTCACCGCAGTAGGCTAACCGCCGAACCAAGCCCCTCTTGCGCCATATGAGTACAAGAAATCCTGTCCCTCACTCGTGGATAACGGTCCATCCACGGCACCCACTTTCCACCGGTGGCACCTAAACTAGACTACCATAAGTTAGTCACCTAGGTCGTACCCATATAGACTTGTGGTTGTACGGTAGTGCTCGATCCGGACAAACACAAGCGTCGGTCCTTAACTGACTAGGTGGAACATACACTTAACAAGATCTCGTGCTAATCGCACCAAGCCAAACCAACCATCCACCCTAATCTAAATCACCTTTCACATTTTATTTTATTTTAAAACAACAGTGGCAACTCCAATTACCACTAAATTTCTGAAACAAGGCTATTGCAAAAAATCATCCTTTCCCATTTTCAAGATTTCTAAAGTATTGAATAGCAGGACTAAGCATTATACTACCATACTAACATCAACAAGTAATTATAATACTCTCATTAATGAGACAAAGGAAATTCTATGGTGACAAGAGTACATGGCATTCAATTTCAATGGAGGGCATAGCAAGTTGGAATAACTAGTTCCTAAAGATTTGAACTAATATTTTATGTAAATAGCAATGCACATAATTTAAAATAAATTGAAAACATTTCAAATCATGGGTTCAAGATGATCAAAGGAGACTTGCCTCTTGCAGATTCTCTGGGTCTTCTTGCTGTTGGGTGGAGTGATCGTCGACAACGTTGGAATCTACGCGATAAAAGACGAAGCAAACAAAGCAAATAAATACAAACAAAATTCAAACAAAATCCAAAAATTCAAAAGAGACCATATTTGGATAGATTATGATTTTAGACGAATTTAGAAATTTGAATGGCTGAAATCGGAGTTAAAATGAGAAAGTTATGACCCTAGGAAGTTTTAAATCGGAGAAAAAGATTGTCTTCGGGAATCAACGTGGTCCAAGAGGGAGATACGACCACGGCTATCGCAATCGGGAGGGTTACGACTACTGTAGACATGATCGGAAGAAACTTCAGCTACGACAATGCAGTCGGAACGACGACTGAGAGGTATTACGACTACGTAGTCGAGCCTACGACCACAGTCGAACTGACGACTACCCGGTTGTTTACGACCACGGTCAAATTTACGACTATGCAGTAGAATTTGTGACCACGTAGCCGAAATTACATTCACGAAGTCGATTACGACCACAGAGAATGGCTTACGACCACGTAGTCGAGATTACGACCACGGCAAACGTAATCGGGAAGAGCTACGACCACGGCAAACGTAATCGGGAAGAGCTACGACCACGGCAAACACGATCAATAGGGGTTACGACCACGGCAAACGCGATCGGAAAGAGGCTACGACCACGGCAAACGTGATCGGAAGGGGCTAAGACCACGTAGTCGAGCCATCGACCACGCAGAATGGTTTACGACCACGTAGTCGACTTACGACCACACGGAAGATTTACGACCACGCAGGGAAATTACGACTACGGCCACAGACTGGTCTACGACTACGACTACACAGAGAACCTACGACTACGGAGAAGACTTACGACTTCGAAGAAGACTTACGATTACGAAGCCATCTACGACAACGCAGTCGGGTTACGACTAGGAAGTCGTTTACGACAACGTAGACATTTACGACTACGCAATCGTGTACGACCACACAGACGCTAACGACCACGGTGAATTGAGCGACTGAAACCGAGAGCTGCTACAGGTCTTACGACCATGACTCAAAGTGATCGACAACGAGTTTAAGCGGTCGTATGGTATTGCAGACGGTCGAAAAGGACTCTAACATGGTCGTACAGGATTCTAAGGGTTTGGATTTGATCGTAAACAATCTAGGGCGGTCGTAAGACTCTACGACTACACAGATCTACGACACACGGAAGGTTTAACTCGGAAATTGGTTGGCGCGGGGTGGTCGAGGGGAATGGAGATGGTCAAGACACAATCCCGATGCAGAGTCGAAGTCGGGCGGTCGGAGGGGTTCAGCGATGAGCGAGACGGCCGGGCGAGAAGAAGAGGCGCGCGACTCGAGTCCAAGCGGTGACGGGGCTCGGCACACGACCACGGCGACGCGGCGAGGTCGACGGGCACGGCGGGTCGGAACGGTGGCGCACGACAACCGTGGAGATGGGGCGGAGGAAGAGGAGGCCGAGGGGTATATTTATAGGACTCGGGAAGGGGTGAGGCGGGGATTCTCACCAAGACCACGGCTTGAGATCCTATTAACACGGGAATAAGGCAACGGAGCGGCGCAGAGTTTGAAAATCAAAGAGATAAGGAGCTCATCTCTTCGGAATTCAAATTCCCGAACGAATCGAATGAAGAGATAGAATTCGAGTAGGATTCGATTGCCGGGGTTCTCGGAAAGAAGAGAAAGGAAAGAGAGAAGCGGCCGGGATGGACCAGGTGGCGACGTGGACGACATCCGTCCGTCCAAGTGTCAGCTGAAGGGAGGGGTTGGATTTTTATTTTGATTTTACAATTTCAGAAAAGGCTAGGAAATTATTTAGGCCTCAGAAAAATATGAAAATACCTCCAAAAATTCCAGAAAAATCCAAATGGTGAATTTTATTTTAAAAGCTTCAAAAAGGCTCTGAAAATCAGGATGTTACAAACATTAATTGTGCAAACAACGAAGAGCTGTTAAAACGGATGACATATACATATACCATGCATACACCTTGGCTTCTTTGTTACCATACTTTCAGTTTATCAAAAGCCGAGGACGGCTTTGTTTTCAAGAAGGGGAGGATGATGAGGACACGACCCCTATGGATACAACCATATTTGCTATGCTTGTGGTTTCAATTACAAGAGCTCCTACGCATCACTTAAATTATAAGGTGAGCTCGTTTCAAAAAGGTTTTACTTTGTGTGATAAAGAACGTATGATATTACATAATGAGAGTTTGTTGCGTTTGTTATTATGTACCGAGATTTATGATGAAGATCATGCAATACGTGAGGCTACACATATGCTAAAACCGAGGACGGTTTTCTATCAAGAAGGGGAGGATGATGTGACCACACCACAAACACATACGACAATCGCGCCCAATATCAAGATTGAACTAAAAGTGAATTCGTTTCTTCAGCCTTCATATGTTACTGAGAATAGACCGCTACCTAATGCAAGTGATTTAATTGTGCTTAGGAATTTGGGAAAGGATGAAGGAAAGGGACATGGAGTCCTGGACATGCATGGAAGGAATAATGGAGGTCACCACGTCACTTTGGGACCAAGTCAAGCACGAATTCGAGTTGGACACGTTTTGGAATCAGACTCGGACTGCTGCAATGGTGCAAGTTTAAACGGACGTAACTTTCTCATACGGACTCCGTTTGGGACGTTCTTGGACTTGATGGAAAGCTTAGCTAGTCTACTTTCTAAAGGATTTCGTTGAGTTTAGGTTTAGCCATTGTGCAAACTTTGTTCTTCAGTTGTGTCGGACGACCACCTGTCAAGACTACCATCGGAATCCCACCTTTTGATCTCAATTTATATATTTGCAATTTCAGATTGCTTGTTATCTTGTTCTTGCGTGTTCTTCGATTGCATGCAGGAATAGACCTTTGTGGTCAGGTCAACCGCGTTCTTGGCACGGTTGATAACATCTTAGGGTTGGTTCAGCGATTGCTAAGGCGCAAGCGACGTCGTTCGGTTGTAGTCGGATCGCAAGGGTCAACTCCGCCCAAATCGATAGTTATCATCCTATCGGAAGATCGGGACCCATCGCCTCATCACTCAAGGTCTGGGGCTGACCCTGAATATGCCTAAGAGCCTCAGCACGGTCTCTACGTGCAATCTTCGCGCCTGAAGCATCGATCGATCAAATGTCCATCCTTCTGACAGAAGGTGCAATGATACTTCACCTTCTGAGAGGTAGAAGTAGCATGAGATGGCTTCACCTTCTGAGAGGCCGAAGCAGCAGGTGGAATCACCTTGCTGTCAGAAATCCCTTGGACAAAGCCCGCCGACTTGAATTTAACTTCATCAGATCTGAGCTCAGTCTCGATCACACCTGGTGCTATGGGTCTGAGCACAGCAGGTGGATGCTTCCTCATGTCCTCATAGAAATCATATCCTAGACCTTTGATTAAACTTGCAAATCTTGAACTGGTCTAGAAAAAGATTCAGCTTCTTCTTGCCTCCTACAAATCTCTCGAGAGTGTTCATAAGATACTGACACTCCCGAAAGAGAGAGGTGCAAGAAGAGCAGGGGGAAGAGGAGACATCAGAGGGTAAGGGAGCAGAAGAAGAACCAACAGTAGAGGAAAGAATGGCTTGTGCACACACAACCGACTCTGAGGGGACAGTCCTACTACTAGCCAGTTGGTTCACGTTGCTAAGCGTCTCCACCTTACCCTTGGACTCCTTCCCCACCTCAGCACAGACATTACAAGCAGAAGGTGGCTTCTCTAGAAGGTCCTTAGTTAGCTTCACACATTTTTCATCTAAAGCAATCAAGTCAGATTTTAATTTGTTACAATTAATGCATGGTGAGCTAACAGGGTCCTTCGAAGCAGATTGAGCCAATTTGGTGTTATCATCAACTAATTCTTGAAACTGTTTTGAGACAGCTTCAAGCTCAGCAGTAAGCTTAGGACAATTCACACATGAAGCAATAGGCTCAAGTAGAAAAGCTTGTAATTCAGCAATTTTATGATCTGCCCGTTTTAGGTTCATCTTTAAGTTATTATAACTTTCACAAGTCTCGGGCAGATCGAGCAACATGGTATAAAGACCTCTAAACGCAATGTCCTTATCCTCACATGAGGTGCAAGATGTAAGTGAAGTAAGCTCCCGTGATAATCTATCTACTTCCTTCTCCAACTCACTTCACCAAGCTCTAGATCTAGCATGGAATCTACCTAGCTTAAGAAAAGCATCATTAAGCTGATCGTAGGTGGGGGATACCTCGTCGGAGTACAGCTCGCTGTCGCTCAGTTCGCCCTCAAGGGCCATAATGCACATGCCGGAATAGTCGTCGCTGTCCTTGGGGTCTTGGTCACCCGTCCCGTCGTCGTCGCTCCATCCCTCCACCTTGCTGAGGTCGAGGTCGTCGAACGCGGTGAGGACGCGGTGGAACAGCTTCTTGGCTTTGCCAAGGTTGCGGAACTTCTTCTTTCCTTGGGCATGGATTGGAGGCTTCTTGTTGCGGTTCTTGTCGGTGTAGTCGTTCTTGCCCGAACCGCCGTAGTCGTTCTTACCCTTCTCCAGCTTGGGGCAGTTTGCCCGAATGTGGTTGGGGCCACCACACTCGAAGCAAATCAAGGGTCCTCCTCTCTTTCTGTCCCTCCTCCTCTTGTAAGCATGGGAAAATCTTCGAGCTAGGAGGGCTAACTGCTCATCCACAAGCTGCTCTAACTAACCATCACTTATGTCACAGAGAGCAGCAAGGGAGAATCCACACAACGAATCAGAAGAAAGACCCGAAACCGAACTGGGATCGGTGACAAGAGCCATCGACTGTGACTTCGACTTGCGAGAGACAATGTCAATCTCGTGAGTCTTAAGGTGCGAGTACAGCGCATCAAGAGTCAAAGTCGAGAGGTCCGTGGTGTTCTTGATGTTAGTCACCTTCATCTCCCAAACACGAAGGTCGAGTGCAGCGAGCATCTGTCGAGCGTTATCCGAGTCGGGGTATGTGAGACCGACCGCTCGGAGGTTGCTCAGAATCTTGTGAAAACGCGCAAAACACTCTTCGAGGGACTCGCCAGCGAGCATTTCAAACTTCTTGTAATCTCGCTTGAACTGGTCCTGTCGCACCGTCTTTATTTGGGTGGTGCCCTCATGGTAAGCATCGAGGGTCTCCTAAATATCGAAGGCGGACGAAAGATGAGATATGCGGTCAAACTCGCTACGAGTTAGGCCCTGGATTATGATGTTCCTTATCTTAGCGTTTGCCTCAACATCAGCCATATTCCTGGCGTTGATGTTCTCATCGGCAGGAACAACAAACCGGACCTTGACCTTACGCTAGATGGCATACCCCTGAGCCTGGATGTATGTCTCCATTCGGCTCTTCCAGAAGGGGTAATCGATGCCATCAAAGACAGGAGGCTTGGTCGAGTACTCTAAAAGAAACCCTGAAAGATATCCTCCAACAATCCTTCTCCTATAGTTATAAAAACTATGAAGAATACATGCTCTGCACACTGGAGACTTGACTAACCAGGGAAAGAAACAAGACTGACAAAAGATCGAGGAAGAAACACGACCCAGAGAGAAAGATAACAAGGCGATCTAAACACAACAAAGCCACGGCCGGATCGCTTAGCCAAGGCGGCCGATCGCATGTGCAAGGCCGGTCTGACCGGTGGCTTATGGCCGGTCTGACCGCCTTGTGCTTGCCGGTCTGACCGCCGGCCCTCCTCCGGTCTGACCGGGCCACGAATTTCAGTAGGGGCAGAGGCCGAACTGCTGACTGAAAAATGATGAAAACCTGAGACTTTGAAAAGCAGAGAAATTGAATATTCTCAGCTATTCTCCAGGGGCCTAAAGATCAAGGAGAAGACCAAAATAGCCAAGAGAGGCTGGGGAACCAAAAACTTTCACCTCTGGAGAAAGAAATTGATAAAAGCCCTAAAAACTGAAAATCAACAGAGGCATCACCAAAAAACAAATTCCTCTCCAATCTTTGATCCTTTGCACAAGAAATTTTGAGGATAGCTGGGGAATAGCCTTGAGACCATGAGACACAAATTTGGGCACCAACTCTCAAGGGAAATCAAGTATCACCTCAAACCCTAGAACATCAGACTGAGAACAAACAGGGCACAGAGAAGGCAAAAACATGATTCTTGCAAATCGATCAATATTGCTCTTGGAACTAGATGACCAAAGGGCCTATAAATGCAATTCCATCATAGAGCAACCCATTTTGCCACTCCTCAGCAAGAATTGAGCCAAAACACAAAAACTCAAGAATCAAGCAAAAAGGGACATCGAAGGGAAACAGAGACGAACAGGAGAAATAAACTTCAGAGATTTCATTTCAACAACCATGGATTACAGAGGAGTCCCCATATGCATGGACATTAGAACAAGGGATGATTACATGAAGTCTCAACTCATCCTCTCCTCTCCCCAACTCAAGAACACACACTACATCTTCCTTGGAGAGAGCACACACACAGAGCTACGGGAGAACACTCAGAGGGAGGAGACAACACTCTGCCCTCCTCACCAACTCATCAACCACTAAAGCCTAAAGCCAAAACAAACTCTCAAAGCTTCTTTTGACTCTAGCAAACCCTAACTCTCTCCCAAAGCCATAGGAATACATGCAGCCACCAACACCTATTTATAGCCCTTTGGCTAATGGGTCTCCAACCCGTTACGCCCGCTAAACCTGAATGGAACCGTCTCCCGCTTGTGCAGCCTCGCGAAATTACCGATTCGCCCCTCCTGCACCTTCCAGGAAGCTTCCGCGCTCCTTGTCATCCACGACTCGCAACCACATCGAATCTCCGCCGTCTTCGACACATCCAACCGTTCTGACCTCGACACCGCCTGTGTCTAGTCCGGTCACCTCGTGTCTCACCACGACTGCGCCTCGACGTCCTGCAGCCAACACAGACAAGAAACACATCAAATAGCACCGCTCGACACATGAAAGCATAAATAGCATAAAAGCATCATACTTACGCATGATGAAGTCGAAACCTGTCGAATCCAAGAATAGGCATCCTAATCCCATACGACCAAGTTTGACCAAGTCCGACCGAGCCCGATTGCACCTCGCAACGTCAAGGTCCGAACCACCCAAACCAAACTCGACTTACCTAAACCAATGTCAATTACTCGTCATACACACGGGATGACCTCCACATGGTCTCTCAAGGACCATAAGGGCAGTCTGAACTAGAGCTACATGCACTGGTGCCATCTCCACCACCGCTACCCGCACCGGTGCTATCTCCACGGGTGTTATTCTTGGCAAAGCAACTTGCACCGGTGGTACCTTTACAGTCGACTACTGTGAAGTCAAGCTACAAGCGAGGCAGGGCCAAACCAAAGAAGACAGATGATGATATCCCCTACCTACCATTGGCCCACAAATTTGTGCTAGGCGAGCCGATGATGGTCCCGGAAGAGCTCCTAACCCTAGGACTTGGTTGCCAGAGATTACACTCTTGGTATATGGAACAGGCCAATAAGCCACTGGCAGAACGGCGCTCAGGTATCACTGTCAAATTCATGCCAGATCATTTGCAGCACAACATTCAAGAATGTGTCTTCGTGGTGACCTTTGAGGATTTATTTGATCTTTTCAACCTCAACGCTCTCGACGCCTCACTCGTTCGATGCTGGACGCTGTAAGTGTGTACAATCATAGTCTCCGTTCATGTATACCGATATATGTCATATATAATTTGTTGCTTTTCTGTGTATATATATAGATACATGGTGACTGAAGCTAGATTATCCAAATCACCAATTGGTTTCCTGGACCCACACTTAGTCGCCATGGATACCATCAGCGAGGATGCATCCTTCGTCGAGAGCTATATTACATCAACACTGCTGGCTCACCACGATAAGGAATTTGTTCTTATGCCATACAATGAGCGGTTCCATTGGATTTTAATTGTAATTGTACCAAAATGGAACAAGGCTATATACCTTGATTCTCTAAGTAAGAACAAATCCGAGTACGTAGTTATCGTCCAATTACTCGATAGGTAAGTATGTTTTCTCCATACATAAATATATTGTACTCTTTCTTTCCTTCCGAATGACTAAGCTAACTTTTTTGAATCACGAAGGTCATTCGCCACGTACGTTGCACAGACATGTGGCTCGACGGAAGGGGCCAAGCCCTTGAAACATGTTCAAAATTTTCGGGTATTCGCTAGTACACATTAATTAATCATATACAACACTTGGTAGTAATGCCTCTTGAATTAACACATTCTATTTTTTGCGGTGCCACCAGCAGCCGCCGGGCAACGCGTGTGGATTCTACGTTTGCCACCATGTGAGACTACTCCTCGATTCCTCGAACATCACCAATTCTAAGGTTTGTCAGTCTTCCCACATTTATTTCATACTTATCAGATTATATATGTACACATATTGATATTCCTATCGACAGGCTGCGCCCCTCTCTACAACTGCATTGCAACAGGCGGACCTTGCACAAATTCAAGGAGAGTGTGTGTTCTTTTTGATGTCTAAAGTCGTAAGTTCAAATGGAGAGTTCCATAGCATACAGTAATTTTTTTGCTTGGGATAAGATATTGACATTGATTGAAATTTTGTATTTGCTAATGGATATTTTATTTCATTTCAATTAATTGATTTGCGAAATGGATGTTTTATGTTTGTGAAATGAATTGAGATGTGAATTGGATGTATACATGTACATGTTGATCTACTTGTTTCAGATGGCATGGCTAGCATTTCCTGAGGCTAGCCAATAAATAGAAATAGGTTTAGGGGTAGAAGGGAATATCACAGACGATTTTTAACTAAAAACCATCTGTGATATTTATAAATCACAGACGGTTTTTAACTAAAAACCGCTTGTGATTATAACTATCACAGACGATTTTTAGACGGTTTGAAAGCCGTCTATGATGACCTCGTATCATACTGACCCATAAATTCAGACGGATCACAAAACCGTCGGTGATGACATTTCTGAACCGTTTGTAATACAGTTTTCTGTAGTAGTGACTCAATCCCTATTAGTTTAGACTCATGATCATAACTGAAAAAGATACAAACTAACACAAGGAGTTCCATCAACAATGAAAGGCACACAAACCTTGGATAAGGACTCAGACTCATCAGCAAAGAAACTAACTCGAATTGTCCCAACAAAAAAACTAGTATCTAGCTCAAACATCTGGTTCGGTTTTTTCTGGATAAAGCCAAAAACAATTTCTTGCACTACTGCAGAAAAAGGTCATCACAGACGGTTCAAAAACGTCATCACAGACGGTTTTGTGAACCGTCTGAATTTATGGGTCAGTAATAATACAAGGTCATCACAGACAGTTTTTGAACCATCTGTGGTGCAAATATCACAGACGGTTTTTAGTTAAGAACCGTCTGTGATATTCCCTTCTACTCCTAAACCTATTTCTGTTTATTGGCTAGCCTCAGGAAATGCTAGCCATGCCCTCTGAAACAAGCAGATCAACATGTACATGTATACATCCAATTCACATCTCAATTCATTTCACAAACATAAAACATCTATTTTTATTAAGATTAGAGCCTACCATTGCAATATCCCAAAAAAACAAGCAGGTTACACAACAAGAACAGAAAAAACAAAGATCCTCTATGCCTTCTCGCCTTCTCGCCTTCTCGCCCCTGATGCAACGCATGAGCTGGATGTCTTTGACGCCCATCATCGTCGGCGTTGATTGAGCGACTGCACGGTTGGCACGAGCTAGTTGCTTCTGCGGTGTTTTGTCTCCCGTAGACTTGTGCGTCGTCTGCAAGGAGGAGGACAACAAGGAGGAGGGGAACAACAAGGAGGAGGACAACAAGGAGGAGGATAGCAAGGAAGAGGAGACCAGCAAGGAGGTTATATTTATAGGGGAGGGAGAGGGAGGGAGAGGCGGGAGTTCAAAATTTTTGGCGCGGGAACGGAGAGGCGGAGCTATGATTCGTGGGATGAGGATTGGTGGATTTCTATTAGCTAGGATTAGGTTGAGGAGGATCCGTGGGATGAGGATTGGTGGACCGTCTGTGAATTAGAGGACAAAATTTTATATACCGATGCAATATAAACAACTAGTCTGAAAAGATAAAATAGCAAAGTTTTATATAGCTTATATATACTCATTTGAAATATTTCGATGAGATCTACAACTTTTCAGTTGAAGAAAAATCCAAATTCCGAAAGGAAGACCAAGAAAAAGGGCAAAAACAGAAACCAAAAACTTACGACGCAGATTTAGGTCCAAAGATGGCCGATTTTCGGGGTCTTGGAGGGCGACTGGCACAAGCATGTCATTTTTTTTGGATCGGGCTCGTCATTAGCTTTCCAACGAGTACAAGAACGTCGAAAACGGACACCGTATGCAAAAGTTATGCTCGTTTTACTGAAGGTGTCTCAAAACTAAATCATACTCGGACTTAAGCGGGAAAATATGAAATTTTGAGGGATTGCAAGGCGGGAAACATATCACAGACGGTTTTATAATAAAAACCGTCTGTGATATTCCAGTATCACAGATGGTTCAGCGGTAAGAACCGTCTGTGATACTCCTTTTTCCCGCCACAAATACCACAGACGGCCTCCAAATTAAAACCGTCTGTAATAGTGTACATCAGAGACGGTTTCACAAAACCGTCTGTGATTTGGCGTCTAGTATTAGACTTTCTGTATTAGTGTTGTTTGATCTCTTTTTTCAGCTCAATCCCCACATGATGATCCCAGCAAGCTAACTCCCTCCCCTTCTTTCTTGTTTTCCAAGTTAAACCCAGATTCTTTCCTGGTGTGGCCAAATTGGAGATCAATTCGGACTCCTTCCCTCTTCTACCTCTTCCTTTCCAAAGCAACACCCAACAGCATCCGAATATCTTTCTTGCTTCCCAACACGGCTGGACTTTCCTTTATTTTCATGCCACACAAGAACCTCTCTCTCTTTCCTTCCAAACCAGCCAGTCATTCCCCCACATGGTTTCCTCCCGGATCATGCTCTCACGCGCTATTTTCTTCACATGTCCATGCGCTGGTTCTCTCCATGCGGCTTGCCCCCTTATGTGCTCCTGTTTCCACGTGGCTATCCTAGGATCACGGGCCCATGCGTCTTCACACACCCTGGACTCCACGCGGTTCATACGCATCATGTCTCCATGCGCTAGGGTTCCAGCCCCTTCCCAGTTAGCATCTTTCTTCTCTCTCTCTACCAAGTTGGATGCCTTCTTCTCTTTACATAGAACAGCAACAATGTGAGTTTAACTTCAGATTGCCTGTTGGTAATACAAACCAAAGTTGAGGTAGCAATTTGGGCCGTATCATCCTTTGTTGGATTTTGGACTTAATTTTGGACCACTCTTTTTGTAGAAATTAATTATAAATGTAATTGATTACTAGCAATATTACTATTGGCCTCTTGTTAGCATGGCATGAGAAGAGACCAAAAGAATGATTAGTAATCCTTGAGCTCACACTTTACAAACATGTATCAACCTTGAAGAATTCAACATAGATGCAGTGTTGTAGCCGATTAAGTAGCGAATTTATTATCAATGCATGCAACATTGACAGAAAAGATCAACAAGTCTACTTGAATTTCTGCGTTGGCAAGAAGTCAAGGTAGGACACCCCTAGTTGGAACAAAAAGTCAAACTAAGACATGTGCGCGCGCCCACACACACATATAGAAAAATGGTTCTATACTCTTGGGAGTACGTACTCCCACTTCTAATATACCTTTTAATGGAATTGTTATATCTCTTTATCTATTTGAGCATATTCTAATAATGATTATAAGATATTTTAAAGTAAGTTATTGAACAATACCATTAAAGGGTATATTGGAATATGCTCAAATAGATAAAGAGATCAGATTCTGAAAATGTCGGAAAAAGGGTGGCACCAGGGAAGATTGAGCGAGGGGGGGCGGCGGTGAGGACCGCGGGTCAGAGCGAGGCGACAGCCGACTAGGTGAGTGGGAGAGGCGGCTTGCAAACCCTAGACGTACGAGGTGAATGAGACGGCGGGGAAAAGGGGTGGAGTTGCGAGAAAAATTGAGAGGCACGGGCCGGGTGTTTTGTGAAAAAAGCATAAGTTATTAGGGGCCTTTACTCGCACGAATCCGAGCCATCAGCATGAGATCCGATAGCCCATGGCTACGTTTGCATATTACCACCGAACAGTGCGTTTGCACTAGATATATTCATATATATATATATATATATATATATATATATATATATATATATATATATATATATATATATATATATATATATATATATATATATATATATATATATATATATATATATATATATATATATTGTGTGTGTGTAATTACTATTATGTTTCCATATATGTATATGTATATAATTACTGTTCTGTGCATAGGTGTAGAATGCGCGCTGAAAAGTTAAGAGTGTGAGTGAAGTTACTTCCAAATACATATAGAGTTACTGTCAGTTGTAACACTACACATCCGATAGTAACTATATATATATTTGACAGTAGCTTCACTTACGTATGACAGTAACTTTTTGGTGCGCACAGTACACGTAGGTGCAGAATAGTGCATCTGTGTGTGTATTCAGGAATCTCAATAATTACAAATGCTTGGGACGATTGGGTCTGTGGAAGGAAAAATAAGTTGGAATTTAGGGGTCCGCATCTTCTTATTTTCGATGAAAGTGTTGGGGGGTGTGTGTGTGTATTTCTTCACAGGAATCTCGATAATTACAAATGCTTGGGACGATTGGGTCTGTGGAACGAAAAAATAAGTTGGAAGTTTAGGGGTCCGCATCTTCTTAGGCCCTGTTTGGATTAGTTTCAGATTCTTAAAAACCAGCTATTACTTCTAGTTTTTAAAAACTGGTTTCTAAGCAAAAACTGATGGGGTGTTTGGATCCTCTAATTTTTAAAAGCTGATTTTATTTATGATTGGTGCTAATAGACTATTATACCCTTACATTTATTGTTCTTGAACAGCACATTAAACAGCCATGCGTGGTCTTTAATGAGGGTAAATGGATATTTGTGCCAAAAAAACTGGCAAAAGCTGGGTATCAACAGCTTCTTGGTTTTTAAGAATCTGAGTAGGTAGATTTTAAAAACTGTCCCAAAAACTGATCTGTTTGGATCCCACCCAGTTTCCAAAAGTCAGATTTTTAAAATCTGGGTTGATCCAAACAGGCCCTTATTTTCGATGAAAGTGTTGGGGTGTGTGTGTATATATTTCTTCACAGGAATCTCGATAATTACAAATGCTTGGGACGATTGGGTCTGTGGAAGGAAAAATAAGTTGGAAGTTTAGGGGTCCGCATCTTCTTAATTTCGATGAAAGTGTTGGTGTGTGTATACATATATTTCTTTATAGGAATCTCGATAATTACAAATGCTTGGGACGATTGGGTCTATGGAAGGAAAAATAAGTTGGAAGCTCAGGGGTCCGCATCTTCTTAATTTCGATGAAACTGTTGGTGTGTGTATATATATTTCTTTATAGGAATCTCGATAATTACAAATGCTTAGAACCCGCATCTTCTTAATTTCGATGGAAGTGTTAGTGGACTTCTCTTTGTTGAACTTGTTAATTAGTCCTGGACTCTTGGTGGACACCAGTGCACCATAAGGCAAAGAAGGATAACCCTTTCTCCTCAATTTGCTCCCTGGTCGCGTCAAGCCGCAGATATGTCCATGGCTGTCACTAACCACAGGGCAAAGAAGGATTACCCTTTCTCCTCAATTTGTTCCCTTGTCGGGTCAAGCCTCAGATATTTCCATGGCTGTCAGATATTTCTATGGTTGGATATTTCCATGGCTGTCACTAACCATAGGGCAAAGAAGGATTACCATTTCTCCTCAATTTGTTCCCTTGTCGCGTCAAGCCTCAGATATTTCCATGGCTGTCACTAACCACAAGGCAAAGAAGGATCACCCTTTCTCCTCAATTTGTTCCCTTGGTCGCGTCAAGCCGCAGATATTTCCATGGCTGTCACCAACTTGTTGGGCCCTAATGCTATAGTACTTGTGCGTGTTAAGAGGGTTTAGGGGTGAAAGCGGAATTAGATTCGGCTGGATAATCCGAATAACACATCCGGATTTTTCGGATTAGGGTAGTAATTATCTAAATCCAAATAGAAAATCAAGGCCGAATTTGGATGTTTGCTTAGCGAAGTTACGGGTTTCGGATATGGTGTGATATGAAACGGATTTGAAATCGGATATCCGAATAACATCTGGATCCATCAATATCTGCATATGGTGTTTACTTGGTCAACACTAACCCATCAATTGCAGGGCAATAAAAACATTCGAGGGGTGTTCGGTTAAGAGAAAACAGTAGCCTAAGTATCTCGAAAGTTATTGTTTTGACTAGATCTCACGATGATAATCATGGTATATTCTTTAATGGTCCGAGACTCCGAGATGGGTGCTTGCTTCCAACTCTCACAGTGGTCAGATCTGATACGATTCGGTGATGTAATCACTTGGCAAGGTAGATAAAAGATCTACCCTACTCTATAATACACCAAAATTATCTTTACTAAATCCACCCCCTCAACCACCCCCACAGTCATGCCTAATCTAAGTCCACCCAGATTTATGTACCAAAGTAATCCAACTCTATACAAATGAATGGTTTGGATCTCTCCTCAAGCCTTATTCTCTTACTCATTGAAGATCCTAAGGTCAAAATCATTTGGATCATGCACATCATTGAACCGGTATCCACCCCGCACCCACACACAGCGCTCGGCCCCACGTTTCCTCGCAGCCTCCTCGCAGCCCCCGCCCCCCGCGCGAATCCGGCGCCTCCCCAGCTAGGGTTTGGCGCGGCGCTCCTCCTGCTCCGCCTCTCCCCGCCTCCTCCTCTCCGCCCGCCCGCCGCCGCCTCCTTCCCTCCCCACCCCGCATCGCCTTCTCCCTATCCCGCACGCGCCTCTTCCGCCCCACGCGCGGCGCCTCTTCCTTCCTCCCCCCGCCCGCCACCTCCTTCCCTCCCCACCCGCCCAACTCCCTCCCGCGCAAGAACCACCTCCTCTCCCTCCTCGGCGCCCGCAAGGAGTGGCCGCGCACCCTCTCTCCTGGACATCAAGAACGGCGCCTCTCCTCCGCCCCTCCCGCGCGCTCCTCTCCTCCGCCCCACCCCGCCGCAGCCGCCCGACACCCCTTAGCCACCACGCCCCCCACTTCTTCGCACCGCCGCCTCCTCCTCGTCGTCGCGAAGTTCCCAAATCCCGCACCCGGGGAGGCGACGCTCGCGAGCTCGGGAGAGCGAGTCGAGAGGCCTGTAGCAGAGGCGGCGGCGGCAGAATGGCGACATGACGGACGGCCACCTCTTCAACAACATCTCACTCGGCGCGCCGCGCAACGTGAGTACCCTCCTCTTCCGCCCCGTCGAGTTTGTTTCGCGGCGCCGCGTCGATTCGATTTGTTGTTTCGTTAGGGTTTCCGCCGATTTGTTCGATTCCGTGTCGGCGATTTCGCGAACGGGTTTGGCCCCGAATTTGTGTTGCGTTTTGCGTGTGGCGCTTGATTTCTAGGGTTTACACGTTAGGGTTTCTTCCGCGCACGGAACCGCTCCAAAGGGGGAAACGTGACCCACCGTTGTTTGGTGAACTTAGAGACGATTTTGGCCAGCAAAACGAATTGTTTTGGTGCGAATGCGCTCGAATAAGCACGATATGGAATAACTGGAACTTTCTCAACTAGAAACAGGCCCTAATCTAGGGATTTTGATCATCGATCCATGCAATAACTCTTACTATCGAATGTCTCATGCAATTGCTGCCAAAATCCAATTGCCTTCCATTTAGTGTGCATTTGGCATTCATTTTTGCTTATTGTGCTATCGTTGCATTGTCTTGCAAAGATCACGACCGTGTCTTCCATAATCACAAGAGTTTTAGAATTTTAAAATATGTTACTCTCAATTTTGTGCACTTGTTTTAAGGAGTATTCCTCGTATCGTGCTAGCTTTATCATTGTTTATCATATTTAGGTACCATGGAAGCTGCTACGTTTTTGCGAATTAGAAATGTGCAGTTGTGTTTATTCATGATTGTTTATTTTTTGGAACTAGCGAATGCCCTGTTCCAATTTTTTTCATTGCAAAAAAAAGTAATATAGAAACTAAGTCCAATGCAAACCTCCATTTTTTTCATGGTTAATTGGTTGCTGTTAGTGGCATCCCTTGTGACGCTGAAATTATCGTTTTGCTGGTGCTATTGTAGAACCCTGGCCAGTTTAAACTTTATTCAGGAGGGCTTGCATGGAAGAAGCAAGGTGGAGGGAAGGCCATTGAGGTTGATAAAGTTGATATCGCTTCTGTGACATGGAAGAAAATCCCCAGATCTTATCAGCTTAGTGTAGGGACCAAAGAGGGCATCTTTTACAGGTTCTCCGGCTTCCGTGAGCAGGTAACATTTCCTCATTTTTGCCCTAAGGAAATTAGGTATTCTGAGTGTTTATATCTGACATGAAGAGATGCTGAAAAATAAGAGGAGAATGCAGCTGCCTGGAATTTTTTTTGTACAATCATAGCAACACCTGCTTTTTGTGTCAAATGTTTTTGTCTTTCTTGTATAATTGAAACTCTTGTCATATTTCTTTGTAACTTGAGAAATGTTTTGTTTCAAATTCTTTATAGGACGTTAGTAACCTTACTAACTTCATACAAAAGAACACGGGAATCTCACCAGAGGAGAAGCAGCTTTCTGTTAGCGGCCATAACTGGGGTGGAATTGAAATCAATGGTTAGTTGAGTTCTCTATGGTATTTTTTCCCTATTTGGTACACCATTGCCTTTTGGTAACCTTTGTCAGGTTTTGATTTGTTTTTCTATTCTTTCTATTTCAGGCAATATGCTTAGCTTTAATGTTGGTACAAAGGAAGCATTTGAGGTCTCGCTAGCAGATGTAGCACAGACTCAGATGCAAGGAAAAACAGATGTTGTTCTAGAATTCCATGTTGATGATACTACTGGGGCTAATGAGGTCTGTCATCTGCCTGAATATGTTTCCCTGCATCCACTATAATTTTGTTAAATGTTATTGGTTTGGTGTGCTTTTAGTTACTTTGCTGTTTACCAGGTGTAAACTTATGTTTATAAATCTCAACGAAGGTGCATGTATTTAGAATTACCCAAGCTATCTGTTTACTCTTTTACACTTCATAGTTTCTCTTATTAGTTCTTCACCTGTGTAACTAAAGCTTGTGCTTCTGTAGATGCTCTTTCAATCTCACCTGGAAGTATTATTAAGTCTAACGTGCTCCCATGGCTAGGCCATATAGCCATTAGATGAACTTTTCAATTCTTTGATTGCATTGAATAGCAAATTCATCCTTGAATACTATTTAGATGATTTTTCCAAAAAGAATAGTTGCAATTTTTATGCTCTACATTCAATGGTTGTACAGTTTCTACGCCACCTGCGAGCTCGACAATGGGGCCGGTTTCGCTTCCGCCTCCACCGCTGCCGCGGGGAGCTCCTTCTCCTTCGCCTCCGCGGCCACCTCGCAGCTCATCATGGAGCAGATCCTCGCGCAATCGGTGAGCCACCCCCCCCCCCGGGTGTCTTTTCGTTCTTTAAATGGTTCGGTTGAAAATGTCGAAGTGGCGCCACATATTTCTACTTCATCTGTTATTTTGCATCTTGATTTTACCTACGCTTGACTCTTTTGTACAACACTTTTACTTTTTTTGGGTTAGTTAACTCGCAAAATCGCTGTTCTTTTAGATAAGTGGGAGTTCAAGCTATTCAAGAAGCTCTAATGCGATAATCGCTAGACGTAACCATCTTTTCCGGGACAGAATGGCTGCAATGGGTCCTAACATGCAGCCACCTTTTGGTTTGCTAGATCCTCAATTTGGTCCGTATGTGGGAAGCCATGCATCTACGTCTCCAAGGATTTATCCTAACGCGTCTCAGTTTCATAAAGATTTTAGGGGACGGCCATTGGATGAGATGTCTGCTCCTTGGACCACAAAGGTATTAACCCATTATTCTGGTAAATAGCCCATGTATTTACATGAGAAATTGCAATTGCAGTCCTGGTCAGTCATCTATGGTACCAAACATAACTGCAGATGTCATGGTTCCAAGATTAGTTATACCTGCTCTATGTGGGGAAGATGGAGGTTGTTTGAATAAGATCCGTGAGGTTTGTGTTTGACTTGTGTGTCGTGTAGCGTATCCATTTAACTATGAGGTGTATGATTGACATAATTAATACTATGTGCAGTTTTCAGGAGCTAAGATAACTGTCGCTGAACCTATAGCTGATGCAATGGACACTACTATTTTGATATCCGCACACCGGATCGATGCATGCAGCCAAGTCTTATTCAAGCATTTGTTCTAAGTGAATCAGTTGGCCCATGATATTTCAAAATTCAAATCTCTCAAGGTGATGCATCCTTCTAATATTTTGTTCCTTTCTTCCGGGAACTCAATACTTGGTGGAGTGTCCGTGACGTTTGACTGTGTGGGCAATGAAGTGGTAACCCGACATGAGTATTCATGTCCTGCTTGCAGAGTTGCATAAGAGGTTAGTTATCTTGAATAGTGACTAAAATTCCATCGATGGAACTTCTCTATTGAGTAGGTTCTTTGGAAAATCTCCCAAACTCCCCTTGTGAGATATGGAAAACATTACTGTAGTGCAGAAATCTATCACTATCACCTTTGCAAGTCAGATGCTTGGAATTGAAAGCTTCGACCTTTTGTGTGAGAAAACCCATCATGTTAATGTTGTCAACTTCTATAAAAACTAGACTACCGGACTACCAGTGATTATTGCCTTTTGTCCGATATTTGTATTGCTAAGAAGCACCAATACGACAAGAAAGTCGCTATACCAGCATACCTAATATTTATCAGCATCGTATGGAACCTACATGTAGGTTTACTTTCCTTTTGAAAAAATGAACAATTTTAATATTCATCGAAGCTATTTCTTTATATTCATCGTACTCTTTATGAAGTAATTGACCTTTCTATGAGGAATATTCAGGTTAGCCCTCAGCATTCGAGGCTCATGCTGGTGAGGGAACAAGGCGCAAACCGTAAGTCTATATGGTATCCTGTTTTATCTTATGCCACCCCACATTTATGACTGTTGCGCTTATTGTATTACATTGGTATCAGGTACGACAATATCTTCACATCAAATGGAGTATCATTGCACGAGCTATCAATGAAAAGGCTTTAGCGGAAAATAAAAATGCTAAGGCTGCTGGGAGGCAAGCTGGAGTTGATTCCATTGAACAGATAATGAAAAGAGCTATAAGAATTGTCCCAATCTCTGATGACCTTGGAGGGTGTGCTCTATGCAAGTGAGTACTGTGTGTCTTAGTTTTTTCCTTTTAATGTATTTGCTCTATTCATTATTATCCTAATAATCTACGCTTGAACCAGATTGGCTAATTGTGGCTAGGAAATGTTATATATTGCAGATCAACAAATTTTATCTTGTTTTATATTTTACCGTAGCGTTAGCACGGGCACACTACTAGTGTAGGTAATTGAAGACGTCACAGTAGGCTAGGGGTGCAATGGAAGTGGATACGAACAGATATCGTTTATCCTGTATTCTATTTCGGATTTTTTCTTTGAGTCGCACTTAGACACGGATAATACCGATACTTATTTTTTTTCCCGTTCCATATTTGTTCCATAAGCCTTCAGATGTCGATCGGATGGAAATTATCAGCTTCTTTCACACCCTTACAGGACATTAGATTGTATGGTACAATCAGAGCGAATAAAGAGAGACTAATCACTAAGATATCGAAGGAAGAGCACTTAGTATTTCTTATCTGTTTAGATATGGCAATTCGTCTATATGTTATCTTGTTTCTAAGTAAAATCACACAGACTTACTCATATCACATGACATATGAAATATACGGATGGATATCAGTCATCCTGTATCCTATCATATGTTTTTCTCGGAGTCAAAGTCGGCTATGGATAGTGCCGGATACCTATTTATCCCTTCTATATTTGCTTCGCAAATCTTTAGTCGGTCAATCGGACAGAAATTATCTGCTCCGTTTGCACTCGCATCTTGGCATAATAAAAAGAAAAGAATCACTCTCTGACAATAACAAGAGAAGGGCACCCTGTATGCCCATATTAGCCAACATTCCAGATGACTACAAACAATAAAGGCACCAGAAACATTGATTATATATAATCCACGCTTAATATTCACAAAGAAAGAAACTAAACTTGCACGATCAGAATATCATGTCATACAAAGCAAATGTGGAGTTTCGGTCATACATTATACCATATCATACATTTTTTCATTTGGCTACATTATACAAATATAAAGCTGTCATCTGAAGCTGCATTACACAAATACGTGAGATGAATGATTCATTTATTGCTGTCAATATTTAATATACAGTTACATGTTAGAATCAGCTATTTATGAATTTAAAATGTTAAAACAGTTCAATGCCATGTTTTAAATAGGAGAGATCATGAAAAATTATTGGAATCCGAAAAATATACGAATCCGATCCGATTTGAGTATAATCAAATCCGAATTCGTATCCGACATTTATCATATCCATATTTGCATCTGATGTTTGTCCAATTCGTATTTGAATCTGAGAAAAAAAAATATGGATGTAGATATGGTTTAACTACTATCTGCTTCGTGTCCACTCCGTTTTCAACCCTAAGAGGGTTAGACTTGGATTCCTAGGGATAATTAAAAAAATGACCCACAAGTTAAGAGGAATTTTCAATTCTAGCATACATTCCGTGGGTTCTTTTGGACTATGACTTATGGCTTTCGAATTCTGACTGTTTGCGAGAGAGGGTACGAAGATAGGATAGTCGCATATGATTTTGGTCGGTATACCTGAAGTCGGTATAGTGTCTGCTATAATTGACTTGTAGGCATCATCTTGAAAAGACACACCGTTACACAAATACTGTTGTTTCCCATCAAACATAAAAGAAATATATAGCAAGAAACGTTAATTCTACATGAATAAAAACGTTGAGGAAGACAAGAAAAGAAACTACTACGACCAACAACTAGTTTTTGTGGATCCCGTTGTAACGACGTTGTAGCTCTTTCGTTTCCTTCTTAATGCTTGTGGAACATACAAAGCTTTTACGTGTTTTCTAAAAAAATTACATGACTCAGAGAAAAACCTTAAAGTTGAGTAAATTCAGGAAATTCACAAGTCAATTTGACACTATACTGTTTTCTTTTGTCAAAGATAATGACAGTGAGATGGGCCGAGAATTTTTTTCCTCAAAAGTTATTTTCAAACATTTCCATTGATAGTCACAAGGCCACAAGCAGCTCGCATGTTACGGTACTTAGGCTCTGTTTGTTTCCACTTAAGATTATTATAATCTAGCTTATAGGTAGGGATTATATAAGCTAGCTTATAATAAGTTAGTGGGAAATAAGTTGTCAGATTTTTGACAATCTGAATTATCAGAATTACATCTTCAAAAGGATAGGTCAGTGGTCTGGTGGTAGTAGTGAGGGTATTTGCCCCAAACGCTTACGTTCAATCCTCAGGATCAATACTGTGTGCTTTATTTATTCAAGTGGGAAAGCATTTGTTCACGCTTTGTGGGGTCCTCTAGCTAGCATGTGTTGTCGGACGGACATGGGCATGTGTGTGTAGGGTGTGCGTCCTTGTGCTCTAGAAAAATAATTGCCACCACTGCATTTTCTAGGCCCTGATCAATATGGCTTCAGCTTTTGGCTTCAGCTTATTTTTGCACTATTCATAAATTTCGTCTTTTTTTTAACTTTTGACTTTTTTTTAGTTTTTTTACCGGTTCTTTTTTTCCTCGTATTTGTTTACATTATACGTGATGGGCTAATATGTTTTTTCTATTTTTAAATTTTTTTAAATTTAATTATGGTAAATAAGTCTCACAACCACTGATTTTTTCAGCCACCATGATATTTTCAGCCATAAGCCACGAGGCTTTCAGCCAAACCAATCACCACCTAATGTACAATTGCACAATGAATATATCTGTCTAAGTAACTAACAAATCAAGCAATGAGAACAATAATTTTCGGAATGCATGTGAGCTCTGGAAAACCCTACGGCCCCATTATGGACACAAGAATTTCACGGTAAACAGTTTACGTCTCGTAGGATTTGAGAAAAATTCCCATGTTTCAAATTGAGCATAAATAAGTTCAGCATGAAAATAACATCATAAAATTGCCCATTTTTTTATGACATCATAAAACCTTGTTTTTTGTTGGAAAACAACACGATCGACTGACGTGCTGAAAAAATAATCAAAATACCCCTACCAGATCGACTATTTAAGCTGGTTCCTGTCGGACAGTAATGCCTCTGAGGGTTGTGTGTCCAAACCATCTACTTTTGAACAAAGGGGTTTAGTAAATTCACGAAATTCACAAGTCAATATCACTGTTTACTGCTTTATTTTGTCAAAGATAATAACAGTGACATAGACCGAGATTTTTTTTCCTCAAAAAATTATTTAAACATTGCTTGATAGCCACGTGCCCACTTGTAGATCATATGTCTTGGGAGGCATATGTCATAGTACTTGATTATCGTCTTCACCGACACTGAAATAATAACGACCATATTAGCGGGGGATTCCGGCCTTTCCACGCGCCCACGACACCCCCCGCGCGCGCCGCCCGCCGCGTGGAAGCGGAATTTCGGTACGGTCGGGGGAGGCACTTCCCTCATATTTTCCAAAAATTACGTAAAGGTCCTTTTTCCTCGCAAAAGGTCCTCGCGCTTTTTTAAGCCCTCCACTTTGCGGATAGCGCCCGTGTTTTCTAAATTACGTACGGGTCCTCGTTTATTACGTACAGGCCCTCGGTTTTTTACGAAAAAGACCTTTTACTTTCTCATTTATTACGTACAGGCCCCCGGTTTTTTACGAAAAAGACCTTTGCCATTTTCGAAAATACAAATGTACCCTCAATTTTTTTAAAATTTTTTTTCCACAAACTCCTCACGGATCATCGCCTCTTTTACTTCAGTACACACGGTGGCTGGCGCGGCGTGGCGTCGCGCCTATGAGGCTAGTTTGTTATTGCGCAATGAATATTTCCGAGTAGCTGATAATTTCTACATGTCTATTGCCTAATCAAGGAATAAGAATATAAAGTTAGGAAAATTATCTCAGTAAAAGCCTAAAAATAGGTTATTATAAAATAGCACCATAAAAAGGTGGCTTACATCTAGATGACATCATGAACCTTGTTTGTGTTGGAAATCAACGGGATCAACTTAGGGCATGTTCTTTTCGGCTACGGCTTATGGTTTTTGGCTGAAATTTTTGAATTTTGTCTGTTTACGGTACAGATTATGGAGAGACAGATACTCACTTGCGATTTTGGCTGGTATAGATATTGGGCTTTTAATGTGTAAGATTGTTTAACTTGTAGACTCCGTCTTGAGAAAATACTCCGTTTGAAAGTTAGGTACTGTAAAAAAACTAAAAACAGCTAGCTTTTGACTAAAGAACAGACCCTAATACTCTCTCAAAGCCAAATGTAGAATAGCCTAGTGTTGGTGTACCTTTGTCTCCCTAGCTGATGTGCATGATTCGATTCCTATTAACCACGAGTTGGATGTGTTATTTATGTAAATTTTTCACTACAATTTTCTAGGATCTAAGATCTTTCGTAATGGTTTCAGATTTTTCTGAAAAGCGAACTCTAACCGTCAGGAATAGGACCGCAAATGAATCGAGTGTTAAGAGAGCTAGGTTAAGCATAGCTCCGCTTGTCTTAAAAGCTGAGCAAGACCATCGAGTGTAGTTGGAAATCGAGCTAGATAGTGTACTTATACTTGGCTAGTAACAATCTCAAGCTAGTCTCGTAAACAAAGAAAACGGGAGCGGCTCAGGTACAGTGCCCAGCACATAGCTATGTGCAGGGCGTCTAGATTCGTAACACGTGGCAGCAGGGTGCTTAGATTCGTGACACGTGGCAAAAAAATCCAAAAAAAGTTTTTTAAGTACTTGAAAAGGGCGCTTAGATTCGCGACACGTGGCAAAAAATATCAAAAAAAGTTTATTTAAGTACTTAAAAAATATTTTATTAAAAAGTGTTTTTGTAAGTACTTAAAAATACTTTTTCATAAAAATATTTTTTTAAGTACTTAAAAAATACTTTTTAAGTATCTAAAAATACTTTTAAAAAATACTTACAACTTTTTAAGTATTTTTTGGATTTTTTAAGTATTTTTTCGACGTGTCGTAAATCTAGACGCCCTGCTGCCACGTGTCGCGAATCTAGGCGCCCTGCACATAGCTATGTGCAGGGGCCCCTGCACCTGAGCCGCTCCCAAAGAAAACGGCGTGCAGATCTGCAGGTAATTATGGCACAAGCATGACTAATGGTGTTAGTTCAAAGAGCCTCTTCTTTTTAGCTTTTAAAATATATTTTTCGGTTTTTCTTAAAAAACTAGCTTTGAAATAGAATATCTTTTTAAGGTACAATCTACAAGTTGATTATAGTATACATTATAGTAACTTCGTTTATATTGACCAAAACCGCAGTGAGTTTCTGTTACTCCGCACTCTCTCTCATGAATAGCCCAAAAGACATAAGCCGATCACCACCTGATTGCTCTCATCTCATCTGTAGATCCCCTAGGGCCACCCAATCAGCACCGAACACACACCATAGCTCCTCTCACCTCCTACCTCGCCGGTAACCATTTCTGCTACTTGACCATGCCACCTTGCCATGGGCATCTCACCATAGAGCCATAGGGCCCGAGCCGACCATGCCATCGTCATCCCCTCACTCCAAGGATGCTCAAGCCACCATGCTTTTGCCGTTTTAGCCATCAAGTAGCTTCTGTGCCATGGAATTGTCTCGAGGGAACCATCTCACCGCTGGCCACCCATAGTGTCCCCCGAAGCTACCAAACCCTAAAATGGAATCCCCTCTGTCCCAAGAGTCCATCCATACCCTTGGCTAACAATGGAAGCCATCCCAACACCGCCAATTGCCTCCAAAGCAAATGCTCTGTTCAGTTGCTACAGTACCAATTGGAGGAAAACAACACTATTCAATCGAGCCTTGGGCCGCACAGTAGAGCTCAATCTGCCAAACTAGACCAGGCCAAGCCAATTCCCTGTAGACACTGTTCACCCGATCTGACACTATAATAAAAACTGATTCGTTAGCAAATAGTAAATGGAAAATCTAGCGTGTGCCTACATGCGTGTTAGTCTTAATGCGCACCTGGGCTCATGTATGTGGGATTGCAACACTATGATCTTGCATCCATTCGATGCTGTAGCTTTTCCACCAATGCGCTTTGGCTATGGGCCTGGCTTTTGCTTTTGTTATTCCCTACGGCTGCACTGCATCCGCACTACTACCCTTGTGGACCATGTGCAAGCCATATGGAAGGACTAAGCTATCTTGTGCATTCAGTCCTACAAGCCAAGGTGACTCTGAGTGTAGGGAGTTTATGCACCTATAAAATGAGCAACCTCTCGGTTCTAGGGTCAATGAAGTCATTTTATAATGCTTTTTTACATGCATGGATTTCTTTCTGTACATTATTTTTCTTAACACTATCACAGTAGTATCACTGCATCCACACATAGCGGAGTCACAAGTGCATGATTGAAGAGGGAGAAAATGGCCAATTAAGCAGTAGTACAAAATATTCATTTAGAATGCAGGAATTTCACATGATTTATGTAGGAACTTTACACAAAATAGTTTATTTCCTATATGACTTAGAAAAAAACTGTTTCCAAACATGCCTACTTGTTTGCTGCAAGTAGAGAGGCACAGAACTTCACTTTTGGGTGGTAAGTGGTAACTTATTAAAAACACAAAATGGTAACTAAAGGTTCAAGTTATGATAATTTTTTAACCTTTTTCCAAATCACAAAAACCAATGATTATAGGCAAAATTGGCTCATGAACATCGCACTTTGACAACATTTGCCGAAACACACTGCAAAAGCCATATTTTGGCCATAGACACAAAATCGTGTGTATTTACCATAACATACTTTGCCTATTAAAATAATATTTGTCCAAGCGAAACATAGTGAAATATTGAACATGCCCTCCCCTCCCCTCTTCTCTTCTCTTCTATCTATCAGTCTTCCATTTTGTCTAAAGTGCCCGATCGCGTTGTCACAATGTGCATCACACCGCCTCCCTCCATGCTCGCAATATGAACTTGCACCCATGACCTAGGTGTGTGTGTGACCTGTGCCACACAACGCACTCACGCGACACAGTTGCACGCTCCCCTATCTCCCCCGTTGTGAACCAATGTCACCCGAGGTGTCCACATGCCATCTTGATACCCCCTCTACGTCGCTTTCTTTTCATAGCTAGGAAGAAAAGGCATGGTGAAGGATCAGAAATGGCAACAGAGGGGGGTGAATGGTGCCTCTTTTAAAAACAAGCCCCTCAAAAGTATCCACAATGTAATCTCCTCCGATAGCTATGAAGAGCTATGAAATAGATTCACGCTTACTGGAAATCAAGAGAAAGGATGACAAATAAAGCATCGAAAAGAAGCTTGCAGCAGAAAACAGAGCTGACTGCAGAAGGCTGGTCTGACCGGTGGTAATGGGCCGGTCAGACCGCCATTAAGCCGCCGGTCTGACCGCACATTTGCCCACGGTCTGACCGGTGGTGTCTGGCCGGTCTGACCGCCATGCGCAAACCGGTCAGACCGGTCCAAGCCCTAAATTCAGACTGAGCCGACTGAAAACAGAATATATTTTGCAGACTTTCAAAAACAGAGAAATAAAAGAAATTTCTGCAGATCTATTCAGGCCAACTGAAAGGGAATTTAAACTAAATAGCAGGAAGGCCAAGGAGACCAAGAGACATGACCAATAGATCAAGACATCAAACTTTTGAGCAATAGCCTGAAAAATGGCAGAGAATGGATTTGATTTCAGATTACTTCTTATTCCCATAGCTCTTGCTCATCAGGCTTTGCAATTAGCTTAGCAATAACAAGGGGACTTGAAAACACAAATCTTGAGTCATCTCATGAAGGGAATCAAGAGATTCACATATCCTCTGCCATGAAACCCTAGAAAAGCTTGAACAGAGGAAATGGGTGAAAAGGAAACTTTGATTCTTTGATTTGGCTCTAGGGAACAAGCTGACCAAATGGTCTAGAAACATCATCCCATCACAGAGCAATCCATTTTGCAACTCCTTGCTCAAAGAAACAGCTCAAACATCAAAATGATGAAAATAGGCAGAGAGCACTAAAAAATGAGAAACGAACTGAACCACTCAAAAACTCAAAAGTATTCATTGGAATGGAGATGAATGATTACAAATAAGAGTTCTACGTCCCCATACGCAATTAATACAAGGAAATCACTACATGCCCACACTCCTTGAGCTCACTCACTCACAGGAAGTCAAGCCATCAGTGTACACACGCAGGTGCTCACTCCAGAACTCACACCTTGAGCTCTCTACAACTAAATACACAAGAATAAGCTGAATACCACTGCCTTCCAAAACAAACTCAAACTCACTAAACCACCCGTCAATTACTCATCACTAACCTAGGGATACCTCCACATGGTCTCTCACATGGTATCCATGACATATGGGGCCACCATCTTAGAATGGAGTAGGGAGAGAGAGTAGGGTATCTCGGGAATGTTAAATTATTCCTCTTTCCATATCCCTAAAAAATATTTTTAAATGTCCAAAGTGTGTTGTAGCAAATACACACAATTTTTTAATGTCCATCAGCTAAATAATGATTTTGTAGTGTGTTTTGACAAATGACATCAAAGTGTGATGTCTTGTAGCAAATTTTGCCTAATTTTTTAGCTTGGGTTATTAATTTGTTATAAACATAAATGGTAACTTTGTGTGCGACTAGTGACAAGTTTGAACCTTTTCAAATGCACAAAATTGATGGTATCTTTGAATTTAGGGGTGATAATTTGGAAAACCATAGCTGATAAGTTTATGGCCCAACTGACCATAAGTTTTCAACTTCTTATAGACGGGATGGCAATATTGAAGTTAAGGCAAAAATTTTCTGAAAATGTAGATGGTAAGTTAGGGGTTAAGTGATGGTAATTTTTGAAGTTTCTAAATTACAAAAGTGACGATAGGTAATTTTTTGAAGTCTATGTTCGTAATTTTTTTGAAATGCATATGGTAACTTAAGTGCATTTGATGGTAAGTTTTGAACTTTTTTTAGTACAAAGAATTGATTGTAATTTTGAACTTAGTTTGGTATTTTTAAAATGTATAATGATAACTTGGGTTTGACTGATGGTATTTTTGTTAGCTTTCTCAAATAACAAATTGATGGTAATTTGAATTTACTGTGGTAATGGGTTAAACTACCAATGGTAACTTAAAGAACGGTTGGTGGTAATATATGATTTTTGTTTTAAATTAAAATTAATGATAATTTCTAAACTTACAATGGTAGCTTGTTAAAATTGCTGCTGATAACTTAAGATCAAACTGATGTTAAGTTTTGAAGGTTTGGATTTATGTTTTGGTTAAAAGCGATGATATCATAAATAATGATGGTAAATTCATAAATTAGGGCGGTAATTTATTGAAAATACAGATGATAACTTAGGGTGCGATTGATAGTAACTGTAGCGCAATTGATGGTAAGTTTCAAAATGTTTCAGACTTTAGAAATGATAGTAATTTAGAATTTAGGGTGATAATTTCTTAAAACTATAATGATAACTTCGGGTTTGAATGATGGTGTTGTGGTTACAGACCAAACAGAGAGAGAGTATGGTAGTGGAGAGTTAGGTGAGTAATGGCTTAGGTCCTTCTCCCCATGACCTGTGCTGTATATATATATCCACATGGGGAGTGCTTTTACAATTATACCCTTACATCCGAATATACCCTACAAGGGTACTTATGTCATTACACATGTCCCATTCTGGGCCTTACATTCTTCTTAACAGGCCTGCTGGGCTTAGGTGGGGGCCACCCCTACAACAGGAGCCTCTCATGGTGAAGGGCTTCACGGGCCGAAACCATGCTGCCGAGTCCTTTGGCCCCCTCTGTCCCTACGGCCTGTGAGCTTTCCCAATACTTCGGCGAAGCCGTATGGGTCGATGTAGAACTCTTCCCGGCGCGAGGTACGACGCCAACCTTGCTGCCGAAGCCGAGGCCGAAGTCGCTGTGGAGGGGAGGGCCGATGTTGAAACCGAAAATGGAGCTCGCGGTCAGCAGCGGGGTCGATGGCCAAGTCGGAGGCGATGCCTGCTCGGTCTTGACAACGAAGTCGAAGCTAGAGCAGAGGTGGATCTCGCGCCGGTAGGTTCCCCTGGGCAGGAGGTGCGCACGGCTCCGCATGCCGGTAGTGCGCTTTAATGACTCCTGGAAACGTGCCGACCTCTGGGTTGCCAGGAGCAGGCTGCTGCGACCGTGCGTTCTTTTCCAACCGAGTTGTACACACGGCGGGCCCTGATTCGCGCGCCGTGGGCTGCCTGCAGGCGTACGGCCGTAGCCATGTGCCCCTTCCCCAGAAGGGCGGGACGCGTGGCGGTGCGCTATAGGTGCGTCGTGCGCTGTCAACCCACCTACCAGCGCGCGCTCGGTTGCCAGCGGTTGTGCTTCTCGACGCTGGGTAGCCGAACCGTCAGGCTCCCGCCGGTTACGCTGCGCTGGTGGAGGGCTGGAGTTGGCTTTATAAGGCATCGCCATCGGCATGGGGCGCTCTTTCGCGCTACTTGTTTCAGCCTGTCTTCCCTCTTCTGCCAGCCGCACAACCCACCCTTGCTCGCGTTGTTTTAGCACTGCGTCGCGGAGAGGGATAGCTTGCCGTGATGATATCGCTTGCCGGCCCAGCGGTAGCGCCTCCTCTGATCGTCACAACCTGTCGCCTCCCCCGGGGAGTACTCACTGGTGGTGCGAGGAAGGGCGCATGCCAACAAGCGGTGGGACGCCATGGAACACTCGGGGGGCCGCTGCTCCCGTGTGCTGGGGCGAAGCCGCGCTATAGAATAGATGCTCCAGAGACTTGTCCGGGAGGGGAAGATCGTGGAACGGGGTGGGGCCCGCCTGCCCGATCCCTCCGAGAGGGAACCGCATCCGATAGAGGAGGAGGCTATTGTCTTCGTCGCATTCTTTGATGCCGGTCTGCGGATGCCCTCGACACTCTTCGTTGGCGAAGTCCTACGGGCATACGGGCTGGAGCTGGCGCAGCTGACCCCTGGTGCCATAGTCCGCTTGGCCGTGTTTGCTTGGGCCTTGCGAGCCTGTTCGCCATTCTACACGACGCGCGTTGCCAGCTGAAGAAACTCGAGGGGGGAGAAGAGTCAAACTTCGGCAGCGTCAGCTTCGTGCTGAGGAAGTCGTGCACTGGGCTCTTTCCTGCATGGGCCGCGCGGGGGAAGTGGGAGTCTGGCAGGACGCGACGGTGGTTCTATTACCTTGTGACGAGCAGGAGCGGCCTGGCGTGCCGAGGACAGCCGATATCTTTCACCATCTCGCCAGATGTGGAGCCGATGGCCGACGACGCGCAAAAGGCACGGCGGCTTGCCGGCATTGCCCGCCGGTTCAGCATGCGCGACCTTGCCAAAGAATTTACCATGTGCGGGGTATCGCCGCTCTCCGGTCGGTGGCAGTACGAGGTACAGGGCGACGTTCGGAAGGATGGTGTGAGTCCGACCGTGTCTTGCCTCCGGAGACCCCCCACTCCTTGTAAGTTGTTCGACTGTTGGGTGTGTGCACGTTTGCATGATCATGCTCTTCCTTACGGATGATGCTGCATTTTTGTGTGTAGTGCCCCAGTTGGAAGATGCAGAGCGCGCAGTTGTTGCGCTTCTTGGGCCGTACTCGGCCAAGGAGCATAAATTGCGCGAGGCCGCAACTGCCTCGACAAAACAGGGGCGGTTGAACCGAGTGTGCGAGGTCCTGGGGATTAACGTGCCGGACCGCGCGGTGCTGGTGGAGGCCTTGGGTGGCGCCGAAGGCGACAGCAAAGTGGAGGCGCAACCCCGCCGACGTAAGGCTCGGGCGGGGGCCACCGCACCCGGCCCGCAGGCCGGCGCCGTGTCTAAACCCGCCATTTTGGGGGGGCGCGGCCCCTGATGAAGGCTTGGACGGCGACGAGGTGGCGGGCCTCGACGTTGTTGGTCCTAGGGACAAGGTGGTGCCGCCCGCGATAGCCACCAAGGGTCTGCCACCACCAAGGGTCTGTCGTCTACGATCGGAGCGACTGGGGAGGCGTCACTCGTGTCTTTGAGGGCGAAGCGCCCCGGGTACAGTCACCTCTGCCTGCGAGGGGGCGGTTCGGGGTGGCCGGCATGATCACCGGGATCCTGGCGCACCGCGAGGAGGTCGGTGAGACCGGGGGAGGGGGCGCCGCTCCTCAAGCCGACGAAGTCCCTTTGCCTTACACGGAGGTAGCGCAGACACCCCCCGTACCCTGGTAGGGGGTACTGAAGGTAGGCGCGATTCCTTTTCCTCTCGCGACTTCGTGAAACTCTCTCCGCTTTGCTCGCTCATTCCGTCGTCGGCCTCAGGCGAGATGAGGTCTCCCGGACGTGGTCAAGGATCGAGCAACGGAGGTGCATGCGAAGTCGCCGATCTTGCTGCGCAGGACGAGGCGTGGGCGTCCCGTGCTGCGGAGCCCGCTGGGCCGAGGCCCATCATCTCCAACTTCTTCCCGCGGACAGAGACGCTTCGTGTCTTCAACCAAGCTGCGGAGCGGGTCAGCGACAGCTTGGATGTGCAGGCGCTGGCGACCTGCGAGGGGGACCTTCTGGCGCTTGCCTTGGGTGCCTCGGAGATAAGGGTGAGTGGTTTACATCCTGCGCCACTGTATGAGGTTCTTCTAACGTTCGCTCTCTTTCCCAGACACTCGTCCTCAGCCAAGCTTTGGAGAGGAGTCGCTTTCAGGAGCGGCAGGTGCTACAAAGCAAGCTTCGTGAAGCGAACGACGCTCACGCCGTCAAGGACGCGCAGGTCCACGCACTAGAGGCGGAGAGGGTGCTGTTAGCTTCTGAGGCGAGGGACGCGCGGCGCGCTGCGGAGGATGCTCGGCGCGCTGCGGCAGAGGAGCGCACCGTCTTTCAGCAGCAAATTGCGCGCTGGAGGAAGAGAAGGACAGCCTCGCCGCGTCCCTTACAGAGAAGACCGCGGCCTTGGATCATGCGTCCGCAGCAGCGTGGGGGGCGATGGAGTCGCTGGAAGGGGCCCTTCGGGAGCTCGTCGTTGATGTGCCGGAGGTTAGGCATGGTCGTGAGAACCTGGCGGAGACACTTGGGCGGATCGAGGAGGGCTCGAGTCTTGTTCGCTGTGGTGCCAAGGCCTTCAACGATCACTGCGGCTACAAAGGTGCCTCCTTCACCCTTGCCTTGCTTTGCGCCCGGGGATGCGAACATGCCGGCGAGCTAGCGGACTCCCAGCTGGATCTGCCTGCCGAGCCCGAGGTGATGTCTAACGCCATTCGCTCCACCGAACTAGCTGCCCAGAACTTCTATGATCGAATCTGGAGCCACGTTGGGGAGAACGCGGCCAGGATCGCGGTGCGGCGAACTCTGCACAAAGAGGGGGACCTCCTCCAGTGGCTCGAGGAACTTCCTCGACGCAGCGGAGATGATGCGGACGGAGTGTGACGCCGGGTCTGGGTGTGTTGCGTCGTGTATACCTTTTTGTATGGCTACTTCGCGGCTTACACGTTTACATGAATGAGGAAGCGCTTGCCTAACGTTGTTGCTTTATGCCCCTATTCGATGCGGTTGATACGTAGTGTTGATTTTCGCGCTAGGTATCCGTCCGTGCCTGGTCGGAGTAGATTCACAAGCGGTTCGCCCTCTTACTTCCGGAAGAGTGGCAGCGGAGCTGGCGCCCAACCGAAGTAGACGTGCGAGCGCTCCGTCCTCTACTTTCCGAATGGGTGACCGCGGAGCTGGCGCCTATTCGAAGTAGACGCGCGAGCGTTCCATCCCCTACCTTCCGAAGGGGTGACCGCGAAGCTGGCGCCTATTCGAAGTAGACGCGCGAGCGTTCCATCCCCTACCTTCCGAAGGGGTGACCGCGAAGCTGGCGCCTATTCGAAGTAGACGCGCGAGCGCTCCGTAGTAGACGCGCGAGCGCTCCGTCCCCTACCTTTCGAAGGGTGGCAGCAGAGCTGGCGCCTAGTCGAAGTAGACGCGCGAGCGCTCCGTCTCCTACCTTTCGAAGGGGTGGCAGCGGAGCTAGCGCCTAGTCGAAGTAGACGCGCGAGCGCTCCGTCCCCTACCTTTCGAAGGGGTGGCAGTGGAGCTGGCGCCTAGTCAAAGTAGACGCGCGAGCGCTCCGTCCCCTACCTTTCGAAGGGGTGGCAGCGGAGCTGGCGCCATGCGTAGGAACTTCGACCATGTCTTATTTATACTCCAGGGAGTACACGCAAGGACAGTGCCTGCACGTGCACGGGGATATCCGCGCCTTGTTTATACTCTGTAGAGTGCGCAGGGATAACATCCGCGTCTTATTTATACTCCGTAGAGTGCGCGCGGAGGCGTCCCTCTGCTGCGTCTTGTTTATACTCCGTGGAGTGCGTGCGGAGGCAGACCCCAACGCTATGTCTTATTTCTACTCCGTAGAGTGCGTGCAGAGGCGGACCTCAACGCTACGTCTTATTTAGAGTCCAGAGACTGCGCGCGGAGGCGAGCCTCCGCGCGTTGCGGGCGATGAAATTGCGTGCGGAGGCGAACCTCGACGCTACGTCTTATTTATACTCCGTAGAGTGCGTGCGGAGGTGGACCTCGACGCTACATCTTATTTTGAGTCCAAAGACTGCGCGCGGAGGCAAGCCTCCGCGCGTTGCGGGCGGTGAAATTGCGTGCGGAGGCGAACCTCGACGCTACGTCTTATTTATACTCCGTAGAGTGCGTGCGGAGGCGGACCTCGACGCTACGTCTTATTTAGAGTCCGGAGACTGCGCGCGGAGGCGTCCCCCACGCGTCTTTATTTATGCTCATGTATAGTGCACACGAAGGTAACCCTTTGCGCGCTTTTGGTATGAAACGAGAAAATTTGCATGAACGGTGCACTTTATTAAGTTCCCGTTTGCGCGGGTGAGCGGTTACAAGAGGTGAGGCACTAACCGCTGGCCGCTTAAAGGTGGAGATGACCTCAGCCGTCATTGCCCAGTGGTGAAGCTGCGTGCGTCTGGAGCCTCTAGTGGCAGGGCGGTTCGCGTAGGAGCGTGGTGGGGCGCCCGCCGAAGCCGTGGAAGGTCCTTGCACTCGCATACTTGGCTGAGGCGTAATACCGCCGCAGTCTGTCTGCATTCCACGTGTGGCAGAATGTCTGCCCCTCCAAAGTGGCTAAGCGGTACGCTCCCTTCTGTAGGGCTTGCGCGACGATGTACGGGCCTTTCCACTTGGATTCTTGCTTGCCTACCGTCTCCGCGTGGAGTGCCATCTTAAGGACGAGGTCTCCTGGTCTGAATTCGCGTGGGTACAGCGAACGATCCCGACCGTGCACCATCTGTCGCGCGTACTTTATGACGTGCTGTGTTGCGGTTGCCCGGTCCCTGTCAAGGAGGTCCATGGACAATTGGTACTCCTCGTCTGGTGTTGGACAAGGACCCTTCGCGAGCCAGCCTTTATTTCTTCAGGTGTGACCGCCTCGTCACCAAATAGGAGCTTGTGGTTACAGACCAAACAGAGAGAGAGTATGGTAGTGGAGAGTTAGGTGAGTAATAGCTTAGGTCCTTCTCCCCATGGCATGTGCTGTATATATATATCCACATGGGGAGTGCTTTTACAATTATACCCTGACATCTGAATATACCCTACAAGGGTACTTATGTCATTACACATGTCCCATTCTGGGCCTTACATTCTTCTTAACAGGCCTGCTGGGCTTAGGTGGGGGCCACCCCTACAACAGATGGTAATTCATAATTTTTATTAAATTCATAAACTGATGGTAATTTTGAAACTTATGTTGGTGATTTGTTAAGCTATCGGTGGTAACTTAAGGTTTAATGGACGGTAATTTATATGACTTTTGTCTGGTAATTTATTAAAAATCCAGATGATAACTTTTATTTTTTGTTGTATTTTTGAATTTCTTGAGTTACATGGCATAATTTAGTGGTAATTATTATGAATAGAAGACCAAATATTTATAAGATTATTTCATAAATAAAAAGAAAAAAGTGAGTACTCTACAAGACTAAAGGGCACCTAGGTGCTCTATAGTCAATCCCAGTAGTAAAACCAGAACATTGTTGCAACCAACCAGCAATGAGCCGTACACACACCATTACTTTTCACCCATATATATATATATATATATATATATATATATATATATATATATATATATATATATATATATATATATATATATATATATATATATATATATATATATATATATATAGACCATTTGAGTCCGTTTAAATCATTTCTAGCTCCGTTTTGCCAAACCAAACTCCGATAAAACCCAAACCCCTTTTTATTTGGTTTTTCCAAATTTTATTTCTTTTTATTTGCACTAGCATCTGATTATGTAGAGTAGTTAGCTCCGGAAACATATCAAGACCTGAAAGACTTGAAGCCAGCTGAAGATTTTGAGCAGTGAGGCAAATCACATGTTTTTGATCATGTTGAACCTACACTGTTTTAATTATTTATTTATAGTACTTTGATTACTGTTATTTGTGCACTGTTATTTATTTAAAATAACTGTTTAGAATGACTTGATAATTAGCTATAACCTACCATCGGGGTCTAGTAGCTACTCGAATTAATTGAATATCGATAGGATGATTGGGGTTCCAAAAGAAAGAACGGCCTGCTTAAGAAGGAAGTAATATAGAAACGATAAAACTATACTTAACAATGGTAGGAGCACATGGAGTCAAGAAGCATTTCCCGTGTTGGCTAGCGGGATGCCAACTTGCGTGTGGCCCCGATCCTGCCGGGTAGAAGCTATAGAAGAGGAGAGCAGTGAAAAACCTTGTTATCTCAACTTAGCCATACGTTGACATGTTGTGTGTGTATAGCTTGACATTATGAGTCTGAGATATCTCGTGGGTAAAGATGGATAACTTTGCAGAGTCAAAATTATAAATGGTATTCAACTATATTGTGCTTCCGGTAAATGAAGTTGTGTTTAATAGATGATTCTAATAGCGAAACATAAGTTGATTTGGTAATGTTGTAACCTGTAATCAAGTTGTTGAAACCCCAATCTCTTAAGAAGTTCTTACTTTGTTATTTTATGTTCAAAAATGTTTATAAATAAAATTGCATCCACAAATATCTTAATGAAACCATTATATCCTCATCTTTTATAAATCCTGGCAAGTAATTATGTAGCGTTTCCCTATATGACTTGTTGAGTACAGTTGGTTGTACTCAATCTTGCTTTATTTCTTCCAAAACGGATACCAGAAGAAGAAAGAATGTTTCAAGTTTTGGTGTTAGGGTTACGACTGCACTCAAGCGTTCCTGTGGGAATTTTCTTCAGTTCTTCTAAATGTAAGTTTTGTTTTTGGCTTGCACACCCGTTAAATTTCTAAAGTTGACTGTTATGTCATATTTTAATCAAGTTAACTCTTTATAAATATTCATGAACAAACATGATACTCTTTCTGTCCACAACTGAACTCCTAAGTTATTGCAAGACGTACGACGGCCCTGTTCCTAAAAATAGGGTTGTTACACAACCCTTGTCAGGGCATTCACAACTTTTGCAAGATATACGACGGCCCTGTTCCTAAAAATAGGGTTGTTACACAACCCTTGTCAGGGCATTCACAACTTTTCACGATTGGCCTATTTAGTTATTTGGTCACTTAACATAGAATTTTCAACATTCGGTCACTTTCTGATGGAGCTAAGGTCCACATGAACATGGAATTCTATATTCGGCCTCGGATTTATTGCCGTTGTCAAGCTTCCAGGTGACAGCTTCAGGGCCTATTCTTTTCCTCTGAAACTGGCGACTTTTGACTTTTACTACAGTACCTACTTTCAAATGGAGTATTTTCTCAAAACGGGGTCTACAAGTTAAACAATCTACACGTTAAAAGCCCAACATCTGTACCAACCAAAATTGCAAGTGAGTATCTGTCTCTCCGTAATCTGTACCATAAACAGCCAAAATTCAAAAATTTCAACCAAAAGCCATAAACCGCTGCCCTCAAATAGAAAGGTTTGAATTAACGCACACTTCCAGTGGATTACCAGTGCATGTCATGTCAATACGCTGTAGCATCCTTGGAAAAGTTCAACGATTGAAATTATGTCATACATCTACAGTTACAAGTCGCGCAAAAAGGTAACACTATCCATATTCACACTTATTTTTCTAATACAAAGAATAGTCAATCCAAAACTAAATTTTCAGTAGTCATTTGATGATAATTACAATTGAGCTAAACGTTGAACCTAACAGTAGTCGTCGTGACAGCAGATTTTGTCGCTCCTAGCTAGTTCAACTTTGGCCACTGGTGCAGATTTTTGTGCCTTATTTAATGACTGCCACAGGTGTACAGAGCACCACAATACTACCTCCACTGCTCCACCTCCTTGCTCAACAATGATGATCAAGAGGACATGGCAGCTTTTGATGCTCTCTCTTCTCACCCATACCCTCCTCTTGCTCACATCCAGCTCTCAGTCCATCAATGACGGGGACCATTCAGTGCTCTTATCGTTCAAATCCCTCATAAACGATGACCCAAGAGGAGCACTGTCCTCGTGGGATGCCGTCGGCACCGGCAACAACACGTCGGCACCTGATTTCTGCCGATGGACCGGCGTGTCCTGCAACGACCGCTGGCATCCAGGTCGTGTCACTGCCATACGTCTGCTGGGCTTTGGCCTGGCCGGCAAAATCTCCCCACAACTCGGCAACCTCACCCGCCTCCGCGTTCTTGATCTGTCAGTCAACAAGCTAGAAGGTGATATCCCATTCTCACTCAGTGGTTGCGCAAAGCTTCGTGCCATGAACTTGAGCGTGAACTACCTGTCTGGTACCATCCCTGCTCCTCTTGGTCATCTATCAAAGCTAACCCGTTTTAGCATTCGCCAGAACAATCTCGGTGGTGATATTCCCATGTCACTGTCCAATCTCACAGCCCTCACAATTCTTAGCGTTGAGAACAACCACTTCCATGGCCAAATCCCGAGCTGGCTGGGCAACCTGACATCATTGACAACATTAGATCTTTCAAAAAACGGCTTCAGTGGCAATATTCCCACAACTATAGGTAAGATGACTAAAGTTGTCATTTTAAATATCCAAGATAACCAACTGGAAGGTCTTGTTCCTCCATCGATCTTCAATATTTCTTCCATTGAACAGTTGGCCCTTGCTTTTAACCGATTGTCAGGCTCCCTGCCGCTCAGCATTGGCTTTAAGCTTCGCAAGCTGAAGGTTTTCGCCGCCATGGTGAACCAATTCGAGGGTCCAATCCCAGCATCCTTGTCAAATGCATCTGCACTTGAATATTTGATGCTTCGCACAAATAGTTTTCATGGTCTGATTCCACGGGATATTGGCATCCATGGTAATTTGAGGGCATTTTCTGTAGGGTACAATGAGCTTGTAGCCAGAGAGCCTAGAGATTGGGATTTCATCAAATCCTTAACCAACTGTAGCAACTTGGTAGTACTTGACCTTGTACAGAACAACCTCGTAGGTGTTATGCCAATCAATATTGCCAACCTAACTGAAGAGATCCAACATATTGAACTTAGCAGAAACCAAATAATTGGGAACATACCTGCAGAGTTGGGGATGTTTCACAAACTCGAAAAGCTCAACCTGGCCCATAACCTCTTCACAGGCACCTTACCTCTGGATATTGGCCAGCTTTCTAGTCTCCACTATATTGACCTATCACACAATAGATTCCATGGGCAGATTCCACGATCATTAGGCAATATCACGCAATTGAACGAACTCATTCTGTCTAATAACTTTCTGAACGGCTGCATTCCAGCAAGCCTTGGTAATCTAACAAATCTCAGATCCCTTGATCTTTCCTGGAACTTCCTGAGGGGCCAAATTCCGCAGGAGATACTTAGTATTTACTCCTTGACCAAACTTCTCAATCTCTCCAACAATGCTCTAAGTGGCTCCATTTCGTCACAGATAGGGCACTTGAACAACCTCGGAACAATTGACCTGTCAATGAATAAGCTATCTGGTGAAATCCCAGACACTTTCAGCGGTTGTGTCGAATTGCAATTCCTGTACATACAAGGAAATCTTTTGCAAGGACAGATCCCACAAGGCCTATGTACATTGAAAGGCCTTGAAAACTTGGATCTCTCCAACAACAACTTAGCAGGCCCCATACCCAAGTTCATCGCAAGCTTCAAACTTCTAACTTATCTAAACCTCTCCTTCAACAACCTATCTGGTCCAGTGCCAAATACAGGGATCTTTTGTAATGCCACTATATTATCGCTCACAGGTAATAGCATGTTATGCGGTGGTCCTCCATTCTTGCAACTCCCTTCATGCCCATCTACAGGTTCTCACCAGGCTTCACAGCATCGACTGCATGTCTTAATCTTTAGCATTATTGGAACTTTTGTCTTCCTCATGTGCTCTATGACTGCATACTGCTTCAATAAGAGATGGATCAAACGGAATGTTGTTGATCAAGACAACGTTTTTCTCCATGAGAAGCATGAGAGGATATCCTATGCCGAGCTGCATGCAGCAACGGAGTCATTCTCACCGGCAAATTCGATTGGTTCTGGAAGCTTTGGCAATGTATACATAGGAACTTTAATTCTTGATGAGAATTTAGTTACCGTAGCAATCAAGGTTCTCAATCTTGGCCAACGAGGAGCCAGTAGAAGCTTCCTGACCGAGTGTGATGCCCTAAGGAGGATTCGACACCGAAAACTTGTCAAGGTGATCACGGTGTGCAGTAGCTTGGACCATAATGGTGACGATTTCAAGGCACTTGTCCTAGAATTTATTTGCAATGGAAGTTTAGATGAGTGGCTGCATCCAAACACAACAACAAACAACATGACCGTTAGAAGGCTAAGTTTGATGAAGAGGCTTTACATTGCTCTTGATGTTGCAGAGGCATTGGAATATCTTCACCATCGTATTGAGCCACCCATAGTTCACTGTGATATTAAACCAAGCAACGTCCTTCTAGATGATGATATGGTTGCACATGTTACAGACTTTGGGCTAGCAAAGGTAATGCATGCTGAAGCATGCAAACAAAATCGTGGTGGAACTGAAAGCAGCTTATTTGTAATTAAAGGCACAATTGGATATGTTGCACCAGGTCAGTGGTAATGTTTAATTAGAACTATTGCTGATACATCTCATTTTGTCTGCTCTAATGATTATTCGTTTGATAAATTGATAATATGGTTTTTTAGTGTGACCTACAGAGGCCAAAAAAGTAATATCAATCTTTTATTTTGCCAAGTCAAATTGAAGACTGAAACCCACCTTTTTTTCTCTACTCGTTATGTAGCCACTAAAGCCTTCATTTATACATGTTGTCAGAGTATGGCTCAGGATCTGAAGTCTCCACGGATGGTGACACGTACAGCTACGGGGTGTTGCTATTGGAAATGTTTACCGGAAGAAGGCCAACTGACAGTTTTATCATTGGCGTGACAAGTCTTGTCGACTACGTCAAGCTGGCCTATCCAAACAACTTGCTGGAAATATTGGATGTTACAGCAACCTACAGTGGAGACACCCAAGATATCATAGATTTGCTCATTTATCCAATATTTAGACTTGCTCTGGCGTGTTGCCAGGACACCCCAAGGCAAAGAATGAAGATGGACGATGTAGTAGAGGAATTGAATGTCATAAAGAAGGGGTGTGCAGTTCATATGCCTATTCATGAATTACGAGCAACCACCTAATCTGGGCAAGAAATGGAACAACACGCATTATTGTTACAAGTTTACAAATGTACACTTGCGGCCTTGTGGTTACAAAGGCATGTTTTTCGTGATTCTAAAGTCAATTATATTTTCACTATTTTTGCTTTCCATTTTATCTGTATGTTCCATTCCTTTTCCTATTTGTAACATAAAGAGATTATTCTTGATTTAAATATACTTTTGGGCCTCTTGTACAAAAATTAATAAATACATGTCCACTGAGTTAGTCCGCTGATGCAGTAAATGTAACATCCCAACTTAACAAAATCTCATAATATCATTCTACAATTGCTATCAATTTTAACCATCAAATGAGAATTACCAACACTAGACTTCAATTATGAATCCACGACATAATAATGAACATAGATATGACAACAATAAAGAAATCAATAAATGACATTAGGATGAAGCAATTATAAATTTAATCAAAGAAAACATTGATAAGTAGCAACAATGTAATATCAATAAGTTCTAAAGGGAATCGTTATCCATCTAAGAGTTGCGTGAATAGTATAATTTTATTTCTAATAATGAATAATTAGACACTAAGCGAATGAAGAAACTATAAAGGTGCAAGATCAATCATGTATTACTTCCTGTCCATACATGTCGTCATCAACGATCACTTAAAAATAACAACAAAAGTAAGGGTGAGTCTACAACTCAGTAAGTACACAATAGAATAATAAACGATATAAAACATGATTCCAAATATTCATATCAACTACACATATATCTTAATTTCATATATCTTCGCTTTTGTACCATGCACATGTCTTACTATCTCATTTATCTTTTTATGAATGTAATACACATGTCTGCACTTCTCTTTACTTATACCAGTATAATGGAGTGTTCATCCGTCAATGAACCACTTTTGCCCTAACCTTTTTCATACATGGTCTAAACTCCACTCTGGTGGAGTGTCTACCAAATACATCTTTCTCTACTCCCGTGGAGTGCTTACCGAAATAGCTCTTTCTATACCCACTCCCGTAGGTCACCCACACAAAGTAGGATCTAGAAGACCACACAAGTTACCACTTTGCAACATGCAATGCAATGATTCTTTTATTCATTAATCACTTATCAACATTAACCATCGACATCATCATCATTTAGCCATATCATCTTCATCATTTATTCGTAATCATCATCATTTAACCATATTCATACATTATAAGAAGCGACTATAAACATGTGGATTATCATGGCAATTATTTATTTAACATAAACAACAATGGCAAACTACTCGTGGACCATTCTACGAAACACTTGGCTTTTCTTGGTGCAAGGAAAGGGTTGATTTGAAGATGACACTAACCCCGACTCTACTCCTCTTACAGTAGACACCCAATCACAATAACAAGCCACAACAGTACCACATCAACAATTAAGCAACTTCGCTCCTACACACTTTCTAATTCCACAAAACTCCCCTTTACTGGCAGTCTCCTCCGCTGTACCAGTACTAAAAATAGTATAACTTTTGACTCTCAAGCACTAACATGGAAAACAACACAGTTTTGGAATCAACACAAGATTTTCTACAATTTCTTAGATGTCCACAAGCTCTAATTAAACCATTTAACCCTTTGTTCTTAACCCCAAAGGCAGTTCTGTTATCATACTAGAAAGTAAGCTTAATAATTTCGTATCTATTAAATTACCCATCCAAATACAGTAAACCATACCACTATGGAATCTACAGAAAACTATCTACCTCTAACTAGTTATGCCTATAGTTTAATTTGGCCATCTACCAGGTCTAATTAACAATTTTTTGTGACTGCATCCAGCAACAACTGATTTCCGGATAGCAGCCTTCTCAAAATCATAACTTCTAATCTACTCCATCAAAATTCATATTCTTAGACTCTATGGAGTTCTTAGACAATTATCTACAACTTTCATGTGGAGAAGAAATCGCTAGTTCTGCTTGCTACTATTTTTAATTTGGGTTTTTCTACAACATCATTAATTGATGATGACTCGCCAGACAGCATGCTTACAAAATTTGTATCTTCCAATCTATCCAACCAAATTATGTGATAATGGACTATGTGGAAAGATAATAAGATGATCTACAACTTTTTAGTTGACCCTAGTATTTAATTATGTCATCTACTAACTGTAATTAGCTAATTTTAACAACTGCATCCATTGAAAACCAATTTTAGAATATACTTGTTCCCAGCTCTAGCGCTCGCTCGCTAGCACTCTTGCCGCCATGCATCATTGGCAGCGTGCCTCGTGCCAATGCCGCTCATCAGCCCGGTTGCCTACCAATCGCCAACGCATCTGCTTGTTTGCGCATGCCGCCCGTTTGCCCGCATGATGGCACATGCGCCTGTCTGCCGCACGATGGCGCACACGCCCGCCTACCTGCGCGCAAGGATACCGTGTGCAGGCACTCTCGAGCGTACGACTAACAGGTGGCGTAAGGGTGGTAGTGCGCCAAGCCAGAGGGAAATCAAGAAGAAAAACGAGCAGTGACAGGGGAAAAGATCGGGAGAGAGAATGAAAGGAAAGGTGAGAAAGAGGTCGTGATATTGACATTGTTCAACTGGGGTAATGACCTTGGATCTACCATGTCTAGTTTGTTAATTTTAGTAGAAATTAGTGTCAGGATTAGAGAGAGATTAGCAAGTTTCACATGAGAGGATCGATTAGTAGATTGATTTGTTTGTAGTAATTTTCTATTGCGATTTCAGGTACTGTATGGGCATAATATGAGAATATCACCAACTTAGTTGCAAAGAATTTTGTTACCTTTATATAGAGTATTTAACACAAAGTTATGATTTTTGTAAGTTTACTGTCTGGAAAGTTGCATTGTCGTCTTTTGGCAGTAGTGTGGTAAATTGTAGATTAAAATTATTAATTGGACTAATTAGGGTTATTGCTCCACATAAAAAGTGTATATAATTGTCTAAGGATTTCAGAGAGTCCAATAACATGAATTTTGGCTTGGGAGAACAGAATTATGATTTTAGAAAGATTGTTGTCTAGAAACCAATTGTTGTTGCACGCAGTCACTGGAAATTATTAAATTGACTTGGAAGATAGCAGAATTGAATTTTGGATATAAGTAGAAAGAGGTAAATAACATTATGCATATTTTGAAAATGCTATGGTTTATTGTATTTGCATGTGTAAATTAATAGATATGAAATTATTAAGCTTGTTATCCAAAAGATGACAGAACTATCTTTTGTTTTAAAAATGAGGTGTTAAATGATTTAATCAAGATATGTGTATTGGATCGAAATTGACAACAGAGGGGGGTGAATGTTGCTCTTTCAAATTTCCCCCTAAAGAATCCACTTAAAACATTCTTCTCCGATAGCAACAAATACTATGAAGAAAAGGGTTATGCTCACTGGCGACTCAAGCATACAGAAGGAGAAAACAGGGAAATAAAACTGAAACAGGGCAGCAAGAGAAATCATCAAACAGATAGCATCAGCAGCCAAAAACATCTGGCCGGTTTGACCGGTGTGCAATGGCCGGTATGACAGCCTGCACACCGCCGGTCTGACTGCCGTGTGTGGGCCGGTCTGACCGCCTTCTTTGTTCCGGTCTGACCGCTCCGCCTCCTCCGGTCAGACCGCCGGTATGAAATCGGTCTGACCGGGCATCAATTCCAGAAAAAATAGCAAGAGCAGAATTTTAGACTGGAGCCTGAGAACTTCACTCAACTGAGAAAATTGAGACTTTTCCTTGATCTTCTCAGCCCAGAACAGCAAGGAAACAACCAAAATAGCAAGATGAACCTAGGGAACCAAGAGAATCCTTCTCAAGAGCAAGAATTGAAGATTTTCACTAAAACCTGAAAATAGAACAGTGAATGAGGTAAAATCCAAATTACTCATCATTCACAGGTCCTTTGACCATGAGCTTTTGTAATCAGCTTAGCAATGTTCTCAAGACTTGAAAAACCCATAAACATGCCAACTTATGAAGGGAATCAAAGGGGGCCAAAAATCCTCTGTTGAGAAACCCTAGAAAAAGGAGAAGCAAAGGAGTTTGAGTTGCAAAAATCTGAAATCAAAATTGGTTTGCTCTCAGAAGTGACTAGCCAAATGGCTTTAGAGTGTCTCCTAGTTCAAAGCAACCCATTTTGCTACTCCTTGCTCAAAGAAACAACTCAAACATCAAGAAGAGGAAATGAGACAGTAAGAAGAACGAACTGAGAAAAATGGCAAGCACGAGAGATAAACTTCAGAGGATTCATTTCCAGCAACACAAAGATTACATAGAAGTCCCCATACACGATTGCATACAAAGGAATGATTACATGGAGTATCAACTCATCCCCTCTCTCACAATATCAGGAACACTCAAGAAGTCTCAAAACCAAAGACTCACACGAGAGAAGTAGACAGAGCACAACAACCTTCTGTCTCTCCTCACCTACTCCATACCAACTAAAGCACAAAGCAAGAAACTGACTCTCCCAAGCCATCAACCCCTCTTGCAAGCCCCTAGAACATGCAGGAGACACTCCTCCTTTTATAGCCTCCTACTAATGGGTTTGCAACATGCTTTGCCCATTAAGCCTCCAACAACTCCAATGCTTTATCCAAAATCCACTTCCTTTAGTGCAGCTTTGCATATTCACCAAAACGCCCCTCCTGCACCTTCCGGGAAGCTTCCTCATTTCTTGCCTTCCAAGTCTCGAACCACCTCGAGTCCTCGCCGTCTTCAGCACACCTCGACCGCTTTGACCTCGGCACTGCCTGCGCCTAGTCCGGTCACCCCGTGCCTCGCCACGACTCCGCCTCGACGTCCTGCAGCCATCACAGACAAGAAACACATCATATAGCACCGCTCGATATAATGTAATCATCAATAGCATTAAGAGCAATCTTAAGCATGAAACAGCCAAAACCTGTCGAATCAAGAGAATAAGCATCCTAAGCACTTCGACCAAGTTTGACCAAGTCCGACCGAATCCGATTGCACCGTGCAACGACATGGTCCAAACCACATAAACCAAACTCGACTTTCCTAAAATAGATGTCAATTACTCATCACACACACGGGGTCATGATGAGTATATTGACAAACACAGAAAAAGCGTAAAGTTGAGTTTGAAAATGAAAGAGAGACAAACATGGTCCAAAAGAAATCAAAGAAGCTTATGACCATGTCGACAAAAGGAACACTAGAGCAACAAAAGAAAGAGGAAATTGTTCTCCAAAGCTCCAAAAGGTTCTCAAATGGTTTTTTCTCCGCTATTCTCCCCTTTTTGGCAATAAACACATCAAGATGCAAGGAAGAGAAACAATTATGAGAATGGATGGAATGGCTGAATTTTATGCAAACTAAGCATTTAGAGCCATGAAGATTATCCAATATGACCGTGAAGTATTACATCAAGCCATAACATATAAGAATGCTATCAAGATCATGGCTATACATGTAGAGACAAGCTAAGTCAAATAAGTCATAATCTGAAAATTAGTCAAATTTCTTAGCATGTCAAGTCATCCATGAGTATAGTCTAGCTAAAGGTATCCAAGGATGATGCATGCCATGTCAATAATCTAAGTGGAACCAAGAAGCTAGTATTGAGTCAATTTAGAGTGCTACACGTTCAAGAATTAATCATTTGTTCAAGCACTTGGTCTTTTAATGTAGGGAGTGTCTATACAACATTCGACTGTTTTTAAAGACAAAAACAGTCAGATTTTGAGCCGTTAGATGGAGATCCAACGTCCTAGATCATTTTTTTTGGAGGGGGGCTTGTATGGGTGGATCCGTTGGATGGAGATCTAACGTCCCAGATCAATCTGACGGTTTTTGTCCTCAAAAACAGTCGAATGTTGTATAGCAATACTCTTTAATGTAATTAAGCAAATTTAGCACAAATAACATGTTTTTATTTATAAATCTCATGATTGTTTCCAACCAGATTTTTGTTTAGTTATGTGCTAGATCTCAAGCCTTATGCGACTACTCCAAGCTAGAAACTTAAGAAGATAGTCTTGGTCATTCAAAACTCCCCCTGAGTTCATGCCTAGTGCAATGGCAAGCAGTCTCATGGGAAAGAATTGGTGAGATCAGTTCTTTCGCACATAAAAGAGATCTTTTTGCTTTCTTAAATAGTTGTACTAACTCATGATTCATTAAGAAACTAGCATAGCTCAATGTAAAGCTCAACAAAGATTCAAGATTCAACTAAGCCTATTTGACATGGCATGAATCATAAAAGGATAACTAAAGAGAGACTAGTCTCAAGAGCTAACATGCATGATTTAATTCAAGTTGAGCATTTTAATCAACCTATCATGGCAAAGACTGGACTATACATATAGAGTCATAATAAATCTAGCAAGTAAGCTCAGATCATGGCAAGATGTAATGCATTGTAAGCATGTTATAAAGGATAATAATCAAGGCTCAATGTAGTTATATTACAATGAAAAAATGAAATGCAGAAAATTCAGCTCCCCCTCAACATGAGATACATCTTTAGTTCAAGTTGCGTTATGACAATATTAAGATCTAGAAGCTCCCAAATGAACTCTCCTTGAACCAAAGCAATGAAATCGAGAAGCTGGCAAGAAAATCAGAAAAGGCAGTCCTTAAAGCAAAGATAAGATATAGAGGATACTATGGCTCAGACTGACTCTCATCTACCCCATATGAGACTAGGACTATTAGCTGGTCATGTAACACACTAAGGAGCAAACACGTACTCTGTCTACCCGAGGGTGGCCCAACCCTCGTTAGAACCTATAAGAAGTGAGTGAGCTCAACCTAGTGAGAAGTGAAGCAGCTAATAAATAGCATCCTAGAATCACAAGATGAGAGGAAGAAGTCTAAACAACTAGACAAGAGAAACACTCTAATCTATGCTAGAAGGACTAACCCCAATGCACCCATATGCAATGCAGTAGGAAGGAGTAAGAGCATAATAAACATGATAAGGCATGAAGCGCAAAACTCCCGCTCACAACAGTCCATAAGGACAAACCACCCCAAGCTCTCCCCGCAGAGCTAAAAACCTAGAGCTATCCAAAGGCTTAGTAAAGATATCAGCCAACTGGTGGTCACTCTCCACAAACTGAAGCACTATGTCACCCTTCTCCACATGGTCTCGAAGGAAGTGATATCTAATATCAATGTGCTTGGTCCAAGAATGCTGCACTGGGTTCTTAGCAATGTTAATGGCAAAAGTGTTATCACAAAAGAGTGGAACACTGTCTATAGTTAACCCAAAATCCCGCAAGGTCGAAACCATCCAAAGAACCTGGCTGCAGCAACTAGCAGCCGCAACGTACTTGGCCTCTGCGGTGGACTGTGCAACACTGGACTGCTTCCTAGAAGACCAAGAAACAAGAGAAGTGCCAATAAATTGGCAGGTGCCAGAAGTGCTCTTCCTATCTATCCTCTGACCGGTGAAGTTCGCATCCGAGTAGGCTCTTAAGGAAAGACAGGACGAGGAAGAGTACCAGATACCACAGTCAATGGTAGCTCGAAGGTACCGAAGGATGCGCTTCACCGCCTGGCGATGAGATACGCAAGGAAAACCCTAAAAGCGAGCACACAGACACAAGGAGAAGTGTATGTCTGGCCTCGAGGCAGTGAGGTACAGAGGGAGCCAATCATGCTGCGATACTTCTTCTGATCAACTGGCTCGTCGTCCTCATCTGGGTCAAGAGAAGTTGTGGATGTCATGGGAGTTGACACTGGCTTGCCATCACTCATGTCAAATCGTCTCAGGAGGTCATGAGTGTACTTGTCCTGATGCAAGAAGGTACCCTCCCGAGTCTGCTTGATCTGGAAGCCAAGGAAGAAGGTCAACTCGTCCATCATACTCATCTCAAACTCGGTGCTCATGACATCCGAGAACTGTGAAACAAGAGTATGAAAAGAGCCGCCAAAGATGATGTCATCCACATAAATCTGGACGAGCAGTAGGTCAGTGCCATGCCTACGGATGAACAAGGTCTTATCTACCTTACCCATCACAAAACCATGACTCAACAGATAGGACTTAAGCCTCTCATACCAAGCTCTAGGGGCCTGCTTAAGTTCATACAAGGCTTTGGAAAACTTGTAGACATGGTTTGGGTATTGGGGTTCTCGAAACCTGGAGGTTGTCTCACATAGACCTCTTCCATAATAAACCCATTGAGGAAGGCACTTTGACATCCATCTGGTAAAGCTTGAAACCTTTAGAAGCTGCGAAAGCAAGCAGGATTCTAATGGCCTCAAGTCTAGCTACAGGAGCAAAGGTCTCCTCAAAATCTAGACCCTCAACCTGGGAGAAGCCCTGAGCTACCAGTCTAGCCTTGTTCCGAATGACAACCCCATCCTCACTCTGCTTTTTCTTGAACACCCACTTAGTCCCAATGATATTGTGACCTCGAGGGGGCTCAACAAGCGACCTGACTTTGTTTCTCTCGAAATTTTCTAACTCCTCATGCATGGCATTGACCCAAGACTCATCAAAAAGAGCATGACAAACGTCCTTGGGCTCGAATGAGGCAACAAAGGCAGAATGGAGATAGAAATGTGACATGCCAGACTTTGAGCGTGTGGCTCGCTCAAAGAGGTCTCCAATCATCTGCTCAGAAGGATGGTCCTTTTGGATATGTCGGGGAGGTCCTAGATGAGATGAGGAAGTGGCCTCTACCTCATGAGCTGACGAGGTAGGAACAGAGCCACTAACTCCAGAAGATGTGGAAGGCATGGGCTGATCTCCTCGAGGTGCAGTGGAAGAAGCAGGCACCTCAAGGGGAGGAGGAACTGGATCGGGTAAACAACCCTCATCTCCATCCTCCTCATCATCCACAAAGATGGGCTCAGACTGCTCTGAAGAACCTGAGATGTTGGGCCTAGTCCCCGGACTGGCCTCGTCGAAGGTCACCTCACAGGTCTCTACCAACTTACTAGGCTCGTAGTTCCAGACCCTATACGCCCGCGAAGAAGTTGAGTAACCTAGAAAGATACCATCACAAGATCGTGACTCGAACTTATCTAGGTTCCTGGACTTCAAAATGAAACACTTACAACCAAACACACGAAAATGAGAGACACTGGGCTTTCGCCCGTATCTCAACTCATAGGAAGTGTGATGCAAGTGTGCCCGAAGAAAAACTCTGTTCGAAACATGGCACACGGTCGCTATAGCCTCAGCCCAAAACTTCCTAGGTATAGAATACTCATCAAGCATCGTCCTGGCTATCTCGACCAAGGTACGGTTCTTCCTCTCCACGACGCCATTCTGCTGTGGGACGTGCGGAGAAGAGAACTGGTGCTCTACACCTGTTTCATCGCAGAACCTCTCAAAATAGGAATTCTTGAACTCCGTGCCATTGTCACTACGGATCGCTCGTAAGGCACCTGGGAGCTCAACAGAAAGCCTACTGAAAAGACCTCAAAAATGTGTAAACATCTCATCCTTTGAGGCTAAGAAAAACACCCAAGAGTACCTCGAGAAGTCATCGACCACGACAAGAACATACCACTTCCCTCCTGTTGACTGCACTCGGGCTAGTCCAACTGTGTCCATATGGAGCAGCTATCCTGGTGCATCGGTTATAGTCACTGTGATCAGAGGGTGAGAAGCGGCAACCATCTTGCCGTGCCGGCATGGAGCGCAAACAACATCTTTGACCATTTTGAGTTTAGACAGACCACGAATGAGATCATGGCCGCTAACTCAGGTCAAATGGTCAAATCCAACATGACCAAGTCTCCTATGCCAGAAAGTAAGGTCACGGGACTCAGAAGCAACTAAACACCGGAGAGGATCATTAGAAGACTAAGAAAAATCAGCACGAAAGATCCTCCCAAAACGAGAAATCCCGCAAACCAGACTACCCGGAGAATCAAGAATTTTGCAAGCGTTTTTCGTAAAGCTCACCTCAAAACCTTCATCGGTAAGCTGAGAAACAGAAAGTAAATTATACTGCAGCTTACTAACCAAGGTAACATCTTTTAAAATAAAAACTCATTAACGCGCACTGTACCTTTGGCGATGACGCGCCCAGACGAAGCGTCTCCGAAGGTGATCGTCTCATCACCTGGAGCACGGGCTAGGGAAGAGAACCAACAAGAGTCTCCGGTCATGTGTCGAGAACACCCGGAGTCAATGACCCAAACCTCTCCCTTCCCTGCCCGGCTAACCCGAGTCAACGAGAGAGTAAAGTCTCTGTACTGGGGTAAATCAAGAGTGATTTTGGCACCCAATACTGAGTAACACGTCGAGTAGAAGAAGTAGCCACACACGACTGACCTCTAGCTACCCTACGCTCGCTGTCGCTCAACAAGCCAGAAGGTCTGTGTGCAGACCTGAAGCTATTGTTGGGCTTGACTGCTACGGAGGAGTGAGTCAAGACACCAGCAACATGCTGATCACACCGCGGGTAGGTATCTCAATGGGGGAAACGAGATCTACCTTCAGGACGGCGGATATCACGAGCAGAGGCAAATCGAGGACAAAAATCAGAAACATCGAAAAAGCCAAGTCCTCGATACTGCCTAAAACCCTTAGAGTGATCAACCCTAGGCCTTGTGTTGGTCTTAGGTGCACTTAAGTCTGGGGCTGACCCTGAATACTCCTAAGATCGCGAACACGATCTCTCCATGCAATCTTGGCGCGCCTGAAGCATCGCTCGACCAAGTGTCCATCCTTCTGACAGAAGGTGCAATGATACTTCACCTTCTGAGAGGTAGAAGTAGCACAATGAGGCTTCACCTTCTGAGAGGCCGAAGCAACAGGTGGAATCATCTTGCTGTCAAAAATCCCTTGGACAAAGCCCGCTGACTTGAATTGAACTTTCTCAGTTCTGGGCTTGACCTCGATCACACCTGCGGCTATGGGTCTGAGCACGGCAGATGGATGCTTCCTAACATCCTCAAGAAAATCATATCCTAGACCTTGATTGAATTTGCAAATCTTGGACTGGTCTAGAATAAAATTTAGTTTCTTCTTGCCTCCTAGAAAACTCTCGAGAGTGTTCATAAGATACTAACACTCTCGAAAGAGAGAGGTGCAAGAAAAGCAGGGGGAAGAAGAGACAGCAGCAGGAGAAGAGGAAGAACCAACAGCAGAAGAAGGAATGGCATGTGCACGCACAGCCGCCTCAACATTGAGGTCTTCGTAGGGACTAGGAGGGACAATCTTACCTCTAGTGTTTGGTCATCGTGCCTAAGCGTCTCTACTCCTTTGGGCTTCTCCCCCACACCAGCACACACATCACAACAAGATTGTGGCTTCTCTAGTAGGTCCTTAGTTAGCTTCACACATTTTTCTTCCAATGCAATCAAGTCAGATTTTAGTTTATCACAATTTTTGCATGGTGAGCTAACAGGGTTCTTAGAAGCATATCGATATAACTTGTTGTTGTGATCAATCAACTCTTGAAACTGTTTTGACACAGATTCAAGCTCAGCAGTCAGCTTGGGACAGTTTACACATGAAGCAATGGGTTCTAGTAGAAAAGCTTGTAACTCAGCAATTTTATGATCTGCCTTTTTCAGGTTCAGTTTCAAGTTAGTGCAGCTTTCACAAGATTCAGGAAGATCAAAAAGCATGGTATAAAGACCTCTAAACGCATTGTCCTTATCCTCACATGAGGTGCAAGATGTAGTCTCAACAACAGTAGATGAAGGAGTAACAGTCCTACTCATCTCTAGTTCAGCCAAAAGACAGACTATCATGAGAGGTCCTTAATTTCTCCATGTCATCAAGCAAGGCAGTGCGTGTATCACATTCGTCACGGGAGGGAGTAGATATAAGTGAAGTAAGCTCCCGTGACAGTCTATCTACTTCCTTCTCCAATTCGCTACACCTAGCTCTAGATCTAGCATGGAATTTCCATAGCTTAAGAAAAGCATCATTAAGCTGGTCATAGGAGGTGTATACCTCATCGGAGTCGGAATAGAGCTCACTGTCGCCGATCTCGCCCTCAAGGGCCATGAAGCACATGCCGGAGAAGTCGTCACCATCCTTGGGTTCTTGATCACCCGTCCCATCGTCATCGCTCCATCCCTCCACCTCGCTGAGGTCGAGGTCATTGAAGGCGGTGAGGACGCGGTGGAACAGCTTCTTGGCTTTGCCAAGGTTGCGGAACTTCTTTTTGCTTGGGCATGAGCTGAGGGCTTCTTGTTGCGGTTCTTGTCGATGTAGTCGTTCTTGCTCACACCGCCGTAGTCACCCTTGCCCTTCTCCAGCTTGGGGCAATTCGCCCGAATGTGGTTGGGGCCACCACACTCGAAGCAAATTATCGGCCCTCCTCTATTTCTGTCCCTCACTCTCTTATATGCGTGGGAAAACTTTCTGGCAAGAAGGGCTAACTGGTCTTCTGGTAGCTGCTCTAATTGATCATCGGTAACATCACAAAGAGCAACTAGGGAAAAACCAGTAGCATTATCCGAGAAGATGCCAGAAGCAGAACTGGGATCGATGACTAAGGCCATCGACTGCGACTTCGACCTACGAGAGACTATGTCAATCTCGTGAGTTTTGAGGCGTGAGTACAACGCATCAAGAGTTAGGGTCGAAAGATCGGTCGTGTCTTTAATTGTGGTCACCTTCATCTCCCACACGTAAATCCAAAGCAGAAAGCATTTGACGAGTGTTGTCCGAGTCAGGGTATGTGAGACCGACCGCTCGGAGGTTGCTCAAAATCTTGTGAAATCTCGAAAAACACTCATCCAAGGACTCACCAGCAAGCATTTCAAACTTGTTGTAATCTCGCTTGAACTGGTCCTGTCGAACCGTCTTGATCTTGGTGGTGCCCTCATGGTATGCATCGAGGGTCACCTAGATGTCAAAGGCCGACGTGAGATGAGAGATGCGATCGAATTCGCTTCTGCTCAGACCCTGAATTATGATGTTCTTTGCCTTAGCATTCGCCTCAACATCAGCCATGTTTCTGGCATTGATGTTCTCATCGGCAGGAACAGCATATTGGGTTTTCACCTTCCGCTAGATGGCATAACCCTGAGCCTGGATGTAGGTCTCCATCCGGCTCTTCCAGAAGGGATAATCGATGCCATCAAAAATCAGAGGCTTGGTGGAATACTTGTCTGTTGCCATGGCTCTAGAGACCGGTTAATATCTACGAGGAAGAGCTAACCGGCTCTGATACCAATTGTTGGATCAAAATCGGCAACAGAGGCGTGGGTGAATGTTGCCCTTTCAAATTTCCCCTAAAGAATCCACTTAAAACGTTCTTCTCCGATAGCAAAAAAATGCTATGAAGAAAAGGGTTATGCTCACTGGCGACTCAAGCATACAGAAGGAGAAAACAGGGAAATAAAACTAAAACAGGGCAGCAAGAGAAATCATCGAATAGAGAGCATCAGCAGCCAAAAACATCTGGCCGGTCTGACCGGTGTGCAATGGCCGGTCTGACCGCCTGCACACCGCTGGTCTAACCACGGTGTGTGGGCCGGTCTGACCGGCCGGGTCCGGTCTGACTGCCTTCTTTGTTCTGGTCTAACCACTCCGCCTCCTCCAGTCTGACCGAGCATCGATTCCAAAAAAACAGGAAGAGCAGAATTTCAGACTCGAACCTGAGAACTTCACTCAACTGAGAAAATTGAGACTTTTCCTTGATCTTCTCAGCCTAGAACAGCAAGGAAACAACCAAAATAGCAAGATGAACCTAGGGAACCAAGAGAATCCTTCTCAAGAGCAAGAATTGAAGATTTTCACTAAAACCTGAAAATAGAACAGTGAATGAGGTAAAATCCAAATTACTCATCATTCACAGGTCCTTTGACCATGAGCTTTTGTAAACTGCTTAGCAATGTTCTCAAGACTTGAAAAACCCAGAAACATGCCAACTTATGAAGGGAAGCAGAGGAGTTTGAGTTTGAGCTTAGCAATGTCCTCTGTTGAGAAACCCTAGAAAAAGGAGAAGTAGAGGAGTTTGAGTTGCAAAAATGTAAAATCAAAATTGGTTTGCTCTCAGAAGTGACTAGCCAAATGGCTTTAGAGTATCTCCTAGTTCAAAGCAACCCATTTTGCTACTCCTTGCTCAAAGAAACAACTCAAACATCAAGAAGAGGAAATGAGACAGTAAGAAGAACGAACTGAGAAAAATGGCAAGCACGAGAGATAAACTTCAGAGGATTCATTTCCAGCAACACAAAGATTACATAGAAATCCCCATACGCGATTGCATACAAAGGAATGATTACATGGTGTATCAACTCATCCCCTCTCTCACAATCTCAGGAACACTCAAGAAGTCTCAAAACCAAAGACTCACACGAGAGAAGTAGACAGAGCACAACAACCTTCTGTCTCTCCTCACCTACTCCATACCAACTAAAGCACAAAGCAAGAAACTAACTCTCCCAAGCCATCAACCCCTCTTGCAAGCCCCTAGAACATGCAGGAGACACTCCTCCTTTTATAGCTTCCCACTAATGGGTTTGCAACATGCTTTGCCCATTAAGCCTCCAACAACTCCAATGCTTTATCCAAAATCCACTTCCTTTAGTGCAGTTTTGCGTATTCACCAAAACGCCCCTCCTGTACCTTCCGGGGTGCTTCCTCATTTCTTGCCTTCCAAGTCTCGAACCACCTTGAGTCCTCACCGTCTTTAGGTCCGGTCACCCCGTGCCTCGCCACGACTCCGCCTTGACGTCCTGCAGCAATTACAGACAAAAAACACATCACATAGCACCGCTCGATATAATGTAATCATCAATAGCATTAAGAGTAATCTTAAGCATGAAACAGCCAAAACCTGTCGAATCAAGAGAATAAGCATCCTAAGCACTTCGACCAAGTTTGACCAAGTCCGACCGAATCCGATTTCACCGTGCAACGACATGGTCCAAACCACACAAACCAAACTCGACTTTCCTTAAGCAGATGTCAATTACTCATCACACACACGGGGTCACTTCCACATGGTCTATCAATGTGGCCATCTAAGAAATTGTAGGGAAATTTTGTATAGAATTTGGAACTGGTGCGGTTTGCCATGATAGGTGTAGGACCGTATGGCGCTATCAGAAGTGGGGGTGAATGTTTGCCTCCACTTCTTTCGCTTCCCTCGATCTCTTCGTGGTCGACAGCAATAGCTTGAATGACGATCGCAGACTTCAGCAGCGTACGTTGTCGAACTCACTCGAATGAGTACTACTCGAAGACAACTGCATGCTCGATGAAGATTCCGTTCGCTCGGTGTTCGACCTCTTGCATGACCGCTTGCTTCGATCACGTAGTCAGGATCTCTGTTTCTCAGAAGACTTCAACTGCTCAAACAAATCGACCGCTCGATCAAGAACAAGTTGAAGATAGCACCGTGGTTGTAGCACGTCGACGAGAACTCAAAAAAGCAACGCTCAGGAAAAACACGTCACCGATGAACTTTTCTTGGAATAGATCTGATCTATTATTTCTGTAACAAGTTTTGGCTACAAAGCACCCTCACGGCACCCCTAAAAACTTCCTCGATGAAAGCCCTAAAAACTGGTTAATTAGCCTAAGCCTCTCCCTACTTTTAGAGGCTAACGTCCCAATCCGTGTCTGATTCAAACACGAACGCAACACCTAATCACTTCTTCAAATCAAGGGACCCGAAACCCTTCCTAACACGGGTTATATCAAACTCCAAATCTTCCACATTACGGACTCTATCCATAACGTTTTCAACCTCACCATGCAACGAAGCCTCCAGGACAGCACCTCATGTATCATCATCACACACCATCACCACGCATCGAAGCCTCTAGGAACACACCTCCCGTAGCTTCCCCACGAATCACCTCATGTGACATCGTCAACCATCTGGACCTCAGAACACTCTATCCTAGTCCCGATCATCCTTGTCACCGACTGTGATCGTCTCCACGCTCTCCTGCACATGCAAAGACCAAAGAAATATTTTTCCTGGTACAAGCTCTTCTTAGCTTGATCGTCATCAGCACAACAACTCATCATACCCTTGTCCATCCAGAAACAAGGACAAAATCATCCACGACCAATAAACCTGGTCGTATATGACAAATCACCTCATCGCAATCTAGAAAGCAATCTCAGACTACCGATTACGACTACTGCTGTGGGGGTGGCCCAACCCCGCGTAACTAAGCTTTGCAACTAGTCCAATATGTAATAGGCCCAATGGTATAGAGGAATGTACCAATGTACCCTCATCTTTTGTAATTAGTAAGGGGTAGGATGGGAATTTCCCATCCTACCCCACTCATGTATATAAACCCCTAAGAGGGGCAGGAGGAGGGGGATCCTCTCATTCTTACTCACCCACTCTCCATATATGATCTCTGTGTTGGCTCTCCCTCTTCTTCTGCTAGTCCCCTTCCTTACTGTTTGGCCCGTAGCCATAACATTTGGTGCCATCTGTGGGGACCGTGCAAGAAGCTGCACAAGGACGCTGGAGATGGCTACCACCGAAGGGACTTCCTAGCGTCTAATGGAAGTATCTCAGGTTCCTTGTATCATGAGCGCCCTAGATAAGTTCATCTTGACGCTAGCATGTTCGCTCTGGAATATATAGTGCATGATAATATCCTTCTGATATATGACTACATATTATAGGTGTATGAGCGTATATAGCAGAACTGTAGTAAATGGATGAGTCCTTGGGTGTAGCAAGATCCGGGTGCCCAAATTGCTTTGTGGCACTGTTCACGAGAGCACGAGGTCTTGGCAAACCACCTCTGAGATGCTGGTGCTGTCTTTGCATCGTGATGTTTACACACATCCCACGAGGATAGTTTATAAGAACCAGCCGTAGGTGCAGGGGCAGGACTACACCGGTCCACCTCTCAACTACCACGTCGCCAAGTTCCAGTCTGACTCCTCCGTCGAGGTCCCCACCATGCCAGACCTCACATGCACAACCTCGGCCTTCGCTCGGACTTCGCATGCACAGCATCGGCCTTTGCTCGAACTTCACATGCGCTGGGCCGGCCTTCACTCGAACTTCACATGCACCGGGCCGGCCTTCACTCAGACTTCACATGCACTGGGCTGGCCTTCGCTCAAACTTCACATGCATCGGGCTGACCTTCGCTCGGACTTCACATGCACACCGTCAGACTTGGAATGCAAAGCACTAGTCTTCGCTCGGCATCTGCACCTTAGGCTTCTCCTCTGTGCTGGACTTCGCATGCACAATGTCAGCCTCCACTTGGAACCTGTGTCTCGGTCTCTGCCTCTGGTCGTGGGCCTTCATGTTGCCCAGCCTTCGCCTCCATTAGTCAGATTGGACGAATTTCCTTAGGTAAAGGAAGATGTCTAGTTGCTGTGCCCACAAACAATCATCATCAGGAAAGACCATGCTGCATCAAAGAACAAGCTAAGGTAAGCTCTGACGGAGTCACTGGACCTGTTTTCTCAGTTGCAGGCTTCCGTCTGCCTCGTTGGTACCCGTGTTAGCCTGCCATCGCGTGAACGATGCCTCCGCGCGTCACTCGGTGCCAACCTCCATGGCCATGCCTTGGCCTTGGCCTTCGTGCATCACTAAGAGCTGGCACCCATGACCGCACAGCCAGTTGTGCATCGGCGAACTCCACGCTGGCCCCCAATGCAGCTAGCCTTTGCATTAGCATGGCTCTACCACATTGTTGTCTGTGTCAACTTTGCCCATTCCGCACGTGTAGGACAGGCCCTAGCCCCCGCATCGACAGGGGGAGGCACCAGGGAGTCAACCACCTACATGTGCCCTTTGCACCATCGAAGTCTGTGCCACTTTGTGCCACGGTCCTCCAATTTGCATGCATCCTCCATGGTCCACGCCGGCAAAGACCGCTACAAGTCAATCTTCACTCTGGCGAGGTCGTTGCCATATTGGCTTCATCAGTCAAAGGCGTCGACAAAGTCTGAGCTGACCGTGTCGATGTCGCCACGCTTCACCTCCACAACGACGCCCACGGCCTTCACCTCTACTTAACTGGAGTCCAAGCTGGCCGTGCTGACCTCGCCATGGCTTCACGTCCATGACGACACCCACGGCCTTCGCCTCCGCTTTGCCGGAGTCCAAACTGGCCGCACTGACTTCGCCACGGCTCTACCTCTGTGATGATGCCTCCAGCCACGGCCTTCGCATTGCTGGAGTCCGAGCTGGCTATGCCGACCTCGCCACAGCTCCGCCTCGGCGACAACACCTTCGGCCTCGGCCTCTACTTCGCCGAAGTCTGAGCCGACCTTGCCGACCTCACAATGGCTCCGCCTCCGTGATGACACCCATGGCCTTCTCCTTCGCATCAACGAAGTTCGAGCTGGCTGCACCGACCTCGCCACGGCTCTGCCACTACAACAACGCCTTCGGCCTCGGCCTCCACTTCACTGGAGTCTGAGCCGACCATGCCGACCTCGCAATGGCTCCACGTCCGCGATGACTCCCATGGCCTTTGCCTCCGCTTTGCCCTAGTTCGTGCTAGCTGTGCCGACCTTGCCACAGTTACACCTCTGTGACGATGCCTTCGGCCTCGGCCTTCACTTTGCCAGAGTCTAAGCTAGCTGTACCGACCTCACCATGGCTTCGCCTCTGTGACGACACCCACAGCCTTCACCTCCACTTTGCCCGAGTCTGAGCTGGGCCGCGATGACCTCACCTTGGCTCTACCTCTACGATGACACCTTCGGCCTCGGCCTTCACTTCGCCTCCAAGTCAGCCACGCCGATCTCACCACGGCTTTGCCTCTGCGACAACATCCATAGCCTTCACCTCCACCTCGCCGAAGCCCGAGCTGGCCCTGTCGACTTCACCACGGCTCTACCTCTACGATGACGCCTTCACCTCAGCCTTCGCTTCATTGGAGTCCAAGATGGCCACGCCGACCTCGCTATACCTTCAGCTGTGCGACGATGCCTTCAGCCTCTGCCTCCACCGGGCTCTGTGCCTCGCAGCCTCCGTCAGACTTCGCATTGCCCCGGCCGGCTCTGCACATGGCCTTTGTCAGACTTCACATTGCCTCTGCTGGGCTCCGTGTCTCACGGCCTCTGTCAGGCTTTGCATTGATTTTTATTCGCTACTGGTCACCTATTTGGGAATGGAAGTAGTTGCAGTGTAGCACGCACCTTTTAATGTTGCTGCCTATTAAATTGTGATTGTGTGTTGGTCTCCAATCGCTTTTGTTGCTTTTTTGACTAGCAAGGCTTCTTGCCATTTGGTTGGCGCTATCTACTCTTACTGCTTCTCAAATAAATGGCACGGTGACTTCGCACCCCGATGTGCTCTACGGAGTATAAAGTGCTAGGAACTTAGTCGTGCTAAGGAACTCTACAGAGTACAAAAAAAATCACACGATGGCCTCGTGCCTTGGTGTACTCTGCGAAGTATAAAGCACCGGGAACTTAGCCTTCCCAGGCAACTCTATGGAGTAGAAAAAAATCGCACGATGGCCTCATGCCTCGGCGTACTCTACGGAGTATAAAGCATCGGGAACTTAGCCATCCCAGGCAACTCTGCGGAGTATAAAAAAATCACACAATGGCCTCACGTCTCGGCGTACTCCGTGGAGTATAAAGCGCTGGGAACTTAGCCGTCTCGGGTAACTCTATAGAGTATAAAAGAATCGCATGATACCGGACGGATATTGCGCCTTCGTGCGTGTCACACCAGGGCGTGCATCGCTTTAGCGACGTACCTCGTGGATATAGTGCCTTCGCGCGCGTCACACCAGGGAGTGCATTGCTTTACTGGCGTACCTCATGGATATAGCACCTTTGCACTAGTCACACCAGGGAGTGCATCGCCTTGGTCACCTACTTGGAGAGAAGTACAAGCTACTCTTCAAAGATCTCCAATTGTTCATCTAAAACAGAGCATAATGTAGACAAGGAACAAACAGAGGAACTAGAGGAGTCGTCAGTTTGGATAGTCACTAAGCCCAGAGAATTCGACCTATTAATCCTGGCCAAAATTTCAATATCATGTGTTTTCATCTTTGAATAAAGATTATTCAAAGTGAATGTTTCCATGCTAACAGAGTGATTGATGGTGGTGACTAACACGTTCCAAATAGACATATCTAAATAATTTAGAATTTGATGAGCATTGTCAGAATCAGAATTGTGACATCAACAAATTGCAAATCACTAACAATCTTATTAAAGCAGTCAAAAAGAGCATCTACTAATTCTCCTAGTTTCGTCTTAAATTTAGAATACTCCTTTTTGAATTGATTCTGGCGCACACCCTTAATAGACTTTGATCCTTCATGGTAATCAGCTAGAGTAGTCCAAATTTTATTTGTAGATTTAAGATTAGTAATTCTAACAAACTCATTTCTACTTAAACCTTGCAACAAAATATTTCCAGCCTTAGCATTTGCCTCTACAACAGCAATGTTTTCGATGGTAATTACGAAAGGTACTTCAAACGAAGATTCAACTTTTTGCCAAATCAGATTACATTGAGCTTGTAGAAAGACTTCCATGCAAGTTTTCTAGTAGAGATAATCTATACCATCAAAGAATGGAAGCTTACCCGAGAACCATTCCCAATCTGACGCCATTGCATCCTGCTTTGATACCACTTGTAGGATCATATGGCGCTATCAGAAGGGGGTGAATGATCGCCTCGACTTCTTTCGCTTCGCTCGATCTCTTCGTGGTCAACAATGATTGCTCAAATTATGCTTGTAGACTTCAGTCGTGTACATGGTCGAACTCACTTAAAGGAGTAACAGCCGAAGACAACTACGTGCTCGATGAAGATTCCGTCTACTTGGCGTTCGACCTTTTGCACGACCGCTCGCTATGATCACGTAGTCAGGATCTCTGTCACTTGAAAGACTTCGACTGCTCGAAGAAATCGACCGCTCGATTGAGAACAAGTTGAAGACAGCACTGTGGTTGTAGCACATTGGCAAGAACTCAAAAAAGCAACACTTAGGAAAAAACACATCATCAATGAACTTTGCTTGGAATAGATCTGATCTATTATTTTTGTAACAAGTTTTAGCTACAAAGCACCCTCATGGCACCCGTAAAAATTTTCTCGATGAAAGCCCTAAAAACTGGTTCGTTAGCCTAAGCCTCTTCTTATTTTTATAGGCTAACGTCCCAATCTGTGTCCGATTCAAACACAAACGTAACATCTAATTTCTTCCTCAAATCAAGGGACCCGAAACCCTTCCTAACATGGGTTTTATCAAACTTCAATCTTCCATGTTACGGACTCTATCCAGAACGTTTCCATCCTTACCACGTAACGAATCCTCCAGGACAGCACCTCATGTTGTTCATCACGTACCATCACCAGGCATCGAAGCCTCCAAGAACGCACCTCCCATAGCTTCTCCATGAATCATGACCTTTGATCTCCATGTGCTCCAGCATGAGCCCGACCACCTCGCATAACATCCTCAATCGTCTGGACCTTAGTCTCCATATCCTAGTCCCGCTCATCCTCGTCAACAACCATGGTTGTCTCCATGCTCTCCTGCACATGCAAAGACCAAAGAAACATTTTTCTTAGCACATGCTCTTCCCAGCTTGACCGTCATCAGCACAATAACTCATCACACCCTTGACCATCCAGAAACAAGAACAAAACCATCCACGACCAATCAACCTGGTTGTACACGACCAATCACATCATCGCAATCCAGAAAGCAATTTCAGACTATCTATTACGACTGCCAAAAACCATCGCTTTCAGAACCTCACTCTTACAACCACTCCTCATGACCATCGAGCACAACAAGTACTCGTAACCAACAACCAACCGCAACACTCATGACTATCACTCACCAACTATTGAGCACCTAGTCGCTCCGACTACCTAAGAGACCATGTGGAGGTGACCACATGTTTATGATGAGTAATTGACAAGTATGTTGCAAAGATTGAGTTTGGGTTGAGTGATTTGTGCCAGGACGGCATTTGGCTCAGTCGGGTTTGGTTAGACGGACTTATTGCATATTATTCTTCCCGATTGGTCGTTTGGGCAAATTCTTGCCTGAGTATGGTTCATTGATACTATTTATGCTTACATGTGTCGAGCAGTGCTATTTGATGTATTTCTTATCTGTGATGGCTGCAGGACTTCGAGGCGGACTCGTGGCGAGGCACGAGGTGACCGGACTAGGCACGGGCGGTGTCGAGGTCAGAACGGTCGGATGTGTCGAAGACGGCGGAGACTCGAGGTGGTTGTGAGGCTTGGATGACAAGGAACGCGGAAGCTTCCCGAAAGGTGCAGGAGGGGTGTTTCGATAAAAACGCAAAGCTGCACAAGTGGAAGCAGTTCCGTTCGGGTTTTAGCGGGCATAACGGGTTGGAGACCCGTTAGCCAAAGCCTATATAAGGAGGGGATGTCTCCTTGTGGCTGCATGGATTGTAGGGGTTGTTAGGGTTTTGCTTTAGTCAAAATGGACTTTGGAGAGGTTGTTTTGCTTTAGGGCTTTAGTTGGTAAGAGTTGGTGAGGAGAGCAGAGTGCTGTTGGCTGTGTCTCCTTCGTTGTCTCCTCTGTGTGTGTGTGTGTGTGTGTTCTTGGGCTTGTGAGAGGGAGAGGATGGATTGATGAGCATGTAATCATTCCTCTTGTATCAATTGCGTATGGGGACACAGCTCTTTGTATCTCCTGCAATCATGTATGGAAATGGATTGAGTTTGTGCTATATTGTGATGGATTTCAGTCTCCTTCGATGCTTTTGCTCTCTCTCTCTCTCTGTTGATTTCCCGTTTTTGCATTCTTGAGTTGTTTCTTGCAGAGAAGGGCCAAAATGGGTTGCTCTGTGATGGAAATAGGTCCCAAGATCATTTGATCAGTTTTTCCACAGAGCAAATCAATTTCAATCTCAGATTTCTTCTCTCAGCCTCCTCTGTTCATGCATTTTCTAGGGTTTTGAGTCAGGGGATTCTTGGTCCCCTTTGATTCCCTTCTTTAAGAGGCTTGAGATTTCACTAGTAGAAATGTGCACATCTATGACGAATTTGTCGTGACGAATGAAAATCGCGTCACTGAACAGTGCGTAACTATGACGAAATTTTGTGTTTCGTCATGGAGCATTGGTGACGGACCTCGGGTACCAACTATTTATGACGAAACTAAAAAACGCGTCATTGAACAACACAGATATCGTCACAGATGACACGCGTGGCTCGCATTACTCATTTCGGCGCTCTGTTTTGAGAACGAACACGACCGTCATTAAACCATTATAAGATAGGTAGCGAACATACTTTCGTCATAAGTCTCGGGCACCCCTTGTCCATGTGCGTGGGGCCGGGCCCATCATGCCACGTGTCTTGTCGCGGCGATCGCCACGTGTATTATGGGATGGGCGACTTGCGTGGCAGCCACGTGTAACGATGGGTCCCGCAACTAATATTTTGCCAAAAGCGTTCTAGGTCGGGATCGAACCGGGACTGTAGAGAGCAAAGCGGCTTTACCATTGCGCGACATGATCACTTGCGTTGGTGTGTCATTGTAAATCTTGTAGTACCATATACTCCTGGCTTCCTCCACGTTGACTCAAATTGGAATCCCGTGTACTAAACCGTAATACCAAAATTCCCAATCCCGGCCACTGCGGCTCGACCCTCGTTTGCGCGGCTGCGCCGCGCCGCCCTCGCCTCGCGCGGTCGCGCGCGGTGCCGGCCGCCGCCCTCGCCTCCTCCTCGCGCCCTTGCAGCCTCCGGCGCCGCCCTCGCCTCTCCGGCTCCGCCTCCTCCTCGCGGCCTCCGGCGCTGCCCTCGGCTCCTCCGACTCCGCCTCCTCCTCCACCCTCGCCTCCTCCGGCTCCACCTCCTCCAGTCCTCCTCCGCCCTCCGGCTTCGCCTCCTCCTCGCGCCTCGCCTCCTCCTCTGGCTCCGCTGCTCCAGCTACCATTTCTCTTGCCGTCGCCGGAGCCGGTGTGAGCAGGGCGCGAGGCGGCGAGGAGAGCGCGAGTGGCAGTGGCTGCTGCGCGTGCGATCTGCGAGGATAGCGAGGAGCGGACGGCGATGATATAGAGGTAGACCGGTGGAGTTTAATGTTTAATATTTGCTATTGAGTAATGTTTGATGTTTGTGATTTAACAAATGATTAGATGAAAATCCAAATCCAATCGTCCCCAATCCTTGCCCTCAGCGGCTCAACCCTCCCCTCCAGTCGTGCTCCCCTTCACAGCTCCAAATCCAATCGTCCCCAATCGACAGGTCATAGCCTCACAGGTGAAAATCCCCCCATTTTTTTGGATTTTGTGTGTTTTGGAATTTGGAATAACTGTAAGAATTGGCCATTGGGGAGGAGATGGCGAATTGATATTAGGGATGGGCCGAGTAGCGAATTGGTCATTGGTAGGGACTCGGGGAGATGGCGGCCCGATCTTATCATATTAGGGATTTTGTATGACACATGATAGTTACAGTATGAGTGTGTGAATGTATAATCTGTATGAGTATGTCATGTTCATTGTTCAAGTGTTCCTAATTAGTGATTTATGAATCTCCTAAGTTCTAAACTCCTGATGGACTCCTGAATTTGCATACTTATGCTACAACAGATGGACAGAAGCTGGGTAAATGGGAGACAATTCACACTGCGTACATCCATGGAGTTGAACAATTCATGGAGTTTGTTAGACAAAGATACCGGAGCAAACCCAGATCCTTTGCACTGCACGTCGATGTCTTAACGGACTTTACGGCCTCAAGCGAAGTGCATGACCACATACATATTTACGGAATGTCGTCCACATACACGGATGGATTCATCATGGGAATCTTTAGATCTTGACATTGTAGAACCATCGGATCTGCACGAATGTCATCATGATGATTGGATCACGATGGATGAGGAAGATGGCGAGGGCGATAACGAGTGCGGATGTTGATTTAGTTGGAGAATTGTACACAGTGCGAGGCGGGATGGACAAAAGCCAAAGTTTGATAGAGTGCTTGCAGATTTGAAGCGGTTAGTATGTCCTGGATCTAGCCACTCAAGATTCTCCTTCCTTGTGAGGTTGCTCCATATCAAGTCCCACTATCGAATTGGCAATATGGCATTTAATGCATTATTGAAGCTGCTTTCCTCAGCATTCCCTCGGAGCCAATTACCAAAATATTATGACGAGGCAAAGAAATATATTCGTGAATTGGGCCTTGGGTATGAATCGATCCATGTGTGCAAGAATAACTGTGTGTTGTTTTGGAAGGATTGTGCCAAAATGGAAGTGTGCCCAAAATGCGGTGAGTCTAGATGGGAGGATGGAGATGGCAGCAAGCGGGTTCCTCATAAGGTTTTGAGGCATTTTCCACTAATACCAAGGTTGAAGAGGATCTTTGCTTCAAGCCGAACAGCAGAGGACTCCCAATGGCACAAGACTAAGCGTCTGTTGGCGACAATGAAATGAGCCATCCAGCAGATGGGGAGGCATGGCGAGAACTTTGATAGGAACCATGAAACTTTTGCAAGAGATGCAAGGAACTTGAGACTTGCCGTCGCTCTGAGATGGTTTCAATCCATTTGGCAACTTCAGTGCGGCATATAGTATGTGGCATGTTCTTGTTACACCTTTGAACTGCCACCATGGGAATGTGTCAACCCATCGAAGCGCTTTATGTCTTTCCGATCCACTGGTCCAACCTCTCCGGGAAAGGATTTTGATTTATTCTTGGAGCCTCTTATCAAAGAAGCGCTTCAACTATGGAAGGGTGTCGGCACTTATGATGTAGTAAGTGCTTCAAAGTTCGATCTGCGTCTTCTTGTGCTTTGGTGCATACGATTATCCAGCATTGAGCACCTTGTCGGGCCGAACTACAAAAGGTTATTATGCATGTATTCATTGCGACAAAAATCCATTGTCAAGACCCTAAGGAATAAGTTAGGCTACCTTGGCCACCGTCGTTTTCTTCCAAGGGGACACGCTTGGCGGAGAAGCTTGGATTTTGATGGACACAGTGAAAACCAAGTTGAGCCAGGAAAGTTCACTATAGAGGAGGTCCTTGAGGAACTCGAGAAGGTGAAAGATGTCAGACCAGGTAAGCACGGTGCAAGCAAGAAAAGAAAGTGTGGAAAGAATGTGGAGCAGTAATTTATAATCGCAAAGCTGGTTGGTGGAGGCTACCGTATTGGCGGGACTTGTTCTTTGCCACACAATCTTGATGTCATGCACATTGAGAAAAACATATGTGACAATCTTCTTTGGACATCGCTGAAAGTTGAGGGCAAGACAAAGGACACAATCAATGCTAGGCTAGATTTGCATGATATGGGCATAAGGCACGAACTCCACTGTGTGCAGCAAGGCAGCTCGATTAAAATCCCAGAAGCTCGCTATGTCTTGACGCCACAACAAAGAGCAGAATTTTGCAAGTTCCTTAAAGGTGTCAAGTTTCCGGATGGTTATGCAGCCAACCTAGCAAAATTCATAAGTGCGAGATGGTTCCAAGGTAGTTGGCGGCTGAAAACTCATTCTTGCCATGTCCTTCTCCAAAGGGTCATACTGCGGAGCTTAAGAGGTTTTGTTGCCAAAGATGTATACAAAGTCATTGCAGACCTTGGGAACTTCTTGAGCAAGCTGTGTAGTAGAACTCTAAGGAAAGATATCGTGAAACAATTGAAGAGGATATCTCACTTATCTTATGCAAGCTTGAGAAGATTTTTCCACCGGCCTTCTTTGATGTGATGGTGCACTTGGTGTCCATCTACGGCGAGCCTTTGCTTAGAGGCCCGTGACGGTATGGATGGATGTACCCAATAGAGCGACATTGGGCACATTGAAGAATCTCGTAAAGAACAGGTGAGGCTGAAGGATCAATGCGGAGGCTTATGTAGAAAGTGAGACGTTGGCATTTTGTGAGAGGTACATGGAGGATGTTGACACAAGATATAACCGGGACGTAAATGTGTCACATGATGGGCCATTAGATGGTGACACCTCTGTTTTCATGCATGATGTTAAGCTCATTGGCAAGAATAGGGTACAACACATCGATGATAAACTCATGGACAAGCTAGTTTGGTATGTGCTTAATAGCTGCGACGAGGTTGAACCATATGTGGAGTAAGTATGATTTTATATATGCTGATTTCTTGTTTCCTATATTACATATCAAATGTTCCTAATAATCCTTATATGTCCTATAGCATATACAGACAACATTTAGAGAAAGAAGGGGCATTAGATGTTGACAGGAGGCTAGCATCAGAATTTCCAAAATGGTTTAAGCCTCATGTAAGTGATTAGCATATTTTAATTGTGTTAGGCTGATCATTGGAGATCGTGGAGCATATTTTAATTGTGTTAGCATGTAAGCGGCATATATGTTTGTGTTTGTGTGCAGATCGTGGAGCTACGTAAAGAGAAACCAACAGAGGTCACTGAAGGTTTGCATGCACTGGCATGTGGTCCTGATCTCCGAGTCAAGAGCTGTGCAGCTTGCATTGTCAATGGAGTCAAGTATAGCAGTGTTGACCGTGAGAAAAACCTGCAGACACAGAATAGTGGTGTCATGACCGATGGCACACATGGAGGCAAATCAGTGGAATTTTATGGTGTCCTTAGAGAGGTTATTGAGCTGCAGTATAACTCCAATCTACAAGCACAGTAGGACGGTGGTTCTTTTCCGATGTGGTGGTACAATCAAGTTGGCAAGATCAGTAGGCATTAGAGATGATGGACATTTCAAATCCATTAACATTCGATCATTCGGTCCAAGGATGACCCTTTCATTTGCAACACAGTCAAGGAAGATATTTTATTTGCAGGACACCTCCTTGGGCAAAGCTTGGCGGGTTGTGCAAAAGTTTGAACATAGGGATATGTATAAGGTGGCTGAAATAGACCATGAAGTGCACCAAGATTATCAACGTTACGATCTGAGCATGGCGTGCATGGCGGTGATGGTGATCAGGTTACGAACCATGTGGATGATAGAGAAGCCACTGTCATTAAAGCTAATTTAGCAGACCTTATAAGAAGTAAGAGGGAAGTTGACATGCTTGAAGACAGCGATGATGAAGATGACACTATTATGCAGTATTGCAGTGACAGTGACAATGGCGTAAACGATATGTGTGAAGATGATGATGGCTTGTAGGATTTTTCATGTATAACATTTGGGAAAACATGTATTCTAAAACTGCTTGTCACGTTAAGTCTCTGGTTGTTAACTCTCTGGTTGTTCACGTTAAGTGTTTTCTGCTTGTCCAAAACTCACTGGCACAGGTGGTTTGTCGAGGGGTGAACAGATGAAGTAGAAATCTGAGGCACGTATGGCAATGCTTACTTTCAAAAATTTTGGCCTGAGTTGATTGCTGTAAGAAACAATCCTGATCCTCTGTTATCGTCCTGATCCTTCAGAGCCTTGCTGAATCCTCCTCCTCTTCTTTGGCTCCCAAGCTTCATCCTACAATCTGAATGCTCACCCTTTGAACTCTGAAACTCTATCCGTAAAGCTGAAACTCTAGTAAAGCTGAAAACACAGCAACTGTATGTTCTTGCTGTTGGTGTGCTTGACTCAATGGAACACAATGCAAGGACCTTATATAGGCAGGATCAGGCAGATGGAGATCAATAAAAGACTTGAATATACATACATACACCAACCTACATCGTGGCATAACTGGCAACCCACACCCAGAAGACAGTGGCATCTATTAGTCATTCAACATTTTCATGTATATATAAAAAACATTTGCATCACATCCATGTACAAATTCACAAGAAAGACTTGAATATGGTTGGGATAATCACACCCTGCAAGTTGAGATGAGATTGTTATATATGGCTAGAGAAGTCGTTGGAACTGGCCAGATCAACATGTGCAACACTCCAGAAACACGGAGATAAATGAAAGAAGTTTGCAAGCAAGATGCTGATTCAATCATTTCTTCTCTTTCTGTTAACAATTTGTGCTTGTATTCTAAAACTGCACTGTATTCACATAAATTTGTGCTTGTCCGGACACAAGACATGTGGCTGACCTACTTCAATACAACATACATGATTCCAAATCCAACAACCAGAACACAACAAAGAATTAACATGTTCATCTTCCACTGAAGTTTCTGCAGGTTAAGTTCCATTGCATTCCTGTCAGCTTTGCCATTTGAGCGGCCTTCACTTCCTTCCTCCTCCTCTTCCTCCTCTGATTGCAATTGTCTGACTTCGATCACCTCTAACTCCTTCAACTGCTCAAAATACTGCCTCTGGAATCTGTAGTACCCACAGTGTTTCACATACTGGAAAATTTTTAAAAAAAATTAACTCGAGCATTGCCAAAATCACCAAAGAACTGACAAAGAAGCTCACCCCATCCCTCGGGGCACTTGAAATGACCAGATCAATGGGAAGAAGGATGGCCATCTCTGTTGTCGAGGGGAACAGAAGGCCACATGAACCAGTGCAAGCTGCCAAGTTTGCATCAGAGGCAGGTGTAGTAGTTAGGTCTCAAGTACCGATTTTGATGCATTGGAAACAATACAAGAAAGAGACTGAACATTTTGATGGATTTGTGGGCAGGCTATCTGTAAGTATAAATCTACACTCTTGTTCTTACATTCAACTCTGCCTTGAGCAACTTAGTAATGGATTTGCATTAACACTTTGGCAGGCGAGGCTGGCATTGACACCATTGACAAGCCAACAAAGGAAGCATGTGTGAGTGTATTCCAGTCTGGGTACGACAGATGCGGTACAGGTTGAAGCAAGCCTACTTCAATGGCGTCCCTGCTGATGAGATCCAAACGACCTCTCCTGTCCCTTACATGAGTGATGCATAGTGGTGTGAACTCGTCGAAAAGTGGTCAAGTGGTAAGAACAAGGTATGTCTTTGCTCAAGTGGTGCGAACTCATCAAGTTCTTGTCTAGTCTTTCTATTTTCTACTTGTGTTGGAGTCCAAACACAAAGAAAGTTGTAGGCAATCTCGAAAGCAGAACAAGCGAAACCAGTGTAAAAGTCGGTACCACAGACTCTGAGGATCTCGCAGGCTATGTTGCACATTTGCACTCATATGTAAGTGATGGTTGTGTTTTATTGTTACTTTTTATATTCAATACCCTTGCCTTTGTATAATGATTGCACACACGTGCAATTTCCAATCTGAAGCAGAAGGAGAAGAACAAGAAGAAGGGCGCAGAACTTCGGTGAAGAAGTTGATGAAGAACATGATGAACTTCATGAAGAACTTGATGCGATGGAAGTCTTCAAGGACTTCCATACCCGATCTGAAAAAGGGCACGAGTGACACTGCAAGAGAAGCAATTGTAAGTACCTTCATTTGCTTTCCTTGAAATCTGCTCAAGTCATTGTCATAACAGAAGGAGAAGCAAAGCGTGAGCGGTAGCATTAGCGATAGCGATAGCATGAGAGCAGCATTAGCATTAGCGATGGCGATGGCGATGGCATGAGAAGGAGCAAGCGATGGCGATGGCGATAGCATGAATCATTGAAGTCTATGCATTACTTATCTACCCTACTCTATAATACACCAAAAGTATCTTTACTAAATCCACCCCCTCAACCACCACCACAGTCATGCCTAATCTAAGTCCACCCAGATTTGTGTACCAAAAGGTTCCAACTTCATTCAAATGGATGGTCTAGATCTCTCCTCAAGCCTTATTCTCTTACTCATTGAAGATCCTAAGGTCAAAATTATTTGGTTCATGCATCATCATTGAACCGGTACCCACCCGCGCCCAGGACCGCGCGCGCGCGCGCCCGACCCTCCCTCCCACCCGCGCGCCGCGCGCCCGACCCTCCCTTTCACCCCGCGCCCACGCACGCCTCCCCCCACCCCGCGCGCGCGCCTCCTCCCCTCCCTCCCTCCCACCCCCGCGCGCGCCGCCGCCTCCTCCTCCTTCTCCTCCCAACCCGCGCGCCGCCTCCTCCTCCTCCCCCCCCGCCGCGCCGCCTCCTCCCCTCCCTCCCACCCCGCGGCGCCGTCGCCTCCTCCTCCCCACCCCGCGCCGCCGCCTCCTCCTCCCCCGCTCCTCCGCGCCGCCGCTGAGTCCTAAAGAGTTCTCTCTCTCCTCCCAAAACCCATCTAGGCCGGGAAGGTGGCACGCTCGGCTGCGGCCGTGGTGGTCGTGCTCAAGCCCGACCCGCGAGAACCCTAACCCTAGCGACGGGAGGGGAGGGTGCAGGGGAGGAGGCCCGTCGCTTGGCGGCGCTCGCGACCGCGTCGTTGTTCCAGCGGCGCACTCGCCGTTCTTGCCGGAGGGCGCGGCTGCCGCGGACGCCGCCGCGATGTCGCACCATATGAATTTCCTCCCCATGTTCTCCCCGTCTCCCCTCCGTGTACGCCTCGGTTCTCCGCGCTGCCTCCTCCCTCCCTCATCCGCGCTCCGCCTCGCCTACTCCTCCCCACCTGCGCGCCGCCTCCTCCTCCTCCCCTCCCCTTCTTGGGTTTGAATGGCTTGCTCTTCTCCGATCTGGAGGTGTTTTGGCCTCTGGGATTGGAGATCCTCTTGGGTGTGTGGTTTGGGGCAAGTGTTCGTTCCTTTGGGTTGGATTCCGTGCGCTGAGTTCTTGGAATGGTGGTGACATGTGGCGGCGTCGGGCGTGGTGGTGTGCCGGTGATGGGCGCGGCGCACCGGGCGTGCCGATGCACAAGGTCAACCGGCGCCAAGGCGGAGTGCGACATGATCCAGAACTACAAGGTGCTGCAGGATGTGTTCAACAAGCTAAAGATCACCAAGGTGCGGCCGGTTTCCTTCCCCTCTCTTCTTGTCCTCGCGTAGGTGAAATGATGCTAAGAGCTCTCCGTTCGGTTGTGCGGTGTGGCCAGTCTTATTCTGTCGCATTTAGTTATATCATTTTGTAGGAAATAAATATATGCTTTAGTTTCAGCCTGGTTAACGATTTTCTGATTCTAATAAATATACATTATTATGCAGGGGCATATGTATTTATTTCTACACCATATTTGCTTCTACTCTAACATTTTTGGATATGAGACGAAGGTAATAAATGATATGAAGAGTTGTTATCATCATTTGTACTGTTTTATACTTTTATCTTGCTTAGTTGCACTTCTTTGAGCAGTAGATAACCAATTAATTTATATACTACATAAATATTGTTGAGGCACAAAGGATTTTGGTGATGTCATTGCTTCAATGTTGCTTTGTATCATTTAACACAATAACACATTTTGTTGCACTAAATTCATGTAAAGATAAATTGCTCTGCTTGAGAAATTTGTTGGGAACCATGTTGTCTAAATTAGTCTGACTCTTTGTGCCTTGAAACTTTACATTGTTGATGATGTGCCATTATAAACAACATTTGCACTCTACTCTACTTTATCTTTCACAGTGTTCTGTTACTTCTGTATAGGCTAGACGATTAGCATGGAAAGTCACATAGGCATAAACTCTGTTAATTTGTTTGAAGTCTGAACAAATAGCGGTTTTTACTTACTTTCCGTTTTCTCTGTAGTCTAATTAAACATTTAAATTGTGGAAAGTCTGAGCAATTTTTGGTAGCTGATTCAGAAAGCTAAAATTGAACTGGAAACTGAAAGGGATGGTTCTCCAACTAAGTTATTGTAATGATTGCTTGTTACCATTTGCAATTTACTTACGGATGATAGTTTGTTGCTACATTATAATTATTCACTGTCAAATACTCAAATTGATTTCATTACTTCTTGTTCAATAGTGTTGTGTTTCTACTGTTGATCATTATCTTAGTTACATATTAATAATTTTAGACCAATATACATTGTTCACACTGATAATTTCTTTTGACTGCCTTGCTCTGATGTTTTTCTGTCAGAAAACTATACCTTTGCAGGATGTGACTGATGTTCGTAAAGCAAAAACAGCTGCTATTTTCCTAACGCCATAGAAATTATTGCTGGTGCCAAAAGGGTGAGGACCTATCACTGTCTCGATTTCCAGCATATATTAGATCTCTGGCCCTCAAGTTGCATTACTTGCAGCACTTCTTTGGATCTTTCTTGTCACGTGATGAAGCCTTTCGCATTATAATAGATGGTTGGGAACAACATATCAGTGATGCTAGATTGCTCCTTGAGCGTCAGGTTAGCAGACTTGTGTATATGAAATATTAACAATAACTTCTATTTGTTGGCATGGTAGCATACCAGTTGCTGCTTAGGAGTTATAAGGAAGTTCATTTGTAAAAAAGTTGTTCGTACTTGCTCTATTTCTGCACTACAGGATACAAAATCAGCAAGCAGCAGTGACGAAAATGGTTATGTTTTGTTGGAAGGAGCAAAGGAATCTAAACAAGATGATGATTCATCACCATTGGACAGGTTTTTGCATCCTCTCTCGGGTTTAGCACCATCAAATGAACTTTACTCCTTTATAATTATTTATGAATGTTGATTTGAGTCGATTGGACTGTAGGTCTGCCAATGGTACAGCTGTCATGAGTGGCAGTGTTGATACTGGTGATTCAGACATCAGTATTTCCAAGAGGTTTTCAAAAGTGACGGAGAATGGAGCTGAAGACAACTCTACCGCACTTAACCCATTCAGCTTGGGGTCATTTGATGATGATGCCCCTAATGGTTTGTTTGGATCATCTTTTTCTTTGTCTTTTTTGATGTGATTAATGTTTCTGCTAGGCCTTTCTTGCATGACTATTTTGCTAATTGGCCATCACACCTTTTTTCCCAGTACCTGAATCCTATACTTTGATCACGGAGTCGAAGTTTCAGGTTTGCCAGAATTTATTTATTTTATAGTGCTATTAAGTATTAGCATAACTTCACCCTGCTAAGATACTAATAACAGGTGCCTATGGAAGTTCTCTTTAATGTGTTAATGTCTGATGGTGCTTTTGGCTTTTTGGATGATTTCCACAAAAAGTGTGGTGACAAAGGTTAATACCTTTTTGTTGTCATCTTTTCAATTAACACCTTTTGATCAATAGTATATTTTTCTAAGACCTAGATGATCTGCAGAATTCCGTTGTTCCCCATGGCGTTTGGATGATCAAGGAGGACTTGTAAGAGATGTCTCATTTTTGCATCCAATTAAAATTTATCTTGGTATGTCAAGAGCTTTTTGTCTACCAACTACCATTTGACTGAATGTAATAATTGGCGTTGAATATGTTGTTGTGCTCCATTAATTGCTTTAATTTTCATAATATTGATTCCTCTGAGTTGTGTTTAGGTGTAAAATTTGGAACTTGTCAGGAGGTTCAGAAACTTTGTGTGTACAAAAACAGGTTAGTCATACAGTTCTGCAGGTAGTCAAGCAATGGAGTGTTCTCTGAAAATTGCGATAAATATGAAGTCAGTTGAGATGCAATATTTTTTTTCAGAAAGTTGAGATGCAATATTAGCAGTTTTTTTTAACCTTTTGTTGGTTGCATGAACTTCTTGCTGGTGGATTCTGGAATGACCTTAATTAGCACTGTCTTTGTAGCAGAATGAAATTGTGTTTGTTCTTATTGATTATTTGGGTGATAGCTTGATTAGGACATAACTTCATGGCAGTCCATTGCAATATACATTTCCTTGGTAATCGGATGTACTCATGCCAGCTTTTGTGTTAATATATACTCAATTGTTATTTGCATTTGAAGACAACCATGCTACTTAAAACGAACAATGTGGGGATCTGAACGTTGAAGAGCTACGACCACGGTGACGGTGTCATCGGTCGTAAGGAGCTGGAACTTCATCGGGGAGATCTAAACATGGTCGAAAGAGTGTTCGACCACGGTGAACAGTATAAAGGGTGTTCGGGGAGATGCCTTAGGGAAGAGCACCAAAAATATTGTGTATAAAGACGTCTTAGCATGGTGATGTGGTAAGTAAATAGTCCATAAACACCTATTTCCTTACTGTGTTTCATATTTCTTTATGTGACAAAAATGTTTGTTTTCTTTGTAGCCTCAAGTTTACACAAGTCGTCGGTGGGTGAGTCCAATGATGTTGTAGCCTCCTCAAAGGATCAGTCGTTATGTGACATTCATTATGTGACAAAAATATTTGGTTATACAATATATGAGACGTGAATCTTAATGAATCTGATTGTTCATTTTATTTTTTACAAATTTTATCTTGTTTTGTATTTTACCGTAGCGTTAGCACGGGCACACTACTAGTTTTGAATTAATCCATGTATCTTTGGTCTCTCTGTTTATGATTTTTTTAATTTCAATTTAAGTCATCTTCCACTATGTGTAACCTAATGTTTAATCCTTGAATTTTGCAGTCTACTATGGAAACTATGCAGCAGAACACATTGTTTGATGGGCGAGCACCGTTGCCTAGTGCTGATGTTGTTTCAAGGTCCTCTCCCGAGCAATTGCAACACCCAATTTTGAAGAATGTTGGTATCCCGACAAGCTCCACCAAAGCAGAGACATCTACAGAGAAAGCGCCGGGAACAACTTGCTGCTGAACAAGATAGTTCATTGCTCTCCACCAACAAGTAGACGAGGCGAAGAAGAAAAGAGAAAAGAGCGAAAGGGAGTTTGAGGAGTTTAAGAAGCAACAGAAGAGAACAATATGCTCCTTAAGCGTATCTTGCTCTTGAGCAGCGGCGCTGGTAACTCTCGATCTTGAACTTCTGTTGTGGCTTCATGCGGTGAACTCGTATGGCTTGATGCAGAACTCGCTAGTGGTGTGGTGATTGGTGAACTCTGTCAATATTTGCTTGTGAACTGAAAAATATGTGCTTGTGAGCTTGAACAATGTAATATGTTGTCATTCGTGATTTCATCCGATGAGACTTGTGACGAATCGGGTTTAATTTTGTGACGAAGCGATCATTGTACATGTGGACCAATAAAGAATGGAAAGCCACGTGGACAAATCAGGAACCGACACGTGCCTTGTGCCATGTCACCTGCCAGCATGGACAATGACACGTGGCGCCTGCTCGTGGCACGCCACGTCAGCTGACATCGTGGATTACGCCGCGTGGCGCGCCGCGTCGACTTCGGCGTGGTTACGTCCACGTCATCGACCACGTGGCACCGCCATGTGGCACTGCCACGTCAGCTTCTAGCGTGGACGCTGCCACGTGCCACGCCCACATCGGCTCCACAAAGGCTCGACATTCAATTTGTGACGAAACGATGGCGATTTTGGTTTCATCATAGAAGGAAGCGGTTCTCGACAAAAATGTCTTTGTCATGGATGAAAGCACTTCCATGACGAAAAATTCGGTTTAAATCACCGTGCAACAAATGTGACGCTCCGTTTTTGACGAACCGAAATTCGTCACTAATTCGTCACAAAAAGAATATTTATGACGAATCGGGCTTTTATTATGACGAAGTCTGTTAGTCATGTATGTGCACATTCCTACTAGTGTTTGGGTTTTTATGTCCTAAGATTATTGCTAACTTGATTGTAGAATCTCTTGTGCAAAGGACTTGAGAATCTTGAGTTATTTGGATTTTGGTTCAGCCTTTGCAAAAGGTTTAGATTTTTGTCATAATCTGAAATTCTTGTTCCTTGATTGAAATCTTGTGTTTCCTGTAGTCCCAATACTATTTGGAACGTGTTTATGAGCTTTTGACCTGAGGAGATTAGGAGCATTTCATCTTTACCTTTGATTTGAGCAAGATTTGGAATTTCAGTCTTTTCAGTCTTCTCCTCGGCTCTGTCTGTACCCTGGACCGGTCAGACCAGAATTTGACCTACGGTCAAACTGGCCGACTCATGGTGGTCTGATCAGCAGCCAAATGGCGGTCCAACAGGTGTATATAGGGCGGTCAGACCGGCCCCTTGATGGCAGTCTGACCGGGCCCTGTGATGAGGTCTGACCGGTCATTTGATGGAAAGGCTACTGCTGGTTCTTTTCTCCTAGGGTTTTTCTTCTTTTGTCTTGGTTCTTCCCTGTGCTGTTTTTACATGTTTTCCAGTGAGCTCTTAACCTTCTTTTCATTCCTAGTATAGCTTTTCGAGAGGTAACCCTAGTTGTTATTTTTGAAGGTTTTTCTGCTGCATGCCTTGCTCCATTTCTTCTGGGTTGTTTTCTTCTCTGTTGGTTTGAGGTTACTGAAAGCTTGACTTCTTCATAGCTTCACATAGCTTTCGAAGAAGAACTTCTAAGTGGTACTTTTGGGGGCAAGTTTTTAAAGTTGACATTCACCCCCCTCTGTCGCCAATTTCGATCCAACACTACCGAGTACCGACACGGTTCCATCAAGCACCAGACAAACATCTTGCTGGCCTAACACGAGTACTCAAAATACTCAAAGATCATAAGGAGTGAAGCACTCATTTCGACAACAAAGTCTATGAGTACCAACCGAAAAGCCTACGGTGATCGATCGTGAAGCCTTTGACTACAAGGTCTACGACTATCGATAAGACTACAAAATATACGACTATAAGAGCATTCCACACAATCTACGACGAGAACATATCAAAGTACGATATGTTGTTCCTGCCGATGAGAACATCAACGCTGGAAACATGCTTGATGTTGAGGCGAATGCAAAGGCAAGGAACATCATAATCCAGGGGTTGAGCAGAAGCGAGTTCGATCGCATCTCTCATCTGACATCGGCCTTCGACATCTAGGAGACCCTCGATGCATACCATGAGGGCACCACCCAGATTAAGACGGTTCGACAGGACCAGTTCAAGAGAGATTACAACAAGTTTGAAATGCTCACTAGCGAGTCCCTCGATGAGTGTTTTGCGCGTTTCCACAACTAACGACCAGTAAAAGTTATGACTACCAACCAGAAAGATTTACAACCATGAAAAGAAATACTATAGCGTACAATCATCAATCAAGTAAGGTCATTATGTGGTGGTCCACTTACTGTGGTCGTACGTAGTCAGTGCTGAATGTGGTCATAGTCGAGCGTGTTTCTAGTTGAACGTGGTCGTAGTTGGTCATAGTTGTAGCCGAACATGATCAAAGCTAGGCATGGTCGTACAGCCTTTCAGCAGTGGTCGTAGCTCTATGGTCAAAGCATGCCGTAGTCATACAGCCAAGGTCATAGCTCTATGGTCATAGCATGTCATAGTCGTGGTCAGTCGTGATCGAAGTCTGTGTGGTCGTAAACGACAACCATGGTCATAAAGCTGGCAACAGCCATAGTCATAAAGCCATCAACAGCCGTGGTCGTAAATGACTCAGAGATGAAGTTTGCCGTTGTCATAAATAGGACGTGGTTGGAGTACTCGAACTCGAATTTAATCAAAACAACTCAGAGCCAGTCGAAACCCTATTAAAACCACTCAGAACTAGTCAAAACACTTGAACCCAAAATCTTTGATTGTGAACACCCGATACATTCACAAATGCAAATTTCAAAGCAATCCAAATGTCAATTAGTCATCATCATTTTTAATCACGACCATCCACATGGTCTAACAATAGGTCTTGGGAGTCAAAAGTTATGCTATTTGTACTACTAGGACAGTAGGGGGTGACTGTCTGATAAAGGGAGAGCATTACGGATTTGGGAAGCATGTAGGAGCAATGTCGTTTAATTATTGTTCTTGTACTGATGTAGCTTGTTATTGAGATTGGATGTTTTTAGACCCATATTTTACAATCATGTATCCTTTGTGATTTCACTGTAGTTTTCCATTGATCAGTAGATAGTGCTCACAGATACATTATTGAAAATCAAATACATATCTTACGGAAGCTTAACTAATACAATAGCAAACTTACACATGCCCCGATTAGGCTAAAACCTTTAAAGAGCATCAGCGGAAATGAAAACTTCACACCGGTGAGATCCTCAAGACACATCCACAGGCAACCAACTGGGGTTTGTGATCTACTTCTTGGCCTCATTGTCTTCCCGCATTGTTAACACCCTTAGATGCTCGCAGGGCTTATATTTCTCCTTTTGACTTACTAAATAATAGTAATTGAACAACAATGAGTACAAAAGTACTCCATAAACTACCACACAGAATGCAGTAACAATAGATGAAAGGCTGGACAAGGGAGGCTTAATGTTATTTTATTGTGAAAACGCTACCATTTTGAAATATAGATATAGGAAAATTTTTGAGACATAGCAATTTGAACTAAAAAATATTTTCTAAAGTGAGTAAAAGATTGCAATAATAATAATACAGGTTCCATCAACCATTACATTGCTACCTACATCCAATGTCAGGTTATCAATGTTACATCCACCTATTATCATCACTGGGACCGACCGTCCATGGCAACACAAACTAGTTTTTATCCTAACCACAATATTGTTTTATAAATAGAACTAACTCCAGTAGGTTCTCATGCACTGTTTGAACAATTTTCACTCTGTAGAGGTTGCACATTGTACCCTGTTGTGGTTACAGACCAAACAGAGAGAGAGGTATGGTAGTGGAGAGTTAGGTGAGCAATGCTTAGGGTTTCCCCATGGCCTGGATGGTGTATATATATTCACATGGGGAGTGTTTTTACAGTAGTACCCTTACATTTGAGTATCCCTCTCAAGGGCTTTTATGCCATTATACATGTCCCATTTTGGGCCTTATATCCTTCTAACAGGCCGGCTGGGCTTAGATGGGGGCCACCCCTACAACAGGAGCCTCTCATGGTGAAGAGCTTCACAGGCCGAAGCCATGTTGCCGAGCCATTTGGCCCCCTCCGTCCCCACGGCCTGTGAACTTTTGTGTTGTTGGATAGAGCCCGATTGTTTGGTATAGTCTCTGCCGCGCGCCGAGGATATGGCGAGGAACGGGTTGCCGGAGTCGTCCCTGACCATAGGGCCCTTGGGTGGCGGAGTCGAAGTCGAAGCGGAGATGGGCTCATCCCGCAGACCAGTGGCGGACCCAGGATTTTACCAAAGGATATGCCGCACCAAAATTTTCATATGCAATTCGGTAAAACCATTTGCCACTTCAGTAAATAATTGTAAAATTTGCACTGTAATTCGGTATACAGGCACTAAATAATATGATAAGTCTTAAATTCACAGATTAAGTTGGAAACTTGCACAAATTACAATATAAATAGTTCAAACATCATACTAATAGTCTCAAATATATATAAAAGAGACTTACAATACTACTTGTCTGATTTTTTTGGATTTCTGGCTCACTTGGATTTCTGGCAGCATTCCAGTGTTGTAAGCAAACACCAGGCTTGCAGCGGCACTTATCGTCGCGAAGATCCTGCTTGACTCATCTCCAGGAATACTTTAATCCCGGGAAGGTGCATGCATCCCTGCACAAATCAAATTGAATCTCAGTTTCATTTTCAGTTTTCAATGCTCCCATCCAGTCTCTATAAAAGACTGAAAACAGCAACGTACGCCGGTCAGTTCAACAAGCTAGCTAGTAGTTATTTAGTAAAGCATGATGCAGATGATGTAGATGAGGCTGAAAACCGTGGAGAATCCCAGCCAAATCCTAAGAGCTGACAGGTAAGGAATTCCGAATGCAAAGAGAGCACACACAAACCCAGATACTGCTATGCAATAGGGTAGCTTCAGAGCACCGTCATCCCTGAAGAGGACATATGTTGCCTAGATGTGCAAGATGGATTGATGAACACAAACAAATTAATAGGCATGAGTCCGAAACCTCCCAAGTTTCTGGTGGTTTTACTTGTCATGGAGTGAGTGAGTGATTGATTACTGAATAGCAAGAGAGAGTGAGCAATCATATCTCAAGGGAGAACGGAATAGCAGATAAATCAAAATATCACTAAATAAACAAACACATCTCATGTAACGTAAAGCAAATAGCACATTTTGTGCAGAACTACCAATAAGGCCGTATGGACTGGGCAATTCATCAAACAACTTATGTGCAAGGTGAATAATGCAAGAAAGGGAATGAGCATGATAGGGAACGAGAATTACAAGGGCCTGGCGGAAGTCTTGCTCGAAGGCGCGCCGCTCGGTGGCCCATGTCTGCGCGGCAGCGGCCTTGCGCTCCTCGTTGGCGATTCGGGCGGTCTCCGGGCGTGCCTCCGCCTTGCGCTGCCTCTCGGCCTCCAGAATCTGCATCTCATAGGCGTACTACCGCTGCAGCCGCCGCACGTTGTGCGCGTAGCACTTGCGCAGCCGCTCCAGCCGCGCCCACGCCTCGCGGGGTTCGCCCGCGAGCTCCCAGGGCTGTCGCCCTCGCGGCGCACACCGAGGAGCAGCGTCACCTCCTGCGGACCTACGAGATCACGACGCGCAAGCTGGAGACGGAGCTACGTGCGCGGGACGCCGACGCGGAGCGCACTAGGGGCGAGCTTGCCGACGAGCTCTGCGCTGCGCTCGCCCTAGAGGAGCGTGTCCACCCGGGACGCACCCTTGCGGCTGGGCCCAGGTATGCCGTGGCCCACCCGGCATACCCTGTGGGTCCGCCCCTGCCGCAGACACCCCTCGGCACGGGGCAGGTCAAGCTTCCATGCAAAGCGTCGGGGAGTCGAGTGCAGGGGGTCTCCGCCCGGTCCGGAGACGGCATGGCTTGATAGCTTTGCAGTCCAGTGATGATGTCTTTAATGGCGGCGAGTATCGTGCCGACCCCTTGAAATGTCAAGGACAGGCTGCTGCAGCCGTACACGCTATCCCGACAGGCAGTACACATGGTAGGACGCGATTTGTGCGTCGTGGGCTGTCAGCGGTCGCATGACCGCGGCCGCGCGCCCCTTCCCGAGGGAGGCAAGACGCACATGGCGGGATGCTACTGGGGCATCGTGCACTGTCTGGCAGCCTGCGAACGGGTGCCCCCGGTTGTCAGCGGTTGCGCTTCCCGATCGTGTGGGGAGCTAAACCGCTGGGCTCCCACCGGTTGCGTTTTCCATCGGCTGCACCCCCGTCGGTTGCATTTCCGCCTTTAGGACTTCCGCCGGATGCGATTCCCGGCCTGGGACGCATCGGGTATATATATGTGTCGTCTTCCTACGCCGTCCGTCATAGTGCCATGGCCTGGTATGGCTGAAATGATCTTGGTCTCGAAAATAGGCTGCCTCTATTCATCTGCATTCTTTGACGGAACTGTTTTATAGCGGGGTTAGCGCTGATCGACGTGGTCATAGAATGTTGATGAACAGAAGGATGCCTATTTTTGAGTTTCGAAAAAACTTATCTTCGACCCGGCGCCGGGCACTTTGGTCCGCCGGTTGCACTATGCTCCTGCATATGACGCGCATTCTGGGAACGGCTAGGGTGATCTTGCCCTCATAAATAGGTCTGCCTCAGTTCATGTGTGCTCTCTGATGGCAAGGGGCGGTGGTGAACTGATGGAGGCCTATTTATAAGAGTTCAGTCAAAGCCTACTGAAGATGACCGGTCACGCCCCCTGATTGAGCGTGCGGTTGGCTGGGTCTTCGGCATTTGGGGGCTGCGAGTTTGCCACCCGACCTTCGGAGTCGAGGTGGTCCCTGGCTTGTTGCAAGTGTTCAGCCGGAGAGGGCTCCAAGGCCTTTGTGCGGACCGGGGACGGGAGATCCTACTTTGACCCACGGCTTGCGGGCGGTGCCCTAGCGGTGTTGCGGGCTATGTCGATGTTTGCGCGCCTTCGGATGGCTCCCTCCGCGTGCGAGGCCAAGCTGGAGGCTGGACTGGGCTCCGAAGTCGAAGCCGCTCCTCGGAGGCGGGTTGGGCTCCGAGGTTGGTACGCTGAGGTAGGCAGCGGGATCTTCCTGCGTGCTCGAAGTCGAAGTCGCTCCTCGGAGGCGGAGTCTGTGCCAAGGCTGACGCTAGGGCACTAGTCAATGGTCAGCCGACGCCATATTGATGGCCCCGAGATTCATGCCGACACACAACAGAGGATATGCCACGTCGCACGACCTGCATTCATTCCCGAGGAGGCGAACGCATGGCAGAACACGATTGGCGTGTCGTGCGCTGTCAGGCCATCGCACTACCATGATCGTGCGTTCATTTCTAACAAGACACGACGCGTGTGGGCAACTACGCCGCTTCGGCTTCAATCGTGGGGAGACGAGTGGTTCGTCTCCCACCGGTTACGCTTACCGGCGGTGCGGGAGGTGAAGGGGCTTTAAATACCCCCTGTGGCACCACGTCTGCGCTCTCCTCCTCACGCCTTCTGGTCTCTTTCCCTGCGCCCTGCTCTCTTGCCTTCTTTGCCGTCGCGCTGCCCCCATCACCGTCTGGCTCCGTGAGAACGATGTCAGACGGCGAAGAACGTGCTCAGTAGGCCGACGGTAGCACCTTCTCCCGGCGGTCGTCGCCGCTCGAGGTGGAGTACACGCTAAAGGGGCGCGATTCATCGCTGGTAGACAAATGGTGGGTGGTGACGGAGAAAATGGAAGGTCCGTGCTCCCGCGTCTTGGGCCCAACACTCGTGACGGAGGAGACGATCTGCACCTTGCTGTGCGAAGGGAAGCTGTCGAACCGCCGGGAGGTGCGACTGACCGCCAGCGACGAGACAGAACCGCACCCTGAAAAGTCGGAGGCGAAAGTCTTCATCGCTTACTTTGAAGTCGGGCTTCGCGTCCCGGCCACCATGATTGTCAGTGACGTCTTGTGAACCTTCGGGCTTGAGCTAGCCCAGATGACTCCGAACGCGATAGCCCGCCTCACCTTGTACGGCTGGGCCTAGCGCACGGAGGCATGCTGGCCCAGTGCGTCACTGTTCGCGTTTCTCCATGACGTGCGGTGTCAGCCAAAAAGGCAGAGAGACGGGACGTTTTCCAACTTTGGTAGCGTCAACTTCGTCCTGCGGTCGCTGTGCGAGAAGATCTTCCCTACCAACTCGACTCGGGCGAAGTGGGAGCCGAACTAGTTGAAACGGTGGTTTTACCACCGTGTGGCGAGCGGAAGCGGCCTCGAGTGCTTGGGCCGACCAGTGGCGTTCAATACCACGCCTGGCATACCGATCGATAACGAGGACAGGCGGAGGGCGCGGAGGCTCGTGTGGCTCGCCACTCGCTTCAACATGCGCGACCTCGCTGAGGAGTTCGTCATGTATGGCGTGGCACCGCTTGCCAATGGATGGCGCGTCACGTCTGGGAGCCTTCGGCACGAGAATGTCCACCCATCCGTGTCCTCGCTGCCGAGACCGTCCGACCCTCGTAAGTCTTGGTGGAGCCTTGCTTTTCCCCTTCTTCCTATTGGGCTGTCTTTTTAACTCCGCCTCTTGTCGCTTATAGGGACTCTCCTGGAGGATGCGGAGCATGCGGTGGTTGTGTTCCTCGGACCGTACACGGCCAAGGAACACGGCCTGCGCACAGCTGTGACCACGGAGGCGGGGCTGGGGCGGATAAACCTTGTGTGCGAGGCCTTAAGCATTCGCGTGCCAGAGCGCGCCACTCCGGCCTCGAGCCAACCTCGTCGTGATGCCAAGGAGAAAGGACTGTAGTCTCACCGGGGGGCGCGGTCCTCCGCGGCCGCACTCGGTGCACCGGTTGCCGCTTCTGTCGGCCTTGTCGGTGCCGACAGTGCAGGGGACACCGACTCTGACTCAGCGAAGTATGCCGATTCGGAGCTAGAAGCGGATGCGGAGGGTGAAGGCGAGGGGTTCTTGGAGGAGAAGGGTCGTGATGACGGCAACGAGCATAGCGAACAGGGGAGGGAGGTTGAGCCATGACCTACTCAATAGCTACAACCCACCCATCAAGGGAATCCATCCTAGAGGAGAGAGATGCGAACCCCTCGGCCTAGGAATCACGAAGCTAGAGAATGGCCAAGTATATCTGGGATAGCGAGACCTGGCCTGCCTCCTCAGGCTAAGCTACTATTGCTCTTGCTGCTGCTGCTGGATCTGCCTGCTGAGGGTGAGCAGATGGGGAAAAAGGAGGATCAGGCCTAAGCTTGTAAGGCTTATGAACTCCACCCAGGCCACCTCTAAACTCAGTCTTCTTCTGGATCAAAGCCATGATGTAGGGAGCATAGTTGATGATCAAGTCAACCACATCAAATCGACGACCTTCCATGACATAGTTGATGAGGTTCCACACATGGCCGCAGATAGCATCAAAATTCCCACTCTTGGGAAGAATAGTGTGGTTGATAATCCTGTTGACCAGACTAGGGATGGGAAGGAGTCCAACTAACTTCCCTAGAATAAATCTGGAGCATTGGTCATAATACTTTGATAGTGCAAGGAGCTCAAGTGCTGGCCTGTCATACACCTTCTCATAAGCACTGAACTCCGTCCTCAGGGCCAACTCAAAGTCATGCTTGTTGGCTTCTAATAGCTGGCATCCTGTCATCTAGGCTATGTGCTGAAAGTCAGGAGACATGTAGATAGTAGCATAGAACTGTCTGATAATGTCCTGATTGTAGTCAGACTTCAGTGCCACCATGTTCTGTATGCCAGCACTTTGGAAAAGTCTATAGGTCCCATCGTACTTATCAATTGAGTCCAAGTGGTCCCAATCAATGTACTTGTGGTCAGCGAACAATCTGGACTTCCCATAAAGTTGCTCATAGACCTGCTCCTGGAACTTGGTATGGAACCTTGGATTGATGGAGTTGCATGGCAGCACAAATTGGTTCCTATGCCTCAACCTGGCATACTCATTTGCAGAAATTTTCCTCAGATCAATCTAAGGGTCCTCTCTGTCAGCCAAGTCCTCTTCAGACTCTTCCATGGGAGAGCTAATCAGCTGTTCAGATTCTATCTTTGAATCTGAGGCAGGCCCCTTTCCTTTATCCTGCTAAGCCTTCTGGGTAGCCTCAGAAGTACATGGTGCTGCAGGAGGAAGGGCCGGAGCATCTGAAGACTCTCCAAAAGTGGCTGATGAGGAATAGAGTCTGCGACCTGCATTGTTTGTCTTAGGCATCTAAGAGCAAGGAAAAATGATGTTAGTGTCAAGTGGGAATAGGTCAAAAAGGATTGAAAAGAAATGCAATGAAGTTGTTGTTTCATCAGGGGAATCAGAAGTACCGCCATTCAGTGGACGGTAGTACTGCTCCTGTCGAGCGGTAGTTCCGCTTTCCCTGACCGATTCTAGGGCAAAGGCAATGCATGTAATTTTTGGTGTTTTGCTTGGATTGAATCCATGGAATAAGTGCGTAAGCACCATAAGACACCAAAACTAACTATTTGCCCTAGATCAACCACTTAAAATCATTCACATTTTAATCAAATCGATATATGACCTAGGGTTCAAAACGAGGGCAAAGAGTAGGATTCGATCTGGATTACTTTAAGGACCGGAGGAGGTGAACCCTTAAGAAGTGAGGAATCTCAAAAACCGGAGGAAAAACTTGCTAGATTTGAGGATCTAGGATGCGGTTTTTGGAGGTTTTTGAGGAGAAGAGAGAGAGAGGATGAGTACGGGCACGGGAGGAAGTGAGAATGGAATAACCGAAGGGGAGAGTACAGCCGCCCGTAGTAACAACCCTGAGTTGGACGGTTACTGCCCTCTCAAAGAGATTGCGGAAGTACCGTAGTTTTACTGTCGGTAGTTCCGTAAAACGGAAGTACCGCAGGCACTAGCGGTAGTTCCGAAGGACGGAAGTACCGCAAAAACAACAGCGGTAATTCCGATTATTCTAGAACTTGAAGAGCAAGGATTGGAATAAGATTAGATGCAAATGATCCCTAGTTTTTGCACTCAAATAAATTCATGTAGGATCATTATGCATTAGATGTATAACTTTAAAAATAGTAAATTAGCTTTAAATAATTTGCACTCAATTAAAAACAAATATCTTTTGCACAAATCACTCAAGCTACTCCAAGTGAGCATAAAATAAATGTGCCGTAAAATTAAGCAATGTTAGTATAATCTATGACATTTAATTCATTCCTTAATTTGCAAAAACAACTTTCATCTAAACGTTTGGTGAAGATATCCACTAATTGATCTTCGGTCCGGATGTGGCTAACGCAAATATCTCCTTTGCTTACATGGTCCCTCAAGAAATGGTGGCGAATATCTATATGCTTGGTTCTTGAGTGTTGGACTAGATTATTGGAATGTTTAACTGCACTATCATTGTCACTCAAAAGAGGCACTTTATCAAAATTAATTCCATAATCCGTCAAGGTTTGCCTCATCCATAGTAATTGACCACAACAATTTCCGATGGAAACATATTCGGCTTCGACGGTTGATAGTGCTACAAAATTTTGTTTCTTAGAAGACCAAGATACTAAAGACCTTCCTAAAAATTGATAACTTCTTAAGATGCTTTTTCTATCCACTTTACAACCCACATAATCAGAATCCGAGTATCCAATTAATTCAAATTTTGCATCTTTAGGATACCAAAGCCCTATGTTATAGAAATGTTTTAAATATCTTAAAATTCTTTTTACGGCTTTTAAATGATACTCTTTTGGAGAAGCTTGAAAGCAAGCACACGTGCACACAATAAACATGATATTGGGCCTAGATGCGGTAAGATAAAGCAAACTACCAATTATAGATCTATAAAGTTTTGTATCTACCGACTTACCTCGTTCATCAAGGTCTAGATGCCTATTTGTTGCCACAGGTGTCTTGATGGGTTTTGCATCTTCCATGCCAAACTTCTTGAAAAGATCTTTCATGCACTTTGTTTGTCTTATGAATGTCCCATCTTTAAGTTGTTTGATTTGAAGTCCAAGGAAATAGCTTAATTCTCCTATCATTGACATATCAAATTCCTTTAACATCATTTCACCAAATTATTTGCAAAAATCTTGGTTAGTGGATCCAAATATAATGTCATTAATATAAATTTGACAAACAAAGAAGTCATCACTAATGATTTTTGTGAATAGGGTTGTATCTACTTTTCCAATTTTAAATCCTTTTGAAACAAGAAAATTTCGAAGGCTCATACCATACTATAAGAGCTTATTTTAAACCATATAGTGCCTTTGAGAGCTTATAGACATAATTAGGATACTTTGAATCTTCGAACCCTAGAGGTTGTTTAACATAAACTAGTTCGGAGATTGTTCCATTTAGAAAAACACTTTTAACATCCATTTGAAATAATTTAATATCAAAGCTAGATGCAAAGGCAAGTAAAATTCTAATTAACTCAAGTCTAGCTACGGGTGCAAATGTTTCATCATAATCTAAGCCCTTAAGTTGAGTATACCCTTGAACAACTAACCTTGCCTTATTTCTTACCACAACTCCATTTTCATCTTGCTTGTTTCAGAAGACCCATTTTGTCTCATTACATTGTTCTCCTTGGGTCTTTCCACCAAGGTCCAAACATTGTTTTGAGCGAAGTTGTTCAATTCCTCATGCATGACATTTATCTAATCCGGATAATCTAGAGCTTCTTCTACAATTTTTGGTTCAAGAGAAGATAAAAACGAGTAATGTTCACAAAAAGAAGCTACTCTAGATCTAGTTTGAACTCCCTTACTCACGTCATCCAATATTTGGTCTATTGGATGATCTTTAGCGATTGCATTGTGAATCTTGAGTGTTGTGGGTTGTTGTTCCTTCCCATCATCGTCTATGACTTGTATATTGTCTGTTGTAGAGGAAGTAGGTGGTTCAACTTGTCTTAATGAGGTGGGTGATATTGGATCTTCCTTTGGCTTTATATCACCAATTTGCATATTCTTCATGGCTTTGCGTAGTCCTTCATTTCGTACATCATCCAAATTTTCTTGCTCTTCTTGAGAGCCATTAGTTTCATCAAATTGAACATCACAAGATTCTTCAATTAAACCCGAATTTTTATTAAAAACTCTGTATGCTTTACTATTTGAAGAATAACCTAATAAAAATCCTTCATTACATCGAATTTCTAATTTTGCGAGCCGAACACCCTTTCTCAAGATATAGCATTTGCAACCAAATACTCTAAAATAGGATATGTTCGGTTTTCTTATAACGGGAAGCTCATAGGAAGTCTTTTTCAAGAGATGATGCAAGTAAAGGCGAATTATGACATGACAAGAGATGTTAATAGCTTCCGCCCAAAATTTATCGGAAGTATTATATTCATCAAGCATTGTCCTAGTCATTTCAATTAATGTTCGATTTTTCCTTTCTACAACTCTATTTTGCTTTGGAGTGTAGGTAGTGGAAAACTTATGCTTTATTCCAAGTTCATCACAAAAATCTTCAATTTTAGTGTTTTTGAACTCGGAACCATTGTCACTTCTAATTTTCTTTATTTTGAAATCAAATTCATTTTGGGCCTTTTTTGAAAAACTTTTGAAAATGGCAGAGGTTTCGCTTTTGCCATTTAAGAAGAACACTCATGTATATCCCGAGTAATCATCTACAATGACTAGATAATAACTATTGCCTCCAATGCTCTTATAGGTTGTTGGCCCAAACAAATCAATGTGTAAGAGCTCCAATGGCCTAGATGTTGACATGATACTTTTAGAAGGATGAGAGTTTGCAATTTGCTTACTAGCTTGGCAAGCACTACAAAGTCTATTTTTTTCAAACTTCACATCTTTGAAGCCAACAACTAAGTCATGTTTGAAAAGCTTTTTAAGTTGAATCATGCCCACATGACCTAGCCTTCTATGCCATAGCCAACCCAAAGATGTTTTTGCCATTAAACAAGTTTTCAAGAAAGATGCACTAGAAGAGAAATCTACTAAATAATTATTTCTAAATCTAAAACCTTTGAAAAAAATTCATTTTCATTTTCTTTTGAAATAGTTACATCTTCTTTAGAGAAGGAGCAAGTTAAGCCTAAATCACATAATTGAGCAACGGATAGCAAATTAAAATTTAATGTTTCTACTAGAGACACATTTGAAATGGAAAGGTCATTTGAGATAGCAATTTTACCCAATCCAAGTACCTTTCCTTTGCTATTGTCCCCAAATATGATTCTTTCATTGCTCCCACTTTCAAATGTGGTGAACATCTTCTGGTCTCTGGTCATGTGTTGAATGCACCCAATGCTATCTACCGGTTTTGTAGTTGACCTACAAAAGAAATCAAGTTCTTTTAGGTACCCAAATTTGTTTGGGTCATTAGAGGTTATTAACCAAGGCTTTGGGCACCCAAATGGCATTCTTTTTAACACCTAAAATTGAGGTGCCAACAAATATAGCAATAACTTTACCATTGTTAGACCTTTTAAGCATATAGGGTGAATCATATAAATCAATGGGCTGAACCTTACCTTTAGGACACTTTTGTTGTTCATGTCCTATTTCCTGGCATTTTGTACAATACTTGCCATTTTCCTTCACAAATCATGTGGGCTTGTTTGCCAACTTCTTACCTCTTTTGGGTACGTACCCAAGACCTTCTTTATTGAATGAGCACCTTTGATCACTCAACAACTTATCAAAGGTAGCCTTCTCTTTGAAAGCTCTTTCCAAACATTTGTTCAATTTTACTACTTGTTCTTTTAGATTTTTGTTTTCATTAACAAGTTTAATATCATGAGTCATAGCTAATGCAATTTTAGAATCTATATTTGAAGAGCATGGCATAGTAAGTAAATCATCACATGAAGTAGATATGCTGATTTTGAAATTTCTACACTAGGCATTTCATTTAGAATATCACAAGTGATGCCAATACTAGTGCAAGATTTATTTAGATTTTCTTAGGTAAGCAAGTCATGAGCTTCCTTTAGCTCCTCATAAGATTGTTGTAGAAATATATGCTCTCTCTCTCTCTCTCTCTCTCTCTTCAGGACCTTAAATTTTGACTTCTCTTTTCCAAGAAATTCATTTAACTCTATAAGCATATCCATACGATCATCATAAGAAGGTTCATCATCATCAAAAATTTTACCTTCTCTCTTTTTGCCATAAGGCATGTTGGAGATGAGAAGAGTGATGGAGCCTCCTTGATAGTGAGCCGATGAGCCCCTTTTTCTTGGGAGACTCATCTTCACCTGAGCCGGAGTCGGAGTACTCTTCGTCGGAATCTCACTCTCTAATGTGGGCTTCATTATTGCCATTCGTTTGAAGCCTCTTGAAAGGCTTCTTCTTACCTATTGAGGAGGATTGCTCCAAGAGCTCATCCTTGTCTTTCTTGTACAACTCATTCGTGATGAGGTTGCCCAAGAGTTATGTCAGTGTCATTCTTGTCAACTCGGGTGAGTTGAGGAAGAGAGTCACCAATATTTCATACTTTTTTGGCAACGCCCTAAGCATTTTCCTTACAACATCAATATCGGAAAGGTTAGTATTGAGGCCTTTGAGCTCATTCACAATGTTGTTGAGTCGTGAGTACATCTCATTTATGTCCTCGTGAGGCAACATTGTGAATGTCTCATATTTGATCCGAAGCCTATGCAATTTGGCTTCTTTAACCATGGACGTCCCTTCATGAATTTCGGAAAGGGTTGTCCAAATAGCGTGAGCAGCTTCTAAATTTCTCACCCTATTGAACTCATCTGCGTTTAAAGCACCAAATAGTGCATTCATAGCTTGGGCATCTAAATGAGCGTTACGCCCGTCTTGTTCCACGGGGTGCAATGGACATGACATAGCCCTCTTTTACGATTTTCCAAATATTCAGACTCATGGCCTTAAGATATATTGACATTCTAATTTTCCAATAAACATAATTTGATCCATCAAAGAAAGGTGTCTTTCCTATAGCAAACCCCTCGCTAGCCATCCTTTCTCTCTAGACGATTAAGTCTAATAGTGAGAGACCAAGCTCTGATACCACTTGTAGGATCAAGGATAACAGACTAGAGGGGGGCGAATAGGAGGTTTTTAAATTTTCTTATCTTTTAATTAATTCTTTACAATTTTAATATAGAAAGAGTGCAAAGCACTTAATTCCTACACAATTCTAGTCAAGTTGAGAATCAACACTAGCTCTAACTCAAATAAATGATCACAATGAGATTAATAAACAAGAGCTAAAAGAAATCAAGAGAGAAACAAGTACACTCGATGTTTTACCGTGGTATTCAGAAACTTGCCGGTTTTCCTAATCCATGTTGAGGTTAGCCCAAACGAATTGGACCGGCACCACGAATTAAGCCAAAGCACCTCTAATCCACTAGTGGTAGCTCTTCCCCACTCCAGGTAGGTGAGCTCCAACCTTCACACGCACACCCGGCCTTCTCACAAGCTTCCTTGAGAAGATCACCGGTCAACCTCCACCGAGTCGTCCAAGTGCCGGCAAACACTAAGAGTAACAAATCCCAGCTTCACTTGATTGCAAACAAGTGCCAAAGGATCAAACTATTGAATGCAATGCACTTTTTGGCTCAACCACCTCAAATGAATGCACAAAGAGTAAATGAGGTGTAGAGTGAATGCTCAATGCTCAAAGATGTTCAATGGAGTCTCTTCTTGCTGTCTTTGAGCGGTGGTACAAGTATTTATACCCTTCCAAACCAAAACTAGCAGTTTGAGAGAAATTCCAGAAAAATTCAGGACGAGTGGAAGTACCACAGGCCAAAGGCTAGTACTTCCGTTCTAGCTCTGGCACAATAGAACGGCTATGTCAGAGCCTCTGAGCTAGCCGTTTACCACCATTATAAATTTGATACTTCCGTTTTTTTAGACAGAGCACATATTTGACTTTAATCCTGATTTTTAAAGAATGCATGATCCTAATTTGATCCAAATGGCACAAGAATTATGCTATCAAGCTACTTGTCATGATCCCTCTTTATGGTACGACATTTAGCCTATAATTCGGTCTTCCACCTTTTCTTTTAAGACCGGTAAAAATAAAAGAAGGTCCTAGTCTAAGTATACCTTTGCCTTGAGCCACTTTTGATCTTCACATTAATCCTTAGCATGCGTCTTGTTATCCACTTAAGGATTTAACCTTTTAAACACACATCAAACACATTAGTTCCATATTCACATAAATTCATTAATTACCAAAACCATTTCTGGGGCCTAGATGCTTTCATCAGGTCGTACGCTTATTCTGCGCGTAGCTACTGAATAGTGTGTGTGTGTGTGTGTGTGTGTGTGTGTGTAAAGAATATATTGAAGTAGACTAGGAGTAGTGAGACCTATTCTTAAATTGAAGCAAACCACCAAACTAGATCTAAACTTAGCTATCATCTCTCTTGATTATAATGCATATAATTAAAAGCAAATACTAACCTCAAAGCACCAAAAACAAGTCGATCTACAAGTACACAAGCAAATCTAATGTATGCTTTCACCAAACTCCCCAAAGTCGACAGCCTCCTTCAAAGCAACGCAATATAGATAGATCTGTCAAGACTGGCCTAGTAAGGTATTTAATAATACGATGTATCACAGACACTTCCAACCACAAACTATCTGTGATAGTTATTTATCACAGACAGTTCTTATTAAGAACCGTCTATGAATTAACCGATTGCACATGTTATATAAGACCCAATTCAATTTTGGAACGTAGAAATTTTGTATGAAACAATTAAATTCCTTTAGCATGCTAGCTCATCTAAACTAGACCTAAAAATTTCCTACATACCATTAGTTTCAACACTTCACAAATATATGATTGAAATCTGAACTAGGTGTGGCAATATTAGTGCGGAAGTTTCCGAAGGAGGAGGTGGTGAACCAGAGGGGGCGTGGCAACTGGTGTGGAGGCTCAACAACAGTTAGGGTTACGGCTCGCAAGAAGGCCGGGGTAGGGGAAAGAAATATATATTATGGATCCAGAGAAATCTAATCCATAGATTCAATAATGTAAAGGATTTGCATGAAAAGATCAATCAAGTTGTATAGTGGGTGGATGTACTGAGGGCACAGCCAGGGCTAGAGCATCGCTTCCACTCGTGCATCCTTGGGATCCCCCACCCATACTAGCTCCATCAAACATTTTTCATTCCATCTTTTGAGTAATGTGCTTATGAATATATCATATTGCATGTTCAATTCATGTTTGCATGCTACATTGCTCCACCAGCGTCACCTCCAATGCCTAACATGTGTCCCACCTCTCAAATCATATTTCCCCACCCTTCCAAGATGGAATCATCGGATGTAGCCACCGGCAATTACTCATCGCTCATTCCACTACCACCACCTCTCACCTCCACCCACCCCATCGCCTCGCCGGTGTTGCTTTTGCCTCCAATGCCGATAAGACCTGCTAGGGACCACTTCCCTCGCTGCTACTGCCTCCTAACACATTGCTAGCACTACCCACCTCTTCCTCCTCTACTCTACCTCCACTTCCCCCACTATCATCGTTCTTCCTCTCATCTCTAGCATCAACGCCTACCACCACCCCTCCTCGTTTGAGCTCATCAACCCTCCTACCTCCATCACCTACCAACCTCCTCTATCTTGCAGCTAAGGTGACACCACCACCGCTTTGTCATACCACCATGCCTCTGACACCCTCTTGATCCCTGTAATGTTAGGGTTCCAGTGAACCGCGAACCCTAACACGGCGGCGACAGGAGATGGCGGCGCCAGAGAGGAGAATGATGAGCTTGCCAGACCACAAATCTCCAACCAATCTAAAGTTGGAAATTTAACTAAATTTGAAAAAAAATAGTCAACTAATGTACAGCAAATCCATTGCATTTGTGTCACCACACTGGACGCGTGGCTAAAAAACAAGCACTAAATCTCACATAACTCCCATCCCCATCCATCACGCGATAAGACCGTAGCCCTCCTCATGCTCCACGTGTTGCTTAAATCCCTTAGAGAAGTGCTAAGAAGCACTGAGTGTTTTTTGGGGTTAGGAACACTCAGATTTTGGGGTGTTGGATCTCCATCCAATAGATCCTCCATACCTCTCCCCCTCCAAAAAAATGGATCTGGGGCATTGGATCTCCATCCAACGGATCCCCCCATACCCCACCCCTCTAAAAAATATGAGTGCTCTGAATCTAGGGGGTTGGATGGAGATCTAATATCCAAAAAATCTGAGTGCTCACAACCCCAAAAAACACTCTGAGTACTCCCTAGACACCTCCTAAATTTATCATGCCTTATATTCCAATCCTATTCCCACTCCCGACTTCCTAGTATCCAAACGGCCCTAAATTTGTGCTTCACAATATGTGCACTTTTATTTTTTGAATGGATCATACACTGAAAATTGTTTACTAGATTTTATTTTTCTTTAAATTTTGATACCTTGAGCAGCATTGCTTGAGCAAGTGGGACCGCCTTGAACATGTCACCTGCAACATACCTGACCACGCCGTGTTGATCACCTGTGGAAGATCTAGCACGGTGCACTTGATGTGCGAAAAGGTCTTGGCGATGGCCCTCACCAGCGTGCCGTCACCACCGCCGCAGTCCGTGAGAGAGCGCCACCCATCGAACAACCCACGAGACTCGTGCAACACCGTGCCAATCCCGAGCCAGCTGCTGGACACCATCCCTTCATTGAACATCCTGTTGAACTCCGAGTTCAGGTGCGTCTCATTGAATAGAGCCGCGCCATGCGTCGCCGTGAACGGCGAGACCAGAGGCACCACCGCTTCCATCTTGAGCTAGTCGGGCAGCCGAATAATCCTGAAGTAGAGTTCGATGCTCAAGTTAAAGCAGTGTTCAAATTGGAGATAAGAGTCTACTACATATTCAACTTGAAGATAGAGTTAAATATTTATGTGAGTTAGAAAGCCTTAGACTATATAAGCAGGAGACATTTAATCTGTTTTAGAAAGAGAATAGAGAAAAAATATGTTAAGTTGTGGCAACGTCAAAAAAAATCTCTTTGTGATGATTGTGTTCTTCCTTGTGTTTGTGTGCGTGAGTTCGTTGTTCCTAATACTTGTATCAGAGCCAAAAAAAGAAAGAAAGCGGCAATGACACAGCGACTTCAAGCGAGGCACAACGATGCAGCAACTTTGGGCCAGTGCGCGGGAACGGCGGGACGGGTTGCAGCATGATGAGGCAATGGGGTCCCAATCTTCCGATAGGATGATAACTTCGATTTTGGTGGAGGTGACTCTCACGATCCGACTGCAACCATACGACAACGCTTGCGTCTTAGCAATCGCTGAACCAACTCCAAGTCATTATCAACCGTGCCAAGAACGCGGTTGACCTGACCACGAAGGTCTATTTCTGCATACAATCGAAAAACACGCAAGAACAAGATAACAAGCAATCTGAAATTGCAAATATTTATATTGAGTTCAAAAGGTGGGATTTCGAAGGCTGTCTTGACAGGTGGTCATCCGACACAATTGAAAAACAGAAGTTTGCACAAGAGCTAAACCTAAATTCAACGAAATCCAAAGAGTTCAAAGGGGGTAGAGGGTAAATATATGAGTTGGAGAAGAGAGAGGGGCGGCCAAGGGTCGTCCTAGGGTTGGACACCCACCCTAAAAAAATTACAAAGCCCTTGGGCCCAATTGGAGGTGGTGCAACACCTTTAGACTCGGAATCAGAAATAGTTCTGACTTGTTTCAGTGATATCTTTCCGCACAGAAAGAATTTTGAGGTGAGACTAGATCCATTGGAAATATGATAAGATAAGCTTTCTATCAAGTACTCACCCATCCCAAACGGACTCGGGATGCGAATTTTATACACGTTGGAAGTCGGTCCTATCAGGCTAAATCAGCGTCGGATTATTTTGGCGATTACGACGAGACAAAAGGTTTCTGAAACTGAAGCCTTACCCATTGGATGGGCCTTGGAATAAACTTTCCAACAAGCACAAGAACACCTAAATCGGACTCCGTTTGTAAAAGTTATGGCCGTTTTATTACAAGCCTGTCTGGCTGTCCCGAACCGAATCCGAATTGAGTTCTGAGTTGATTCCAAATTTGATTTCGGTTGGGCTTGAGGAAATTCCGAATTGGGCTTGGAAACCTCATCCAAAACTTGGGATTTAAGTTCTTGGACCTCTCCCCTTTTGCCCTCCCACTGCGTGGCTTCTCCTTGACCTTTTTCTTCCTTGTTTTTCTCCATTGCTTTGGGCCGGCCTCCCTCTCGGTTCGAAAGTATTCCATTTGTCAAACCTGAGAATGAACAAAGTAGTGACATGAGGTAGTATTTTATTCTTATGAATAACATCGGTAGTAATAGATAGAAACAAATTCAACTTTTGTTCAATCTTAATATTAGGTGATATGGTCGTATGCGTTTGTGGCATGGTCACATCATCCTCCCTTCTTGATAGAAAATTGTCCTCGGTTTTAACAAATGTGTAGCCTCACATATTGCATGATCTTGATCATAAATCTCAGTATATAACAATAGACGCAATAAACTCTCATTATGTAATATCATAAGTTCTTTGTCAAACAAAGTGAAACCTGTTTGAAACGAACTCACCTAGTAATTTAAGAGATGTGTATGAGTTCTTGTAATTGGAACAACAAGCATAGAAAATATGGTTGTATCCATAGAGTACATGTTCTCATCATCCTCTCTTTCTTGCAAACAAAGCCATCCTCGGCTTTTGATAAGCTAAAAGTATGATAACAAAGAGGCCAAGGTGTATGCATGGTATATGTATATGTCATCTATTTTAACATTTCTTTGTATTATAAAAGCTCATTGTATTATTAACCCAAAAGTGATCATATATGTTAATGAGCAAATCAAATTTTCTCATACAGCAATTATTGCGACTAGTTTTGCAAATGTAAGTGAAGCATTTATGCAATTCAAATATCTGAAGTTGTGAACTTGCAGTGGTGGCACATATGGGCAAAGCTACAACTTTTGGAATCAAACATAATTCATCCATATAATCATATCTCAATTGATCAATAGCAAATTCATCCATAATTCATCATCTTTATACAAATTGTCCATACTAGATGGTGCAAAAAAGATGAACACATAGGCATTGGTTGAGTACTAAATTTTACTTTCCTTTCATATTGAACAAGATTCAGCATACAAGAATTGTTGTCCAAAACAGCAAGCTTCAATTTATCCATGTGATCACAAGTTATGCATATTCGATATACAAAAAATTGATTTTCTACACCATAATCTCCAATCAAATTAAATTTATATCCAATGGTGTAGGGACTAAACAAGGATTTTGAACATGCGAGTTCAGAAACTTTCTCCATAGTATGTGATAATTTCATAGCTAGATCCAACATAATGTAACATAACGAATTAGCTGGAAAAAATTCTATCAAATATTTCCTTATGTGTAATTAATTCGACATGTGCAAAATTATGAGAATTTAGATCAGCACATGGTTCATTTAAGTTAACACAAGGAATATCAAAAGATTGTACTACAGCAGGTATATACTCACAAGGTTGCTCTATGTCTTGTTGTAGGACCAAATCAGTACGTTTATCATTATCGTCCTCATCAGATACTGTAGGTACCTCAAACATCTCCTCTAATGGCATAAGATGCACCAGATCATCCTTCATCTCTTCAAGCATCTCGGCGGTATCTGTAGATGGAGTAGGAGCCAAAACAACGTCAGCATTTTCAGTTACCTTAGATTGCACCTCGCTTGTGACCGTGGGTGGTGGAGGTACAAAACGACATCGCAATTTCTTCTTCATCTCCTCCCATGTGTACATGTAGTGGAACTCGAGATTCGACCACCAATGTTGAACATCACCAATCAGCGCCGTCCTTGCCATGCTCATCTTCTCAAAAGGATCAAGATCCTGTCTTTCAATGTAGCTATCCAACATACTAACCCACAAGAAATAGTCCGACGACATACTCTCAGCGGTGAGTGGCAAGATGTATACCAGTAGTTATTTTCCTTTGAGTTCAAATCTGCCCGCGATGTCATTGTAATCTACCCATTTTCTCAAGCCTATCATTGTTAGTAGAAAATAAGGAAATAAATCACAAGTATATGTTCCAATCAACTACTAGGATATGGAGGCTCAATTCAAATAATGCATCTCTCAAGCTCTTACCAAATTATTACAAGTTCTTCCAAAGTAAACAGGTGGTGCAACCGGTGGCTGGTTCATGATAAATCTGACTTAGGTGATTAGTATAGCGATTGCCAGTACAGCGAGACCTATTCGTTTAGTAGAAAAGTGGAGCTTGGATAGGCTATGTATTTTATAGCAAAGGAAAACAATCAATTAATTTCAGAAATTGCACAGAATTGAATTATAGTTCGTATGTAGCACTTAGCCTATGTTGCTGATCAACCAATGATGGAAGATGGCTAAAATATGTGTATGGCAATGTATAGGAGTGGTAAATACAAGATAATTCAATCAAATGCTATCTGGATTTGAAGAACACAAGGATTGACCCAAAACTGAAAACTGAAGATTTCTGTCCACTGGATAGCACATCGGTGTTTTGGCCTTAACTTCTATTCTATTGCCTTTTTTCAATGATTCTTTTTCTCTGTTTCCTGACGGCTTTTTCTACAACTTTTCTTTTGGGGCCAAGTTCTGGAAACTGACTGAAAAATTCACACAAAATTCACAAGTGCCGACTATTGCAGATTCAATTCAGAAATTTGGGTCATATTTCACCACAGATATCTTTTAAATGGCTTGTGGGAATGAAGAGAAATTTTACAGAAAGATGTATAATTAAGTTATGAATCTAATGGATGTGGTCTCACTCAAAAAGGATCACGGAATCAAAAGTTATGGCTTTTTTGGTGGCGGCTGTAGAGAAAGGAAAAATCAGCCGAATAGGAATTAGGGTTTGAGGTGGGAGAATTTTTTTTTGTTTGGATTTTTGTGGAATCAAGGATATAACCAGCAACTAGACAAAGCTAGAATGTACACAAATTCAATTTAGCAAACCAAAACTAACATATTGAAGGGCACAACGTGATTTGGACAGCGGAAATTAACCCTTTTGTGGGGCAATTTTTCTAGACTATGGGAAATAAAAACTAATCTACTAACTAGGGATACAAAAGATTTCTACTGATCAACTAAAACTCTGATACCATCTGATGAGACAATGGGGTCCCGATTTTCCAATAGGATGATAACTTCGATTTTAGTGGAGGTGACTCTTACAATCCGACTACAACCATATGATGATGCTTGCGCCTTAGCAATCACTGAACCAACTCCAAGTCGTTATCAACCATGCCAAAAACATGATTGACCTGACCACGAAGGTCTATTCCTACATACAATCGAAGAACAAGCAAGAACAAGATAACAAGCAATCTGAAATTACAAATATTTATATTGAGTTCAAAAGATGGGATTCCAAAGGCTGTCTTGACAGGTGGTCATCCGACACAACTGAAAAACAGAAGTTTGCACAAGGGCTAAACCTAAATTCAATGAAATCCAAAGAGTTCAAAGGGGGTAGAGGGTGAATATATGAGTTGGAGAAGAGAGAGGGGCGGCCAAGGGTCGTCCTAGGGTTGGACACCCACCCTAAAAAAATTACAAAGCCTTGGGCCCAATTGGAGGTGGTGCAACAACTTTAGATTCGGAATTAGAAATAGTCCTGACTTGTTTTAGTGATATCTTTCCGCATAGAAGGAATTTTGAGATGAGTCCCAAACGGACTCCGAATGCGAATTCTATGCACGTTGGAAGCCGGTCCTGTTAGGCTGAATCAGTGTTGGATTGTTTTGGAGATTGTGATGTGACCAAAAGATTTCTGAAGCTGAGGCCTTACCCATTGGATGGGCATTGAAATATGCTTTCCAACAAGTACAAGAATACCTAAATCGGACTCCGTTTGTGAAAGTTATGGCCGTTTTATTACAGACCTATCTGACTGTCCCGAACTGAATCCGAATTAAGTTCTGAGTTGATTCCGAGTTTGATTTCAGTTGGGCTTGAGGAAATTCCGAATTGGGCTTGGAAACTTCATCCAAAACTTGGGATTTAAGTTCTTGGACCTCTCCCCTTTTGCCCTCCCACTGCATGGCTTCTCCTTGGCCTTCTTCTTCCTTGTTTTTCTCCGTTGCTTTGGGCCGGCCTCCCTCTCGGTTCGAAAGTATTCCATTTGTCAAACTTGAGAATGAACAAAGTAGTGACATGAGGTAGTATTTTATTCTGATGAATAACATTGGTAATAATAGATAGAAATGAATTCACCTTTTGTTCAATCTTAATATTAGGTGCTATGGTCGTATGCGTTTGTGGCATGGTCACATCACAGCACCGGTCTGACCAGTTGCAGTAGCCTGGTCTAATCGATGATCTGGTTTCATCAGGACTATGGGCAGCAGCGTGTGGCATGACGTCTTCACCATCAACAGGGCCGTGGTGTAGCGTGTCATGTCGAACACCTCAAACATGACAATGTTAAAGAAGATACCAATGAAGGAGGGACCGGTGTCCCTCCAATACCCAATGCTCACAGAGAGCAACTATGGATCTTGGGTGGTGAAGATGAAAGTGTTCATGTGCGCATAAGAGGTGGGCAGTGGTGGAGGGCAATGAGCTGGTTAACGAGCGTAAGGATTAGATGGCTCTCACTGCTATATTCCAAGCCAAGCCCGAGGCCATGATAATAGTCTTGGCCAAAAAGAAGATGACCAAGGAGGCTTGGGACACCTTGAAAAAGATGCACATCGGTGCTGATCGCATCAAGGAGGAGCGAGTATAGACCCTCAAAAGTGAGTTCAACATGATGTACATGAAGGAGACAGAGTCCATCAACAACTTTGCCATGAAGCTGACCACCATCGTCAATGAGATTCATATCCTCAAAGACAAGTTTGAGGAGTGCACCATTGTGAAGAAGTTTCTTTGTGCCATCCTTGACAAATTCCTGCAGATCATCGCTACCGTTGAGTAATTTGGTAATGTCAAGACGATGATGCTTGTGGAGGTGGTTGGGAATTTGAAGGCATATGAGGAACGCATGAAGGGATGGAAACTTGACAAGGAAGGTGAGCAACTGCTACTCACTCGTGTCGATTGGGAGTCCACGGCCAAGAAGGAAGAGGACACCAACAACTCTGGTAAGAAGAACCGCAAGTTCGACAAGATGAAGCTTCACTGGTATAATTATTAGAACTACGAGCACTTCGATTTCGAATGCCGTAAGCTAAGAAAGGAGAAGAAAGAGATGCACTTAATTGTGGCAGATGCTGAAGACAAACCAACGCTACTCTGATGCTGAAAGAACAAGGTGCCGTCATAGTTTTTTTTCCTGTTAGTCAAGTTAAAGTCTTTGCATGTAGATGGATGCGTACCAGTTGAGTTGAGTTCCTCACTACTACAAAACGGCCAATACTAGATGTTTCATCACAGACTGTTAACAAAAACCATCAGTATTAAATACAATCACAGATGGTTTTGATTTAGAGACTGTCTGTATTGCCACCAGTGCTAAAAATCATCTGTGAAGAGGTAATATCACAGACGGTTCATCTTGAAAACCATCTATGAAGTATCACAGACGGTTATTACCAAGAACCGTCTGTGATATAACCTCATCACAGACGTTTGTATTAAAAAACATCTACGATATTTTGTCGCCCCCGCTATTCAAACTGAAGCGGCATCGTGACCTCTCGGTTCTGCTACCTGACCAAATGTCCTTATATATATGCCTCCCCCAAACACTCCAAACTGATCAACCTAGTAGATCCCCCCCCCCAAAACGTTGATTGAAGCAACGGCCACCTCCCTCGAGCTCCTCTGCCTCTGATTGTGATGCCACAGTTCACTACACAAGGCACTCTTGTTGTAAGAATATCTTGTGCAGTATCACCATCGTGACACAACAGTGACGTTGCCACCTCCTCTCCTTCATCGGCGCCAGTACTTTGTTCATCCCCCCATCTGATCTCCTCTCTTCTCTTCCTTGATGCTTGGATATAATATTATGAAATTGTTGGATGGCTAGGGTTTCGGCCATGTAAATCTTGATGTTCGTTGGTGCGTGTAAAAATTATCTATTGATACCTTAGTTCTTGTATATGATGATTGGTGAATGGCTAGGATGATCTTGTTTTCATAAATAGGCCTATTTTGGTTCATCTGTATTCTCGGATTGTGTTGTTTTATAATGCTGCAATTAGATAATGTTGATGAACTGAAGAAGGTCTATTTTTGAGATCGGGAGAAGTTTACCATAGACGGTTCTTAACTAGAAGTGTCTGTGATGCAGACTATCACAGATGGTTCTTAACTAGAACCGTCTGTGATGCAGACTATCATAGACGGTTCATAGTAAGAACAGTCTGTAATAATAGATATCACAGATGGTTTTAACTACAAACCATCTGTGATATTAAACAACATAGACGGTTTGTAGTTGAAAGCCGTCTATGATGATCTTATGTCATTACTAACCCATAAACTCAGACAGCTTTCTGCAGTAATGTCTACATGTAACTATGTACTTAGTTTGCATGTAGATCGCTTCACGTAGAGACTTAGCTAGTAGTTTAGGTTGTGCATTGAGCCTAAACTAGAAGTACGTCGAGTCAAAATTGAGGAGAATGTAAATTAAAGCAGTGTTCAAATTGGAGATAGAGTTTAGTATTTATGTAAATTGGAGAGTACTAGGCTATATAAACAGGATATATGTAATCTGTTTTAGATAGAGAATGGAGGATAAAAAGAAAAAAAATGTTGTGATGACGTCAGGAAAAAACTCTTTGTGTACTATTGTGTTGTTCCTCGTGTTGGTGTGCGTGAGCTCTTTGATGCTAATAGCCCCTGCGCTGCGTCATGTTGAGGTTCGCGCTGGCCGCGAGCACGAAGTACGTTTGGTTGGTGTGGCCGTCGACCGTTTCGCTGTCTACGGTGGTGCCGTCCACCAGGAGGCGGGACGCTGGGCTAAGGCGGTACACGCCTGCTGCTGTGGTGTCGTGGGCGGCGGCTAACACTTCCGACGTGGCCAGCAGCCGCATGACGCAGCGGAGGAATGGATGCTTGGACAGCGGGACGGGCAGCTCGGGGAGGAGGTCCAGCAGCCGGGCCGTGCCGCCGCGGCGGTGGATGGCGGCGGGGATGCCGAGCTTGATGGCGCACTAGAGTGCCATGCATGGACGTGAGGCTGGACTCCATAGCTCTCTCTCTCTCTCTCTGTGTGAGGATTTATATGGTGTGTGATCATATAGTGTAAGATGAGTTATTGAGTAGCTATAGATAATGTATCCTAACCCTAAAAACCCTCAATTCATCGATCCAAACATTCAATTTATCCCACATCACAGCCTAACCCTATTCACACCTCTTATAATCAGGGGCGTATAGCCACCAGGGAAACTTAGTAAGACTTAAGCCTCGCCTCCCTCGGTGGCAATTTTATACATAGTAAAAAATAGAGAGAGAAAGAGAGAGATTAACAAACCCAAAGAGAAACTAGCTCTTCTTGATGAGAAGGTTAATAACAAGCATAAAATTAAAGAAGACGACAAAGAGAAGAATAAGAAGAAGTGAAAATCATAAAATTAAAGAAGGGCTAATTAATCAATCAAAGAAAGAAAGAAAGTGAAATAATATATGTAAATCATAAAATTAAAGAAGTAGAGGAGGAGGAAGAGTAGTGAAAATCATAAAATTAAAGAAGAGATAATCAATTAAAGAAAGAAAGTGCCGACGGCCGTGTCGTGGTCCATGGCGGCGCCGGGGCTATCGCCGAAGCTCTAGCTGCTGGCCCAGTGGTCAACCTGCACCGTGAGGTCCCAGACGCCAGTGGCCACGGTGATCTGGGAGGTGCTGCGGAGCGCTTGTAACAAGGGGAAGGAAGCACCCTCGCCGTCGCCACCGCCATCAGTGTATGCGGGAGCAACGGCGGTGGCCAAGGGGTGCTGGTGTAGTGTGTTCATTGCCCACTGCATAAAAAGGTTCGAGTCGTCCATGTCAATCAATTAATCCTTGCTCCCTGCTTGCATCAACAAACAAGCCATGAAGATGATAAGAACATTGGATAGAATGTGGAAAAGGATGCCGCCTTTTGTTTCTATTGTCTCGTGATTCAAATTAGCTTAATTCTGGTATGTTTTATATAATCTAAATTTTCATTGTCATTCATAATTTTCTATTATATCACTAATTTTGATATGTTTTATACATAGGTGACGTATCGCTACTTCGCACTCATGGCGCTTTCTATTATTGAGGTACCTACTTTCTATTTCTCTATTTTTCATTGTTTGTCTCCATCTAATTTATAATTTCTATATAAATTTGAAATTTTATAAGAGTAAAAGACTAATTTTATGTCAACTTAATTTAGACCTATAAATAATTCAGCCCACCATCAATTTCATTCCTGGCTTCGCCACTGCTTATAACCCACTATCCAAAGTAGTTAATTGATCGGGAGTCGATTTGCGCCATCCCAGTAGTTAAAAAAACTGGTGCTTTAAGATTTGTGAAAAAAGTTAGGACACATATCCCTCTCAAGCGTTAATATTGACCCTAATTATGCATGATATAATTTTGTGAGATTAACTAGCAAGCTGTGAATACATGGCAGTCTGTGATCCATTCCTTCGCGCGAAGCAGGAGGAAAGGTGATCGTCATAGACGTGGTGGTTGGGTCTTCTTCTGGGCCCATGTACGAAGCTGAGCTTCTGATGGACATGGCCATGATGTGTACGACGACAGGCCAGGAGGGGAGGAGCAGGAGCGGCGCAAGATCTTCATGGACGCAGGGTTCAGCGACTACAAGATCAACAAGCCTCTGGGAGTTCGATGTGTCATCGAGGTCTATCACTAATACTGCACTTGAAAGTGTCCTTATAGTGTAGCTTGGTATAGATTATGTGTTACTGTGAGGAAATAAATAAAGGGAGTACATTTCTGAAAGAAAATTGCACATATATTAAAGCGGCCGAGGAGTTAAATTGTAATATTAACCTCGGTTACTTTGATTAACGTTTGTGCAGATTTATTGTAGAAAAGTATACACGGGAGATCTCCGTAACAGTATATACTTACTGAGCATTTCCTACATGTCTTATCATGAGCACTTTTTGGTGCTTTGCTGTGGATGCTTTGTATCATACATGTTATCTTTAGATTGGGAAGCCTTGTATTGCTGTTTTGCTAAAGGTACATATACCACGTACTAACACATAAAAAAAGAGGGTATACTAATTTCTGGTGGTGTTTTTTCGGAAGTTGTTTTTGACATTGTTGTCCCTTTACCGTTTTTATTAGCAAAAAATAGCTCTCGTATATGCGCAAGGAAGTGTGTTTGATTGTTTTCGGGCAACAAAAACTATGTAGGAATATAGGATAGATGCTCTGTTTTTCCGATCTCCTCATCAAGAGATGCTGATGCTTTCACAGTAAGCAGAAAAAGCGGAATTCTTTACAGGACGAAACCAAGTGACCACATCTGTGTTTAACTTACAGCATTTGCATGCTAATTAATTCGTATTGATATATAGATGCTGCTGAGGAGGTAGGAAATGCAAGATTACTCCCAAGACGGACAGTTAGCTTAGTCATTTCCGTGTGTGCACGTCAAGGTCATATCAACTTTTGAACATATGGTCCTTCCTCCTTATCATCTTTGCTCCGCTCTGTGGATCATAATTTTCACGCTACTGTGCTCAGTTATGCTAACAAGCTTGCGAGGAAACTTCTGATCTCTGATCACCGTCAGCTGTAGCCTGGACCTGCGCAGCGTACTGCAGATTCCAGAGAACCTCTTCGATAGAAGGTCGGGTCGAAGATTCAACGGATAAGCATTTGACCGTAATGGAGACCACCATCGACAAAGAATCTTGTGAAGAGGTGCCAAGTACAACCGGATCCAGAACTTGCTCACGCTGTTCCTCGCTTGATATTGACACAACCTGCAGATAAAAGCAGAAGATTTCTTAGATAGTTTATTCTTTTTACCCAGGCAGTAATTGGTCTAGTATAATCAGAACACGGCCATGTTGGGCTTCAGACAGATACGGAGCCAGTCAGCTGAAACTTTGGTTGCAACCAATTAATCCGGATACTGAATTCTGTACTAGTTTCTCTACAAGCAACATCACTCAGAAAATTTATGCATGAAAAAGTTCTTTGTTGAGTGTATCCATGCTAGCACTCTTATTTATGTAATGGTTGGCAGAACATGCCAAAGAGGAAACTGAAATAGACTTGGCTGTCGGGAACAACAACTGTGCTATGACCATGTCATCATTTACTTTAGTTTCCCCAAAGAATAACAAAACAAACAGCAGAATAGCCTAAATTCTGATATTAAAACGACTTGCCTGAACCTAAAGTCCTAAATACCCTGATATTAGATTTATATAAGTTCTCAAAAAAGTGACATGTCGGAACATTTTAAAACTTTCTGTGAGAAAGGATCAGATGACCATGAGAGACTCCTCATCCTTTTTGGAAAATAATGAAATCAAACCCGATTGACCATTATAGGTATTTTGTATTATATGCTAGCACCCTGGCACCATGATATAATAAACAAGGGGAAAAGGTTAAAGATGGCATGATCAGAATCAGGTCATACCCAACCAAGAAAATAGGTATGTCAAGCTGTTATACATAGGCCAATAAATCATAAACTTCATCTTCTTCAGGAAGGTATCCATCTAAGTATCACCCAAATCTTAAATAATTATCATACTACAAAGATGAAAGGGAACATACCAGTTCACTTAGAATGAAAGGATCTCCTTTTCTATGTAGTTTTGGGCCCATAAGTACTTCAAGTACAATACAGCCAAAACAATATACATCATCCACCAAATTTTCCCTACAAAGACATAGATAAACATTAGATAAAAGCCGAGCATCAGCTATAACATGCTTCTCTATAACCAGATGTCATTTTCTATTCCAATGAATTTAGTGCATTGGTAGGTGCATTGGTAGATGGCTGGATGTGATTACATGCAACTAAATATTAGGTGCTGAATTTCTCGTTTAGTTGTTATATGCAACTATGTACATGAAATCATACTCTTCTACATGTTCTGCAGGGACTTACATTTCTGCAGAGTTGTTTTGTATGTATCTCTGCCCTTCTCCTATTACCTGTAAACACAGAGGAATATTCATGTCAAAAATAAAGTATGCTCTATCCTTGAATCTCCTTTATTAATAAATAGGGGAAGAGGAGAGGAGGATTATTCCATTGAAATGACAAAGTCAACCTCATGTTTGTATATCTCCTCTCTGATTATGGACAACCCATAGTCGCTCAGTTTTGCCATACAGTGTTCATCAAGCAAAATACTAGAAGTTTTTAACCGATTATATAAGGAACCAGGAATTATTCCTGTATGCAAGAAATGAACTGCCTTAGCAATGCCAATCAGCACTTGCAGCCTATCACACCACTTCAGAGTCTTCCCTGGACTAGAGCCTGTCAAGAAACGCATGCATAAATAACCAATTACATAATGGAATTGTTATCAGTTCAGATAACCTCAATTCTCCATATTACGGTGTAGTTTTTTACCAGAAAGATAAGAAGAAAGAGTTCCATTAGGTACATATTCATAAACAAGAAAAACCCTTTTTACACTTAATTCATCAACTGCGCCGTCAATGCAGTGCCCCAAGAGGCAAATTAAATTCTGGTGGCGAAGCTTCGCAAGGAGATCTAAGCGAAGCTTTAGATTCCTTATTGAATATCGCTGGTGCAATGCCAAACATCTTATGGCAATCAGGGTTCCATTCTCTAGTTTTCCCTTGTATAGCTGAAAGATCAAGAAAAAGAGTGCAACAAATTGTTAAACTAAGCTATAAGAAATGCAACTTGAAAATATTATGTGCTAGACTGCTTGGAAACTATCTAGTTTACAGCACTAACAAAAATGACTAATTATACCATTAATACTTAAGAAATAGTACATTTATTTATGCATCTCTGTATTTGGTGTAAAGTCAAATCTAAATATGACAAATACATGAACAAATCAACAAACCTTTCCAATTGAACCTTCGCCTAAAAATGCCGACCGTTCGAAGCTTTTTGTTGCTTCCTTAAGCTCTTCCAAAGAAAATGCACGATATGTGGGCATTATTTGTGTTCCTAATTTGACAGCTTGAGATATGTACCCTGCAATGAAGAGAGGGAGAAGATTATTTCAATAGACACAAAAAGAAGGAAGTAAAACTATCTCTAATTCCTGGTCAAGTATGCGAAACACGTGTAAATAGATAGAACGTCAGAATGTATTCTAAATTTTAGAGTAGCATCATTATTTCATTCACTTGAAGCATATTTCCTTACATATTGCAAGGTCGTGTACATGATGAAAACTAGGATAGGATAGTATACATGTAACAGTGTGTGGACTCCTCTAACTATGCCTCATTTGCTTCTTCTAAACAAGAAATGGACTGGCTAATTCCACAATTTCCTATACATAAATTACAAATGACCAACAACCAACTGAAAGAACTGGAAAACACGGGATGCACATATGATCAACACCTTGCACGACAGATGTTTCTATGGATGGTAAGTGATTTGCCACATATATAATGCAACATTACTTGAGAACAAGTCTTACTTGCATTTACTAGCAGTTCAGAGGACATTCCTGGAGTTGAATTATCTTGCATTTGCTTTTGCAGTAACTGTTGTTCTGCTAAAACTCTCTGACAGCTTGTTTTGTTTGAAGCCACTGATACAAGAGAAAGCACAAGCACAATAAACATTATCCCAACAACAGTGACCACAAGTCCAACATGTTTGTTTGATCCTCTCCCCTTATGAGACTGTTGACAATATTTCGCTTCATGCTGGTGTTCAGGATCAGCGCTAAAGCAATTCCCATCGAACTTAACAACCCTGTTATTCAAATTACCATTCAGACAGGCAGGCAGGTCACCTGTGAGTCGGTTGGTAGACAAATCCACAAAGCCCAAGGTACTGCTGCATGCTAGACTACTCGGAAGCGATCCGCTGAGCATGTTTGCTGCCAAGTTCAGATAACTAATGTTTGGGAGACCAAAGAGTTTTTCAGGAGGATTTCCCAGAAGAAAGTTGAACGAGAGATCGAGGTGTTGAAGGCTGTTCAATTGACCAAACTGCTCAGGAATTTCACTGTTGAATGAGTTCTTGCTGAGTAAGATTGTTACCAAAGCTGTAGGCATCTCTGGAAGCTCTCCAACTAACTCGTTATCCCTCAAATCCAGCATCTCAAGCTTATTTAAGTTGCCCAAATGTGGAACCTCACCTGAGATGATGTTACCAGCGAGAGCAAGCTCTGTAAGCATGGTAGCTTTACCAATAGATGCTGGTACGGACCCCTTCAACCGGTTACCCTGCAAGCGAAGAACGGCGAGGTTCGAGAATGAGTCAAGCCAGTCTGGCACACTTCCATTGAAGTAGTTACCATCCAGCGTCACGGTGTGGAGCTTCAACATGGCAGACAGCTTCGGAGGGATCGATCCATACAGAAAATTGGAGCTTAAATCAAGCACTTCAAGCGAAGACAACCGGTGAATCTTGTCAGGGAGAGGGCCCCATATGCCCAAAGACACCAGGATGACAACCCGCAAGGAAGTCAACCTTGCCAGTGTAGTAACAAACGAATCAAGAACAAAGGCTTCAGAGAGAGTAACATTGGGAACAGGATAGCCACTGAACTTTGGTGGCTTGGTGATCCTATCACCGACGATCTTAAGCTCCGTGATGGCATTGCCCTCGCATGTCACGGTAACCACTGAAGTGGGCTGTGTGTAGCAGGGGTCATTGTTTTGGTTATTCCATACATCCAGCTGCCTGGGGTACTCCAGCTGCTTTCTGAGCTGCTGCAGCAGCTCACTCTGTGAAGACTGCTCGCTTGTAGGGAATAACATCAAACAGGTTGTGGCCATGAAAAGGGCACTAAACTGCCAAGCCATTGGAGCTCAACTTAGTGCCCACAGCTGTATCTTGTTTCAATAGCTGCGTGTCTTGGTAAACTGTATCACTTACCAACCAAAAGGCAAGGTGGTTCGATGCAGCAGCACAAGGGTCCTTAACAAACTCTAGCATTGATTGTTCTCATATTACAGTTTCCTACAAAAGAAAAGGACACATTTTAGCCAAAATAGTACAGAAACAAAAATAATGAAGGCAAGATGCAAATCTGTCACTAAACCGATTCATAGTTCTTGTTTTACAATAAACTACACTTTGTAGACAGGAAGCAAGAACCATGGAACAAGTTGTACCTCAGATTGAACAAGAAATAACAAGGCAATAGTTTTCCTTTCTTGTAATAAAAAATATTTGAAGCTGCAGCCTAAAAATATGTTGGGACCCGACCAAGTAAATGACATACTGGGGCAGCAGGGCAGAGCATTAATATGCAATAAGAGTACAACTACAGTAAATTGAGCAGAGTCTACTGCAAATGCAAATGCCTCGTAAGAATAGCTTCTTGGTTAAAATCTTAATAAAAAAACAATGGTTTCTAGATAGGATTTATTGATGATATCCTCTCTATTTAGATGAAAATTCAGGATTTAACCTCTTAGTCCGCGTGTCAGTCACTTATGATGACTTCACGTGTCTTTGAGACGAGGAGAGTAAATCCTGAATTTCCCAACTAAAAGGAAGGTATATGATCCAATCCCAGGTAGATAACCCTGATAGAAAAACTTGGTAAAAGAATGGTGAACAAGTAAGAAACAAATCTGAGCTTGAAAGCATAAACTGGAGAGAACCCACCAAGAAACGCAGCAAACTTGAAGGCAAAACAAAAAGGGAAAAGAAAATGCAGCAAACTTGGGAGGGGGAAAAAGGTCCTCACGAGCTAAGAGTATTAAACCTGAAGCAATTCCAAGTATCCAGCTGGAGACGTCTCACATTGAGGATAGGGAAAAAATAAGAAAGATATAAAAGAAACAGGCTAGAGCTGGAGGGAAACAGAAACAACATTGGAAATTTTGGAAAATGCATAATCTTCTGTCCAAATCACACACACACACACAAACAGAGAGAGGGAGAGGGCAAGAAGAAGCAAATTAGCAGAGTACCGACGACATTTGGAATTCCATTTCAGAAACAAGAATTTCTAACCTGAATGCATCCAGCCAAGAAACGCCACCACAGCTCAAACGGAAGAACCAGCAAGTACACAATTAACCTCCAGGCAAATGCATCCAAGGACCCCCAACATCCCCACCACTCTTCAGTCTTCCCAGTCCCCTTCTTTCCCACCACCCAGCAGCAGCGAAGAACCAAGGAAGGAAGACGTGGAGGAGGTGAGTTTGTGAGATGCGGCTCAGGAGTCAGGACCAGCAAGGGAGGGAGGGCGCCCTAATGCACATGGGATCTCTCACTCACTCATCACTCACACCACCCAGCAGCAAGCAGGCAGCAGCAGCAAACAGGCGCGGTCCTGCACGCCATTAATGGCCCCTGGACGGTGACCGGTGGGCAAAGCCAATGCTACTACTGCTACCTTCCCAACCTCAGAAAGAACAGAAGCGCATCCTCCACTGTTACTCCTCGCAGTGATTAGTAGCAGCAGGAGTAAAAGCTAACACCAGCACGAGCCAGCACCGGAGCAGGGGTGGTTAAGTGGCTATAACAAAAAAATAAACTAACTATAAAAAAAATCATAAACCACCGTCCGAATACCCTTGGTTATCATCCGAAGTGTGTTTCCCGAACACCCCTGGTTATCATCAGAAGTGGCCACTTCAATGTTTTGACTGGTGAGCGGTGAAGCCGTATAGGACAGGAGAAATTTCGATATTTGACACTGAATATGTGCGTCTCTCATCTTTTAACCCTTAATTCGCACGTCTTTGGAAATTTAACCCTGTTACTGCAAATTCTTTTGATTCAAGGGATTCTCCTCATTTTCTCTCCTTTTTTATTTTCTTTAATGTATTATGCAACCTAAATTGACTAAAATGCCCTTGCAGTAAACCCTAACCTATCCTGATCGGTCTCGGTGGGTCACTGCCTTCGCGACATCCTCCATCCGCCGCCGCCGCCAACAAAGGTCGCCGCGCCGCCTGCCGCTAGGGGCGACATCCTCCATCTCGCTGTCGCCATGAAGTCGCATCGCGATCGAGCAACGTCGACGGATCAAGAGCCATCTCTCCATAGGTCGTACCACCATGCGGGCCGCCGAGGCGCGGGCTTCCACTACGCTTCGCCGCCGGCTCTCTCCGGCGGCGCGGCGAAGCCGCCGTGAGCACAGTACTCGAAGTCCTCTTGGACGGCATGGTGAACGTCGCCGACCATTGCTCGTCGGAGGCAAGCGCCGCCCACCGACGCACATAAGCGAGTGGAATCAGTGCCGCTAGTGTATTATCCGCAGCGCGCTCGGTGCCGCGCATTTCGCCGTGGTGGTGCGCGCTTGCGGTACACTGGCCGTGGCGCGGCAGTGCTCAACGAAGTCGTCGGCCACGTCCGGGGCGTCACGGAGGCCGCCACGGCTTCGGCGGCAAGACGAGGTCGTCGCTGCGAGCCTAGCCTCGGAGTCGTCGGTGGCTGCGGCGGGCGAGGAGCGGGCGGGAGTCGGCGTTCATCTGAAGCATCGGCGGTGCGGCGGTGCGCGCGCGAGCCGCAATCTTTGGCGCCACCAGCGCGGCCGCCGGAGAAGTCCGTCGCCGTGCTCAAGGCGTGGATGTTCGAGAACTTCCTCCGCCCGTAAGTTCGCCGATCGATCCAAGCCATTGCCGTTCGGAGGGCGGCGATCTTCTTGCATCATTGATCCATGCGTTAATGAAGCGATGTTGTTCATCGGACTCATGTTCTTGTTCGGTACCCCAGGGCGGTGACAAGGACATGCTAGCCGCAAGAAGCGGCCTCGGCAGGAACAGTGCGAGTTCATCTCTCAATGGGTTTCCGATTAAAGAAAACTGCACATATTGTTAAGCTACTAAAGTGAAGTACAGATCGACCAGTAAGCATATTGTTAAGCTACTAAAGGGTATTTTAGTCAATTCAGGTTGCATAATACATTAAAGAAAATAAAAAAGGAGAGAAAATGAGGAGAATCCCTTGAATCAAAAGAATTCGCAGTGACAGAGTTAAATTTCCAAAGGCGTGCGAATTGAGGGTTAAAAGTTGAGAGGCGCATGTATTCAATGTCAAATATCGAAATTTCTCATAGGACAGTGTGGGTTTGGATCCCGTCGAGGGGAGGTTTGGGATTTTCTGCGCAGGTCTGACGGGTTATCTATGAGGAATAGGATTCGCTGAAGTGAAGGAATTTTGGACACATATAGCCCCTTAAACTCCCAAATTTTCAAATCTGACCTCTATAGCAAAAACATTTCATATTTGGCCCCCTGCCCGAGCGCGCGATCACGTGGGGGCGACACGTGTCCGGTCGAGGAATCGCACGCTGGGGCCGGTGAACAGTAGAGTCGTGCGGTGTGGTACCGCACGACCGAGCTACTGCCTGAGCGCGCGATCACGTGGGGGCGACACGTGTCCGGTCGAGAAATCGCACGCTGGGGCCGGTGAACAGTGGAGTCGTGCGGTGTGGTACCGCACGACCTAGCTACGATGCGATCGTGCGGTACCACACCGCACGACCGGACATGTGTCGCCCCCACGTGATCGCGCGCTCGGGCAGAGGTCAGATATGGAAATTTTTTGCTATAGGGATTAGATTTAGAATTTTGGGGGTTTAAAGGGTTATATGCGTCCAAAATTCGAAGTGAAGTGCTTTAGCTGTAGGTTTTGGATTGGATTGGTCGGAGCACGTAATCCATGCTCCAGATTTTTGACATAATAGGAGAAAGTTTGTCCTTATGTTCTTTCGATAGTGAATGGCAAAAAAATGTCCGATCTTGGTTCCAAATGTTGCGTTGTCTACAATGACTCATGATGTATTTACTGTATTATATTTCTGTAGCATAAGTTGACGAACAAACTTATTTCCACTCTCTTTCGTGGCGTTAGAAAATAAGCTTGCTTTTTAAAAATGTTTAGGATAAGCATGTCTATATTTGAAATTTCCCTTCACGAGCTTGTTCAATTTATAATTTATGGTTTATGATTTTTTTAAATAAATAAATGAGACAATTTCTCTATCATCGTTTTAAAATAATTTATCATATAATATTTCAAAAGTATTCATTTTTAATTTATTCATACATTACATTAAGATCAAAAGATATGACATATAGTTATAAAGTATAAACTATAACTAAAGAAATATATAACCACTTATTCTATAAAGAGAGTTCTCTGACACCCAGTCTCAGTACGGAAGCCATAGAGATGGCGACAGGAAAAGCAGGTGACTGACTGAGGTCTTTGGAGTTCGAGCAGACTCTAGGGACATCCCCGTGAGCTCAAACTTCGGAAGATCGCCTTTCTAGCTGTGATACAGGGCTTATGATTTGTTTTAAAAAAAATAAATAAAATAATTTTTATTATTTTTAAATAATTTATAGAATAGATTTTTAGAAATAATTTATTAGTATTTACTTTATTCATACAAATACTTATATTAAGACTAAAAATTATGAGTTATAACCACATGCCATTAGTCGTATCTCTAAAGAATATGGGCACAAGGAGCTTCTTTGCTTTCAAAGATAGAAGTACTCTTCATATATGCCTGGAATCTAGCTAAGGAAATTATATTTATTTTATCATTTCAAGGTTTCTTCGTTTGTTCTTTTTTGCTTTGACTTATAGCTATGATTTATGACTTTTAGACTATTTGTAAAAGAGAGTACAGAGTAATAGAAACTCGTGTGCGGTTTTTACCGATATAAATGAAGCCACTATAGTGTGTACTACAATCAACTTGTAAGAGCAAGTCCAATAATAGAGCCAAGTGTTTGGCTATAAGTCAAGTTATAAGAGCCAAGTTATACAATAATCTGTCTTCTATTTGTCTACAAAAGATTTTTTTTATTATTATGTGGTACCATGTCTCACATTCTCTTTCCTACTCCTCCTCACATACATTTATTATCTGGACCCACCACTGCATAGACTCCCGTGTGCAGCTTGTTGCTTGCATGAGAGCCAAGCTCTCCTCTCTCTCCTCTCTTCTCTCCTCCACATCAGCAAAAATGCTGACTAGCTTGGCTATAAGACCATTGTTGTACTTGCTCTAAACTCCACTTTAAAAAGACACTCCATTTTAAAGCTAGTTATTAAGAAACCCAAAAGGCAACTTTTAGAAGCTGTAAAGAATAGACCCTTCATCCTAAGCACATTTTTTCTACGAGATCTTTCGGTGCACATGTTAATCTTCCTTGCATTTTTGACACAACGAAAGTCCATATTTTTTTAGAAATAAGTCCACCTAACACCTTGAAGTATTGTGTTTGTCTAGAAATCAACCCTACGAAACTAGGTAACCAGCTCTCTTGAGCCCATTTCAATCTGATTTTGCGCCAACTTGGCATCCGCGTGTATCTAAGCTGGCACTAAAATAGTAAAATGTCTCTGGCACATGTGTCATACTCAAATGCCCTTGGTCCTCTTCCTGCGTAGACGAGGAAAGTCGCGACACTCATGCGTGAGAGAGCACTCTCCTATGCCTTCTCCAACCAAGTAAGAGACTAGTAGTGTTTGGTGATATTGTATTTTATGAATCTGGTCGTGATCGACCGCTTGAAGAGTTTGATCAACTTTTCGCTCAAAAGGAATAATCACAATCAGGTCTCTCGGTCCGATCTAGATACATTGCCCTACTAGAGAAACATACAAACTGGTCAGGATCGAGGACTATTTGAGCTGGGTGTATTTGGATACGATCTGGTCGAAGGACTGGTCAAAATTAATGCAAACTGATCGAAGTAATAATTGGGATCATCTCTATGTTTGTGATGGATTCTGCACCAACCCATATCAAATGTGGTGCCAAGAGGTGCTAGCACCGACTGGAGTCAAACGTGGCTTTGTAGGTGCATCCTGCTACAACTCTACTTCATCTTCGAGTAGGACTCTACTCCATAGCTGTTCAGGACTCTGTTTCCTTCATCGCTTGAGAGTCTTGTTCTTAATGCTATTTACACCCTCTATAAGCTATTGAAATGGGGGCAAAATCATGAAGTTAGGTTTAGCCAAGTCGCATCATCATAACCCTTGAAGGGTTTTGTAACTTCTCGTACATATAGTGATTTGCCAATTGTGCGTTCATGATTTTTTTTTCCCGTAAGAGTTTTCACGTTAAATTTTTGTCTTGTGTCCTTGATTATTATTTAGTGTTGTGTATCTTGCCTTGTCAGTTTTATAACAATTGGTATCAGAGCTTGCGTATCATTCTAATTGTCTTCTTCACTTTTCGTTTTCTCTTTACAATATTGTTCCCTTGGTTTGAAAAATATGTTAATTCAAAATCGAAATTAAAAGTTCTTTTACTTCTTTTACCCTCAGAGAGGAACTTTAACTTCTAATACAAGGCAACATATCTAGGTTGGGCATTAAAAACATATTAATATTAATTAATCTGTCATGAAAATAATTTCATAGTGTTATATTTTGGTAGCATTTTACTAATATGTCACGATGGAAATTATTGGTTAAATTTTCATATCAGAGATACTATAACATCTAAAACCGTATATGTTTGAGTAAATTTCACAAAACTACAACTTTACTGGTAAAATTGTTAGTTTGCTACAACTTTAAGCGAGGATTTCAAGTAGATGCACCTCTAAGAGACCAATTTCTTATAAAAAAATTGCAACTCCACCACAAAGCGGGCCATCATGACAAGCCGGGCCCACATGTTATACACACATGTGGTGCTGAGGCCATTATAGGGTGCCATGCAAGCACCACCGGGACGCTAATGCGGCACAAAACTTGCAATTTATTGATAGTTTGGATAGAAAAGTTGCAGCTATGCGAAATTTACTCTTTCTAAAATGAAGCTAACATGTGGACCTACTAGCCAGTCTCATTTCTTTTAACTAGTTTTTAAATCGAACCAACATGTTGACCCTCCTTGGCAATGAGATAGAAGTAGAGGAGGCATGGTGGTGTACAAGGGTGAGGTGCTGACAGTGGCCAAAGCATAGGGTGGAAGCGGTGAGGCCAGGGATATAAAGAGGAAAGGAGAAGATCCCCATTGTGTCATAGAGCCTCAAACATGGCAGCATAGGAGGTGAGGCACAAAGGCAAAGCAGATGTCTTGTTGTCATGAGACCGCGCGCGACAACATGTGAGCACAAATCGATTCTAGGCAACTGCAACATGCTTGCAGTGATGCAGAGCTTCTGAGTGAATTTTGCATACCTGCAAATTTATAGTCTAAACTATCAATAAAGTGCAACTTTGTGCTGTTGATGTGTGTGCCTCCTTGGCTCTTGTGTGGCATCCTGGTTGGCGCTTGTGTGGCACGCTGTAAAGGCCTCAGCACCATATGTGTGTATGACATGTGGGCTGGCTTGTCAACACCACATGTACGTTCTCGCAGAGTTGCAGCTTTTTTTTAAAAAAAAACTAGTCTCTTGAATATGCGGTACTGGAAATCCTCACTTAAAGTTATAGCAAATTGATAATTTATCTAGTAAAATTGTATTTTGAAAAAAAAATTACTCTATATGTTTTGGATAGAGACTAGTAAATTATTTTATTGCCATGGAGTCTGGAAAAGCGTAAGTGGAGGAGGCAGTATAGTAGCATAAGAGCATCTGTAGTGTATATAACCCAAAGGGTCTTAAGGTGGGTCCCATCTAAACCTTAAGACCAACTCCAAAGTATATATAACCCAAGGGGCCTTAAGACGGTCCCACTTGGCAGATAAAGAAAAATTGTATTTTAATGCTTATGGCCAGGTCTTTAGCTTGAGGATCAGTCTTAAGCTTTTTTTGCTTAGGGTCTGCTTAAGGTCACCCCTGTAATGTATAAGATTGACCTTAAGGTGGCTTAAGACCTCCCCTTTTTATACACTACAGATGCCCTAAGGGTATAACTGCACCCCTAAATTTTTTGTGTAAACATGCACTATTTGTTATAAAGGTAGCATTTTTCAGTTGGTTGACACATAGCTAAATAAAACAAAACATCAGGCGTTTGAATCCCTGTATGAAGCATTTACACTTTTTTTTCATCTCTTTATCTTCATTCTTATTTTTATATGGCTAATTTAAGTTCTCTTTGGCTTCTTTTCATAGAGAAATTTTCTTTATTTCTTCATTTTGTCATCTGTTTAGCTTTATCCTTATTTTTATGGCTAATTTAAGTTTTCTTAAGCTTCTTTCTATAGAGAATATATGTTTACATATAACAAGAATATTTATCCAAAGAATAATTTTTAGAGAAATTTTCAACAATAGTTTGCCAAAATTTAAATATGAAACTTGAAAGTTTACCTTCAAGGAAAATCAACATTTAATAGCAATATTCTTATGGTGTCGAAGTATATCTTAAGATCGCACTATCAAAAGAAAAATTTCTACCCCGCCACTGCCTCTCTAATCTGAGCTAGATTTTTTACGAGTGAGACGAAGAACAAGTGTAGTACTGAATAAAGGCGCTATTACTGCGAACGACCGATTCCTCATAGGAAATATGTGCATAGTGCGGTTAGTAGATGAATGGTTTTTTTGTTGTATCTAACCGAACCATGACTACCTAGTATTCGGCCGTTTGTACGATGTTACAGTAAGCATGTAAAAAAGTTTCAATCTATTTAACACTAATAAGTAGGGCTAGTAAGTACATTAATAAAGAGAGTAAATTATTCGACAAAGGTGACAAAACGAGGGTGGATGTAAGGATCTGTCCTGATAAATTTCTCAGACGTACAATTGGCAATTTAATCATGCAAGGCTCACGTGTCCAAGCATGTACTGGATGAAATTTTGGACCCGTTACAAATAATCTCTGTCTATTAACTTTTAGAAGTTGGCATCTGAACAGGAGATGAAGGGAGTGGTTTTTTAAGGTATTTTCTATAAATTATTTGTAAGAGTTATTGTAGGAGCTATTTTGAACAGAATGATTTTTCAACATAAGTATCTCTTACTCCTTTTATCTTTTACAATTAACCAAAAACTAAAAGATACAACACTATTAAACAGGATTTGCATGGAGTCCTTGTAAATTGTCGTGCCGTACCGTTTTAGTGCTAAGTGCTTGCACGATGGGCTTTACTGGTGGATTTTCTAAAAGCCTATGTTGTCTAAGTTATAGAAATACAGATTTTAAGCTGTTATTTAGTTAGAATATCATTTAATGAAAAACTTTTATCGTTAAAATTGTTTTTAGTTATCCCACGATATTTGTTTTGAGTTTTGTGAAAATAGGTGAGTGTTATTTCATAATATTAAAATTTTTGAGTCTTTAGCAAAATTAGATCTTATTATATCCTAGTTGAGCCAGCACATCGAAGTGAAGTAGTGAATTAAAGCAAAATAAGACTATGTGATCCATATATTGGGCCAGAATTCCCCAAATTTCGACTTAATAGAAACGTTTAAGTACAGGGATATGCTGACCTTGAACCCACTCGCATTTGTGCTTCATTCCGTGGATGGAAACTTTTGATTATTTATTCCTTCTTTTTCATGGGAGATGGTCTCGAGAGAGCATAGCATGTTTCTCTGCATCTACTGACGTGTCAGAGTTAAGAGGTTGCCGATTGTTAGTGTTATGAAATCCAGAAGGTTACGGTATAGGTAAATACTGGAATTGCCCATAATGAGCTTAGATTATAAATAAAGAAACTATTGTGCCATATAAATAGATCTGAATTAATAAAGATTGTCATAGTGTTCTCTTTCAATTGGTGTTTCCTGTTATTGACCTATTGCGTTCTTGGTGATTGTTTGCATGGATTGCGTTGTCTTTCATCTATTCTATATCGATTTCACAATATGTTATCAGTACGAATCGCTCTACGAGGTGTACCAATCTATTGTGCATTGCTGTTTGTATTTCAATCTAGATTGATTCTTTATTCTCTAGCAATGCCATGATTAGATCAATCTTATGTTAATTGCTCCTAGCAGTAGATTGATCTGCAATTTCTGTTTTAGATCTAGAATCTAGTATATTGATCATCTAGTTTCTAGATCAGTTTTCCTAGGTGGATTAGAAATCGTAATCTCATATAGTTTTGGCTCTAATCGCAATAAAGAAAAAAATCTTCATTGAGGCTCTACCGTAAACGCCAGCGTGCACGGCCCCGACGGCCGCTACTACACGGCTGCTACCTGGTCTCGGCCGGCCCGAAGCCACCAGTCGCACGGAATCGCGTTGCCGCTCGAAGCACCGACGGCACACGTCACCCACCGACACCGAACACTCGAAGTTGGCCACTATCTCGCATCAGATGCTGTTGCAGCTCGGCTCCTCCAACCAGTGCGCCAAAAATTGCCGCTGCCTGCTGCCTCCACACCGCCGAGCCCGAAGCCGACGAACGTGCAGTCGGCTGCCGCACCAAAAGCCGAGATCGGCCCGCCATTGCCCCTCCTAGCCTACCATTGCCTCAAAGCACCGCGTCACCTCCAAATCTGAGGCCACCGGTCGGATCCATCGATGCCACCTCAAAGCACGGTAGGCATAAATCCATGGCGCATGTCCAGTTGCTAGCCACCCATGCTCGAGGACGCCAACCCATCGCCCTTCTCCAGCTCGAAGCCACCGGCGCCGCGCGGGCCGTTCGTGCCCGCACCGACTCGGTCATTGCCAGCGCCGCTAGTCACTGCTGCGACTACCCGACCGGCCTCCGCCCGCAGCTGCCCACTGTCGCAGCTGCCCACTGTCCAGTTTATGACCACTCCTCGTCGCAGTAAGTCAATAGTCTGTCACGACTTACGACCACGAGCACTTGATACGACTACGAGCACTCATTTACGACTTCTGACTTTCGACTTACGACTTCTAATTTCCGGCTTCTGACTTACAACTTACGACTTCCGACTTCTGACTTTCGACTTACAACTTACGACCACGAGTACTCAAACACTCGGGGATATGCACGCGACTTTGAGGGGAAATGCAAGGATTTTGTGTTGCTCAACTTTTGCAGCTTTTCTAATGACTCTATTTAAGCATAAACCGAGTAGAGAACATGGCCAACATGGACCCCTAAGCGCATGCTACAACCTACACGATCCATGTCATCCCACGACCGGCCATGACGCATGACTGCAAACTGAAACTGATAAAAAAGAAGCAACTGTTCCCGTGTGAATGTAGCACACGTCAAACGTCTGACGCGCATGACCAGATGGCCATGCCTAACTACTGAACCCACTACCGGCAACTTGATCAAACATCCTAACAATCTACTCTTTGATCTAGTTGCCCTTCACATTGATGACGCCAATCTTCTCGCACAGACTTTGAAACTTCATCCACCCACAAGGTTTGGTTAGCAGGTCTCATCCGACTTGACGTAGTCGATGAGGACCTTGCCATTTTCAAAGCATTCCTTGATGAAATGGTAACACGTCTCAATGTGCTTACTCCAGCCATTGTACACTGGATTCTCGCACAGCTGAATTACAGACTTGTTGTCCAGAGCAGAGTTGCCTCAGTTGCTTCCACATTGAACAGGTTGCCGAGCAACTTCTCAAGCCAATCCCTTGGCATGCCGCCATTGAGGTAGCAACATACTTGGCCTCACAAGATGACACAGCGATGATCCTATATTTTTGTGATTGCTAGCTCATTGGGCTCCCCCAATGAAGAAAATATGCTGGAGGTACTCTTCTGGTCGTCAACATCCCTGGCCATGCGGCGTCGTTGTACCCGACAAGCTTTGCTGCCATTGTTCCCCTAGCATACCGGCACCTGTAGTCAATTGTCCCTGCTACATAGTGTAGCACGTGCTTCATGGGCAAATGCGATGTCTGGCCTTGTGTGTACCAGATAGCGTAGGCCTCTGACGATGTTGCGGTAGAACGTGCCGTCGACTGGAGGATTTGAGCTTTTCTTGCTCAATTTCAATCACGGCTCCATTGAGACATGGACGGATTTGCAATCACTCATACCAGCCTTCTCCAGTAGCTTGGCCACGTAGCATGCTTGAGACAGAGTGATCTCGTCGTCACTCTGCGTGACCTCGATTCTAAGATAATAGCTGAGAGAGCTGAGGTCACTCATCTTGAACTCGGCTTCCATATGGGCCTTGAATCGGTCGATCACCTCCAGACAGGCGCCGGTCACCACCAAGTCATTGACGTACACACCCAAGAGTAGACATGAGTCATCAGTTCCCCAGGTGTACACTGTGTGTTCTAACAAGATTTGCTTGAAGCCGAGGGAGGTCAGCATGCTGTCGAGCTTGGCATTCCAACCCTTGGCTCTTGTTGTAGCCTGTAGAGTGCCTTACGCAAGCACATCGCCTGGTGCCCGCGGCCTGTGTAGATGAAGCCAGAAAGCTGTGCCAAGTATACCTCCTTCATGAGATCACTATTGAAGAAGGCAGACTTCACGTCCAGGTGATGTACTGGCCATCTCTCATGGGCAGCCATTGCCACGAGTGCTCGTACAAAATCAAGGCATGCCATGGGCACAAACACCTCATCGAAGTCTATGCCAGCACATTAAACATATCCCTTGGCCACCAAACGTGCCTTGCGCTTCACGATCTCGCCGCGGGCATCCTTCTTTAGCTTGAACACCCACTTAAGACCAATCGAGCATTTTTCAACCAAAAGATCGATGAGGTCCTGTTGTGGTTACAGACCAAACAGAGAGAGAGAGAGTATGGTAGTGGAGAGTTAGGTGAGCAATGGCTTAGGGTTTCCACTGTGGCATGTACATATATATATATATATATATATATATATATATATATATATATATATATATATATATATATATATATATATATATATATATATATATATATCCACATGGGGAGTGCTTTTCTGAATGCCCTTACATCTATACATCCCCTTGAGGGCACTTTAAATCATTACACATGTCCCATTTCGGGCCTTATAATCTCCTAACAGGCTTGCTGGGCTTAGGTGGGGGCCATCCCTACACAGGAGCCTCTCATGGTGAAGAGCTTCACGGGCCGAAGCCATGTTGCCGAGTCCCTTGGCCCCCTCCGTCCCTGCGGCTTGTGAGCTCCTTTAATGGTTTGCGGAGCCTTATTTACTGGTGTTTTACTAGACCCGCCGCGGGGGTGCGACGCCGGATGTGTTGTCGAAGCTGCCTCCCTCGCGGGGCTCATCAATGGCAGGGTCGAAGCTGAAGCCGAAATTGGAATCGGAGGTGCTGGCGGAGTCGAACGCGTCGGCAGAGGTAGGCGAAGCGGGGCTCCAAAGACGTCGTGCGAGTGCCAAGTGGCAGCGGGCTCCGACGTCGAGCGCCCTCGACGGTAAATGGCTGCCGGCCTGCATGGCGAGACCTGGTTGGCGTGGCGCGAGATTCGAGGTGTCGTGGCCATACTGTGCTGCGACATTCCTCCTTCCGCCGGTCTGCGTGGTGAAACATGCTTGGCGCGGCGCAGGGCTTGAAGCGCTGCGGCCATACGACGCTGCGACGCTCTTCCACCAGTTGAGCTTCTACCGGTTGGGCTCCTGCCGGTTGGGCTCCTTAGCTGATCGGGTATATATATTCTGCTGGTGTTGCGTTGTACCTGCATTGTATAGTCGGATAGGTAGCCTTCTGCTCGCGCACCATGCTCCCGTACGGAGATGGAAAGGTGCGACCTATTCTCGTAGACCGATATGCTTGAGTTCATCTACATTCTCTTATTGCGCCAACTGGCGTTACCATCAGGGAATGTTGATGTACTGAAGCTTATCTGTTTATGAGAACAAGTCAAAACCTGCCGTGAATCAGCCTTCGTGTTCCCGAATTACGGGGAACCTAGGTGGCTGGAACCCCGCCGGTTTGGGCTGTGAAGTTGCCGCGTGGGCTTTGAAGCCGAGGTGGCCGCCTGCGCTGCTCTGTGGGTTCGGTCAGGGCTGAACACAAGGTCTTCGTGCGAGCTAGGGGTCGAAAGGTCGGACTGTACCCCATGGCTCAAGGGTGGTAGTTGGGTGCATTGTGGGCGAGACCGGCGTTTGCTCGCCTTCGCCCTCGTCGGCGTGGGAGCCGGAGTTGAAGTTGGGGTCGAAGTCGGAGTCGAAATCGCATCCGCCTTGGTGGGGTCGGTAGTTGCCCGGGCCGCCCTCAGCCGCGGGCACTTTGGGCTATGAAGTCAAAGTTGGAGCGGAGGCAGACCTCGCGCCAATGGCTTTCCCTGGGCGCGAGGTGGGTGCGGTTCTGCAAGGCGCTATTGGCGCGTCGTGCACTAACAAGTCTTTGTACGACCGAGGTCATCCTCGACACGCTTGGGCGGTCGCGACGCTTCGGCTCCGGTCGCGACACTTCGACTTCGGTCGCGGGGAGGCGGGCGGTTCGTTGTCCGCCGGTTACGCTTACCGATGGTGCGGGAGGCGAGGGGTCTTTAAATACCCCCGTGGTACCACATTTGTGCCTCCTCCACACGCTTTCTGATCGTCCGTCTTGTCTCTTGCTTTACTTTGCTTTTCTCGCCACCGCCCTTCCCTTCCGCCGTCGTCTGACTTCTGGGTAACGATGGTGCGCGGTGATGAGCGTGCTCAAATAGTCGGCGACTACGCCATCCGCCGGCGGTCCTCGCCGCTTGAAGTGGAGTAGACGCTCGAGGTGCATGACCCGGCGGCGGCAAACAAGTGGTGGGTTGCGACGGAGAGGAAGGAGGGCCCGTACTCCATCGCCTTGGGTCCGACGCTCATGACGGAGGAGACGATCCGTACACTGCTGCGAGAGGGGAAGATGATGGATCACCAGGCGGTGCGGCTACCCACCGATGACGAGGCAGAACCGTGACCTGAGGAGTCGAAAGCGATCGTTTTTGTCGCCTACTTTGAAGCCGGGCTTCGCATCCCAGCCGCGATGGTCGTTGGCGATGTGTTGCGGACCTTCAGGCTGGAGCTGGCGCAACTGACTCCGAACGCACTGGCTCGCCTTGCCGTGTACAGCTGGGCCTTACGCTCGAAGGCGTGCTGGCCCAGCGCCTCGATGTTCGCCTATCTGCACGATGCACGGTGCCAGCCGAAGGAGCGGAAGGACGGGACGCTATCGAACTTCGGCAGCGTCAACTTCATTCTTCGGTCGCCGTGCGGGAAGCTCTTCCCCGCGAACTGAACTCGAGCGAAATGGGAGTCTGGCTGGACAAGACGGTGGTTCTACCACCGTGTGGCGAGCGGAAGCGGCCTCGAGTGTACGGGCCAGCCGATGGCGTTCAACACCACGCCCAGCATAACGCTCGGCCCCGAGGATACGCGAAGGGCGTGAACACTCGTGGGGGTCACCGCCCGCTTCAACATGCGCGAACTCGCCGAGGAGAACATTATGTACGGCGTGGCGCCGCTCGCCTATGAGTGGCGCCTTACTGCCGGGAAACTCCGGGATGTCCGCCCGTCCGTTTGTTCGCTACCAGCGCCCTCCGACCTTCATAAGCCTCGGCCATGTCCTCCTTTTCATTGGTGCTCGCTGCATCGCATTTAACCACGCTTCTTGCCTCGCCTAGGAATGTGCGTGAAGGACGCGAAACGCGCGGCAAGTATGTTCCTTGGGCCATATACGGCCAGGGAGCACGAGCAGCGTATAGCTGCAACCGCAGAGGCGGGGCTAGGGCGGATAAACCGCGTGTGCGAGGTCCTGGGCGTTCGCGTGCTGGAACGTGCCCCTCCGGCTCCGAGCCAACCGCGACATCAAGATGACCGTGCCCAAGGAAAAAAGGCATCGTCCCGTAGGAAGACTCGGGCTTCTGCGAAGGTGCGGCAGGCGCGGAGTTTGATTCGGCGAAGTACACCGATTCAGACCTGGAGATGGGTGCGGATGACGGGGGCGAAAGGTCTCCGAGCGGTGCCAGGGACCGAGACCGAGAATGTGCCATGGTCGACTGGGAGGGGGAAGTCTCACCGCCTGTGGCGGTCGCAGAGGTGGAGCTACCGTCTACTGGCAGCACCGGAGCGAAGTCATCGCCCGTGGCGGTGACAGTATCGGAGCTGCCCTCCGCGGGGGCCGTTAGAACGAGGTCTCCGCCAATAATGGTGGCCGAGACGGAGGTGCCTCCCGCGGAGGTTACTAGGGTGGGCCCCCCCCGCGAGTGTTGCTACTGCGGAGCCTTTTGCGGCGGCTACCGAGGTGGGGCCCCCGCCTACTCCCCAGGCGAAGCGGCCACGCTTGCGATCCCCCCTCATTGAACTTCGAGGGGGTTCGCCGTGGCGGCCCGTGTTGGGAGCTTATGGGACCCCGACTCCGACACCGAAGCCCCCATATCCAATGTCCCTTCGGCCCCTTCTTAGGCCACGATGGCGGGGCCCCGGCGGCCGTCCGGTCGGAGGCTCCGGGCCCGGGCGGCCGTCAAGGGATGGCGTCCTGTTAACCGTCCGAGCACGCCATCAAGGTAGGTAGGCCCCGCATACTTTGGCGTAGCTTTGCCGGGTTACCATAGGACTAATTAGTACACCTTGCAGCGGCACTCATCCCCGAGGACGGGCGATCTCCGGGACGCGGGGACATTCCTTTAAGGGCGCCCGATGCTTCCGAGACCGGCGACGCGAACACCACGTACCTGAGCCCAGCGAACTTCGTCCCTCCCCCGGAGGTGTTGGGGGCGTGGCGCGGGATCGCGGATGACGCGGCCGCAAGCATTGACCAGCAGGTGCTGTCGACCTACGGGACGGGGCGCCTTGGGGACGCACTGGAGGTGTCAGGAGTGAGAGTATGTATCTGACCTTATGACGATGCGTGGTCATTTAGAAACTTGCTAACCACTCTATCGTACAGATCCTCGTCTCGTCCCAAGCGTTGCAAGCGGCTCACGCCCGCGAGAAGGGGGCGCTGGAGGACCGGTTGCGGGTCACCGAGGAGGCTCTGCTCGAAGCCAGGGGGACGTACTCCGCCAAGGACGAGCGCATCCGCCACTTAGAAGTAGAATGCGCGAGGACAAAGTCGTATGCCGAGGCGCTCGTGGCGGCAGCGCGGTTATCGGACACGGCAGCGGCGCGATAAGAAGTTGCGGAGGAGCGAGATGGCCTACTCCAGCAAATCGCCGCATTAGAGAAGGAGAAGACCGAGCTCGCTACATCTCTAGCGGAGCGGGACCGGACTCTGGGCGACGCTTCGGTGGCTGCGTGGGATGCCATGCTGGCCCTGGAAGTTACCCTTGAAGATCTTATCGCCAAAGTGCCGCCCCGCTCCTTCGGGCCCGAAGAGCTATCGCGGACCCTTCAGCGGATCGGGGATGCGGCCAACATTGCTCGTAATTCCGCGACCACCTTCGGCAACCACTGCGCCTACGTGGCCTCATGCCTGACATGCGCGCTCTTGCAGCACCGGGGCTGCCAGCATGTCAGCGAGCTAGCTGATCCCCGTTTGGAGATGCCGGCCAGGGACAGGGTGATGTCTGATGCCGTGTGTGCTGTCCGCTGCCCCGTGCGATTTTTCCACGAGAGGATCTGGGAATACATCGGGGAGGTTGCGGCGAAGGTCGAGCTGCAGAACAGTATGTACAACGAAAGGGACCTCGGCCTGTGGCTGGATGAGGTCCCGCGACACAGGTGTGACGCCATAGTCTCCATGTGTTGGCGTGCATTGTAAAAAACAAGCCCCCGTTTTCTTATAAATAAAGTACAAGTTGCCTCACCGGGGTTTTGACTTGTGCCCGCATGTCCCTAGCAGCTACCCGACCGGGGCCGGCTGCTAGTTTCTGACCTTGTGACTCGACAGTGTCTTCGGCGCTGGCGGAGGGCCGAGGAGTCGCTGGACTTCTGGGCAGGCCCGGCTTCTTCGAGTGAAGCCTCGGTGCAAACGCGCATTAAGGAGGAGCCGGCTGAGTAGCGGCCTCGAGCACCCGAGGCTGTTTGTACATTTTCATTGCATGCCTTTGTAAGCATCTTCCGATGAATATAAATGGGAGTTGGGGGGTGTTAGCTGAAAAATATCGCCCGCGTCCCCATCCTTGTTTATGACCATGCAGTCCCGCAGTAGATTCAGGAAACTACATCGCGCTCGCTTGTATGCCGCAACCCGAGTTTAGCTGAAGTCGACGCGCGAGCGCTCCGTCCCCTACCCTTCGAAGTGGTGGCAGCGGAGCTGGTGCCTTAGTCGAGGTAGACACGTGAGCGCTCCGTCCCCTACCCTTCGAGGTGGTGGCAGCGGAGCTGGCGCCTTAGTCGAGGTAGACGCGCGAGCGCTCCGTCCCCTACCGCCGAGGTGGCGGCGCGAGTGGCGCTTAGTCGAGGTAGACGCGCGAGCGCTCCGTCCTCTACCCTTCGAGGTGGCGGCAGCGGAGCTGGCGCCTTAGTCGAGGTAGACGCGCGAGCGCTCCGTCCTCTACCCTTCGAGGTGGTGGCAGCGGAGCTGGCGCCTTAGTCGAGGTAGACGTGCGAGCGCTCCGTCCTCTACCCTTCGAGGTGGCGGCAGCGGAGCTGGCACCTTAGTCGAGGTAGACGCGCGAGCGCTCTGTCCCCTACCCTTCGTGGTGGTGGCAGCGGAGCTGGCGTCGCGGTTAGCCTCTGTTAAGGCTTGTCGATGCTCCGTGTGATACTCGCGAGTGTAAGTTGCCGCCGCGTCTCGACGACTTTACGGCACGCATGCGGAGGCAAGCCTCGATTATGTCTCGTGCAAACATTGCGAGGTGCAGGCGGAGGCGAGCCTCTGCTGCCTTTTGCGCGATCGCTGTGAGGTGCATGCGGAGGCGAGCACGCATGGCTTTTTGCGCGATCGCTGTGAGGTGCATGCGGAGGCGAGCTTCCGCTAGCTTTTGCGCGATCGCTGCGAGGCGCATGCGGAGGCGAGCCTCTGCTGCCTTTTGCGCGATCGCTGCGAGGTGCATGCGGAGGCGAGCCTCTGCTAGCTTTTGAGCGATCGCTGCGAGGTGCATGCGAAGGGGAGCCTCTGCTGCCTCTTGCGCGATCGCTGCGAGGTGCATGCGGAGGCGAGTTTCTGCTACCTTTTGCGCGATCGCTGCGAGGTGCATGCGGGGGCGAGCCTCTGCTGCCTTTTGCACGATCGCTGTGAGGTGCACACGGAGGCCAACCTCTAGTGTGTCTTATCAAGATAGGGTGCAGGAAGCGTCAACCACGCGTTGTTTATACTCCGGAGAGTACGCACAGGGATAATACCTATGCGTGCGTGGGAGCATCTGTGTCTTGTTTATACTTAGTAGAGTGCGCAGGGACAATATCCGCGTCTTATGTATACTCCGTAGAGTGCGTGGGACTATCAACCACGCCTTATTTATACTCCGGATACTACGCATAGGGATAATACCTATGCGTGCGCGGGAGCATCCCCGTCATGTTTATACTCAATAGAGTGCGTAGGGACAACATCCGCATCTTATTTATACTCCGTAGAGTGCATGCGGAGGCGGACCTCAGCGCTACGTCTTATTTAGAGTCCGTAGACTGCGCGCGGAGGCAAGCCTCCGCGCGTTGCGAGCGGCGAAATTGCGTGCGGAGGCGGACCTCGACGCTACGTCTTATTTAGAGTCCGTAGACTGCGCGCGGAGGCAAGCCTCCGCGCGTTGCGGGCGGTGAAATTGCGTGCGGAGGCGGACCTCGATGCTACATCTTATTTATACTCCGTAGAGTGCGTGCGGAGGCGGACCTCGGCGCTACGTCTTATTTAGAGTCCGTAGACTGCGTGCGGAGGCAAGCCTCCGCATGTTGCGGGTGGCGAAATTGGGTGCGGAGGCGACCTCGACGCCACGTCTTATTTATACTCCGTAGAGTGCGTGCGGAGGTGAACCTCGGCACTACGTCTTATTTAGAGTCCGTAGACTGTGCGCGGAGGCGTCCCCCCACGCGTCTTTGTTTATACTCTTACCCGCGTTTTTCACGGAGAGTGCGCGCGCGAACGTGTGTCTTTGTTTATACTCATGCCCATGTTTTTCACGAAGAGTGCGCGCGCGAACGCGTGTCTTTGTGTTATACTCATGCCCGTGTTTTTCACAGAGAGTGCGCGCATGAACGCGTGTCTTTATTTATACTCGTGTCCGTGTTTTTTTACAGAGAGTGCGCGCGTGAACGCGTGTCTTTGTGCGCGCGAAGGTAAGCCTTCGCGCACTTTTGCGGGAAACAAGACAACTTTTTGCAAACGGTGAACTTTATTAAATTCCCGTTTGCGCGGGTGAGCGATTACAAAAGGTAAGGTACTAACCACTAACCACTTAAAGACGAAAGTAGCTGCAGCTGTCGTTGCCCAGTGACGAGGCGGGGCATGGTGGGAGTCGCTGCTGCTGAAGCGATCCGCACGGGAGTTTGGCGAGGTGCCTTTCGGAACCGCCAAGGATCCTCGCGCTTGCACACCCGGCCTAAGCATTCCATTGAGCCTCGCGATGCGGGCCTCCGGTGCCGAGCTCTATGCGCCGAGCCATATCCTGGTCGCCGTGGACGGTGATGATGGCCCGATCCGAGGAGCTTCATGCACGGAAGGCGTGGCGTGGGGCGCCCGAGAGAGTTTAAGGTCGGCCGCCCCAATATAGCGTTGTAGAGGTACGAAATGTCGACGACGTCGAAGGTGGCGTCCTCACTCCTCACATTATCATCTCGACCGAAGGAGACTTGGAGGCATATCTGGCCCAATGCCCACAGGAGCTGGCCTCCAAAGCCCTGCAATGGGATTCCCGAAGAGCCCAATCGACTTCGGGGGATCCCCATCTGATCGAAGGCCGCTGCGAACAAGATGTTCGCGGAGCTTCCTCCATCGACCAGGACACGCCTAACGTCGCAGCCTGCGATGACGACCTGGACAACCAGGGGATCTTGGTGGGGGGGGGAATTTCACGCCCTCAGCGTCAGCGAACGTGAAGGTGATTTCGTGTTGCGCCCATTCCGGCGGTGCTTGCGCTGGGTATGCCGCGACATGGTGCAACCTCCTCGCATAGGCCTTCCACTGCCGCCCCGAGGCGAACTGCAACGAGGATCCCCCGGAGATGACGTTTATGACCCTGCGCTGGGCTCCCTCCTGGGCTTGCAGTTGTAGGAGACCCTCCCGAGGTTGCTGTACATGGGCCTGGATCCGCAGGGGGCCTTCTTGGGGTTGCATCCCTTGATCCTGGGGGTGTTGATCGTGAGCCACGACGGGTGGACGGGCCTCAAGGTTTCTGTCTCTGGCGACGCTCTGCCGGAGTGCTGCGATAGTGGTGCACGCACGCGTGTCGTGGCTGCCCCGACCGTGTACCTCGCACCACTGCCCATGGTGTTGGTTGTCATACTCCCCGCGGGTTCTATCGTCGCGACCCCGCCCACGCCCCTGTCCCCGGCCACGGCGTCCTTTGCCGCCACGACCTGCAGGCGCGTTATCTTCGGAGCCACCTTCGATGTCGAAGACGTAGCGAGGTTTCTGAGATTTGCATTGTCACACCTGGGCTTGTCGCCCGTTGAGTCTTTGTGCTGGGTATCCTTGCGGTCGGAGTCGTCCTTCGATGGCTCTTGCTTACGTTTACCTTTCGAGGAGCCATCCTTCGGCGAGCCATCGTTTTTTGCTGAGCCCTCCGCCTGGTTGGTGTCAGAGTCATCACCGTGTCGCCGCCGCGCGTCCTCCACCGCTCTGGCGTACTCTTCCATCTCGTCGAAGAGTTTCGCCACTGTCCTGATCGGTTTCCGCGCGTTGTACTCGGCCATCGGCCTCGGGCGGAGACCTTGTATCGCTGCGTTGATGACGGTTGTTTCGTTGACATCCTTGACCTGGCAGCGTACCTTTGCGAAGCGTTTGAAGTAGTCCTGGAGCCTCTCCGAGGGTTTCTGCTTGACTGCGAAGAGCTGGTCCGCATCGACACGCTTGCGTACCTCCATGAAAGTTGTTGTAGAGCCGGTTGCGGATCTGCTCCCACGCGTAGATGGAATTTGACTCGATGGTGAAGAACCAAGAGAGCGCCACCCCCTGCAACGTGAGGGGGAGCCCCTTCGCCTTCGTGGTGTCATCTCCGTCAGCGGCTTCGATGGCGGTCTCGTACACGTGCACGAATTCCCGTGGGTCCGTGTCACCTTTGTACACCTTGATGACACTCGGGAACTTAAAGTCCTCCGGCCATGCCGCCTGCTGCAGGCCTGCGAAGAGTAAGGACTCCAGGTCCACGCGCCGTGGCAGGACACGGCTGGACGTGGGGGCGTCGCGGCTATCCACCCTCTCCGGCGTGGGTTCCAAGGCGACCACCGGTGGGGCCTGTTGGCTCCGAGTCTCTTGCATGTCCCGCACGGGCCCGCGGAGATCCGTTAGCTCTCGCTGAAATGCGCTTAGTGCTGCCAGTAGGGCATTCTCCACCGTGGACGTGGTTGGGGCCATCGGCGCGCCTGGCGGTGCGACCGGAGCGGCGGCAAGCACGACTGCGCTCGGACCGCTACGCGCTGGTGCGAGGACTCGAGCGGTGCGGCCAGCGTTACCGCCGGAACCGCTCACCGTGCCTGCATCGGGTGGGAGAGCGGACGTCGTGCCAGCATGGGAACCGGCATTGCTGCCTCCGACCACCCGAGCAATGCTACCGGCGATTGTCACGGTACCTGCGGTGGGGTTACCTACCACGCGTGGGGCGGTTTCGACTGTCGCAGCGGTGGTGACGGGGTTGGTCATCGCGGCGGCGGCGGTGGGGTCGAACGGCGTGGCGGTGGCGGTGGGATCGAACGTCGCGGCAATGGTGGCGGGATCGAACGTCACAGCGGTGGCGGCGGAATCGAATGTCGCGTCGGCGGTGGCGGGGTTGAGCATCGCGGCAGTGATGGCGGGGTCGAGCGCCGCGGCGATGATGGCGGGGTCGAGCATCGCGGCGGTGGCGGCGGGGAACCGGCATTGCTGCCTCCGACGACCCGAGCAATGCTGTCGGCGACTGTCGCGTACCTGCGGTGGGGTTACCTACCATGCGTGGGCAGTTTCGACTGTCGCAGCTACGGTGACAAGGTTGGTCATCGTGGCGGCGGCGGGGTCGAACGGCGCGGCGGTGGCGGCGGGATCGAACGTCGCGGCAATGGCGGCGGGATCGAACGTCGCGGCGGTGGCGGCGGGATTGAATGTCGCGTCGGCGATGGCGGGGTTGAGCGTCGCGGCGGTGATGGCGGGGTCGAGCACCGCGGTGATGATGGCGGGGTCGAGCGTCGCGGCGGTGGTGGCGGGTCAAGCGTCATGGCGTGAACGCCGGTATTCGCGATCGCCACACCTGCGTCGCCGCCCACGCCTACGGCTGCCGACACCGAAGCCCTGGTATTGACATGAAATTCCGCCGCTCCCGCCTTCTTCTTCTTCTTTGTCGCCGACGATGAAGCTTTCTTTAGTGCCATCCTTCTTTGGATCTAGAGGCTTGCTCTTGTACTCCCCACGGACGGCGCCAACTGTTGTGGTTACAGACCAAACAGAGAGAGAGTATGGTAGTGGAGAGTTAGGTGAGCAATGGCTTAGGGTTTCCCCTGTGGCATGTACCATATATATATCCACATGGGGAGTGCTTTTACAGTAACGCCCTTACATCTGTACATCCCCTTCAGGGGCACTTTCGTCATTACACATGTCCCATTTCGGGCCTTATAATCTCCTAACAGGCCTGCTGGGCTTAGGTGAGGGCCATCCCTACAACAGGTCCCATGTCCGGTTCTCCTCGATGGAGTTCAACTCTTCCTGCATCGCCATCCGCCATCCTTGGTCAACCTGAGCCTTGGTGACATAGGCTAGCTCCTCCATCATCAACATGTGCAACATGTGCAGCTTGTGTGGAGGAGCATCGTCGATGCAGTCTTGCACCATGCGGAACCTCCGAGGAGATCCTTCATCATTGACGTCGATGTCCGATGGAATGTTCGATGGTAGGGATGCAAATTTTCCCATCGGAGCACCAGCGCCTGAGGTTGGATCAGTGGAGTGCTCACTCGTTGCCAAAGTCAACTTGGTGATGTTGGCATCAGGCGAGTTTCCTTCAAGTCTTGCCACTGGTACAGAGTAGGCCACAGTGAAGCCATCGTGGCCGCTGGCTTGTTTGGATTGCTCCTAGTCCCAACTTCTCCCCTATCGATGACGACATCCCTGGAGGTGTGCACTCGGCCAGATGAAGGGTTGAACATCTGGTACACCTTGGAGCAGTCGTCGTAGCCGATGAACACCATGGGAGCACTCCTGTCGTCCAACTTGCCGGTGTGCGGCCGTGTGGCTTTCACATGTCCTATGCAGCCAAAGGTTCGGAGGAAGTGCACGGCTGGCTTCACACCATGCTAGGCTTCATAGGAGATCTTCCTGCTCACGTTGCTTGTGAGAGAGTGGTTCAGGACAAAGACAGTCATGGTTATGGCCTCCCCTAAGAACTCGCTAGGCACCTTCCCGTCCTTGAGGATGCACCTCGCCATTGCCATCACCATCTGGTTCTAGCGCTCAATGATACCATTTTGCTGGGGTGAATACGATGTCGTGAGCTGCTGGTGTACTCCTTGCTCGACGCAGTGCTCGGTGAAGTCCACAAAGGTGAACTCCCCACCCCCACGGTTAGTGTGCAAGGCACGCAGCTTGCAGCTGGTCTCGGTCTCAACTGTAGCTTGGAACTTCTTGATCGCGCCGGCAACCTCGTCCTTGCATCAAAGGAGAATGAGCTAATGCAATGACTCATATCATCGACGAGCAAGAGGAAATAACACTTGCCTCCATGTTTCATTAGTGTGACGGGTCCACATAGGTCATTGTGCACAAGGTCAAGACGGCCATTAGCGTGGTGCTTGATCTCCTGAGGAAAAGACGCGTGCTGTTGTTTACCAACGAGGCACCCATCATAGATCTAATCGATGTTGTTCACGTGAGGAAGTTCGTGCACCACACCAATGGCTGACATCTTCTATAGCGCATCAAAATTGAGGTGCCCAAAGCGGGCATACCAGCACCACGCCTCGTCACTAACCTGCAGGCTCAGGCAGACCAGCTATACCACACTCAAGGCGATTTTGTACATCCGGTTTGGTGATCTCTTCACCTTGGCGATGAGGTTGTGTTGTTGATCATAGACGCGCAGAACACCATGTTCAATCAACACGCTGCAGCCACTCTCATTAAGCTGTCCAACACTGATGATGTTGCTCCGAAGACACGATACATGTGTACTTTAGCGTCGTGTCATTTACTTTTTTAAAGGCGGACACTGGCTAGTGCAATTATTTTAAATTGAACTATTCACATAAATAACTCATTCAACATGTTGGTGAAAATCAAAATCTAGTTATCAGTGAGAGACAGTGTGACATACTACTAGATTATTCTCTAAGGTTCGTGTTATTTGTGGACGGTGCAGTTGTGCAACCGTAAACCTCATCATTCAAATCCAAAAGTACTATCAAGTGTACCCCTCTACACAAATGAAAAATGACGTCAGATTTACCCATAGAGTTTTGTTAAACATCATCTAGATGTTTTCTTCCTAACTATCATTCAGATTTAGAACTGTTAGATTAGAGACCCAATGGTCATGAATTCTCCCTCCTCCCCTCTTGAATTCTACTCCTCCCTCTTGAAAAAAATCTCCCTCTTAAAAAACAAGAAGCCTCCTTGATTTCTAATTTAAGGGTTACAAATTTAAATAATAATTAAAAAAAAAAATATCTAAGTGATGCCTAGATACTTCCTTACCCATATCCTCAAAATCGGTATGTAGCCGTTAGATAAGACTTGTAGCACTACATGTCGTTCCTCGACACTAGCCCACAAAGCCATGCACTAACAAAGGATCGATACGCAATCCCCCATTCAAGATTGTAGGACTACGTAGCCTCTTATCCATACTCGGCAGGACCATCAGCTTTTGGTCTTTAAAGGACGGTGTGACCGCATTTTGGTTGTAGGTCTCACTTTTTCTCTTTTTATGGACGAAATCATGTGCTGTCTCTCCTCATTAGCTCCTTCCGGATAGTCTCCTTTCTGAAAATGTTCCGAGTAATGATGCCAAATCCAATTATTCAAGTCGCTTGCTTGCTGATTGGGAGCAGCTCATAACATAGATTGTATCACGGCTTCTAAATCAATTAAGGACTTGCTTATATGGGTTTTACTTTTGACTTCTATTTTTAGAAGCCAAAGTTAATACAAATATATCAATTTTTATAAACTATTTCTATCAGCTACTACTATTCGTTAACCACTACGATATACACTTTCATATATTGTAACGTACTTTGTATTTTATTATATCACAATTCTGTAAGTCACATGAAGGTCTGAATAGCCTTTCGTTACCCCGTCTTCCTTATATAATACACTACTATTCATCAGCTGTTTCTATCAGCCACTTCTATTCATCAGTCGCAGTAAAAAACCATCATCAGAAGTCAATATAAACAAGTTCTAAAACTCCCACCGTCCTACAATATAAGTCCCTATTCTTATAAAGCATCGTTTCACAGTCTATTACAAAGATTAAAGGTATAGTTATTATAATATTTTCACTATATACATTTAGTTTAATACTAAAAAAATAAATGAGCAGTTATAATATACTATTTAATAAGGATACATATGGTTCAATGTTATTAATATTTTTAAAACTTAATGTCTTTTTGATCCGTGTGTACAGTGGGTTTTGAACTTGGTAACAAATTAACAGACTGATACACCGGAAGATTGGCATGCATGTGAAATTAATCACACAGACTTGCAAAAGTTGATTACTACTGTCAACAACCGCAACGTACGTACACCGTCAGCGCCAGCTTTGCATGTTGGATACTTTGCATGCATGCATGCATGCACCTCTCTTACAAATTGAAACCGAGCCGATCGAATTGGGGCGCTTCCTAAGGGCAAGTACAATAAAAGAGGTGGCTGCCATCTCTAGGACTAGCCACATAAGCAAAAAGATTACATGTAACTCATGTGGAGGTAGCTAATACAATGAGTAGAGTAGACTTTACCTCTACTAAAGCACTCAAACATTTAATACTTACATAAATATATCAGGGGTCACCTCTTGCATGAGGGGTAGTTTACCTCTCTCTCCTCGTATAATGTGCTAGAGGTCACCTCTTGCATAAGGGGCAGCTTGCTTCTCTCTTTTCTTTTCTCTCTCTTCCACTTAGGATTGTACTGATGTGAATTTCACTAGAGATAACTTAGTCAACACCATTGTACTTGCTCTAAGGAAACGAGTTCTAACAATCGATGCGAAAGAAAATCCAATCATGGACTTTATTGCTGCAGTGTATGCTGCAACACCGAAAATTTTACCTATAGTGCCGAGAGAAAATTCCAGACGGAGGGTGTGGTTGGATCTGAGTTACTGTATGTACTGTAGCACGTGCTGACGTGCACGCTTCCCCATGTTAGATGATTAGTGTCAATTCAGACTATTCAGTATCGTTGCGTCACATACAGCAGTACTTTTTTTAGAACACATGCTGTAGTACCTTTTTTTAGAACACGTACAGAGGTACCAGACTACTGCACTATCTAGCAAGCTGCACACACTTACTGAAAGACATGGTGGGTCCAAGTCTCCAACACCGCCATGTGCATGCGCATATCATCTCCAAGGAAACGGACACCAAGAGGTACCCAAACACCTCATTGAAAGAGCAGATGAGTCAGGACGATAGGCACAGTAACACACAAAGGGACCACAAACAAGTATGAGAAACGATGGATATGCATGCATGGCTTCCTCTGCCTCCCACGGGCAAGCTGGCAGAGCAACATTATGGCTAATAGCTTATGATTTAAAATTTATTAGAACAATTTTATAAAGTGGTTATCAATTTATCAATAGTTAGTTTGTTCACACTAATATTAAAAATCATTAGTCATAGTTATAATCTATCAGCCAACAGGATCGACAAGGTACAAAATTGAGCATGCTTGTTATCGTTTGGCTTACCATCCAATGCGTAGTCTCCGAAGATGATATAATGGGCTTTGTATGTTTGTGGCTATTAAATACGACTATTTTCTACCATCAAGATGCAAATGGTGTATGTAGCACCCGGGCCCAATATAGAGGTGGCCCATGTAGCTCGTTGGTAAGAGTTTAAACTTTGTGCTGAGTGCAAGGTTGTCACGATGGCATTTTGTATTTTACAATTTTACCATCTTACTGGGCCATTTTAATCCTTATCCTATATAGGATCATAATTTGGCAATATGGTACACAATGGTTCATTCCTTGTAATGTTTAGAATTACGGTTTCCAAGGTGTAATTCTATATGACCCTATAAATCTGATTCTTGCAGAACGAAAAATGATCTTAGGATATCCATGGCGTAGCCGATACCAGATTTTCCACATTATTGTTGTAATATTCCAAAAAGGGAAAGCTGGGCCAGACGGCCGACTCGGTCTCAACATGCGTGCCATGGCCGAGTTGGACTCGGCGTCGTGCCCGATAAAGCGAGCTGGGGAGGAGCCCTGCCAGCTGCCTCCCTCTTGCCAGTGCGCCGCCGCAGTTGCTGCCTTGTCATCACCGCCATCGTCTATTGCAACCATACCGAAGAGTAGTCACGTGTGCGTCGCTGTTGGGCGATGCTACCTCATCGTCAGCTACTGTTGCCACACGGAGGAGGTGAGCATACACGCCGCCATGGTAGGGGTGCCCTCCGGGCGAGCCGACTCCAGGGTGCATCGGCCCTGCATCGATGTTGACGATTCTTATGCCTTACAAATAGTTATCGCAAGCGCACGGAAATCGTCGTGTGGCACTTCACCTTGGAGTATTTGAAGGTATCGTATTTGTCTTCAAGAAGCTTTATGGCTTAGAGATATCAACTTAACTATTTAAGAACCTATCTCCTTATTCTCCGAAATAGGGCACCATTAAATGATAAGTAATAACTCTAGATAAGTTCCATTGGCAGATAGCTAGCTAGGAGTCTGTAGCTGGTAAGAGTAGGAAAGAGTGGTTTTTGAATAGTGGTCTTATTCTTTTCTAAGCAGAGTAAAATGATATATATCCATGAAAGTGAAACACAACACATTAATAATCATTTTCACGGAAGCCGGACTAAGTGTTGTCACCAACTTAGCCTAACTCACAGGGATGTGACTAGACTAATCTCAGTGGATCTTTGGTTAACACTTTATAATCGTGCATTACTATACGAGTATAAACTCTGCACACATATGATTAAACGTGGCGAATCAGGATTAAGCGTTAGTAGCAAAGCCTAAAGTGTGTATAGCCCCCAACGCTAAGGCTCATAATAGTTATACATCGAAGGCACTATGCCTCGAGCCCAAGGGTAGCTCAGTCCTTCCACTACAGGACATATCGATACTACTAGTCGAGTCCTATGTTAATCCATAGAAAAGATAACAAGATACTAGATAGTGACCACTTTATTGAAATGATAATTCGCTCTTACAAGGTAAATTAGGTCCATAGAGCTTGACACATCCCAGGATACCAAAGAGGAAGACTCTCGAACCTGTTGGCACGCAGGTTGACTCTTCTCCTACTATTCTACTAGGCTACTGGCGACTCCGACATCACTATACTACCATATGACTTATTCTAGAGTGGAGTGGTGTGATGGAGTGATTGGATGGGGTTAAATTCTTGAATAGGAGGTGATACCCCCTATTTATACACTTCGCTAACCAGCCAAGATCAGTTGGGCTGGCCGGCCAGGTGTCATCCATGCGCAATTGTGGTCGAAGGTCGGCGGAGAGAGGGACACATGCCTGGCCAGGGAGTGTTGATGGGCCGGCTGGCCAAGTGTGGATGGCCAAGATCTCTCCCTTTTGGCACGAAGCTAAGTCCATGCACGTGCACTGCCTGGAGAGGAGCTGACTTGGCCAAGCGGGTAAGTCTCCTTGACTTGATTAAGGTGGTTGGTAGCTTGGGCCAAAGGCAGTGGAAATGTGGGCCGGTCAGCCAAGTGGGCTTGGTCGGCCGGATTGGTGGGTTGGCTGGTCGGTGGGCCCTCCTGGCCCATGCCATCGTGTTGCCGATCAGTTGGGTGACCGGGCCACTGGTTTGGTTCGATGCTCTTTTTAGTGATTGTTTTGTGTTTTTCCACTTTTTATGTATTTTCCTATAAAATGTGTTGACATGCAAACTATATAGAAATAATAGCATAAATGAGCATGATTAGGGTTTGAATCATCATCTTGCCATGCCTTTTGGCGGGTTTTAGGGGGTAAAATATGTGTAAATTTCATGTCAACACATACCCCTACGCTCATATTTTTGCTCATCCTGAGCAAAACATCTGGCAAGGATGGATTTGCTTGAAATTAAGAATTCCTACCAATATCCAAGGCACAACCAAACATTTTGCACAAAGAAGACAGGAGAATGGCTCAGCACAAATATGTACTTACCCGAGTTTGGTTATGTATGGGGTGGTTTAGTTCAAGTGGTGCAAAGTAGTCAAAGACATGAAAAGCAAGATAATCCATTGATGTGGCACCAAGTAGCACTACTACTTTGGTTAGTGCTATTTTGATCTGACAAGATGAAGCCAAGGGGGAGAGAAATGAGGATGGTGAAAACAGAAAGAATGTAATCACTACAGCGCATGAAGAAGACAAGAAGAAGAACCATGCCAACTGCGGGGAGAAAACCCTAGTTTGGAACCTTGGGTTGGATGGAGTTATGCATATATTGTGTGGGCCTAATCATGGTGAAGAGAGAAAGAGAAAGTTCATTTCGCTCAAGAGGAAGACACAAGATCAACCAAGTTTTAGTGCTTGCAGTTCTATGCACAATGTTCAAGAAGCTTTAAATGCCAATTCTGAGGTCTTCTATGAGCACAAAATACATATTTGGAAAGATAATGAAATATACTTTCCAACAGATCAAACGATGCTTGATTTGATGCTTCCTACATAAAGTTGTGGAAAGATCATTGGATACTGCACGGGCTGTTTGGAGAGACGCGTGAGAGTTGCCAAATATAAAGAGTCCGAGTATTGCAATGCAAGAGTAGGTAATATCCGACCACACCATAGTTTTTCAAAAATTGAGAAGGATTCCTTTTTATATTTTAAATGGATTTAGAAGCCACTTAAATAAGAAAAGCAAAGATATGAAGATTTGAAGTCGGTTCGGGACAGCTAGCAAGACTGATACTAAAATATCCATAACTTTCACAAACGGAGTCCAATTTGGGCATTCTTGGACTTGTTTGAAAGCTAATTCAAAGGCCCACACAATGGATAAGGTTCCAGCCACAAAATCCTCATGGTCACGTCACAAATTGAGAAAGAATCTGATGATCGTAGTTTAGATATTTCCTTTTTTGTTCGTATTGGAGTTTGTTTCAGCCTTAGGTTAGGTTGTGCATGCGTTTAGTTAAGGCCGTGCATTGTGCACGTATATAAAGCCATGGCTTAGCCCCATTGTAACTTAGGCTATGATATGAATTAAGAAATAGAAACCAGAAAATCACCATGGTTTGGTGGCCATTGTTGGTGTGTTTTTGAGATTTCCATCGAGGAATTACTCTTGGTGTGTTGAATTCAATTATGGTGTTGGATTCTACTCGCTGAAATTTTGGTTTCTCTATCCTTTATTCACGTGCTGTGGTGTGCGTAGGAGAAGGTTTATCTTGGAGGTGTATGATGTTCTTGTGTGTACAAGAACCTTAGAATAAGGAGGGCATCCAGCAAGGCATATCGTGAAAGATTAGGGCCAACATAACGTAGTTTAGCTAGCTTACTAAGTGGATCCACATCATCCATGTCCTCACAATCCTCTGTTACTGTCTTTCCCTCAGGGTTATTAAAGCAAAGTGGCAAAAAAGATCCTTGATGCAATAAATACTCTTGAGGATTTGACTCTTTTAGTATCGCTTACAGGTGTCTCCTCCCCCACTTAAACTCTCAAACCCTAGTGCTAATAAATTTTGAAGGCCAATTTGTGAAGCTTGGAAGGAATTGAATTGTACTCACCTGTGTTTTTGAATTTTGTAGGTGCAAGAGATTACCAATCCAATACTTCTGGATTTCCTCATTCTAGTCATTGAAACTTGATGCTAATGGAGAGGGGGAAATGGGCTCATGCGAAAGGAAATTAGAAAGCTTGTGCAATTCAAAGGATCCTAGGGCACAAATGGAATCTCTATTATCGGAACTGCACAAGGAGGTGAGCCATATCTATAGTGGGGTGTATCCCTCCGATGAATTCGATGTCCCTACCATCTAACGCATCCAGGGTCTTAGCAATAACATTGATATAGGAGGTGAAATGGATGAGTGCAGTTTTGGTGCTCCAATACTCCCAATGCTCTAACATGATGTAGGTAGGGTTCAATTTCTTGCCCTTCCACATGGCCCACATGAATTGAGCATCATGCAATTTTACAGCTCGAGCATCATCTCTAGCTTTAACTGTACTACTAATCCAATGATGAAGATATCAAAAAGTAGGATTGTGGATTTGGTTAGTGCGAGAGTTTTTGTTTTCTTGATCGAAGATGTCAGCACAGAATTTGCCAAAATTAAACTCCTTGACTCCATCTAAGTCTATAGGCCAGCTAGGATCAAAGCCCAGGATTGTAGCTACTTTAGTTATCGTCAAAGTGTGTGCATGGTTTAAAAGATGAAACTAAATGGAATAATTGTCTACCAGGTGATTGAATTTAAATGTGGAAAGAAATTCAAGAGCGAGACTAGGCGAATCTGGTTCTTTGATTTCTACAAACTTTTTCCATCCAATATTTTTCAGGCACTTGGTGAAGTCACGTTTAATCCCGATGAGGTTCAGGTCTCCTCATCCCATACTTTTGTGGAGTGGAATGGAATGTGCGCTTCACCAATTGGCCACGCCGATCCTCCTCGGTTTTGTTTGTCAACGTGATGATATCATCATTCACTTCTTCATGTGAAGGAGCAGATGACACTTGACTAGAGGCTTGGGTTGATGGTCGGCTAGAGGACACGGGCATGCCCGTCCGCTTCTTATCCTTTTTCTTGAAGGGCTTATGTATTGTGCCCTATGTGAAGGTTAGCTATAAAATGATGTGCTAAAAATTTTAGGTAGCATTACCTCACATGATGTGGACGAAGGTGACTCATGCGGCGGTCTTTTGGAGTTGTGGACGTCATTGTGGTTAAGTCAAAATTCAATTGGTGAAAACAATGATCAAACATCTATCGCTTGCTGGCCAAACAATCAATGATCAAACATCTATCGCTTGCTGGCCGAACAATCATTTTCTTTGAATGAAATCTTTCTTCTTCTAAGAATTGAGCACCTCCCTCTCTCAACTTGAGTTATGTGTTGCGTGGAGAAAAGGTGCTTCCATGCCCTTTTATAGGCTTGGCCGACCGGCCATGGCCATGTGGCCCGCTGGTGTGGGAAGCCATAGTGGGTGTGCCACTCCATCCCCATAGTGGCTTCTCCATGAACTAATGGTAGTGTTTGAGGTGGTGGCCAGCCAATGTGGATGTAGTGGCCGACCGACCACTGTCGGTGCCCCTTGGCTAGCTGGTGCCACGCACTTGGTCGGCTAGTGTGGCCAGGCTAGGGCGTGGCTCAACTCTGGCTAGGCCAAAGGAGGGTTCATATGGTGAAATTTTATCACACAAGAATTCAACGAATTTAGAGCAAGAAGCTTCCGACAGTTTTATCCCAAATTTTTATTGAATTGCAACTACTTTAATTTTGCATAAATAAAATTATTTTGTAATTTTTTAATACATATTTTTTGAAAGGAAAATTTCAAAATTAAATATGGAAGTTGAGAAATCAGGTTACCTCCCGGTAGTGCTTGTTTAAGGTTGTTAGCTTGACCTTCTTCGCACTTTTAATTTCTAGTGCCAACCCAAATGTAGGAGATGCCATCGAGGTTGCAGCAATTGTCTTCTTTCTAACCCAAGCGCCTTCTGAAATTTTTTGCATTGGTGGTAGTTGATAGTTACTTGTGGCATAATGTGATATTTCTGAGCAATTCTCCATGCAAGGCTTAAATGTAAATCACTCCGCCTTCCCATTGATGGTGAACTGGATTTCTTCCTTTTCGACATTAATGTTGGCATTGGTAGTACTTAGGAAGGGCCTTCCCAAGATCAATGGTGTTTTTGATCCACCTCCATCGCTAGGACAACAAAATCCATATGTATAACAAAGTCTTGTATTTACACAGGAATGTCCTCAGTAATTCTAGATAGATACCTGACAGTTTGATCCGCAAGCTGCAAACAGATGGCGTAGGGGTAATTTTGGAAAGGTTGAGTTTCTCAAATACTATTTTGGGCATGACGCTGACGCTTGCTTCGAGATCGTAGAGTACTCTTTTAAATTTTTGTGGGCCAACGGAGCATGTGATGGTTGGACAACCGGGATCCTTCTTCTTAGGCGGGGCAATGTTACGGCAATCTATACTATCTAGTCTTCCAACCAAATACCAAGACTGATAAAAGACTAGGAATACATCCTTAGCATGTGCTAGTTATATCTTTGCCTTGTGCATCCACTAGAAGCTTGATGATGAACAACTTCATTTCAAGTTCAGGTCATTCTTGTCTTGATGTGCATCAACCCGTGATGAATTCTTCACTTGCCCTCCATCAACGCATGATTGTCTTCACTTGACTTGGTGACCAACTCATGATCATCTCCTCTTCAGGACCTTAACTTGATGCTTATCAACATATGATATTATCCTTAATGATGATCAACTCATGACGTTATCCAAAGTCTTCATTATTATGGGACATAACCTATTTATCCAACTCATAAAAAATATTAGTCACACAATATGATTTTCATTAATTACCAAAGCATATTATTAACTAATAATGATAGGTCCAAATTCTTCATTGGCCGGTGAGGACACCTCCAACGACGAAGATGCCAAGCTGGACGCCGCCGAGGACAGCAGTGCGTGCGAGAGGCCATCCAAGCCGAAGACCCGACTTCTGTTGGACTTGCCAAATCGGGGAAGAAATATAAGAACTCGGCGGATGAACTAGCTCGTCGACCTCTATGAGATGTCGCAAACAAGCCGTCCTTCTGTCACCAACCCTACATCTCGCCAGCAAGGTGATGTGTGTCTCAAGGTCTGCGAGTTGCTTGACTTAGCCTAGTCAGATGACTGTCTCGAGTGTAGCGACGGGCACTTCTACGCTTCTCAGATGTTCATGAAAGAATACAGGAATGTGTTCATTACGTTGCGCACAACAGAGCGACAGATTGCTTGGCTAAGGAGGAGTTGGGTTGTGTTTGTTCACCATGGCTTCTAGGGTTCCTGGCTTGCTGTGCTATGTCATGGTGTTGGACAGTTGTGTGTTCTTTGTCATGGTGTAATGGTGTCCATCAAACTCAAGTTATTGCTTCGAACTTATTTGTTGTATGGACTTAAGTTTTTGCTGTGATGTCAATAATAACTAGTTCAGTTCCATTACTGTCATGTGGATATAACTTTATTGGTTGCATGCTGATAATAATAATAATAATAATAATAACTTCTTCGGTTGCATTACTTTGATTTTCACATGAGTTGATTGGTTGCGTTTGTGTAAGTGCATTGTTTGGATATATCACTGTTGGTCTATTTATGCCAGTAAGAGTTCAAGATATAGATTCTTTTTTTGATTTGATGATGCATTTGTTGGTTGCAGACACTTGTGTTTTTGTGCTCAGTAGCGACTGTATGATCCATGGCGGCGTTAGTGTTTTCAAAATCATATATGAAAATATCACATGATTGTGGTTTAACTTTGTTTGCAAGATGATTTTATGAGTGTATATATGCCTGTGTAGGTTAGATGTTGTGCAACAAAGCTGCATGAAAACCGAATGGGATCAATATGTTTTTTTAATATAGGTTAGTTGAGCGTTGTGTGGCTTTTTAAATTAGTGCTTTGGTGTGAGAATTTGTTGTAACTTGAAACCCAATATGTTTTTTTAATGTTATGTGATTTTCTTGCATATCATGCATTTCACCCAAAATTATGGCTGATACATGCATGTACATATAAACATGTAGCAATAGTTGCATTGAGTATCTCAATTAGTCTCATTGGTACTGACAGGATGTGTTCATGTGCCATACGTAGATGACCTCATTGCAACTGGGAGGGTCTAATGGTTCGGACTCCGAGAATGACGATGCTGGCAATGACGTGGGTAGCATGCCATTCCCACTGTTGGAACTCGCTACAAGCACTTATGTCTGTGCTCTCTGGGCGTCGTTGTCCAGGAGGCCGAGGAGAGAACTAGTAACGACTGGACTAGAGTGAGTGGACAAGCAACTAGCCAGTTTGAAGCTTTGCTATGAGATGTTCAGAATGGGGAGGTCAGCTTTCTGATGGCTCCATAACACTTTGGTAAGCAATTATGGCTTGCAATCGTCAAAGGGCATCAGCTTGAAAGAAGTACTAGGGATGTTCTTGTGTACTTGTGGTGCGCCACAATCTAACAATCAAGATCGAAACCAATTTGCCCATCTAGTCAAACTGTGAGCACAAAGTTTCATGAAGTCCTTGAATGCATCCATGACCAGGGGCAAAGGGAGGGGTGCTAGCAAGGACTAGGCCCTCCTCATGGTTGGATAAATTTACACTATAGCCCTTTATATTTTAAGAAATTTATTATTGTTAGTGCTATTTGGTATCCCTCATCCAATATAATTATATTGTATGGATTGTTTGGCCCTCCTTATTTCTAAATCATGGCTCCACCCTTGTCCAAAACATGGCTATTTAGAACATCAAACCAAGAGATCCCACCTTTAGCTCCCTGCATCCAAGGCTTAGGAAGGGCATGTTTTCCCTCATTTCAACGGTTGCATCGGCACCATCGATGGGATGCATATATCAATCATGGTGCCCACGCGTGCCCAACTTATGCACTACTAATGGCATGGGTATACAACTCAGAATGTCACAACAGTGTGCGATTTTGATTTGAGGTTTACGTTCATATGCGCCGGATGGCCTAGATTAGTGCATGACACGTGCATACTACTTGACATGTTGGTCACTTATTAGGACTTGTTTCCACATAACCCCAAAGGTGATTCCCTCTCTTTGTAATTTGGTATGTCATATGCCTAGTTGTTTAATATGTGGTCATGTGTGTGGTCGTGTGTTTTATCTACCCTATACCACAAGGAAGTAATATGGACTCCAGATATCCAAATAGGAAAAGTTTCTAGCTCCGTATAAGAACTGAAGGTACGACTTAGATGAGATTAGAAGTGGCAGCTGACTGGTTGGGTGTAATGAGACATTCAATTACTAGCATTCATCTCTTTGAAACTTCATCGAGCGTACGTTCGACGTTTGGAAGATGAAGTGGTGTATTCTTCAGAATATTCTAAGCTACGATGCACAGATGTGGAAGAAAATAATCGTAACTACAATGGCCTACATAAGTTCATCACAGACAGTAGGTTGCGGGACCATGATTTCACTATCATGCAGTAGGGAAAAGAATACATTAGTGAGCATGGTCACCTCAGTTCTGGTGGTGATCACGCTCCATCGAGTGATGTGCAAATGGATCACGTATGTGATGCCACTGCCACGGGTCTCATGGCGTGACCCCATTTCGATTTCCATATGTAACACGTGTGTGTAATGACCGTAAGTATGTCAGTTGTACACACGACATGCGCTACTGGTTCCATTTGTGCATTTCATGTAATTCAAATGTGGCCATATCATGTCCTACGTAACTAGCTGGAAACAAAACATCATTTTCACTCAGCGTGATTCCAAGCGTTCACCAAATCAACATAGCAGCCAAAAGCTCCAGCTGAAACAAACACTTAGGCTTCTACTTCTAGTTGCTACTATTCATAGGCCCAGTCAAAAGTTCGCTGCCGTAGCCCAAAATCATTTGTAGTTAGGGTGGTGCTATAAAGAAGGGTTAAAGATCACCACCCATGAGTCTAATCAGTGTTAGAGAGGTCAATTGCATGATTTCATTAACTGGCATATCATCCTCACTTGGCATGATTTTTGAAACTTCAATCAAAATTGATTTGAAAAATAGGCTTGAAATTATCAAAATGATGAAAGTGAAATGTTGATTTGTTTGACTTAGAAGTTGGACTGTCGAACTGGCATGAGTCATTTTGTTAGAATCAGTTGAGCTTTCATTCATTACTCATTGAAAGCAAGGTTACATTCAGTTTCTAACTGAGAACAAAGGAAAGAAGGAACCCTGTTCACCCAAGAGAGACTTGGGGAGCTTTACGATGCTTGCATAGCACAAGTGTGGGCTGCAGCATCCGTGCATCAATTTGGAAGTTCTGCGACTTGGCTTAAGGCTGCGTTTCATTTGGGTTTACATAAATAGGTTAGCTAAACTTATAGCTCAGTTAACCCGATTTATGTGTTTGGCAACAAACCTAATAAGTCTAAATGTTATTTGGCTAATTTAGGTGGATAGGCAAGGAATTAAAAAATTGAACTTAGAGGGTTATGAGCTAGGTTAGGTTATTCCACATTATTGGATTAGCTTCATTGGTCTGAGGTTTAAAAGGCTTTGGTTGCGTTAAATTAACTCTTCCTAACCCATGGGCCATAGGTGTTTGCTGGCTTAAATCCCCAACCATGTGTTAATTCTGAACAAAACATAACGCAGGGTTAACAATCTAAATTGGTTTAGAATTTTTAATATGTAATTATTATATCTGCATACTTAGCCAAATTAAATTGATATGACATATAGTGAGATAATTTGCAAGTTTATTGATCTACCATGTTAATTTTCAACTTTAGGGATCTTAGTGACATTTCACTAAAAGTTTAAGGACATTAGTGCAACCTACTCCTTTCCACATGGTAATTTTTATTTCATTTTTATTTTATTGGAGAAAATTTTCACCCAAAATAATGAAGATGTTTTTTATTTCAAAGGGAAAATTATAATAAATCAGCTGGTGGAGAGCAAAGTGAGCCATCACTAAAAAGCATAGGACTCTTCTTTTCAGTTTCTAAGAGCTGCTTCTTAATTTTTCTATAATAATTAGTTTTCAAATAGAAAGTCTTTTTAAGGTGGAGTCTATAAGTTGATTGTAGTACATATTAGCGAATTTATTTATATCATTCAAAATCACACACGAGTTTCTGTTACTCTGTACTCTTTTTTAAGAACATGCCAAAAGTAATAAGCCGAAACCAAAAGAACATGCAAGTAAACCTAGTACGCCGCCCTTCAAACCAAACCAAAATAGGATAATTGCATGTTTGCCTCACCTTTGGTTGGCAACATCTCATTTGCCCCACAACTGATTTGAATTGAGTATTTGCCCTATCTTTGAATTTTTATTTGATGATTTGCCCTCTTCTGATTTGGAGCTCATTTTGTATTTGGGCCAGGCTAAAAACTGAGGTGAAATAACCATACTACCCTTGAGGAAATACCGATCTGTCGTGATCGATTGGAGCTAGGGGTGGACATATGGCTCGAGGCTCGCGGCTCGGCTCGGCTCGATACAGGCTCGGCTCGGCTCGATACAGGCTCGGCTCGACTCGACTCGGCTCGGCTCGTGGCATTAACGAGCCGAGCCGAGCCAGAAGTTTAGCTCGGCTGCTTAACGAGCCAAGCCCGAGCCAGCTCACGAGCCGCTCGTAGGGCTCGTTTAGCTCGGTCACACGGCAGTGTCTCGGGCGGTCGGCGGCCCATCTCAGCCATCTGCGTGACGCGAGTGAAGACACCGCACCGAGCCACCGACACCGCAGGTCCGCACTCTGCAGCACAGAGCCCCGATCGGCCGATCCCCTTCCAAATCTCCGATCCCCGATCCCCTTCCAAATCTCCGATCCCTGATCCCCTAGATCCGGCGCACTCAACCCTAGATCCAGCGCCGCCACGACGGTCCGCCGGCGCCGGCCCCTCCCCTCCTCCTCGCCTCCTCCTCATCCCAAGTCCCAACCCTAGAAATCGCCGTCACCAACCGCCGGCACCGACCGCTCCGTCACCGACCGCCGGCGCTGGCCCCTCCCCTCCTCCTCGCCTCAGCCTCCACCCCCCGCTCCCTCAACCCAAGAAAATCCCCGCCGTCTCAACCCTAGGAATTGCCGTCACCGACCACCGGCCCCGACCGCTCCGTCACCGACTGCCGGCACCGGCCCCTCCCCTCCTCCTCGCCTTAGCCTCCACCCCCCGCTCCCTCAACCCAAGAATATCCCCGCCATCTCAACCCTAGAAATCGCCGTCGTCAAAGAACTGCGGAGGGAGGAGGTCCTCCGCCTCTGGGTCCGGCTCCGCCTCTGCGTCCGCATCGACCCCAGTGGTGAACCTCCTCCCCAACCCCTGTCCACGGCCACGGCCACCGGCAGCTCCGACCCCTGCAGCCTCGGTAAAGTATCTTGGATGTTGATTGTATGTTGTCCAATTTTGTGATACCATCCATCTTGTATGTTGATTATATGTTCTGTTCTGTTCTGTATGTTGTATATAGTTTTGGAAACTTGCTGTATGTTGTACAAACTTGATGTATGTTGTATATGTAGCCGATCTGTTCTGCTGCTTCTGTAATTTGTTCTGCTGCAAATACTGATCTATTCTGCTGCTTCTGCAATGCAATATGTCCTGCTGCTTCTGCCGATCAGTTCTGCTTCTGCAATCTGCACTTAAAAGTTGAGATGATGTGATTTTGCTTGCATTTTGAGCTAATCTTGGGTTTAAAAGCATAATGGAATTTGCTTGCATTTTACTTGCTGATCTGTTCGTATATGCAATGTATGTATGTAAAAGCATAATGCAATATGATCTGTTTCTTTCATATGTTTGTATAATTGCAATCAAAATATGTATTTTGTATTAACGAGCCTAACGAGCCTATCGAGCCGAGCCCGAGCTTTCCACCGAGCCGAGCCAAGCCTGCTTTTTAGCTCGTTACCTTAACGAGCCGAGCCGAGCCGTTACGTTAACGAGCCTTACCGAGCTGAGCCGAGCCGAGCCGAGCCGAGCCAGCACGATATCCACCCCTAATTGGAGCAATTTGATCTTGATTCAGATCGATTCCCCCCATTCCCATCTAGCACTAGGGTTGGGGTGCCCACCACGTCACCCATCCACCGCCGGCACTGGAAACTGGCTGCTCCTCCACGATGGCCTGGTCCCTCTCATCGTCGCCTCCTGAGGCCGCCTCCCATCCACTGCGTGGCACGGTGCTCCTCCACCATGCGGTGTCGCCCCTCCACCGTGCAATGCAGAGCATTGGCCCTCCACTGCCTAGGCTTTTTCTAGGTGAGGCATAGTTGGAATCTGTCTTTTTTCTTCTTCCTCTGCAATTTTTTGTAAGTCTTGCTCCTTTCACTGCTCGACATGGCAAATAGATTAGACACAAGGTGGCGATCTAGTCCCATTAAGGAATTTTGAGCTATCGTTGTGTTGCCAAGAACATTCTTATAACATTGTTGCTAAGAAAGAAGCTATCATACATCTGGTGTTTGTTTCTTATTTCCAAGATAATGTTAGCATTGTTTTGAGACAAAATCAGGCAAAGGTTCTTCTGCAATTTCCAGCTGGTGAAAAATAGGGATGGAGCCAAACTCTCCACCTCCTGTTGGGTAAGATGATTTCAGTCTCTCCCTTATTCTATTGAGCATTGCATTGCGTTTGGCCAAACCACAAGTGAGTAAAATAAGGGAGTCGTAACTTAATTTGTGTTACTATTTTGGCCGATTAGGATTGATCTAGAAAACATATTTGAAGTATGCGTAAGAGTTGCACCGTACCTCGCGAGGCTTGACGACGAAACCCAACAAAAGTTAAGTAGTATGGATATGGACTTGAAAATTAATCTGAGATGGTTTACGCTAGAGAAATTTGTGGAACTGATGCATGAGAGAATGGCTTGGAGCTTTGGACAGGAACTACATGTATTTTGCAATGATAAGTGCACCGGGGAGATCGATAGAATTCATCATACGTTGGATTGTTTATGTCATTTCATGACTGCTAGAATGTGAAACGTGTGTTTTTGTTATGTGAAATTGTAGACAATGCTCATACACAATCTAGCATCACATTTGATGTTGTCATCCTTGTGCTAGTCGTGTGGAGTCCAATTCTCTTGATGTTGCTATAGGAGGTAATATAGGGTCACAAGTTGATGAAACACATAACATTTATACATCACAACCAGTGGTAGACTGGTGCACTATTGAAATTGCTCCGGAGACTAAAGATAGGGGTAATTATCCTATGAGTGAGGAAGACATGCATGCACTACTAGGGTTGAGGGATGAAGATGAGGGTAGATATGAAGGGCATTGTGATGTACTTGGCGATGTTGATACTGCTATAGGACCTAGTTGTGGTGTTGATGACACTAATGATGTTGATGACACTAATGATGTTGATGACATTAATGATGCTACCATTGTAGTCTATGATGATATACCTGAGGAGCAACACATTGCATATGATAGAGATAACCCGAAGATGGAGAGAGGCACATTATATCCTTCAATGAGAGATTTCAGGTTAGCCATCAGACAGTATGCTATTCTACAGGTTACGGGCTTTTGTAAGGCGGAAGGATGCTCTTGGAAAATTGTAGCTCAAAGAATGCCAGACAAGACAACTATCAGGGTACTAACCTTGTAGCTCATATTTTCTTTCTTGTTATGTTGTAGCAATTGTATCTAATTTTAATCCCTATTGTTGATGCAGGTCACAAAGATTGTAGAGAGCCACACATATACTTCCACTAGCAGAATAAGTTGTAGGATGGCCTCATAGTCATGGGTAGCAGGTAGGGCTATCAACATATTGAGGAATAATCCAAACCTTGGTGCAAAGGCTTTACAAGGAAAGCTTCAAGACGACTACAATTGCACAATTGGATATGATACAATCTGGAGGGGGAGATAAAGAGTTATGGATGAGCTATATGGGTCATGGGAAAAGGAAAACCAGGAAGAACATTGCATGAACCAATGGTGAAAGCACTTCAAGCACTTTAGTTGTTGCAACTCCCACAAGGTCCTCTCTTAACATTCGTGTCGTCTTGCATGGTAGCCTAGGCCCAGTGACAAGACAAGTTTAATTTATGTCATATATTCAATAAATAGCTTCTAGTTTTAACCAAATTAATATGTAGGCAACTTGCTCTTGTAATGGCTCACCTTCTCATCCATCAATCATAACCACTTCCAAGAAGATTACCCCAAGGAAGAAAAGAGAGACTTAAATGTGATGATAAATTGTCTTCTGCTATTTTGTGATGTCCGCAACCTGTATTTTGCTATTTTGTGATGCTCAGGACCTGTTTGTGCTACTACTAGACTATTGGTATGTTGATGAATAGCATCATAGATGCACATGTTGTTATCTCTGTTTGGCATGTACATGCACATGTTATCTTTGTTTGGCATGTACTGCTGGTAATGTTGTTATTGTACATGTTATTCTTGCAATTGCTTACTTCAGAATGGTGGTAAGATTGTTGTGGATTTAGGGCCTATTAGCATGCATGCTCATGAGTTTTGGATGCTTTCAAGAATTTTGACAAGGGTGGCTGAACATTGCTATTTCAAATGTGATTATGGAGCTCAAAATGGTTTTGTTTATGAATTTTCCTTGCATATGTGCCTCTTTTGGTTCTACCTATTAAAAAAGAGTAATTTGATGATAATGTCTGTGCATTTTTAACTGTTTTGCTTTCTTAATATAGTGCTCGAGGCATGACTGCATGTGTGCTCTAGTTTCTTCCTACAATTCATATATTACACATACCAGGAGATTAAGGCTTACGAGAAACTCCAAAGCTTATCAAATAGCAGATGAACTCTGTTTGTTGTGGAATTTATTATAGACTACTGCTTGTTTACAAGTGATGCTTATCATGTCAGCATTTAGTTTGAGTTTCGTTGGTCGCAGTAAGGCAATACCCAAATGTTTATATTTTCTTGCTTTCATACTGTGTTTGTTGTTGATTTAACCATTCACAAGTCGGTGTCTAATATATGGGTCATAGCTCAAAGCAGCGCAGCTTGAGAAGAGCCATGGGAAAACCTTCCGGAAAGGAATAACTGATCTTTTGCCACACCTTTCATTGCATTTGATGATTTGTCTCATGATGTCTTATTGACATGTGGGTCCAAGGCCCACATGTCAATAAGACAAATGGGGCAAATCATCAAATTCCATATTTATGCATGGGGGCAAATCCTCCAATCTAATCTTCTAATTTTCATACAATTTTGTATTTATACCAGACTAAAAACTGAGATGAAAATTAGAAGAGGACAAATCATCAAATAAAATTTTAAAGATGGGATAAATACTCAATTGGAACCAGCTATAAGATAAGGTAAATAAGATGTTGCCAAGATGGCGGCGGGGACCGACGCGACGGCGGCCGGCGGGCTCGCCAGTGAGATTGAGGTGGAGGCGAACCGCCGCCTCTTCCCGCTCGCCTTCCTCGAGCGTCACCTCCGCAAGTCCGTCCGCCCCGACGCCCGCCGCCCCGCCCCACCATCGTCGCCCTCGGCGCCGTCTCCTCTGCACACGGCTCCGCCGTCGTCCGCCTCGGCGACACTGTACGCAGCCCGTCCACTCAAACAACCCTCTATGGTTCCATTCCCAATTTGGCGTTGCGCTCCACCTGTTTGACGAAATGCCTCCGTCTCTGTTGCCGCAGGCCACGCTTGCGTCGATCAAGCTCGACGTGATGTCGCCCCCTGCGGAGTTCCCCGACGAAGGATCGGTCGGTTCGTGTGCTGTTGCTCTCCCTATAGCTGCTGTTGGTGCTTTTGCTTTGTGTAATGTGGCTAACTTATCTTTTTTTGTGTTCTGGTGTGGTGTTCTGCAGCTGTGGAATTCCACATGCATCTACCTGCTCCCTGCTCTGTGAGGCCAGGACGGCCGGCAGAGGCAGCGCCTGTCATCTCCAAGGCTGTGGAGGATGTCCTCATGTGGTAATCGGCAAAGTGGTCATGTGAAACATAAAATGAACGCAATTTGAATAATCTTCCCTCGATTCTCTTTTAAACTAGCCAAGTAAGGGAAGTTTGATATATCCTTCATATAGGATAGCTAGCTAATCATGGATTTTTTTTCTGTGAATTGAAATATCACGGGGTTAATTTACATTTTTTCACTGTTTAATATTCTCTGTTGATTGTTCGATCATTTCGAATGAAAGTGATAGAACAGCAAGTGGTGTTATTGTGGATTTGGTCTGCTCGATCACATAGTTTTGCTACTTATTATTTTGCTGTAACATCTCTATATCCCTTTTCTTATATGGTGTATTGGTATATACTGAGGTAACTTTGTTTTATCCTCTTATGCAGCTCTGGGATGTTAAATTTGAAGGAGCTCTGTTTGATCAGTGAAAAAGCTTCTTGGCTAGCATACCTAGTAATACATCTCTGATTTTATCATTGATGGCTTCTCAGTGTAGATATAATGGAATAGTGTCCTTTGTTAGACATGCTATGTTACACTGGGCTCTTGGCCCTAGGCCCATATGTACTTAATGTGGTTGATTAGCTACTCAGTATAGTCAAGGATCCCTCAGGGTGGCCCATACTTCTATTAGCCAAACCCTAGACATCCTTGCCTATATATATGCATTGTATTGCTTGCTCCTGAATCAATCACATTCAGTTCAACCACTTCTTACACTTTTCTAACTTCCCACATGGTATCAGAGCTGTTTGCCTTTTGCTTTTCTCCTTTCCGCTGGCAACCCTAGCTCCTCTGTTTTTCCCCTGTTTTCGGCGCCATGAGTGATCTCCCGCCGCCGCCGGCTCCCTCCTTCCCTGCCGCCGACTATCTCTCCGCAGAAGCCGTCGCCAGAGCTGAGGAAGCCGCCGCCAGGACAGAGGTGGTCGCGACGCCGCCGTCGGCCGTCTCCGGCGTGCGCGCCGCGCCGCCGCTCAATCTCGCGCCGCTGCACTCGCGCGGCCGAGGCGGCCGAGCGCGAGGCTGCCGCCGCTGCCACGCGCGTCTTGTGGCGCTGAACGCGCGCTGCTCTAGCGCGCGCGCCGTGGCGCGCCGCCGCGCCGAGACGTCGCCGATGTTGAGTTCGCCGCAGAACGCGAGCGCGCTGCCCTAGCGCACGCCGCTCGCGAGCGCGCCGCCACCACTGGAGATGACGCCGACGGTGAGCTCGTGGACGAAACCCCCCGTCTTCTCCACGATGCTCTCCTTCTCCATGAAGCAGCCGCCATCGCCAACATTCATGCCCAGGCAGTCGGTGTACAAAACATCCGCTCCCTGGTTCCCCTGGTTCTCGATCTCAACTCCGGCAACTACTCCCGATGGCGCGAGCTCTTTCTTCTCGCCCTCGGGAAGTTCTCCCTCGAAGACCACGCGCTCGCCGATGACCACCATCCTACTCTTCCCGACTGGCTCCGGATGGATTCTGTCGTCAAATCCTGGCTCCTCGGCACTCTCTCCTCCTACCTCGTCGAGATTGTGCTGGAACGCCGAGCCACCGCCCGCATCACCTGGCTTGCCGTCGAAACCCAGTTTCTCAGCAACAGGGAATCACGCGCCCTCTACCTCGACGCTGAGTTCCAGAACTTCGTCCAAGGGGATCTCTCCATCGCTGACTACTGCCGGCGCTTTAAGACCATGGCTGATGCCCTTGCTGACCTCGGGGAGGTCATCGCTGACCGCACCCTCGTCCTCAACATCATCCGTGGCCTCAATGAGAAGTTCTCCGCCATTGGTCTTCATCTTCAACGGAGCCGGCCGTTCCCTTCCTTTCTTGAGGCGCGCGCGGACCTGCTCTTGGAGGAACTCAACATGGCAAATCGCAGGTCCTCCCCTGCCACTGCCCTGCTCACGTCCGGCGGCCAACACTCTGCGCCGCCCACCAACCGCGCCCCATCTCCCTCGACCCACAGTGGCTTCGGCGGTGGCTCCAGCGGTGGAAACAGAGTCGGGGGCGGAGGTGGCGGTGGCACCTCCCACTCCCGCGGGCGGCGCGGCAAGCGCTTCGGCCGCGCCAGCCAGAGCTCCACCTCCTCCCAGGGCTCCGGCGCAGGCTGGCCCAGCTTCTACAACCCGTGGACCGGCACCATCCAGATGTGGCCAGGTCCCTGGCCACCACTCGCTCCTCTGCCGCAAGGACGCTTCGCCGGGTCTTCGTCTCCGTCTCAGGCGCCGTAGCAGCCTCAAGCCCTGCTGGCTACCGCCCAGGCCCAGAACCCGTGGATTCTCCCTGACTCTCACGGCCAGGTTGCGGGTCTTCTCGGCCAGCCGGCGGCTCTCCACGGTCTGCTTGCGGGATCTCACGGACAGGCTGCGGGACTGACGGCTTTTCACGGCTCTCCTACTGCGCAGACTCCAGGCCACCTCTCTTCAACTGCGCAGACTCCAGGCCACTTTGCTGCTCCTGGTGGCTTGCCTGCGTGGGACCAGAACACCCTCGGCAGCGCCTTCTCCACCATGACTCTCAATCCTCCTCACCAGCCCGAGTGGTACTTCGACTCCGAGGCTACATCTCACATGGCCTCCGACCCTGGTATCCTCTCTCATTCCTCCTCTCGGTACCCCGTTCCTTCCTCTATTGTCGTTGGTAACGGCTCTCTCCTTCCCGTCACATCTACCGGGACAGCAGACCTTCATGGCCCTCTTCGCCTCAACAATGTTCTTGTCTCCCCTAAACTTATTAAGAACCTCATTTCTGTTCGTCAGTTTACTTCTGACAATGACTGCTCTGTTGAGTTTGACCCCACTGGCTGTTCTGTGAAGGATCTTCGGTCTCGGAGCGTGATCATCAGGTGCGATAGCTCAGGGCCACTCTACCCTCTGCATCTACCTGTCGCCAAGTCCTTCCTCGCCGAGTCCTCCCCTCTTTGGCATCGCCGGCTTGGTCACCCCGGTCATGAAGTTTTGTCTAAGTTAGCGGGCTCTGCAGTTCTCCCTTCATGTAATAAAGTCATAGGTCCCTCTATTTGTCATGCTTGTCAACTGGGTCGTCATGTTCGACTTCCTTTCCCTATGTCAGCATCCCGTGCTTCTCACAATTTTGATCTAATACATTGTGACCTTTGGACATCTCCTGTTGAAAGTGTTTCTGGTTACAAGTATTATTTGCTCATTCTCGATGATTGTTCGCATCATCTTTGGACATTCCCTCTTCGCCTCAAATCTGACACCTTCATGACACTTGCTAACTTTTTCTCCTTTGTTTCCACTCAGTTCGGCGCCAGTATTAAGGCAGTTCAGTGCGCAACGGCCGCGAGTTCAACAACTCCAGCGCCCGCACGTTCTTCCTCACTCATGGCGCCCACCTTCGCATGTCATGTCCCTACACCTCCCAACAGAATGGTAAAGCTGAGCGTATCATCCGTTCTATCAACAATGTCATTCGCTCACTCTTGTTTCAGGCATCTATGCCTCCATCCTATTGGGTTGAGGCCTTGGCCACTGCCACTTACCTCCTCAACATCCTCCCCACCAAGACGCTACACTCCTCCACACCACATCATGCTCTTTTTGGTTCTTCACCATCCTATGAACATCTTCGCGTCTTTGGGTGCACATGCTACCCAAACCTTACTGCCACAGCCTCCCACAAACTCGCTCCTCGTTCCGCCTTGTGTACCTTCCTCGGATACTCCACCCATCATAAGGGATATCGATGTCTCGACATGGCCTCCAATCGGGTCTACCTCTCCCGCCATGTCATTTTTGACGAAACCTCGTTTCCCTTTGCCACTCTTCCTTCCACCCCCTCCACGACTGATTTTGCATTTTTGGATGACTACACTAATTCGGTGCCGGCGCCTATAGGCCCGTTGCCCACCTCTTTGCCTGCAGGTCTCCCCGCGCGCATGGGTCTCGTGCGTGCTGAAGTCCCCGCGCCCATGCCACGCGCGGCCCTGGACAATGCCGCGACCGTCCCCGTCGAGGACACAGCGCCACCGGCCCTGCCACGCATGACAATGGAGGTCCATACGTCGCGCGGGGCACCTTCTACTCCGGCGCCCACACAGCCCCGCGCGACCACTGGCCCTCCTCCTTCGCCGTGTGCGGATCACGCTGATCGCCGGTTTCGCCACGTCTACACCAGACGCGCGCCACCAGTTTCCACCCCGAGCTCTCCACCGGCACTTCCTCCTCGGGCGCGCAAGCACCTCCCGGCGCGCGCTTCCCGGTGCCGTGCGATGTCTCCGTGAGAACCAAAGCGCAATGACAACGCGCGCCAAGTCCGGTTTTCGGCTCCCTGCTCTACCACGCCTCGCCACTGTCACCTGTGCCTCGGACGTACCGCACCGCCCTTGCCGACCCCAACTGGCGGGCCGCTATGGAGGACGAGTACACTGCTCTCTTGCAGAACCACACATGGAACTTGGTTCCCCGCCCTGCCAAGGCGAATGTCGTTTCTGGAAAGTGGATCTTCAAGCACAAACTCCACGCCAATGGCTCTCTCGAGCGGTACAAAGCTCGTTGGGTGTTGCGTGGCTTTACCCAGCGCCCGGGAGTTGATTACGCCGAGACCTTCAGTCCAGTTGTGAAACCAGCAACAGTGCGGACAGTGTTGGCTCTGGCTCTTTCCAAGCAGTGGCCGATTCATCAGCTTGATGTGAAGAACGCCTTTCTTCATGGGACCTTGTCTGAGACAGTCTACTGTTCCCAGCCTTCCGGTTTTGAGGATTCTACTCATCCGGAGTTTGTTTGCCGGCTGAACAAATCGCTCTATGGTCTCAAGCAGGCTCCTCGTGCATGGTACAGTCGGTTTGCCTCCTATCTGCTCTCTCTTGGGTTTCTTGAGGCCAAGTCTGACACATCACTATTTGTCTACCACCGCGGCTCTGAGACTGTCTACCTACTCCTCTATGTTGATGACATCGTCCTCACCGCCTCATCTCCCGGTCTTCTCCGGTGCATCATCACTGCCTTACAGCATGAGTTCTCCATGAAGGATCTCGGTGAGCTTCATCATTTTTTGGGGGTACATGTGCAGAAGTGTCGTGGTGGTCTTCTCCTCTCACAGCGCCAGTATATGCTGGACATCCTGGAGCGCGCAGGCATGGCAGATTGCAAACCATGCACCACCCCTGTCGACACAAATCCAAAGGTGTCAGCTTCAGATGGTATTCCTGTCAGTGATCCCAGCGATTTCCGCAGTCTAGCCGGGGCTCTCCAGTATCTCACCTTCACCAGGCTGGACATCTCTTACGCAGTTCAACAGGTGTGTCTCCATATGCACGACCCTCGCGAGCCCCACCTTGCTGCCCTCAAGCGGATTCTTCGGTACATTCGTGGCACTCTCCACTTGGGACTCTTTCTTCAGCCCTCCTCACAGTCTGCACTAGTGGTTTACTCCGATGCTGACTGGGCCGGCTGCCCGGACACGCGCAAGTCCACCTCGGGCTATGCCGTGTTTCTTGGAGATAACCTGGTCTCTTGGTCCTCCAAGCGTCAGAACACAGTGTCCCGCTCCAGCGCAGAGGCTGAGTACCGTGGTGTGGCCAATGCTGTTGCCGAGGCCTCCTGGCTACGTCACCTTTTGTTGGAGTTGCATACCCCACCTCAGCAGACCACCCTGGTGTATTGCGACAACATCAGTTCAGTCTACATGTCCTCCAACCCCGTCCAGCATCAGCGCACCAAGCACATTGAGATTGATCTTCACTTCGTTCGGGAGAAAGTGGCTCTTGGTGATTTCCGTGTCTTGCATGTTCCCACCACTTCCCAGTATGCCGACATCTTCACCAAGGGTCTTCCGTCTTCAGTCTTCAATGAGTTTCGGTCCAGTCTCAACGTCCGCAGTGCGGACGCTTCAACTGCGCGGGGGGGGGGTGTTAGACATGCTATGTTACACTGGGCTCTTGGCCTTAGGCCCATATGTACTTAATGTGGTTGATTAGCTACTCAGTATAATCAAGGATCCCTCAGGGTGGCCCATACTTCTATTAGCCAAACCCTAGACATCCTTGCCTATATATATGCATTGTATTGCTTGCTCCTGAATCAATCAACATTCAGTTCAACCACTTCTTACACTTTTCTAACTTCCCACATCCTTGACTAGGTATTTCCATTAGAGAGATTTGATAATTTGCCTTTTCTTTGTTTGTCGACAGCTCATGTGCCCCATAGTTGGTTTTAACTGATGATTTGCCCCATCTTTTCGCTGAACCATTGATTATTTGCCCTTTTTGATAATTTTGCCCTTATTTTCCTTCTCCCTTCTCTTCTTTCTTCTTGCTTCGACCATGGCTAACCCAGTCTGCCTCCGCCGCCACCGATGCCGGAGCAGCTCGCCGAAGAAGTCGTTGAAAACGCCTGCGTCCACCTCGCTCATGTAGAGGTACCCAGAGAGTCCCGCATGAGGATGGTGTCGTGCGTGAGGTTGCAGCCATCGCCGACGACGGTGGGCATGCGGAGCGTGAGGTTAGCAACAAGGCCGTGGAAGTGTTAGGAACTTCGACCACGGCCACTATGATTTCCACCACGGTTATTACGACCACGGCCGCTACGACCACATTCACTTTGATCATGGCCGTTACGACCACAGCCGCTACGACCACTACTACTCGTAATGGCCATGGTCGAAGTGGCCGTGGTCGAAGTGAACGTGGTCGTAGCAGTCGTGGTCGTAACGTTCGTGGTCGCAGCGGCTGTGGTTATAACAGCCATGGTCGAAGTTCCTAACACTTTCGCGACCTCGTTGCCAACTTCACGCTCCGCATGCCCATCGTCGCTGGTGATGGCTGCGGCCTCGCGCACGACACTATCCGCATGCGGGCCTCTTTGGGTACCTCTACATGAGCGAGGTGGACGCAGGTGTTTTCAGCAACTTCTTTGGCGAGCTGCTCTGTCATCAATGGCAGCGACGGCGGAGGCAGGCTGGGTTAGCCATGGCCGGAGTAAGAAGAAAGAAGGAAAGAAGAGGAGGGAGGAGGAAGCTAAGGGCAAATGATCAATGGTTCAGCGAAAGATGAGACAAATCATCATTAAAACTAACTATGGGGCAAATGAACTGTTGGCAAACAAAGAAGGGGCAAACCATCAAATTTCTCTTTCCATTAATGGCTTCACATGATAGTGATAAGTTAAATAAGATGAGCAAGGCTTATCCAAGCACCTAAGGACTCACTCACTCAGGGTCAACACTAGTGCTTCTCAAGAGATCATGGTAGTCCCAAACTGGCATGATTGTAGGTGAGAACCTGAGGATTACAATCTTATGTACAGCGCCAGGCCTTAGAGACCGGCATACTTAGAATATCCTTTCCCTTATCATGTTTAATCATCCTGGACTACAAATACACGTATGCTTTATCATTTCCTTATGAGGTTATAAGCTAATTTCTTAAGGTTACAACAATCAATGTATGAAACCTAGATTAGACAAATGTGCCCAAAAGTTACTACATTGGAACAAGAAAGGGCAAGGTAGTATTGCAACGAACAATATAAGACAAAACCCGGTAAAAAGTAAACAAAATGAGAAAAGATACAAAATACTATTTTTGTCTCTCTGTGACTGTGCTGATCAAGTTATAACTTAATAGTTCATATGATAGTGGATAATTGTAGTGGTACCTCTACTTTTTTTTCTTTCTGAATTTCTATCATAATTTGCAATTCATTTCTGGTAGGTTCACATGATAGCACCAAATAGGTTGTTTTCACTAGATTGCGACACTGCATGCGCATGTTTCATGTGGGCTTGTACAGTGCACATGCAATGATGTAAAAAATAAGTTGAGATATTGCTGATCCTAAATAAGTTTGCAAAAAGGGATGTGTTTCGTTCTTTTCTTGACATTTCAGTTTTACAGGATGTCTCTTGTTTGAATGCCGATGGATCTCTGTTTGATGCTGCATTGATTTCAGCGGTGGCTGCATTTACGCATTGTATGTTCATTTATTTTCACTGTTTTAACTTTTGATTGACTTGATGTCCTTCCACTATTTCAATACCCTACAATTGGAAGTATCAATATGCTATAGTACTTTTCTAGCAGTTATTTCATTAATGAAGTATGAATTCTATTATTGATTTGATCTCCCCTTTCCATAATTTTTTTGTGTATTACAATCAACACATGGAGTTATTAAGGAAGTGTAGATACATCCTGTACTCAGATTTGGCCATGATATTGTTGATTGTTAATCATCTAAATATTGTACGGGTTGCATAGTTATTAAGGCATCGCTTAAGCATCGCCTAAGCGATAAGGCGGTTGGAGGGGGGGCAAGGCGTCGCCCTGCCTTGCCGTGCATCTCCAAGGCGGTCGGAGGAGGACCCGAGAGGCCAAGCGACTAAACCAGAACAGACCCGAGCGGGCGACGACTGAAGCAGAGAGAGAAGGGTGAACACACCTGGAACTTTAGGCGGCAACGCCTCCATCTTGCCGCTGGCCGCTCCCGTCTCAGCATCTTCCCCATCGTCTGTCTCGGTGGCGCCTCCATCTCGACGCTGCCCACTCCGGTCTCGGCATCATCCCCGTCGCCCGTCGGCTCTTGGCTCGGCGTCCTCTTCAGCCCATCCTCGTCGCCCAGTAGCAAGGTACACCCCCTCTCCCTCCCCCCGTCCTCTCCCCTCTCCTTCCCCCCTCTTCTCCCCTATCGCTGTGGTGGCGCGATAGGGGAAGGCGGCGCAGAGGGAGTAGCAGGGGAGAGATAGTTGCTGGTTGGTGGAGCAGCAGAGGAGAGGTGGAGCGGTGGAGTGGCTGCCGGCAAGGTATGGCCCTGCCCTCGCCGGCACCTGTGGGGGAGAAGAAAGGGAACAAGAGAGAAGCCGGCTCGATTCGATCTGCAGCGGCGGCTAGGGTTAACGTGACGAGTGGCGTTTTAACAAAGAGGTCAGCAATTTTGCAATTTAGCCCTCAGACTTACATGAAATTGCAGTTAAGTCCTCCCTCTTTGAAGAGAAGTCAGATTTTTGCAATTTAGCCTTCAAACTTCTATAAAATTACAATTAAGTCCTTCCTCTTTAAATTTCTTCTAATTTAGACCTCCAGAGCTCCGTTTTCTTCGCCTTACGATGTGTGTAAGGCGTCGCCTCGCCTCGCGCCTTACCGCTTAAAAGGTGTGAGGGGGGGGTCGCCTCGCCTCGCCTTACCGCCTTAATAACCTTGACAGGTTGGCTTATAAGTTCCAAAGTTTATAGCACCTTTTGAAATTGTATGATGAGAACCTTAAAAAAATACAATAGTGTTAATTTTAGTGTGTTATTGTTGATTTCTATTGATCTATTAGAGCCCAAGTGAAGCTTCAGCAAGACCACAAGTCATGATTGACTTAATTATGATGTTTTACTGCCAGGAAGTGGATGGATATGTATGGCTATATGGCCTCAAGCGCACAACTATATACCAATTATGTAACTTCTTAGGCCATAAAGTTCTTTTGAAGGGAAGAACTTCAGTTGGAGATGATACTCCCCTAGAATGCACAGCGAAGAAATGAGAGACTCATTGGAGTTAGGATGCAGGCTGCAACATGGCTTGATCCATGGTATGTTTTTGCTCCATTTGATCTGTAGAAAACTTGTTGAGACTGATTTTAACATATACTACAATTGCTACGCCCACAGGAGTTGAAGGAATTCAAATATTTACTTTCTGCATCTGTTGTCAAGATCAGCTAAGAATCACTGAACAAACAAATTGCTAATTACAAATAAACAACATCTGAACTTTCTAGGTTTGGAATAAGTTAGCAGGAGCCCTTAACAGTTGTACCTGGGACTTGTGCCCTGAACTATGTACAGGATCTAAATTAAAATTACTTTTGTTTTGTTTGGACTGGAAATATTATAGCTAGACTCCTCTAGATTCCTTTAACCCTTGACCAAACATGAGATTGATGCCGAAGAAAAGGAATAAAGCGGTAAGATTCAATGTAGAAAAACTATATACAGAATGTCTACTTATTTTGTTCAGGTAGAATGCTGTGGTGGTTTTATTTTATGTTTGAAATAAGTATCTTTTTCGTCCTTGAACATAGGGGTTCAGTGTATTTTTTGCGTGAAACTTTCAAATGAAATCAATTAATTTCTTAAGTTGATTTTCTCAGCCATGGGTAGTTTCTTGGTATTAGGGCCATGCTAATCATTTGAAAACTTAATGCTTTAAAAAGAACTAACCCTAAAAGTTCAAGGACTACAAGCATATCCTTTTAGGGTCCTAACATATTTCAATGTGTTCATTTAGAATTGAAAATCTGGGTATGTTATGGGCACAATTCAGCATATTAGAGTATTTGGACTGTATATCAGTCCTTCCTTATACTGTTGTACTTTCCTAGTTTAGCTCCTCTAATTGAGGATTGTAATTTATTGTAATCCCTTTCTCATGGCTATTAATAGAATGCCACCCCCGCCTCTGGCAGTGTGGTGATTGTGTGCCAAACCTTCCATTCTACATGGTATCAGATTTTCCATCCTGGGCCTCTATCGCTGCCTCCTCTGTTTTCTTCCTCCGCCGCTCAGCATCTTCCGCTGCTTCCTCTGTTTCTTCCGCCGCCCGTCGCCCTCCCTCCCTGCGCCACTCCACCATGTCGGCCCTCTCCCCCGACGACAGTTCGGCCGCCGCTGCCGCTGCAGATGCCGCCGCCGCCGAGAACGGCTCTGCTTCTAGCGCTAGGGCACTTGTTGCTCCGCCGGTCGTCCTCAACCCCTACTGCACGATCGCCGTCAAATCTCACGTTCCGACCACCCTCGACATGAAGGCGACCAATTACTCCCGATGGTCCAAATTCTTCCGAACCATGTGCATCAAGTTCGGCTTGATCTCACACATCGACGGCTCCGACGTCGCCCATCCGGACGACCCCATCTGGATCCTTGCCGACTCTGCCGTCCTCAGCTGGATGTATGGCTCCGTCGCCGACGACGTCCTGGATTCAGCGATGGCCGACGACGAAACCGCGCGTGACTTGTGGCTCGCGATTGAGGGCCTATTCCGCGATAACAAGGAATCCCGCGCCGTCTTCCTCAGCAGCCAGTTTCACTCCCTGTTGCAGGGTGATCAGTCCATTGCCGACTACAGCCAGCGCGTCAAAACCTTAGCCGATGCTCTGCGCGACGTCGGCCACCCCGTCTCCGATTCGTAGCTCGTCCTCAACCTACTGCGCAGTCTCAACCCCCGCTACTCCAGCACTGCCGATGACATCGCCAACTCGACGCCGTTCCCTTCCTTCGCTCGGGCTCGCTCCATGCTTGTCCTCGAGGAATCGCGCCTCGCCAATGAGACAAAAGTTGCCACCGAGACGGCCCTCCTCACCGGTGGCCCCTTCTGTAATCAATCCGGCTGCCGCTCCACCACAACGTCCGCCCCAGCCGTCCAGTCCGGTTCCTCTGCTTCAACTGGCGGGCATCGTGATGGTCGTCGCAGCGGGCGCAACCCCCGCGGCAAGAATGGCGCCAGCTCCTAGGGTGGTCGCGCGCCTCTGCCGGCCGGTCCCTGGTTCTGCTTCAATCCGTGGTCACCTCCCAACGCCGGCCAGTGGGCCGCTCCTGATGGTCAGTGGCGAGGATCCCGACCGGACGTGTGGCAAGCGGGGAAGGGGGCTAGGCGGGATCCGAGCGGCGGCGTGGGTGGAATCCGACCATCCACGTGGCGGCCGGAGGAGAGGGGAGGGGGATTTTGATTTTGATTTTTTTATTTCAAATTTGCAGAAAAGGCTAGAAAATTCAATAAAGCTCAGAAAAATATGAAATAAATTCCAAAAATTCTAGAAAAATTCACAGAAGTTCTGTCGCCGAGTGCTGCTGGCTGCGGCAACTTCTTCAGGAACTTTACGTTCCCCTTGCTTCGGCCACCGTGGTGTACTGCGACGACGTCAGCGCCGTCTACATGTCCACCAATCCTGTCCACCATCGACGGACAAAGCACATCGAGATCGACATTCATTTTGTCCGCGAGAAGGTCTCCCTCGGCGAGGTCCGCGTTCTGCACGTCCCTTCATCTCGTCAATTCGCGGACATAATGACCAAGGGTCTCCCGACCCAGCTTTTTCAGGAGTTTCGGTCCAATCTTTGCGTCCGGACTCCTCCCGCTATGACTGCGAGCGGGTATTAGAGTATTTGGACTGTATATCAGTCCTTCCTTATACTGTTGTACTTTCCTAGTTTAGCTCCTCTAATTGAGGATTGTAATCTATTGTAATCCCTTTCTCATGGCTATTAATAGAATGCCACCCCCGCCTCTGGCAGTGTGGTGATTGTGTGCCAAACCTTCCATTCTACACAGCAGCAAGGTGCTATTATGCATAAGGTTGCGGCCGGTCGGAGCGTAAGTGCATTAGCTGATCACATCCCGGAGCAACATCATGTGCGTGCACAGCAGCAATGGCCCAGGTGTTGCACCAAGGAAGGAGCAGCCGGCTGGACGTATGGGCCAAAGGGCTAGGGGATCCTCCATGCAATAGACATGATTAATTGCATTGTTTAGGCCTTAAGCCAATTAGTTAAGGTAAAATTAGATTGGATTGTTAGGATAATCTATTTCCTTTATATTATAGAGATGTTTCTTAGGGGTCAAACCATCCAATCTATATAAAGATGGAATTGTATCTCTTATTAGGCAAGCAAAGAAATAAGAAAAGTTCCTTAGGTTCTCCCTCTTCTCCAACTAGGCCTTAGAGCCTTGGTAGGTGGCATGGCCGACCGATCAAGGGTGAGGGCCCTACCCTCGGTTCTCTGACCCTTAACCAACTAACACCTACAATATTTGGTATTAGGGCCACTCACCATGGCTTTCGATGTCAAGAACTCAAGGCCATGAGGGGCCTCTACGCTAAGCTCCGCTCAGGAATCCAAGATTGTATGAGGCTCACGATGGAGATCAATGCGGAACTGATGGTGAAGGAGAAGCGACGCCAAGTTGTGTTGTCAATGCCACCGCCACCTCCGAAACAGGTGGCGCCGTTGGCGCTGGCCGCAGTGCTAACATCATCAGCTCCACTATCGGTACTACTTCTCCGCTGCAGTCGTCGGTGATGGTTGCTCTCCCAGTAGCGCTACCCTTGGCAGCGCCATTGATGCATTCGCTAAAGATCATCATGGTTTCGCAATCGTCTTCTCCATGTCGCCGACCAATACCGTGCCTTCAGTGGTGTGGGACGCGACGAGTAGGGGGTCAGCGATGTCACTGCATTCTACCCACCATTGTTGTGCTCCATGGTGAGAAGGGCAACACTGCTGCCCTATGTTGGTTGCCCATGGCACTGTCCAATCGGTTAACACCGCTCGACTAGAGCCACCAACTCGACTAGCTGAGCAAGTCGAGCGACTTGCTTGACTAGTCGTCGACTAGGAGAGACAAGTCGGGCGACTTGTGAATGAAAGGTAGACTTATTTTGGGCTGTTTTGGGCTTTTGGCTTGAGTCAGAAGGATGACTATAAGTGACCCAAAGCAGACCCTAGTCCTTGTTGACTCTTCTAGTTCAAGTGTAGAGGCAGCTAGGCATTGCATGCGCAGCAGCGGTTGACGACAGCATCCACCTTGGCCCTTGACGAATCCACCTCGCCTATTGTCAACTCCGCCACGCTGCCATCGCCCCCAGTTGGATCGACCTCCCTTGCCACCAGGTTTGCTTCCCACCCCTCTTAGTTTCCCTTAATTGTTGAATGCTCCTTCCCTGCCCTCCTGCCCCTCCCTACCTTGGTGAACCTTGGCAAGTAGTAGCAGCAAAGTTTCAGTGGTAGTAGTAGCAGAGTAGCAGATGTGGTGGTAGCAGCTGCTCTGTTCTGTTGTAGTGTTCAAGAAGTTCATTGCAGATGCGATACGGGTGACCATGTTTATTTGCTGGCATGGGGGCTTGATGCAGTGAGGGAAAGGGCGGGAGTGTATCTTGTGAGACTAGTAGCTACTCGATTTGCTACATCATTCCTTTGCAGAGTTTGTTTAAGCACAAGCAAGATTTGATGTGTCTCTTTGTTACTGGTGATTGGAATAGGTCCAAATTGGCAAGCACAGAGACTAGGAAAAATGTGGCAGAAATTATGCTTTCTAGTCAGTTTTGGATTGCAATGCAAGACTGCATTAGAGCACAACAACCGCTTCTCATTTTGTTGAGGATCATCGACGGTGATGAGAGGCCAGCAATGCCAGAGGTTGTTGCAGCCATGGATTCTGCTAGGAAGATTAATACAACTTTCGAAAACAGGGGAAAATTACTAGAGAAGGTGAACAAAAGCATCGACAAGAGGTGGAAAGACCAAATGGAGCAGAAGTTATATGGTGTTGTTCTCTAATCCAAATAGGTTTTATGAATTGCAGAAAACAGATAAAAGATAAGTTGTGTAGGCTGAGGTTACTGTTCAATGACGTGCTATGGAAGATAGTCACCGATGATGATCTTCTAGACAAGATCAGTAGGCAAGCTGATCAGTATATGGTAAGACAAGCTGTGTTTTCAGCTCCATTGGCAATTAGAGAACCGCAAAAAAGAGTCCTCGTAAGTTCTAACATATTTTCTATCTTTTCAAATTTTCATACTTGAAAGTTGAAAGCTCGCACTTCTAACATAGATCACTCTGCATATGTTTTTTTAGTTCTTTGGTGGTCTGCATATGGTGGCCTTGCTCATGAGCTCCAATCATTTGCAAAGTGTATTATTGGTCTTTGTTGTTAGGCCTCTAAGTGCGAGCACCATTGGAGCTCCTTAGAGTTTGTAACTAACTATTAGTCTATTACTATTCAATTCGTCATGTCATCATGTCTTTATTTTGTATTAGGGTATGATATTTTTCCTTTGGAACAAGTCTACTTTTCAACCTTCAACTATTGGGTTGGTCTTGAAATCAACCTTTAACTCCAAAACTGTTCACCTTACAACCTCGGACTCTCAAGGCATCTAAAACAACCATCACCCTAAATCACAGTTATTTTCGATGACGTGGCATTGATGTGGCACTGGAATGGGCGGTATTGGGCTGACTTGGACACTATGTTGGCATGGACTTCTCTCTATTTCTCTCCGGGCAAAAGCAATGGCAATGGAGTAGGCGACGAGGCGAACACGATGACGGGGCTAACATCGCCGGCGACCTCTATCGACCGACGACGTACAATGGCCCATGACTTTGTTAAGGCACAACTCGGCATCGCGGAAGTCGACGATGACGAGTTCAATGGCGGTGGTGATAGCACTCCATGACATGTTGAGCTCGAGCATGTGTGACGAGCATGCTGAGGGTGACAATGTACGTGAAGCTTTTGAGGAACAATTTCCGACGGTGCTTCAAGCACTGCATGAACCATGGGTGCTTGGTTGAGATGTTCTCTGACATCAAGTTAGCGTCAACGCTGTTGTTGTTCTAGGCGGGCTGGAGCTGCGTGTGGATTAGTAACTAATTTTGCAATGTCTAAGGATGCAAGTGGTGCGGGCCTGTTTGCAAATTTGCTTGCCCACTCCGCAAAAAACATTGTCCAAGTGGGTGTTCGTTGGGTGAACCGCATGGTCCGCTGGGTTTAGGCGGCAGCCTCGCATCCGAGGTCTCTAAATCTCTGCTTCCCTCAAGCCCTCGACATGGCAACTGCTTCTTCCCGATCTCCTTCCCGCCAGAGTACAGATCACAAGTGCCCCTCCAGCCTTCTCTCCGCCCTTCTAGTTCGCACTCACGAGCCTGAGCTGCTTCCATGGCACGATCTTGAAGGGGGTGAGCGGATTAGGATGGCGTGGCTGTGCCATGCGGCCGAGGCGGAGTGGGATAGGGCGGCCCAGCAGTGACTAGTGAGCGAGATGCAGCTAGGGCCGATCGAGGCGGCACGGCACTGCTCGGTGACGTACGACTCTAGCAAGGGTGACACAACCCGGGGCTAATCGAGGTGGCACATTGTGGCGGTGACTCTGGCGAATGCGGCACCCTCGGCGATGACGTCCACCGCATCGACGCGGCTACACTTCTACAATCTCTCCAATTTCACTTTCTTTCCAGTCATTGAGAGCTGCGATCACTGGGTCGACAAAACATGCCGTTGATGAGGACGACAAGGACGTTGTATTCTCCGGCATAGGTGGCAGGCTCAAGACAGCCTAGGACATGTGTGGCATGCACTGTTATGAATATTGTGTATATGGATATGAGACCCAAAGGGCCATATATTAGAAGAGTACAAGAGGATATGCCACATAGAGATAAGGCATATATGGAATAGAATACAAACTCTATATCCTAATACAACTCTATCTCCTTAACACCCCCCTCAAATGTAAGGCGTATGCAATAGCATTGCATTTGAAAAAGGGCTAACACTAAAACAAGAAAAATCCGAAGCATGAGCCTTGATGATGTCATCGTTGCGTGCAGCCTTTGAATAAACTGTCAAATCAAGCCGAAGAGGAATATATAAAAGCATGACGGCGCAGATCGAAGCCCGAGATGGCGGCGGCGCAATGCACAAGAAGCGCAACAGAGGCGCAGTGCAAAAGAAGCGCGGCGGCTTTAGAAACTCGAGGCGGCGGCTCAAAGAGAAGCGGCGACATCATAAAGACTTCTACGATCTGCAGCGGCTCAAAGATAAAAGTGGCGGCCGCTGTCATGCAAAAGAAAAATTCCTATACTTCTATGACTGACAATAAATTTGTGGACTCGCACGGCTTGAACGAACTAAAAATCAAAGACTATGGACTTGGATGGACACAACAAAAGACTCAGAAAATTAACGAAAGACTGACTAAAAGGAATTAGCAGGAGAATCCACTCCCTCAAAACCCCTCTTCGTAGCACCATTAAAGCGGCAGCAAGCCATCGTCTATTCCTCTCCCCATCAGTGCTCTTCACGGCAGCCAACAGGAGCAGCCGAGCAGCCGGCGGGAAGAGTCAGCAAGAGCGACGGCGAGCAAGAGCGGGTGGACCGTCAAAGAAGAAGAGGCCGGCGGCCCACCCGGCTCAGATCAATGGAGATCCGAGCGTGGCGGCCCTGGCGGCGAGCAAAAAGGAGTCAACGGCCGGTGGTCAAGGCGGAGAGGTCAGCGGCAAAGCTCACCCCTGGCAGCGACGGATCCGGTGGCGGGGATCCCTAAGGGCGGCGGCAACCCGAGAGTGGCGGCGGCGGAACACCCCGGCGTGGAGAGAGCCAGAGGCGGCCGGATGGTGGCGACTGTGGAGGCGTCGGCGGCCCAAAAAGGGGTCCTGGAACGGCGCTGGTTCCGGAGCACGAGGTCGGTGTCAGATCTGATCGGCAACCGGAGATGAGGCGGTGATGACCCGAAACGAGATGGCTGCTCGGTCCAAGAAGAGGACCGGGCCGACCGTAGATGAGGTGGCTGCCCCTGGGAGTAGAGATGATCCTCCCGGGGGCAGCGGAAGACGTATGGAGGCTAGGGTTTGAGAGGTATGAACCTTGGCTCTGATACCATGTTATGAATATTGTGTATATGGATATGAGACCCAAAGGGCCATATATATAGGAGAGTACAAGAGGATATGCCACATAGAGATAAGGCATATATGGAATAGAATACAAACTCATATCCTAATACAACTCTATCTCCTTAACATGCACAATGTGCCCTATGCTTGTTGCCATACTTTTGTCTAATCGGGCCTATCCGCCAGTTTGACTAATCGCATTAGCCCGCCAACAATGTGGGCTTGGCTGCCGCAAGACCCGCAAAAAAAACCATGCGGCCAAGCGCGGGCCAATGCGAGCTATCCACATCCCTCCCCACTTGCATCCCTAGCAATGTCCAATGGAATTATGCACAAAATTAATGCAGATGTAACGTGATGATGCGCTAATGAAGTTTCATACCTTGCTCTTGATCTCAGAGGTCGGTGTAATGAGTGGGTGCATACTATTCATCTAGAAGGACCTCCATATCACCCAAGTGCAACAAGAAGTCCTGGTCAGGTACCTCGCTTCATCTCCCTCCCTGATAGCCTCGCCGATGGAAGAACATCGGATGCCAATGGTCGAAAATGGACTGTCGGCCTCGCCACCATCGTCTTCCAGGCTAGTACAGCTGTCGTCATGATAGGCACGCTGATAGCCAGCGTCGGCATCGGGTTTGGCGTGATTGCGTTGGTGTACATTGTCGAGATCTCCCCCGCCACGTCCCGAGGCCCCTTCACCTCTTTCCCGGAGATTTTCATCAACCTTGGCATCCTCCTTGACTACATCTCCAATTACGCCTTCGGGGGGTTACCCAACCACATCAACTGGCGTGTCATGCTCGCCGTCGGTATCCTCCCATCCGTGTCTATCGCCTTTGTGCTCCTCGTGATCCTCAAGGTCACCGACAGCGAGGACAAGGCTAAAGAGAGGCTTGTTGAGATAGAGGTTGCCGCCAGTGTCACAAACACCGACAAGTACATGGCCATCATCGGTGATCCGCCGGATGCTCATAACCGGACTAGGCATTTAGTGTTTCCTACAGATCACCGACATTGACGCACTGGGCTACTATAGCACGACGATCTTCTGGGGCTCTGGGATCACCACGAGAGCCAGCTCCTCGTCGTCATCGAGTTCTTTAAGATGGCGTTCATTGCGCTTGCCATCGTGCTAATCGACCATGTCGGTTGGAAGCCACTGCTGTACACCAGCACGGTCAGCATGACCGTCTGCCTGCTCATCCTAGTGGCCATGCTCTCTCTGCTCGCTCATGGGTCAATGTCCAAGGGTGTCAGCGTCGGCATCGCCGTCCTGACGGTATGTGGTGATGTGGCATTCTTCTTGGAATAGGGCCCATCTACTGGGTGATGGGCTCGGAGATCTTCCTGCTACAGCTGCAGGTAGGATTCCGAATCCCGGCGCTAACCGGTTCTAGCGGTAGAATAAAAAATGATTTTTTTATTTAATTCAAATTTAAAATTTTAAATGTAAAAATTAGTTTCTCTAATGATGTTTACATTATTTAACACTAGTGGAATGTATTAGGAAGATGCATGCACCTCTCATACTTGACTTCATGCCTTTTGCCATAAATGTATTAGACCGACGATTTTTTATTTAATTCAAATTTAAAATTTTGAATGTAACAGTTAGTTCCCCTAATGATGTTTACATTGTTTTAACACTAATGGAATGAATTAGGAAGATGCATACACCTTTCGTGCTTGACTTCATGCTTTTTGCCATGAATGTATTAGACCGGCGGTTTTTTATTTAATTCAAATTTAAAATTTTGAATGTATTAGTTAGTTTCCCTAATGATGTTTACATTGTTTAACACTAATGGAGTGTATTAAGAAGATGCATGCACCTCTTGTGCTTGACTTCATACTTTTTGCCATGAATGTATTAGGACTTTCCAATTTCTAATTTGAAAACCTGGTTTTTAGCGGTTTTTCTCCGGTTTTTGGGCGTTAACCGGCCGGTTTTTCCGGTTACCAATTTCAAATTCAAACTTTGACGCTCGAAATTTGGCCGTTTTTTCCCGATTTTTTCGGTTAGAACACAAAAGGTTTAATACTTTAGTGTACATTCAATACAACCGAAAAATGGCAACCATGTTTCAAAAGCTACGTGGGGAAGGTAGCAGTGGTAACCCATTGGTCCTAGAAGAATTCCAGTGGGACAATAAATAGGTTGACAATAGCAATGAAAAAGTTCATGGTGATGTTGGGGATAATCTTGTGTGGACTCATGTTGATGATGTTGCTGGTGCTTCAAGTGCTCTTCAAGGTCACAAGCTTCCAAGGAACGCTCATTGTGGGCATATCACTTATACCCGCCGCCATGCAAGGAATTGTTATGAATAGCGCATCTATTCATTATGAGGCCAATAGGCCAATATATATACATGTACAGGTGTGGCAAATATGCACAAAACCCCTTATACAATGGGGTAAATACACAGGTATGAAATACACATCTAACACCCCCCCTCAAACTTATGGTGGATCAACAACATGAAGTTTGGAGAGATGAAATCTTTGAGCCCTGGTTTGTGCCTTTGTGAAGAAATCGCCCCAAGCTCGAAGGCACATCCTTGAAGAGCAACAACTGGTCCTCGCACTGTGTCGCATGTAGGAAGCATCAACACCAATATGCTTTGTAAGCTCATGCTTCACTGGATCTTTAGCAATGCTAATAGCACCTGTACTGTCAGACAAAAGAGGAGTCGGTGCAGAGACAGATACACCAAAATCCTCAAGTAACCACCGTAGCCAAGTAACCTCTGCAGTCAACAAAGCCATAGCTCGCAACTCAGCCTCAGCACTCGAACGAGAAACTGTTGTCTGCTTCTTAGTCTTCCAAGCAATGAGAGAACCACCAAGAAAAACACAATAAGCAGAGAGAGACCGGCGATCAGAGGGATCACTAGCCCAGGTGGCATCAGAATATGCCTGGAGCTGTAAGGAGCTGGAGCGAGGGAAAAAGAGACGACGAGAGATAGTTCCACGAAGATATCGTAGAACACGAAGAAGATGACTATAGTGGAGCTGAGTGGGAGCGGAAACAAACTGACTCAAGATATGCACAGGGTACGAAATGTCAGGACGAGTGACACCAAGATAAACAAGACTCCCAACAAGATGACGATAGCGAGTAGAATCAGCAAGAGGCTCACCATCAGTGGGACAAAGATGAACATTAAGCTCCATGGGAGTCTCAGCTGTCCGCTGATCAGTAAGAGAGGCACGATCAAGAAGATCCTGGATATACCTTTCTTGGGACAGATAGAAACCCTCAGGGGTAGAAATAATCTCAATCCCAAGAAAATAACGAAGAGGACCCAGATCAGACATAAGAAACTGCTTATGAAGCCGCTCCTTGACAAAAGTGATATACTGAGGATCATCTCCAGTAATGATCATATCATCAACATACAAAAGGAGAAGCGTCCGACCACGAGAGGAAGTGTGGATAAAAAGAGCAGGATCATGAGCACTCGCCAAAAAACCAGGTGCAATGACAACAGAGGAGAAACGATCAAACCAAGCACGAGGAGCTTGCTTGAGGCCATAAAGAGATCGGCGAAGACGACAAACTATACCCTCAGGAACAGAATAACCAGGGGGTGGCTGCATGTAGACCTCCTCACGCAACTCACCATTGAGAAAGGCATTCTTGACATCCAACTGAGAGATAGACCACTGTCGAACAGAGGCCACAGCAAGAAGAGTGCGAATGGTGGTCATGTGAGCAACAAGAGCAAAAGTCTCATCATAGTCACGGCCATGCTCCTGCTGAAAACCACACGCTACAAGACGAGCCTTGTAACGCTCAAGAGAACCATCAGAGCGAGTCTTAACCTTATAGACCCACTTGCACGTGATAGGAGTAACATGCGCAGGAAGAAGAACAAGATCCCATGTGCCAGTACGCTCAAGGGCAGCGATCTCCTCCGCCATCGCATGCTGCCACTCCTAATGAACAACAGCATCACGATAAGAAGTCGGTTCGGCAAGAACAGTGGCAGCAAAACCAAAACGCTCAGGAGGCCGAATAGACTGGCGATCGCGAAGTGTATAACGAGGAGGAACCGAAGAGGATGACTCGGCAGAAGGAGAGGGCATATCAGAAGGAACCTCAACTCGTGGACGACGAGTATAGTAGAGAGGATAAGAAGGAACAAGATCAGAAGCAACCTCGGGAGAGGATGCTAGTGGTAAGGAAGGTGCTGACTGAGAAGGAGGCACCGGAGAGACCAAAGGCTGTGGTAGGGTGGTGACTATAGAACTGGAAGGAAAAGTCAAAAATGAAAGTTGCTCAACAACAGATGCTGAAGTGGAGGAAGGAGAAGGACGAGGATAAAAAGGACGAGACTCATCAAAAGTAACATCCCGAGAAATCCGCATCCGTCGGCCAACAGGATCCCAACAACGGTATCCCTTGTGCTCAGCACTGTAGCCCAGAAAAACGCACTCAACTGACTGAGCGGTCAGTTTGGTGCGCTCACGAGGTGCAAGAAGAACATAGCACACACACCCAAAGAGACGAAGACTGGAATAATCAGGAGTCTGGCCACAGAGACGCTCAACTGGGATCCCACCCTTAAGAGCAGAAGAGGGTTGAATGTTGATCAAGAACATGGCAAGAGAAAGCGACCTCGGCCCGAAATGTGGTGGAGCAATGAAGCAATCATGAGAGCACGAGTGTCTCAAGAAGATGACGATGCTTGCGTTCAGCCACACCATTCTGAGCATGAGCACCCCTTGACAAGAAAACTGAGAGAGAGTGCCCTGCTCAGCAAGAAAACCACGAAGGGCTCCCGACAAGTACTCTCCAGCGGAATCAGCACGAAAAACACGAATAGGAGAGTCAAACTAAGTGCGAATCATGGTGGCAAAAGTCTTGTAGATAGATAAAACCTCACTACGAGATGACATAAAGTATATCCATGTATGTCGAGAAAAATCATTAATAAAAATGATATAATAGCGATGACCTCCTTTCGAAACAAAAGGAGCTGGTCCCCATACATCAGAATGAACAAGATCAAAAGGACGCTGAGATACTGACTCACTAGAAGGATAGGGAAGTTGAAGCTGTTTGCCAAGCTTACAACCCTGACAATTTAGAGAAGCATCACCAGACACAGACCCTAAAAGACCTCGACGAAGTAATGAAGACATACGGGAACCACAAAGATGTCCTAAGCGATGATGCCACTGAGCAAACGATGCGGTGGAGGCTGCAGCAGCTGCAGGGGCAGTGGTGGAAGCGAGAAGACTGACTGGGGCAGCAGAAGGAAGACGAAGCCAGTCAAGCTCCCAGAGCCGTTGGGAGTCACGGCGGTGAGGGCCAGTACCAACCAGAGCCCCCGTGCGACGATCCTGAACACAACAAGAATTAGAATCGAAAAAAACACGACAACCATGATCAGTGAGCTGACCAGTAGATATGAGCTGCATGGTTAGTTTGGGAACATGAGAAACAGCATGAACATGAAAAGAGGAATTTGAAAGAGTGCCTCGTCCTGTGACAGAAAGAGAGGTACCATCTGCTGTGTGGACAGTGATAGGAGCAGCTAAAGAACTAATGGAAGTAAGACAGGTGGAATCAGATGTCATATGAAAAGAAGCACCAGAATCAAGAATCCAAGGTGATGTACCTGAGGAAGGAGAAGTAGAAGGTGGTCTCTCACGGAAGGCGTGCTTGGTGAGAAGAACTGCATTTACGATGCGAGAAGCAACCATGCGACCTAGCAATGTAAGAAGCTGCTGAGTGTCAGGGGTACCAAAACTCTGCTGAGAGGAGGAACCTCCAGTGCCCCTTGGAGGACGAGCACCACGACGAAGATCCTTCTTCTTCTTGTAGCAAAATTGTTCCACATGTCCATCCTTATTGCAATAGGTGCAGTGAAGGCCCTTACCAACAGCAGCTGTCACTGGTAGAGGCACAACTGGTGGAGGCAAAGGCACAGCGGGTGTAGAAGCCGGAGAAGCCACCAAAACCGAAGGAAGTGATGATGATGATAGCAGACCCGCTCCACGAAGTCGAATCTCCTCAGTACGAACAGCTGCAAGGGCCTCCAACAAAGTCACACGAGGATGACGAGCTAGCAACTGAGCACGAGTCTGCTCAAACTCAGACCGGAGACGTGTCAAAAAGTCGTAGATGCAGCGAAGCTCCATGTGAGACTGCTGACGCTGACAACACTGACAGGTGCGGCAAACATCTGGCCCCAAAGAGTCAATCTGACGCCATATCGCAGATAACTGAGCATAGAACTCATCCACAGTGGCATCTCCCTGCTGCAGTGACTGCTCCTGTCGCACAACAGCAAGGTATAAGGAATCACCAGATGGCTCGTAGCGGCTGCGTAGATGCGTCCACATCGCATGTGCGGAAGCCAGTCCAACAACATCACCAGTGATACGAACCTCCATGCTAGCAACCAAAATAGCAGAGGCACGAGCATCTTCATCAATCCATGTCTTGTAAGCAGCATACTGAGTCTGAAAAGTCTCCATGGCATCCTCAAAAGCCTCAGAAGCCTTTGTTCGAGCATCTTCGGAAGCCTCCTTCAGGAGTACAGGCTCAACAGGTGGAGTAGGACGAGACGGGCAAGGCAACTCGCCCGTAAGAAACTCCCAAAGGCGCTGACCACGTATGTAGATGCGCATGTGCTGAAACCAGTCCCGATAATTGAGACCATCGAAGATCACCGGGCAACGAGGAACAGAAACGGTGCCTGCAGAAGAAGACAACTTTTTTTTTGTTTTTTTTTGCTTTTTTTCTTTCTTTTTTTTTTGCTTTTTTTTCTCGATCAAACTAGGCAGCTGACCGACCGACCAAAAGAAAAAGGAGCAGTCGGTTTACAAAAACCGACCGAGCCAGCAGCACTGGCCGAAACAGAGGCAGAGGCGGCGGCGGTCTCAGGCGTTGGCGGAGGCGGAAACCGTCGGCGCCGGCCCCAGCGCGCGCGAAGACGACGGCCGACGGCACGACAATGGCGGTGCGGCGGAGGCGACCGAGGAGGAGCGGAAGCCGTCGGCGCGCACGCGCGACGGCAGAGGCGGACTAAGGAGGCGTCAGCGCAGCCGCCGAAACCGTCGCGCCGCGGCGACGGTGGAGGCGGACCAAGGAGGCTTCGGCGCAGCCCCGCCCAGCGCGCGCGAAGACAAGGAGGCGGGCTCGGGCACTCGGGCGAGAAGGTCGACGACGGCAGTCTCAGCGACGACAATCGGCGGCGGCGGACTCGGGCGACCTGGCGGCGGCAGACAGACGCGGCGAACCCGAGGTAGATCCGGATCTGGCAGTGACAGCCGACCTCACCGGCGGCCCAATAACGGCCGCAATCCGGCAGCAAAGTCCACCGGCGGCTGGAAAAACGAACCAGCGGCGGTTGGACAGCCAGATCCGTGAAAAACAGGCATGAATCCCTATGTATCACGAAACCCTAGGTTTTGCTTTGATACCATGTTATGAATAGCGCATTTATTCATTATGAGGCCAATAGGCCAATATATATACATGTACAGGTGTGGCAAATATGCACAAAACCCCTTATACAATGGGGTAAATACACAGGTATGAAATACACATCTAACAGGAATGACCTGGATCACAACAATGAAGATGAAGCTAAAACTGAAGATGGAGAGAAAGAAGAGTAGTTTGTGGTTGATGAAGAAGTGGAGGATGATTTTGGTGTCTCTCCACCAACTAGTCCTCATGAGGATGGTGCTGGTGGAAACTCAAATGAGGGTCATATGAAGTTGGATGGCCTTGACTTGATGACATTTGAGTGACTCATGTGGTGATTGTGATGATCGATGGGTCTTTATGCTTGTGCCACTTGAACTTCTATTGTGTTGTTTAATTTCCGTTTGGAACTCTATTGTCATTAATTCGTTATGGAGTGTTGTTTGATTCACTTTTGCTCTGTTATGCTTAATCTTTGTTCGTGCTAATATGTATCTTACAAAGTGCATGTTGAAAACAAAAGACCATATGTGGATGAACATTGCAACAAGGAGGAATGTGCAGGTAACTAAGTAAATGGCTTCTTAAACCCATAGTGCTATAATGTATATGTATTGATGTATATAAATCTGCATGTATATTACAAAGATTTGGTGCTTCTTCGACCAGTGTAGGAACTAGCTCTTAGGTTCTTCATACTTCAACAGTTCAACTATACAAACAATGAGGTAACATGCTTTGAATTTGTTCAAATCTTGTTTATTTCATGCTCGGTTTAACTTGCTATCATCTAAGGGTGGTATGCTGGCAAGTTGACAAGGAGTTGACAACTAGTCGACTAGTCGGCAAGTCGGTCCCTTGGTAACTCGACTCGATCTACCGACTTAATAACCTTGGAGCTGTCTTGCAAAGGGTGGTGAAGTTGTTATGGGCACAGTTCAGCGGCAAGGGGCTAGTATGCAAGGTTGTGGCTGGCCGGAGCGCAAGTGCATTAGCTGATTTCCAGGAGCAACATCATGTGTGTGCAGCAGCAAAGGCCCAGGTGTTGCACCAAGGAATGAGCAGCTGGCTGGCCGTTGGGCCCATGGGTGATAAGAACATGAATCCTATGGATACAACCATATTTGCTCTACTTGTTGTTACAATTACAAGAGCTCCTACGCATCACTTAAATTATGAGGTGAGCTCGTTTCAAAGAGATTTTACTTTATTTGATAAAGAACTTATGATATTACATAATGAGAGTTTGTTGCGTTTGTTATCATACACCAAGATTTATGATCAAGATCATGCAATACGTGACACTACACATATGTTAAAACCGAGGACGGTATTCCATCAAGAAGGGGAGGATGATGTGACCACGCCACCAACACGCATGCGACTATAGCGCCAATATCAAGAATGAACTAAAGGTGAATTCGTTTCTTCAACTTCAACATATTTTAAATGAGAATATGATGCTACCTAATGATGAAAATATATATTTGTAGCACCACATCACTTTGGAACCAATTGAAGTAAGGGTTCAAGTTGGACAGGTTTTGGAATCCAATTCGGCCTCCAGATCAATTCGGATTCAGCCTGACAGCCAACTTCAAACAGCCATAACTTTTGATCCAGAAGGCTTCGGGGCCCGTGAGTACTCGTTGGAAAGCTCTTGGAGTCGACTTTCAGATGGATCTGGTCTCACCTCCAAACTCCACCCGAGCAGATCAGAAACTGCAAAACAAGTCACGTCACCTTTCCAGTCCGAGTCAAAGTGGGCCGAGGGCCTTGTAACTTGGGCTATTTGGGCCGGTACTGTTCACATGAACAGTACCACACGCGTGAACAGTAACTAGGAATAGTACCACATCCCTTTTCATTAGATAAGTGTGGCTTCCCCCTTCCCTATTTAAGGAGGCCGCACCCCTTTAGTTTTCCTCGGGTTTTTCTTAAGAGTTTATTCTGCTTAGCGGTTTACGCATGTTCGGTTTGAGGAACCCCAACTTGTGAACTTAAACATTATTCGCAATTTCAGATTGCATCTTTTACTCTCTTGCTTGTGTTCTCGATTCGCTTGCAGGAGATAGCCTTCTTGGCGAGGTCAATCGTGTTCGCACGGTTGATAACCAACGAGCGATGGTGTAGTGATTGCGAGGGTTCGATCTGTTTTGGTCGGAGCCTTTGGATCATCAACGCCGAGATCTCCACAATCGACTTATCAGTACCTCTCGGAAGATCGGGCCATCGTCACATCAGTTGGTATCGAGCAACGGTTGCCCGTGAGGTAATTCTTGTATCCCTAGTTAGTAGATTGGTTTTATTTCCTATAGTCCAGAAAAAAATTGCCCCACAAAAAGAGTTAATTTCGCTGTCCAAACCCCGTTGTGCCTTTCAATCTGTTAGTTTTGGTTTGCTAAATTGAATTTGTGTCCGTCATAGTATTGTCTAGTTTCTGGTCGTATCTTTGTTCCATTGAAAATCCAAACAAAAAAAAATTCCCCAACCCAAACCCTAATTTCCAATTTCGGCTGATCTTTCCTTCCTCTGCAGCCGCCACCAAAAACATCATATCTTTTGCTTCCGAGATTATTTTTGAGTGGGACCACCGCCATTAGATTCAAAATTTCCCTATCCATCTATCTGTAAAATTTCACGTCATTCCAGCCAGGCAGTTAAGAGATATGTGCGGTGAAAGTTGACCTAATTATCTGTTGTGAATCTGCAACAGTCAGCAGTTGTGATTTTTGTGCGAATTTCTGTGTTGGGATTCAGAAGTTGGCCCCAAAACAAAATCTGTAGAAAAAGCCGTCAGAAAACAGTAAAAAAGAATCAGTGAAAACAGGCATCTGACAAAAGTTACGGCCGAATTACCAACGTGCTGTCAAGTGGACAGAAATCTGAAGTTTTCAGTTTTGGGTCAATCCTTGTGTTCTTCAATTCCAGTTTGAATTGGATTGAATTATCTTGTATTTACCACTCCTACACTTTGCCATACACTTATTCTTAGCCTTCTTCCATCCTTGGTTGATCAGCAACATAGGCTAAGTGCTAGATACGAACTATAATTCAATTCTATGCAATTCTGAAATGAACTGATTGTTCTCTATTGCTACCATATTGTGCCTTCCAAGCTACACCTACTCTTGATCAGAACAGGTTCCTCTTGCAATCGTACCCACGCTCGACACGGTGTCACGAACCAGCCACCGGTTGTACCACCGCTACATTGGTAAGAACACTTGTAAGAGTGTGATAAGACGCTTGAGAGTGTGTGATTCTACTTCTCGCCACCTAGTAGTTGATAGGATAATACCTTTGTGTTGTCTTTTGTTTGCTACTAACCATGGCGGTGAGACGTCGATGCGCAAGAGTGTGTTTTAAAGGGAGAGCTCATGACGCTTTTGGATGAACAACGCGCTGCCATTACTGATGACATCGATAGGAAGATGGATACAATGCAACTTTCCATCAATGAGAGCATTGCAACACTCACTACACGCCTTGAAAGAATGGTGAATCGCCACCAAACAATGGAGGCCAAGATCATGAGGAGGGAAATGATAATGAGAGACAAAACCGTGACGCCGGTGCTGCACGCCACGACACCATCCTCATCGAACCGTCATGGTATGGGAGGTAACAATAATTTTCAGTATCACAATGCTCATGTTCATGATGACCCGTTTGCTAAAGTTAAATTTTCCATACCATCTTTTGCGGGTACCTATGATGCTGAAACTTATCTAGATTGGGAGATGACAGTTGAACAAAAATTTAATGCCCATCTAGTTCCTGAAGTGCATAGAGTCAGACAAGCTACTAGTGAATTTAAAGATTTTGCTATCATTTGGTGGACTCAAGTAGTTAATTTCGCTTAGCCCCGATACATGGGATAGATTGAAGGTAGCTATGTGTGCTAGATTTGTTCCTCCCGCTTAAACGTGAAATGCGTAAGAAATTGCAGCGCTTAGACCAAGGTAATAGATCTGTTGAGGAATATTATCAAGAACTGCAAATAGGCATGCTGCGTTGTAATGTTGAAGAGGATGAGGAGGATAAGATGGCTCGTTTTATGGGGATTAAGGCGTGAAATTCAGGACATAATTGATTACAAAGGGTATAATGATATCAATAGATTGTTCCAGCTTGCTTGTTTGTGAGAAAGAATTACAGTGGTAGACAACAAAGGACAAGGAGCAATTTTGGAGGTACGTCTACATCGAGACCAACACAGAGCAACCCAAGACAGCCCCACCTCCTGCTTTTTGAGCTGCTGCCCTCTGTGAGTAGGGCGCGTTCAGCAGCACCGCCGCCACCATCACGCGCACCGAGACGAGCAAATTTACTAGTGTGCAAACACCAGCAAAGAGCTCTTCATCGGTTGCTTCCACGGGCGCACGACGGGTATTGTGTGGCACCGTTGTAAAGGGATGGGCCACGTCATGAGAGATTGCCCAAGTCGGGCGTACATTGCGACAGAAGATGGTGGTTATGTAAGTGCTAGTGATGTTGAGGATGAATATGCTCTTGCAGCTAACCTTGCGATTGAGAACAATGCCAAGAGGAGCATAAGCTGATTGAATCACTAACCCCATTGGTTGAGAATGAAGATAAGGAGATGGATGCACTTACATCATCCGAGGAGAGCCAAAAGGTAAAGAACATGGTGCTATCATCGCTCACGGTAATGATTTGGTGCTACAACAAGACATAGAGCAACCTTGTGAGTATATACCTGCTGTAGTGTACTCTTTTGATGTTCCTTGTGTTGACTTAATTGAACCATGTGCTGATCTAAATTCTCATAATTTTGCACATGTCGAATTAATAACACATAAAGAAGTTTTGACTAGAATTTCTCCTGCTAATTCAATGTGTTACATCATGTTGGATCTACCTATGAAATTGTCACATGCTATGGAGAAAGTTTCTGAACTTACATGTTCGAAATTCTTGTTTAGTGCCTACACTCCTGGATATAAGTTTAATTTGATTGGAGATTATGGTGTGGAAAATCAATTTCTTGTATATCGAATATGCATAACTTGTGATCCCATGGATGAATTGAGACTTGCTATTTGTTTGGATTTTCAATGGAACAAAGATATGACCAGAAACTAGACAATACTATGACGGACACAAATTCAATTTAGCAAACCAAAACTAACAGATTGAAAGGCACAACGGGTTTGGACAATGAAATTAACTCTTTTTGTGGGGCAATTTTTTCTGGACTATAGGAAATAAAACCAATCTACTAACTAGGATACAAGAATTACCTCACGCAACCGTTGCTCGATACCAACCGATGTGACGATGGCCCGATCTTCCGAGAGGTACCGATAAGTCGATTGTGGAGATCTCGACGTTGATGATCCAAAGGCTCACCAAAACAGATCGAACCCTCGCAATCACTACACCATCGCTCGTTGGTTATCAACCGTGCGAACACGATTGACCTCGCCAAGAAGGCTATCTCCTGCAAGCGAATCGAGAACACAAGCAAGAGAGTAAAAGATGCAATCTGAAATTGTGAATAATGTTTAAATTCACAAGTTGGGGTTCTCAAACCGAACATGCGCGAAACCGCTAAGCAGAATAAACTCTTAAGAAAACCCGAGGAAAACTAAAGGGGTGCGGCCTCCTTAAATAGGGAAGGGGGAAGCCACACTTATCTAATGAAAAGGGATGTGGTACTATTCCTAGTTACTGTTCACGCGTGTGGTACTGTTCATGTGAACAGTACCGGCCCAAATAGCCCAAGTTACAAGGCCCTCGGCCCACTTTGACTCGGACTGGAAAGGTGACGTGACTTGTTTTGCAGTTTCTGATCTGCTCGGGTGGAGTTTGGAGGTGAGACCAGATCCATCTGAAAGTCGACTCCAAGAGCTTTCCAACGAGTACTCACGGGCCCCGAGAAGCCTTCTGGATCAAAAGTTATGGCTGTTTGAAGTTGGCCTGTCAGGCTGAATCCGAATTGATCTGGAGGCCGAATTGGATTCCAAAACCTGTCCAACTTGAACCCTTATTTCAATTGGTTCCAAAGTGATGTGGTGCTACAAATATATATATTTTCATCATTAGGTAGCATCATATTCTCATTTAAAATATGTTGAAGTTGAAGAAACGAATTCACCTTTAGTTCATTCTTGATATTGGCCGCTATAGTCGTACGTGTTGGTGGCGTGGTCACATCATCCTCCCCTTCTTGATGGAATACCGTCCTCGGTTTTAACATATGTGTAGTGTCACGTATTGCATGATCTTGATCATAAATCTTGGTGTATGATAACAAACGCAACAAACTCTCATTATGTAATATCATAAGTTCTTTATCAAATAAAGTAAAATCTCTTTGAAACGAGCTCACCTCATAATTTAAGTGATGCGTAGGAGCTCTTGTAATTGTAACAACAAGTAGAGCAAATATGGTTGTATCCATAGGATTCATGTTCTTATCAATGGGGATCCTCCGTGCAATAAATATGATTAATTGCATTGTTTAGGCCTTAAGCCAATTAGGTAAGAAAAGATTAGATTGGATTGGATTGTTAGGATAATCTATTTCCTTAATATTAAAGATATGTTTCTTAGGGGTCAAACCGTCCCATTCGTGTAAGGATGGAACTGTTTCTCTTATGAGGCAAGAAAAGAAATAAGCAAAGTTCCTTAGTCTATCCCTCTTCTGCAACCAGGCCTCAGATTCTTGGCGGGCAGAGTGGCCGGCCGATCAAGTTACCCTTACCCAACCAAAGCCCACAACAGGGTAATAATAGTAAGAGAATTGGTTCTTACTGTACCAAGTCTATGCCGGATTGTTCAAAATAAGAATACATGATGTTTTTGTGGGAGTACTAGTTTACAGTTGTGTACATGATTTTTCTAGAATACAAGTGAAGCTCTCAGAGGAACTCTGTCTTATTTAGTAACTTTCCTAACAAGGCAGTTGGTGTTTGACACTTTGACTGACAATATTTCATTTATTTTCAATACAACAATATCTTGCTTTTTTTGGTAGTTTGTGATGCAGTCAAATGAACATTAGGGTCTCCTTTTCATGACTGCCTCTGAACTGTGCTTAGACCACTAGTACAGGAAAATCACAAGTGCAAAGAGCCTCTTCTATCTTTGAAGATGTGTAAAAAAAATGGTCATAAATTTATTTTGGTCGGTGATCTGGATGAGTTCTGGGTGGTGTGCAGGGGTGCATCAACATGTGGTCCTGGGCGTGGTTGTCACGGCGGAATCGGCGACCACGGCGAGTGAGATGCGCCTGGACGCCTAGGCGACGTCCAGGCGACGCCAGGCGAGTGCCCAATCCTGTAGATCTCCCGTTACTCCCGTATGTATACATACATAACCGTCTCTCCTGTATAAAACTTCCGAGCTCTCCGTCTCTCCTGACCACTCCGCCTCTCCCGTCTCTCTCTCTCGTCTCTCCGCCTCTCCCGACATCTGCGCCTCCTCTCCCCGCCGCCGCTTCCTCTCCCTGCCGCCGCCTCCCCCGTCTACCTCCTCTCCCCGCCGCCGCCTCCCCCGTCCGCCTCCTCTCCCGTCTCTCCGCCTCCCGCGTCCGCCTCCTCTCCCCGCCGCCGCCTCCCTCGTCCGCCTCCTCCCCCCGCCGCCTTCTCCCCTCGCCTCCTCCCCGCGCCCGATCTCCTAACCCTAGCCGCCGCCCGCCCGGTCCGCGCTCCTCGCGCCGAAGCTCTCCCGCGCCTCCTCCCGCGCTGAGATCGACGCCGCGGCGAAGCAGTGAGATCGACGCCGCGGCGGAAGAGCATCAACGGCAATGGACAAGGCGAGGCGACCAGCCACAGCGTCCGCCTATGGCCGCCGGGACGACATGGCGTCGCCTAGGCGACGCTGTGACAACCATGGTCCTGGGTTTGATCCCCAACCATGCAAGGGGTGAAAACACCCTAGTAAAAAAAGTTATTTTGGTTTTTTCTAGGTGGGTTTTTACATATTGTTTGGAGGTCATGCACCACTCTTGAACTGTATCCAAGAGTACGACAGTTCAGAATTTTTTGTGTTTACTTTTTGCTAGAGAACTTATGGTTATGGTTAAGTTTATTTGTTCAAAACATTCACTTGGGCAAGGTGGGTTATATTTGAAATGAAACATTGAGGGAGGCAATAGTACTTTCTTTACTGGCAATGTTCTCAACTCTGCTATGCTCATTAATTATCTCCTTTGTTGTTCTTTAAATAAGTTGCTTCTATACATCTCTATGCTCATGGTAACTGCTATCGGTGATGTGATTATTTTTCACTACTAATGCTACGTTGTATTCGCAGTGGAAATTCCTCTAGTATCAGAGTATTTACTGTTGGAGGCAATGAAGGCAAACCAAATATGAATTGGTAAACAGAGAAAAGAGGAAGCTTACTCTTAGCGACATTCCATTTTCCCTTGCGTGTGCACTTCACAAAGATAATGTCCTAGCGGACCCAACTGCAGAAGAAGAATCAATAATAGGCACCTCCGTGACTGTTGTTCACTTGTTCTGGATTCTTCGGAGTTCAGACCGCCTAGTGTCCATACAAAAACCTGGAGGTGTAGTGACATCCATGGCAATTATTAAGGTCTGTTTGTTAATATGTGCTTACTAAAATATTCAAGCCGGATTTTTCATTGGTACCGAGATTTCTATCTCTGCTCTCATCCTGGATGCACCGGTTGTGGCACAGGAATATTGTTTTTTTTTTTACTTTTGATGGCATCTGTTTTGTTAGATGGAACACAAGTGGCGAGCTCCACCCTGCATCATATTTCTGTGTACCGTGATTGTAACAAAGCTAAAAATTGTTGTGACTGGTTTCGATGTTTGAAGTGATACTGCATCAGGGTATGGTGCATATCGTGTGTCTATTTCGGTTTTGCGGTACAGGCAGTCGCGACGTACGTACGAAGCCTTAAATAACTGCTGAGTCGGACCGATCGTTTATCTAAAATTAACTGTTGGCGACCAAAGAAATTCTTTATTTTCTTATCTCAGACTAATACGACTAGAGTCTTAGAAGAAACTGAAGAACTTTTGTATGGAGCAATTTCAAGCGCGAATCCTCTTATCTTTCGTCGATTCATTTTAAACCACTCAATAGCAGATGCATTGCACACTGCAGGATGCGAATTCTAATAAGCTACCATGTGGATCATAACGAGATCATACTACATAATGGAAGGTCCTGCCGTTTCCTGCTGTGATGCAAACGGGCTCAACACAACTGCTCGAGAACAGTGTTTAATGCTTTTTTTTCTCTAACAAGATTAACACTAATCTCAAAATAAATAAAAAGAAAAGTAATATGCATTTACCATTTATCATACTTTAAAAATTATCACTAATCTCAAAATAAATAAAAAGGTAAGTAATATGCATTTACCATTTATCATACTTTAAAAATTATGTAAACCACTATCAGAAGCACGTCCCATTGCTCTTGATCATTGTAGGGACGTATTAGTTTGCAAATGTCATTGTTCACCGTACGATCTCCATATGAGGAAAAATTCTATTGTATCACGGTTGCACAAACCAGTATATGTAGCAAGCCAACCACTGTCTGACATGTGACATATATTACTGTAGCAACACTGTAGTGCACACTGTAGCAAACACAGGACCACACATAAACGCATCTCCTACAATGCGCTACAGTACATATGTGTTGCGTGTCAGATGCTAGTTGACTTCATTACATAAACTGATTTATGCCACCGTGATACAATAGAATTTTTCCCATATGAGATAATGCAATTGCCATTGCTTGGAGCTTGATTCTGCCGTTGAATTATCGCCCCACCTGCAATTAGCATATCATCAATCTCCAGAATCACCATCCACCATCCATGACTGGCAACAGGAGTCCGGGTTTGGATGAATGAGGTTGAAGACAAAAGAGTAAGGCCTTTTTTAAGCTTGACGCCTTGTTCTCGAACCCACTGACCCCGCCTGTAGTCAGGACTCAGGACACCCATGCGACGGCTTTGATTTGGCTTAAGAACCCTTTACTGTAACTGAAGTTAGGACTGCAGCTAATCGTTGTCCAGGTGTAGTTGGGAATGCACACTTGTCACCAAACCATGAGTCAAGAACAAACAAATATGCCATTTATATTTAATTGTCGACACAAGTACCAAAAGCAAAAAAGATATTGGATTACAACAACGCCATTCGATAGGGTGAAAATCGTATATGAAACCAAACTTCTCATAGTTGTACAGAATTCGAACCCGCGAATCTCATCAAAGAAACAAAGATGATTTACAGTGGAAACGACAAACCCGATCAAGTGGTTTTCTTCTTTTTCTTTGACTTGAGCATCACAAGACCAACAAACACGCTTAAGAAAGAAAGAATAACTACACCGGCAAGCACCGGGATCAAAATCGCATACTCTTGAGGCAGAAAGTATTTGTGGACAAAGTGGTCGCTGTCAACAAATGGCTAGGTGGGAAAAAGAGAAGCAAAATCACCATCCAGAAAAAAATATCATAAAAGTTTTATTTGAATTGAAACGTAAAAAGCTTAGAAGTTACTAACCAGGATGATGACCCAGAAAGTATAGTATGTAAAGATGGACAGACTTGTCACGGTTAAAAGAAAGCCAATTGCCTTGTCTCCCAACTCCATTTCTCTGTAAATGTATATAAATCTGACCTTGATTTCGGTGCAAAAAACCAGCTTCCTGCATGCACACCAATGCAAGCTGCATGAGAAACCATACCATATGGCAATTAAATTAGAGTTGTACAAAAGTAAAATACCACCAAAACAATCCTATGTGGGAAAAGGTCGACTAGACCGTCAAATCCCCCTAATTTTCTGAAAATATCAAGGCGGTGATCTAGCAGTCACTTCATTGTTAAACCCACTTTAGCAATTTAGTAATGTGAATGTAAGAGCATTAAAGTAACAACAAAAATACATTTAGAACCAAACAACAGTATTACTGGCTTAGTAACACCGATTTACTATGATGAGCCATGTCACATATTTCTATTGCCTCAATTTAGGCATTGCAATCCAAATATTGCAGCTACATGATCAAAACTCACCTTCTATTCCCTCAAAATCAAAATTTGCCAATTGGAATTTCCAAGCATTAAGCACAGAGAATAGCAGCACATTTTGGTTGTGTTATAAAGTTCAGAGGTATTCTATTTACTATGGATCTGATTTCTGCTCCTTACGCTTCTCGCAGCAACAGGGTGTGAGTAGGCTGTTGAGCTGAGACAACACTCAAGCAAACAAAAGTAATATGAAATTGCTAAACAATACAAATCATGTCTTTTTAGGAAAAACAGAACAAAGATTATATTATGTGGTACATTATTTTTTGCAATTCTATGCTTCTATTAAACTTCATATGATATTTCTTTATCAATATACTATAGTGTTCTACAACTAATATAACTTATCATTTTAGCATAGTGGAACAGTACCCTAGGATTAGAAAATCTAAAGATAATTTAAAAGAATAAAGGTTATTTGGTTAAAGTTTTAATACCCCAGCCTGTTAGTGTGGTGTCGACCCGAAGAAACACCTGTGTACTCCTTAGCAATTTCCTATGGGCCAGAAAACCCCTTTCTTTTTCTAAATTGAAATTTGCAACGCCTCAATGGAAAGACCCCTTTCTTTTTCTAAATTGCAATTTGCAACGCCTCAATGGAAAGACCCCTTTCTTTTTCTAAATTGCAATTTGCAACGCCTCAATGGAAAGACCTTATCAGAAGACCCAGTTCACCATACAGGTAGGCTATAACTGAATCAAGGACGCAAATCACTAATTGTTGGCAGGTACGAGGGAAAGAAATCGATGGAGGAATGAAGCGCCGGAGTTCTTGGCAAGAAAGACTCCGATCAGTGCAAACCAGGGGCTCGAAATAGATGCGTCACCTAGGTGCCGGGCGCTGGCTGATTTATGAGTTCTTAAGCGCGAACCCCGCGACAGCTCAACCTACGAGGCCAGAACACCAGCGGCGCCGCAGATCTGCGAGAGGGGGGAAGGGGATAAGGTGAGGCAACGGAGAAACCGACGTGGAGGAAGAGGAGGAGACCGTAGCGGCGAACCTGGCGATAAAGAGGTCAGGGTGGTTGCCGTCGAGACAGGAGGAGGACGAGGACGGTTTGTTGTGGCCGCCGTGCGCAGCCGGCCGGGGCGAGGAACCGGTCGAAGCAGACTAGCAGAGGTAGCGATGGGATACGTATTTGTTGAATAAGTTTGTTGGATTTTTAATTTCAAACAAGTTTATTGCTGCTATTTAGCCCCGCCCGTTTGATCGCCTTTAATTCACTATCCCTTAATTTCAACTTTTCTAATTTTCTGGTTTTCTTTCTTTCCATATTTCTTCTTATTTAGATAATCTATTTTTTTATTTTTTAAATTTAATTACGTTAAAAAAACCATTAGATGTAATAAAAAAAATAAGACAATTACAGTTAAAAAAATAATAAGCCGTCACTAAATTGAGTATGCTTTTCAGAGGAACTATACTGGATTTCTCGCTGACCTAATTTCAAATTAGGTCCATTAAACGTCAAAAACAATTGGCCCGAAAGAATTTATAAAATTTTTGCTTTTTAGTCCAAAATTTGAAAGTTTTTTACATATGGACCCCTGGAGAAAAGATTTGCAAAAATGGACCCTTCATTCGGCGCCAAAGCATATGGCGCCCAGGGTACATGGCACGGCGTCATATCCTTTGGCGTCGTAAATGGCCACGTAGGATCCACGGTGGCATAGCACGGCGCCAAATCACATCGCGTCGTGCCGTGTAAGTTGGGCGTTAAAGGTCGTGGCGCCGTGCTCTGGGACTTAGCCCGAATTTTGCAGTGCAAGCCCAGCTATCACGGCGCCAAATCTTCTAGCGTCATATTTAGCTATCACGGCGCCAGAGTCTTTGGCGCCGAATGGTTTACATACGACGCAATATTCTTTGGCGCCGCAAAAGGTGCCAAAGACCCTAGCACCGTATATAAACCTCTCGGCGCCAAAGACTCTGGCGCCGTGCTAGCTTCACCTGTAGAAAAAACAGCAAACCTTGCTGTTTTTTCCGCAAAACATATGCACATACACACATACATATACATTCACACATAAAACATCTGAACAACTCAAATGACAACATCGCATAATTATCGAAAGTCTCAAAATATCACATAACATCATATAACTATCAAAAGTAGTTGCGACATTACATAACACATCTCAAGCGCACAAAATAGTCACTCATCGCTTCTTGGTCTTTCCTTGCCCTTGGCCAAAGCATCGCACTGGAGTATACGTGCTCGGGGACGGGCGAACGACGAGGCGCCGGGAAGCTCGAGTAGATGGTGCGTCGGGCATTTGCGACATCCCAATCTCGTCGTGGGTAGATGCCTCCTCGTCCTCGTGCTCGCCTCCTCGTCATCTGCTCGCCTCCTCGTCCTCGTGCTCGCCTCGCTATCATCTGCTCGCTGCGTCGCCGCCGCCGCCGTCATCGCTCGATCGAAAGTCGGAGTGCGTGACGAGCTCTCGTGGATCGGGCGCGCGCCGACGATGTGACGACGAGGCCGCAGCGGCACCGATCGGCTGGGAGGCGCCGGTGGTGATGCGACGTCCGCGCGGCGCGGCAACCACACCGACCGCCGCCCGACCGAGGCGACGCGAAGTCTCTCGCAAGTAATGATATGTCATAATTGCATACATGCTGAATCGATCTAACCTAGCGAATTATCTTCGCACTGTAGGAAGTCCTCGGGGTGGCTCTCGCTGTCAGTGGCCGAGAACCTCGTCGATCTCACGCACCGAGGTTTGGAGAGAAGTCCCCAAAGAAATAAGTAAACATAAGTGCAAGATAAACGTATGGAACCAAAGTATTGCAAATATCATGCTTTCCGTACCACTCGATCGAGAATCGGAGCGGCCTCGACCATCGTGCCCTCCTCGCACGCTTTGTCGACGCAGATGTCCTCGTCCTCGGACGGCGAGGTCCGCGTGAGTCGACATCGGTCCACCACCGCCTCCACCATGAGCGCGTGGCGGTGTGGTACCGTGACAAGTAACCCCGAAGTCGGGCGTTCTCGGGGGTACCGTCCGCCAGCGATTGTCCTCCATCTTCCTCCACCACCGCACGCATCGCGGTGGTGATGATCAAGTCCGTCACCTTTCGTTGGCGGACCGCCGAACTGTACATATAGCGATGTCAACAATAGTTGTTAGTACGAACCAAAAGAATTTTAAATTGTTACTTACTTGTGCAACTCAACAGAAGTCGACATCCCCTGGGGAAGAAGCGCACGAGGCCGAAGCGCCACGCAACTCGTGGGGAGGTGAATCTCCACGGCATAGAAGCGCATCAGCGGACACCTCATCCTCCAAATATGGGAGTTCTGCGGCACATGGTGCCGAGCGGTAGCGCTAGAACACGTGGCTCTGAGTAAGGCTCCCGGACACCTAGTAAGAGAACACACGATTAGCCGTGTACAAAAACCAAGAACTGTAGAATAAATAAATGCAGTACCAATTTCTTACCATCGTGGGAGACAAAGTGTCAAACTCGTTGCTGAAATCCACATACGCCCGCTGAGTAGTCACGAACGGATGACATCGTATCCAGTGCACGCAAATGAGGGCCGAGGTCATCCACACCCAGTGGATGCCAAGGCTGTGCCTGCAACACTCGAGGGCGCCCCACTGGAATGCGTGTCCACATCCACACCTACCAAGCGAACATACGGGCAGACACACGATTAGCCACGCACAAAAACAAAGAACTGTAGGAAAAATAAATGCATTACCACACCTGCAGGAGGAAGACGCAGCCACCGAGCGTCGACGCGGGGGCCTTGCGTCTGCAGGCCTCGCAAAGCTGGCGGTAGAGGAATGCGAGGACCGCCGAGCCCCACTGAATCGCCCAGCGCCCCCGATCTCGGAGGCGGTGGATGTACATCCACGGCGGCATCCCCGTGGCGTCGGGAACAAGATCGCCCGAACATGTGCAGGACCAGCGCGCAGTGGTAGGTCACCGTGGCGTCGTCCGCGGCAGCAGGCATTCGCCAAAGGTAGTCCGCAACCATCTAAGGTGGACCCGAGACGCGGCCTCGCTCGGCATTATCCGGGGCAGGAGGCAATGGCGTGCCTGGAAGGCCTCCACATCGCCTCTCCACCCTCGGACACCGCCGGCCGATCACCATTGTCCCTCGATGGGAAGTCCAAGTATCATCGCCATGTCTGCGCAGCGTGGCGGTCATCTCCCACAGGAAGGTGGAGCGTGTGTCTCGGCCTCCACCTGTTAGTAGTACAAGGAGAAAAGAATTAGTTACGTGCGTAAGAATATAGAAGCGAAAACAAATAGACCCGATAGAGAAAATGCACCTGTCGACAAGTGCGGTCAAAGCTGCGGGGTTGAAGACCGGCATGCCCCGCCATAATAGGTTAGCGACCGTGTGAAGCCCAGCACGGCGCAGCAGTGGGGTATAGCGGTCGTCGTAGCGCATCAACTGGAACCCATCATGGGTTCGAGGACGAAGTATGGGTATCTCCTGAAAATTGCTATTAAAGTTAGCTGCGTGACCATCAAGTTGAACACATGTACATTTCGACCACACACGTACATGGCCGTCCTCCGTGAGCCTGCCGCGGTGCTCCCTCTCGTAGTACTCGTCTAGCAGCCGGTATCTTGCCATCCTGTGATAAATTTTAGAATTCAATGGTTAAGAAATTTCAAATAAGAAATTTATAAAACATGATTTATATATATATAACTTGGTGTAATTGACAATAAGTTGTCTTTGCCACTTGAATTAGAATGCAAATCTAAATTAGGGGTGGTAAAAATATAATTTTGTAAGTATAAACAATAATCAAAGCTACTAAGGGTTAGGTGGACATACAATCTTGCCCATGTTGACATGAAATCATCCTATTTGCTATATGAAACCCTAAAAACCTAAAACCGAACACAACCATGTATAAATAATAATCAAACCCTAAAAACATATGTCTAAATCAAACCCTAAAAACATATCTATTTCTAAATCAAACCCTCAAAATATATGTATTTCTATATCAAACCCTAAAAACATATGTATTTATAAAATGGACCCTAAAAACATATGTATTTCTAAAAATTTAGAAATCTCGCTCAAACCAAACCCTAAAAACATGTGTATTTCTAAATCAAACCCTAAATCTAAACATTCATCAATCTCGCTCAAATCAAACCCTAAAAACATATGTATTTCTAAATCAAACCCTAAAAACATATGTATTTCTAAAAATCCAACCCTAAAAACGAATCTATACACATTACTACTCTTACATTACACATATCTATTGAAAATCCAACCTAAAACCGAGCCAAATTGAAGTAATTTCATCTAGGGTTTGCAATCTTCCCATACGAAATGTACCTCAAATAATCCATATTTATTGCAAAAAATCAAGGGAAAGGAGGGGGTTCACCTTTTTACTCGATTTGGAAGTAAAATCGTGAGAAAAACGGATGGATTTGAGTTGATTTTGAGGGGGAAGGGAGTGGCGGCGGCGGCGGTTGCTTCGGCTTGGGCAGAACAGAGTGAGGGGGGGGCGGGGGGGCCGCGCTCGGGCTTAAGTCCCAAAGCACGGCGCCACGGCCTTTAGCGCCCAACTTACACGTCATGGCGCCATGTGATTTGGCGCCGTTCTATGCCACCGTGGATCCTACGTGGCCATTTACGGCGCCAAATCATATGGCGCCGTGACATGTACCCTGGGCGCCATATGCTTTGGCGCCGAGTGAAGGGTCCATTTTTGCAAATCTTTTCTCCAGGGGTCCATATGTAAAAAAACTTTCAAATTTTGGGCTAAAAAGCAAATTTTTTTCAAAGAATTTCTTAGTACATCCGATAGAAACGATGAATAAGAGTAGTCGATGAAACACCCACCGGCCACCGCCGACAACAGGGTCCCATGGATCCGTCCACCACCAGTCCTTCTTCTCTCTTCTCTGTGGCTCTCACGGATGTTGAGTGGGTAGGGGACTTGTATGTATGTAGAGATTTTTAGATTTTATTTAAATGTGAACATTCCACCGATTTTCCTTCTAGGTCTAGTTGCTTTGGTCTTTTTCATTCTATTCTCCTATGAGTCACTGAGATCACCGGATCTTCTTTACCTATTAGTTAAGTGCACGTACGTTCCTACGGAACAAAAACATTCAACAAACGTGGATATGTGGGGAACAAAGTTATAAAAAAAATCATTGCAACACACATCTATTTCAATTCATATGAGATTCAAAATATATAAGCATATCATTTTTCTTGAATCAATTTTTGAGAGACCATGTGGAGCTATCCTATGTTTGTGATAACTAATTGACGTTTGGTTTAGAGAATTTGAGTTTGTTTTGGTATTCTAGGGTTGAGTGCCTTTTACATATGCTATTGTTGATATGCTGTTTCGTGCGGTGCTATGTGACGGTTTGCTTGTCTGTGTGACTACAAGACCGGGACTAGGTACAGGAGGTGTTGAGGTCCAGACGGTCGGTGATGCCGAAGATGATCGAGGCTAGTGAGGTGGTTGCGAGTCGAGAGACGAGAAACCGGAGCTAGAGCTACCGGTGACGGACACGACGGGCGACGACGAGAGAACCGTGACTAGGCTCAGGGAGGAGTCGGAGGTCCAGACGGTTGGAGGTTGGTTGCGGTCGTGCGCGACGGAACAGACCAGGACTAGACTCAGGTGGAGTCGGAGGTCTCGGTCGGTGTCGGGTGGACACGACGGGCAGTGGCGAGTGGATCAGGACTAGGCTCAGGGAGGAGTCGGAGGTCCAGACGGTCAGGATGCCGGGTGCGGTCGTGTGCAGCGAAGCGGACCGGACTAGACTCAGGGAGGAGTCGAGGTCCAGACGGTCAAGGTACCGGACGCGGGAAGCTTCTAGGAGGGTGCTTGAGGGCAATTTGGACAATTGGCTCAAGTTTTGGAGTGGAGAGGCTGGTTTTTCCCTCCAAAAGTGTGTGTTGACTTTTTGTCTCAAGTGTGTGTGAGGTATGGAGTGTGTTTGGTATGACACTTCTTGATTTTCTCCTTTGGTGTGTGAGCCTTGGTGTTAAAAGGAGAAGATGACAGGGAGGTCATTCAGGCAATGAGGTAGCAAAGGGAGTAGGAGTGTGTGCTCTGTGGTTGAGCAGTGTGCGTGTGTTCTCTGAGAGAGAGAGAAGCATGTAGTGTTTTCCCTTCCCAAATGCATATGGGGACTCCTATGTAATCATTCCTCTGTAAGCATTCATGATATTGATTCAATATGAGGAGGGGAGTTATTGATTTGCATTCACTTTTTACTTTCTGCTCTATGTGGTTTGTCAGCTGCTATTTCCATCTTTGAGTATTTCTTTGGTTGAAGGATGCAAAATGAGTTTGCTTTGAACAAGGGATGATCTAAAAGCCATTTGGCTACCATATTCCTGAAAGCAATCATTTTTCATCAAATTTCTTCCCAAGAGATGAGTGTGAGAACCCATTTCTAGGGTTTGATGTCAGGGCATGCTTGGATTTTTGGATTCTTTGAGAAATGTTTGCTCTAGGTATGTGCTTCAGTTGTGTGAGATCATGGCCTTAATGATTTCCAAGTTTTATGGAGAAAGGTTACAAGGTTGGCAAGAAATCTGGAAATCAGCCTCATTCCATGGTTGTTTTCAGAGTTGAGCTGAAACTTCAAATTCACTGACCTTTGATTTGGGTTTTCTTTTCCCTGTGGTCTCTTTGGTATTTAGTTTGTAGTCATGTCGGTATGCCCTGAGTAGAGTAGCTTATTTTCACAAATTTTCTGTGTTCTGCCTTTCTTCAGTAAAAACTGTGCAAGTGAACATTTTCAGGCGCTGCTCGTGCTCTGCTCGCAAGCCCACAGTCTGACCGCTAGGGTTAGCCGGTCAGACCGGCCTTCCCATGGCGGTCTGACCGGCCGAGGCAGAGAGGTCTGACCGGCCCACTGTTCTTGGAGCTGTTTTTCTTCCTTCTTTGATTTCTGCAGCATGCTTTGCTTCAGTTCTTCTGGCATGCTTCCTTCTCTGTTAGTTTGAGTTTACTGAAAGCTTGACTTCTTCATAGCTTCCTATAACTATCGGAGAAGAGTTCATTGTGGATACTTTTGAGGGGCGATTTTTAAAAGGGCGCCATTCACCCCCCTCTGTTGTCATTTCCGATCCTACAATTTTCAACAATGCATAGAAACATATTGTTTCAAACAAATCTTAGTATGTCATATATATGCATGAAACCACATGACTTAGTGAGTCATACATTGTTACAAGTCTAAACAGAACCACTTTATGGGACCATTGGAAATCTTCTCAAAACAATGACAAGAGTCATTATATCAGTTATAGAGATGGCAAAAAAAGCTGTTATATGGGTACAACACTACAACAACTTACATGAAAGTATATTGCCTTGTGAAATGCGGCATGGCAGCATACATACTTATTTGAGACATGCTATGGTACACAATTTGATCTTGTTTAGAAGAATAAAATAGCTACTTTGTTGTTTAGAACAAGAATGAAGTTGAAATCTGAAACCACTTGTGAAAAGAGATCACGAGATGGATTGTCACTAAGAGTAGGTTTAGTGAGCTTAGTCGCCTCCACCATTGCTCTCACCAATTTCCTCTACACCTTCTTGCAGGTCCTTAATCTCATTTTCTTTCATTAACTGCTACATCATGTGGAAGATGTGGCTAATTTTCTTTTCTCATGCTCCTTATCTTGTGCACACAAATGCCTAACTTCATGAATATGCATGTTCGCGCTCTAAATCTCTCTGCTCATTATACATCCATGTCAGGAGAATGATTACTGTAGCATGGGTACAAGGTACCCTTCTCCATAGGAGATATAGCCAAGAGAACTAAGGAGAGAGAGAGTTGGTGATAAAATAAGTGGACCCCCACATGAGTGGGGTAGGACGGGAATTTCCCATCCTACCCTTTAATAATTACAAAAGGTAGGGTATATTGGTACATTCTTCTATATTATTGGGCTAGCTGCAAGGCCTGATCACGGGGGGTTGGGCCACCCCTACAATGACCAACTTCCCAGCCCTCCAACTATCCCAGCAATCCACCAGTTGCATCGGCTCACTAGTCGGCACCCTCTCGCTTGTTGTTGCGGAATGAAGGGTTGGGATAGTTGGTCACGTCAGCATGCCCATCGGAACATCCCCCACGACTGGACTTTACAACTGGCCCAATATGTAATAGGCCCAATGTACCCCAGAAATGTACCATGTACCCCTACTATTTGTAATTATTAAGGGGTAGGATGAAAAATTCCCATCCAACCCCACTCATATATATAAACCCCCAAGAGGGGTGTGAGGGAGGATCCACTCATTTTATCACTGTCACTTTTTCCTTAGTTCTCTTAGCTATGTCTTCTATGGTGATGGGTACCTTGTACCCACTGTTGTAACCATACTACAACAATGATACATCCCTGGCTGTCATGCAAGAATTTTCATATAATTATACTTTCATTCAGAAAAGTTAACTAATTTTCTGTGCAGTGGACATTAAAAAATTAACAGTCCAATAATTTTTTGAATATGAAGCTAGAGTTACTGATGATATTACAAAAAAAAAATTGAGACCAACAATTGATGGTGCATATAACGTAAAAAAATTAACATAATAGTGGCCCTGCAGAATTGCATGTAATAAAAAAATTAACAAAGGACAATTTTGGGCTAGTACAAATTAACAAAGAAAAACATCGGACTGTTCATGCAATATTAACAAAAAAAATATTTGATAGTTCATGACATATTAACAAAGAAAAAAAATTTGATGATGGATAGATTTGTAAGATCTGTCAGCCGCCAGGTGACTAACGCCAATGTACTACTACTACAAAAGAATGACCATTGCGCAACACAATTGGATGTGCGGCCAAAAAAATCTACAGCACAGCTATGATTTGATAGAATCAGTGAATGCCACATCTATTATCGCAGGAGCACTTGTACACATATACATAAAAAGAGATGGATGGCGGAAAAACAATGTAGGATCGGCTTTTTACATCGTCAGTAACATGCAAAATCGAGAATTCAGTAATAACGGCAAATTAGCAAGTACAAATATCGGCCAACAATTAATTATCTCTTGTGCGCATAGAATTTAATTAGCAACAGGTGAAATGAGGAGAGGTCACATTCGGTTGTTGCCTTGTATACACACCACTAATTGAAAAAAAGTGTCAAAGGTGTTAGCAATGACCATTAATCCTGTGCATGTTAGCTAGTTTTTAATTTCTGCATGCATTCAGTTTTTTGCATTGAGTATTGAGTCATGCGGTCAGTTTCTTCATGCACGTAGTGAACGTCTGTGAACTGATGCATTGAAGTGCAGGTTCAGTTTTCTTCCGTTTTGCATTGTCTTCTTCATTGTATTGCTTTTAAAAGGAGTCTAATATACAAAGAAAAGCTGCAGCTTGTGCAGTTCACGCAGCACCAAAAATACATTGTTTCATCTTGTCCCAATCCATCCATTTGCAGCAAGAGCTAGAAAATCAAGAGAGATTGCAAGGGCGGCTGACAATTGGTATCAGAGCACAATGTCGGCTCCCGTCCTTGCCATAGGCCACTCCCGTACACCGCAGCGACACGGCCGTGGATGCTCGCCGTCCCCACCGACGCGCCGCCCGCAACAACGCGATGGCGGTCAGCGTGAACTCGTTGTCCAGCGGGTCGTGAAGGAGAGCAGTGGCTCCATCTCCTACCCCCGCTCACACGCTCAAATTACTCCGATTGGGCGGTGTTGATGCGAGTCAACCTACAGGCTTAAGGCCTGTGGGACGCCGTCGACACCGGTGATGTGCCATACCAGGAAGATCGCCAGGCCCTTTCGGCGATCCTGCGCGCAGTGCCTCCTGAAATGCTCCGGCCGCTCGCCGAGAAGGACAACGCCAAAGAAGCCTGGGACGCCCTCAAGGCGATGAGGGTTGGGGCGGATCGAGTGCGTGAATCCAAGGCGCAGAAGCTACGCCAGACATTTGAGTCCATGCGATTCAAAAATGGCGAGCACGTGGAGGACTTCAGTCTCCGGCTCCAGGGTGTCGTCAGCGACCTTCGCCTACTTGGGGAGGAGTTGTCGGAGGAGAAGGTGGTCCGCAAGTTACTGCGTGTTGTTCCCCGCAGGTATCGCCAAATTTCCTTGTCAATTGAAACCTTGGTTGACCTCAGCACTCTGTCCATCGAGGACCTCACCGGCTGGCTCCACGCTGTTGAGGACCGTGGAGAGTCGGACGATGAGGAAGGAGACCAGGTTCTACTCACGGCGAAGGAATGGTCGTCGTTCAACACCAAGGAGACCGGCATGTCCGCCTCTCGCGCTGCTGCGAACAGCGGGAACACGTCGCGCTCACGCCAGCGCGGCTGGCGCAGCTGCGGGCGTGACGAGGGAGATGGGGAACCAAAGTCTGAGCCATCCCAGGCCGCGTATCACGACATCTCCAATGACAAATGCTGCTATTACGACAAACTGGGCCACTAGGCCAAGGACTGCCGAAAGGCGAAGCGGGATCGTGAGAAGTTGGCTCAGGTGAATCTTCTCCAAGTCGAGCCAGAGCAGGCCGAGGGCGAAGACGAGCCCACGTTGTTAATGGCTCAGGTCTGTGATCTCTCTCCCTCCATCAACATCGAACCAGCAGGCGCCGAACTCGTTGTAAACGAGGAGCGCGCCCTTGTCACTCTCCGCGACGAGGGAGAACCAGTTGATCCAGAATGGATCCTGGACACCGGCGCATCGAATCATATGACGGGCGCACGGAACGCATTCTCCGAACTCGACACCAGCATGCGCGGTTCCGTCAAGTTCGGCGACGCCCACGAGTCCGCATCGAGGGTGCGCATCGTGCTCTTCGCCGCAAGAACGGTGATCACTGCGCGCTCGCGGCGTCTACTACATCCGCGCCTCGCGGCAACATCGTCGGCCTCGGCGGTGGGCGAATCTCGCAAGACGGAGATCGAGAATGGCATCCTCACACTGCGCGACCCTCAACACCGGCTGCTATGCCGGGTTCGGCGGAGCGCCGGACGTCTCTATGTGCTCAACGTCAACATTGCACGGCCAATTTGCCTCACGGCGAGGGGCAAGGAGGAGGCCTGGACATGGCATGCGCGTTTTGGCCACCTCAACTTCGATTCGCTTCGCATGCTCACTCGACGCGGGATGGTGTGAGGCCTACCAGAGCTTGAACGCATAAATCAAGTTTGCGACAGCTGTCTGATCGGCAAGCAGAAGCGAACACCGTTCCCCGCCGTGGCAGCGTACTGCGCATTGGAGCGCCTCGATCTCGTCCACAGCGATATATGCGGGCCCATCACGCTGGCAACCCATGGAGGCAAGAGGTACTTCCTGTTGTTGATCAATGATCTAACCCGCTACATGTGGCTCTTTCTGCTGGCGGTGAAAAGTGATGCTCCTGCAACCATCAAGCACTTCAAGGCCAGCGTCGAGGTCGAGACCGACCGCAAGCTGCGTGTACTTCGCACGGACCGAGGAGGGGAATTCTCCTCCGTGGAGTTTGGTCTGTACTGCACCAACGAGGGTGTCCAGCGGCACTGCATGGCGCCGTACTCCCCTCAGCAGAACGGCGTGGTCGAACGCCGCAACCAGACGATTGTGGCCATGGCGCGCTGCATGATGAAGGCGAAGGACATGCCGGGGAAGTTCTGGGGCGAGGTGGTGTCCACTGCCGTCTTCATCCTGAACCGTTCGTCGATGAAGAGTGTTCACAACAAGACCCCGTATGAGGCATGGCATTGTCGAATACCTACCGTGCATTACTTCAAGACGTTCGAGTGCGTTGTTTATGTCAAGGACGTGAGACCGCATTTGAAGAAACTCGATTACCGAAGCAAGGCCATGGTGTTCCTCAGCTATGAACCGGGAGCCAAGGCATATCGCGCTTACGACCCGGCGTCCCGGCGTGTTTGTATCACCCGTGAAGCCGTGTTCGATGAAGGGGCGAAGTGGGATTGGGCGGCTTCAGGAGAGTCCGTTGCGGCCTCCTTGGGCGATTCGTTCACCGTCCACTACGAGGTGGTTTCCTCCTCTGTGCCATCCAGCATGGCGCCGGGAGGCCAGGCATCAACACCGGAACACTTGGAGACGACGATCACGGGGCACCGCGGCGCTACAGAAGCATGGCCAACATCTTCGTCACTTCGAAGCCGGTGGAGCTCGACTCCGACATGCTTCATTTAATCGCCACTCGGGAGCATCAGGTTTCATGAACTTTGCAAAAAGGCGGGCATCGTCGAGGTCGTCACACGGCAGCAGGATTAGGGGGAGAAGTGTTAGCAATGACCATTAATCCTGTGCATGTTAGCTAGTTTTTAATTTCTGCATGCATTCAGTTTTTTGCATTGAGTATTGAGTCATGGGTCAATTTCTTCATGCACGTAGTGAACGTCTGTGAACTGATGCATTGAAGTGCAGGTTCAGTTTTCTTCCGTTTTGCATTGTCTTCTTCATTGTATTGCTTTAAAAGGAGTCTAATATACAAAGAAAAGCTGCAGCTTGTGCAATTCACGCAGCATCAAAAATACATTGTTTCATCTTGTTCCAATCCATCCATTTGCAGCAAGAGCTAGAAAATCAAGAGAGATTGCAAGGGCGGCTGACAAAAGGAACTCATAAAGGAGAAGAACCAAAATGAACAGGAAACAACCCGAGAGTATTAGGCCGTTGTTCCTGTTAATCGGCTTGCTAATGCTCAGATACCTTGACTAATACCCAACCTTTTATTGCAACTCAAAAACTCTCCATGGAATGGCAGTTCAGTAACCAGTAAACAATCAGAAGAATAATAGATTCCCACCTGAGCATATTTAGAAGTTATGAAGGTCTTATTCTTTTTTAGTTTTTAGCTTCTGCTTTTGACTTTTCTACAATAACTAGTTTTTAAATGGAGCGTCTTTTTAACATATGGTCTACTAGTTAATTGTAGTATATACTGTACCGACTTCATTTATATACAAAAAACGCACGTGAGTTTCTGTTACTCTGTAATTTCTCACACGAACAACCCAAAACCATAACCTGCAGTCGAAAGGCATAAACCACAGCAAAAAAGAACAGGCAAAGACTATTCAAGGATTTCAGGTTTGAAAAATTTCTAAACAAGCATGAAGGTGCCTCAATCTACATGATTACCTGGAAGGATTTCTGATGATAGACACATTTTTATGATCTCTCATCGAGCAAATGACTAACACCTAGGTAGTACAAAAGAATGATGAATTACTTAGCAAAACTGAAAGTCTGAAAGTACCAGATAAAAAAGAATATGAAAAAATAATCAACAATTCAATTCTTCTACAGTTCTCATCAGAATAATGGAGCAATGGTGCAAACGCTTGATGGGTTATGGTCGAACTCAGACGGCGAGTGATGGAGCAATCACAACCAAATAATAGCCTGGTAGCTCTTTCTTAGATTATATAGCATGGCATGTCTTGCGTGCAACATAAATTAATTGTACTTTAGATCAACAGAATCAACAGGAATTAGTTGTGTGCAACAATCTGTTAATAAAAAAATAGTTTACAGACTGCATCAGTAGGCCCACCTGGTGATGTGCAGCTCGCCGCAAAGCCTGACTCTGATCGACTCACTGAACGGAGAAGTTGTGACAACACGCATTCGGCATGTGACTTGGCGTTGTGCTCGCTGCAGAGCTTGGCCGTCGACTTAGACATGCATTTTATCAAACATGTGGCAGGCATCTGGCTCTGTGACAGCGGGAGCACTGCAACAGCAGGCCATGCGGGCGCGGTGAGAGAGGAAGAGAAACTCGGTGACCCATAGTGGCAATGGGATCAATGTGGTAGTGCACCTTGCAGACAGCAATGAGAAAGGGAGATAGAGAGGCAGGGACCTGGAGTAGAGGAAGAGGTCATCATCCTCACACTTCCCTATTTCCTCCGTCACAACTGAGCTACCACATTAACCACTGGATCCAACCGAGGTGCACCACCTCTGATCGGCCCCCTCCGAGCCAAGGTGAGAAGGGAAAATACGCTAGGTCAGGAGAGACGATGTGGAGGCACGATGCTAGTTCGGGGGAAGGTGGAGTTGGGGGAGGTGGCACCGGGCCGAAAGGGGGCCAGTCGGAGATGGCACACCCTAGCCGGATCCAGAGAGGGGCGAGGAAGGCACGGGCTAAGATAGGTGTGGAGGAAAACTGGACTGGTGGGGGCCGGTCGGCGGTGGCCCACCCCAGTCGAATCCAGAGACAGGGGAGGGTTCGCTGCGCTAGTGAGGATTGGCTCTAACCGTGCAGATAGACGGCGCTGATTAGGAACTGAGGTAAGGGGAAAGTGGTGTTGAGGTGGGCGAGAGAAAGAAATCAAGAGAAAGAAAGAGGGAGAGGGGGAAAGAAATTGAGAGAAAGAAAGAGAGAGGTAGTGAGATGGACGTAGGATACATGTGTACCTTCCCCTGCGAGGCTAACGGTGGAGGCAGCCTCAGCTTGTCGTTGACGAATGCGAGGTGGTGCTACTGCTGCTAGCGGGGGGAGGCACGCGGGAGGCTACATAGCTACGCCGAGATGGTTGGATCTGTTGGACTCGTGCGGATGCAGTGACAAAGGCAACATCAGGGGCAAGGCGTAGTTAGGGCTAGAGTTTTGGGAGGTGAAAACACGTCGGGACGGGGGATCCAATAGACTAGCTGCCTGCAGAGGCGGCGACGGAGGCGACATCGAGGGTGGGTAGGGCGGGGTGTGGCAAATGGCTAGGGTTTTGAAAGGTGGAGATGAAGAGCGGAGAGGAGCAAACACAGCTGCTATGCAAATCACTCAGTCCCACTTGTCGGCGTGTGATTTCAAGTGGAGGGGTGGTGGCAGATAAACCTCCAATTGAAAGGTGGTGGTGAACCACCACCAATAACTCCTTTTAAGTAGTAGAGATAATGGTTTTGGTGGATTGACTTACCTAGATGACAACAACAACAATGCCTTCATTGTAGATTGTGTTAATGATATGCCCTAGAGGTAATCACAAAGATGATTGTATCACTTCTATATTTACGATCTTTTAAATAATATATTATTTTGTCCCTTGAATAAATATCTTTCGTATTGATCAACAAGTATATGACTTATTCGCTGAACTCTTTAATCATATTTTAATGTTATTCTAAATTATTCCTGATCTTATATCATTATACGGGATAATTATGATTATAGATCAGCACATGTATTGATTGATGATCATGCTTCATGGATCATGGATATATGATATCAAATCAATAATGTGGACACATGTTAGAAAATATGATGTTGAATTGATCTACCATGAGACACTACAAGAATTGTTATATTCTTAAGTGCTATCAATTGGTCTCATATATAGTGTATATATGATACTTGACCTGAGATCGTCATTGTTTCCAATATGTGTAATAGTTTGCTTAGGGGTTACCAAACACTACTCCATGACTGAGTGGTTATAAAGGTAGCTTTTCGGCTATACTGTGAAACATACGAAGGAATATGCGAGATCAAGATAGAATTTACCACTCCTATATAGCAGGAGAGATATCTCTAGGGCCCACTATGTGGCTGGATCAAGAAAGTGTATAGCCATGCCGAATATGGTTGAAGAGTCAATCATAACTAAGTAATCCACTACATGTTTGAATGAAGAATAGAGCTATCATAGGATGGCACGCTTCTTACCTTGAGTTCGATCTAGTATCATGAGACAAAGGGATCGATACGTAATCACTATATAGGTTCATCCAATATGATCTTTATGTATGTTTGGGAGTTATTACATCCTGCTAGGGACAGCTACCGACTTATGGGGTGGAAAGGAGTTTTTTTGGCCCATGACCAAATACACATGAACCTATAGGGTCAAACACTTAATGGGCTAGAACGATAAGGATCTGGATGATAGTTTTCAAGTGGGATTCGATCTCTACTCGTATCGGATATGGATCCGATTAGAGGCTATATAAGCAGAGGTGTGGGGGCTGAGGGAATTATCCCGAAACACACCCGTCGAAACCCTAGCTACCACCTCTCATATCCCTTGTCGTGCACGCTGGTGCTAGCATGCCGATGCATGGTGCTCCTTCTCTGGATGTGTGGACCTCGGTAGAGGCGCTACTGTGACTGCGGCGCTGGTCGGGATGATCGTGAGGAGGAGACAGTTGACTAGAGGATGATCGACTACTACAACTACACCGACACGCTCTTCGTTGAATCGACTGCTTCAATTCTACTTCCACTGCACTACACGTCTAGTTGTAACGATCCATGATCTCTTACTCACATAGCTTTATGGTTTATACGGTATAAAATTTTAATTTGCACTAGTGTAGCCTAACCGTATCCTAACAGTGGTATTAGAGCCAAGTTGTGTAGTTTTTGATCTAGATTGGTCGCATATAGTTGTTATATTGTAGTAGTAGATTGGATATGTTATTGGTCTGATATGATAGCTTAGATTTCTTCATGTTATTGGATTGGTTTAGGCACTGATTTATAAGTTCAATCGGTTTCGACAGTAGTAGATGGGTTCGAAGGAGGTATGAATTGATAGCACTGAGTTGTTGTTCTTTCTGGAAACCTCCTACGTCGATCAATATGATTGATCAATGGAAAATCAGGTTAATAAGATTGGTTCGAAATTGGTTTAATGTGATTAATCCGATGGAATTTTCAAGGGCAACTTCATGAATAGGATTTATGTCCCAAAAAAATTCCAAGGGCGCTGCCGTGCTAGGTAATTATACCGCGCATTATAGGTGTTATGTATTCATATCGTGCGATAGAATTGGATTCTGCACATAACTCGTTTTTGCAGGATTGTGTGAATAGTATGGCCCATTACGTATGTGATGTATGTATGACTTTTTCATTGCCTGCGAGTCATGTAGCCATGGGTTATATATTATTGTATAACAGCTTGCATGTTGACTTGTGATGCTTGATTTTTCATATGTAATTCATTATTAGTTGTTAGGAGTAATAGCTAAGTAGATGGATGTAGTCAACTCAAGCATTGATGGCTCAGTGGACAGAAGCTTGGTGATGGAGATTATCGTGCTAAGGGCCATACTATATCACAGCTTAATATGATTTAATTGTGAATGCCCTGTTATGCTATTATTTATGTTATTATTATCTTGTGTGTTTTTTAACATGATAGAATAGTATCCTTTTAAAAAGATTAAGTAAAACTTGATACCCTTCCAATAGTTACACCTATCAAAATTTTGATTATTAACTGGTACGTCTACCAAAGTAGGGTACCATTAATTATATCAATTAGATAGGGTAAAGCGTTGGACACTTCATGAATAATATTGATTTAACTTGACTAGGCTATTAAAATAGTTTTGGGTTTAGGGGCATAGTGTTGAGGCTAGGACATATGGATGTCACTCAATAAACAAGAGTTGCATGTGATGCAATTAACAAGGGGTTGCTTACTTACGTCGGTAGCCAAAGCTCACTAGGACTTAGTGAAATATGAATCTTTATTCACTATATGTTATTAGAGGGTACAAGATTTTAAACATATAGTGGGAGTATCTTTTGTTAAATTGTTTAATAGAAGATTTCACATAAAAATAGTGTTGAATTTTTGTATATACTTTTTATGTTGTAGACAATGCCACCATGTACTTCTTCCACACTCAGTTTTAACTTGCGATCTATTCTTAAGAAAGAAAATCTAAATAGAACAAACTTCATTGACTGGTATCGCAACTTGAGAATTGCTCTCAAGCAAAAAAAAGAAGGAATATGTTCTTTATGTTCCATATCCATTGAACCAGCTGAAGATGCTACTTGTGCTCAAAAGAATGAGTATAAGAAACATTGCAATGACCCACTTGATGTTAGCTGTCTCATGCTTGCCATCATAAACTCTGACATTCAGAAACAATATGAGAACATGTATACCAACAATATGATTGTGGGTCTTAAAGGTATGTTTGAGAACCAGGCAAGGGCTATTCTGGTTGTATAGTATCTAGTTTACCATTTATCGACGCTATTTGGTTGGATTTTAACTCTTTTATTTTTGCTACCGTATCTGGTACCAATCGGATTCGGCATTAAATACTAAATTATATTTCTGTATTGGTACCAACTGAATTTGGTACTAAATTAGCTAAAATTAATCCGTATTGTTTGCATCTCTAAGGGAGAGTTGGTAATGTTGGTGACTTGGTTAGCGGCCGTCGACAGAGGGTTGGTACATGGTTGGTGACTTGAAGCAACGGCCGGTGCCGTCTCCCGTTCCGTCCAAAGCAGGCCTCAAAGCCCCCACGGAACCCACCCCGAACGTGACGTACCTGAGAAAACAAAAATTAGGTGCTCGAGCGCGATACAGAGCGTCGCCCAGAACAAACCAAACCTCACCCGGAAGTAGGGGTGAAATCGGGTCGGATACGATCGGATCTCATCTTTTCCATATCCTAACCCATATTTTCTAATCGGAATCGGATCGAATACGGATAGTATTGAATACGAATACAAACACGGATAATGTCGGGCACAAATATGGAACAAATACGTACCAAGACGGATACAGATACTATCGTCACGAATACTTATTCGGATATCAAGTCAATGCAACAACCATTTTATACCACATAGACAATAGCAATGCAACCATTCCATACATCCATAATGCAACTATATTAGGAGCTTAGGGCATAGTACTGCCTAACAATACGTCAGTACTAAAGTCGTAGCATCACTGGACATACATCATTACTCATTAGTACCAACTACTGAGGTACCAGCCGGAGATGCCCCTGTGCTAGCACAGGCACTCACATTTGCATCACCACTACCTATCATAATTCATAAGTTTGTTTATCCTACAATCGAACATGTAACATGTAAATTGAACATATAACATGGTATAATCGAACATGTAACATGTAACATGAGCAAATATACACTCACAGAAAATATTCATGGGCATATATTTTTTTGCTTAAGAAATGTGGAGTTCACTGATATGTTCCATGGTTAGTTGACTACTTGATTGTGATAGTGGAGCAAGCTTCTGGAGAGGCGGTAGTGCAGCAGGGTGAAGTGACTACTTATTACTCCATCACAATATACACATATGAATCATCCTCAAATGCATTGTAGAAGTGAACATCTGGTTTGTTGCTAAGCAAATCCCCTCAAGCAAAGTGCAAAGATCCTCTAGTCTCAGATCTGGCGTACCTCGACTTGGCGGCGTAAATCCGGTGGCGGCGAGGTCGAATCGCCGAGTGGATCTGCGGACGGGCGGAGGTGGTGCTGGGATGGCGGCCTGAGGAAGTCCACGGAGGGGAAGACCAGGGGCGCCGCCGCGTCGGCCGTCGAGCACTCGGGCGTAGATCCGGTGGCGACGGGGTTGAATCAACGGCGGCGACGTCGAATCGGCCAGTCCCCTCTTATCTCCCGTGCTCGGTGCTTGCCTACGGCTGAACCGAATGGTTGGAGTCTGGACTCTGGAAGTCTGGAGACTTGGAGCGGTGTGGTGAGCTGGTGAGTTCGGATTTGGAGTGCGGACTGGCCAAGCAATCCGGGTAATATCCGAATAGTTTACCGGGTAATATCCGTATTTTGTACTGGATAATCCGTATCTGTCGGATACCGACCTCCCAAATCCGATACCATATCCGCCAAAAAATACCCGTATAAGTCCAGTACCCGAATTTATGATCCGAATTTGACCCGCTTTAATAGGTCGGGCGGGCGGGCGGGAAATAGCCAGCCCATTTTCACCCCTACCCGGAAGGAGCACGAGAGCAGGAGAGGTCTTGTGCGGCGATGGCGGCCTCGGCGGCGAACCTGGAGGACGTGCCGTCCCTGGATCTGATGCACGAGCTGCTCCGCCGCATGAAGTGCAGCTCCAAGCCCGACAAGCGCCTCATCCTCATCGGTCCGTACGCTACCTCCTGCCCCACATCTCCCTTCCCTTTTCTTTTCTTTGCACATGCCGTACTCTTCAAGATCCGATTAGGAAGCGGCAGATCCCATTCGTCGACGGCCATTGGTCTAGGCTCTAGATCCGCGTAACTTTGTGGTTCAAATCTTGGTTTCCTTTCGTTCTTTCCTCCATATTTGTTCTATAATTATGATCAAATTTACCTCCTTTTCTCTTTCCATGTGCATGTAAAAGGTGAAATTAGAAGGAGAAGCCGTAGCTCGTATTTGTAATCCTGGTCAAAGTGCTTGTCTTTGCGGAAGATCCCACGAATAAAACTGTTCCTTGTTATATATTTTCGCCTTTACTGATGGGTAATTGCGGGGAAAAGTGTAATTTTCTAGAATGTGTGTAGTTCTCAAGAAAAATCTAATCTTTTTTTAGCTGAATGGCACAGATTTATTTTTTGATAATGTTATTTCTTGTTTGGGTATGCAAGTGAGGTTGAGGAAAATAATGCCCTTACTATCTTGAAGAAAACGTATATGGTCTTTACGGTAGCAATAAATTTGGGGGTCAAGTTGGCTTGTTCTTTGAGGCTCAATGATAAAAAAAAAAAAAAGAAGAAGTTTGTGCACATTGAAGTCGCTGAAAAAAGAAAAATCTTCTTTTAAAAAAGAAATTTATAGTTCTTTACATATGACATTTGTGAAATCTGAGGCAAAGAGGTCTCTTCGGACCTAATGAATTTATGGATGCAAAACTGGATGACATCAAAATTCTTTGAATACAGATAAATCATAGCCAGTTTGGTCATTGTTTGTGCTACTGAAACTTTCAGCATTTTGTTGCCTTAATGATGGAAACTTGTATACACCTAGTGATCTTAGTGTAGATTTGAATGATAAAGAAAGTCTTACCCTTTTAACTAATTTGTCTTGTATCTCCTTTTCTTTCATGAATGATTCTTGTTTTTGTACAAATATGGGGTTGAGAAAAAGGTAAAAATAAGTCCTTACTTATGACGTCGTTACTCGTGAAATATGAACTCAAGAAGGCCTTTTTGACCTAATGATGGAAAAGATGGAACCGTTATCTGTATGCAAACCTTCGATGAAATCAATATTGTTTTAAGTGCCAATGAGGATAAATCTTATCCAAGTTGATCTTTGTTCAGTTTGTGTTAATAACAATCTCATGAAAAGAATTTTTTTTTGTTGCCTTGTGATGGAAAGGGATATTTTTTGTTATACAAGGAATTTTTTAGTATAGATTAAAAGCTGCCATGCTATTAAAAAAGGTAAGGGCAATCTGGCCTTTATTCTTCAGTTTGCTGTGAGTCAATGTACTACATGGAGATTTAGTTTAGACTGTAGTAGACATTTAAATTCCTTTAGTAAACTCGTATAGCAACTCAGTGACTTTGTGTTAGACTGTTAGTAGCAACTCAATTTGTCCTTTTTGTCTTGAGTATTGAACAAGTCAATGATGTTTTGTACTCAGTACTGCAGTTTTTCTTTCTTTATTTATTTGCCCCCAAATTAGGCATTAGACTCTATTTGCATCTGATCAAATGGTGGAAATGCACAAAAGTAGCAAATCCAAATTGACCCTAGTCAATGTTTTATTTCGACAATAACCTTCTGTGCCCACAATAGTTTTTTTCATTGACATGCATGAATTACAACTCTATAAAAAGTAGTCCAAGGCTTATAGTTTACCTATTTGGATTTAACGTGTAGTTCGTTTGCCTGAAATATTGTAGCCTTGCATGGGTGCAATATCACGTAGGAAGAAGTTTAGTAGGTTCCTTGGTTGCCTGTGAGACTGTGACTACAATCTTATTTGTTCAAAAGGAAATGCAGCCTAGCTTAGAAAAAAAAGGGTAATGCAGCTGATTTACGTATTTCCAGCACATTTAATTGTTGAATTCAGTTTATGATAATAATTTGCGTTAAGTATAAGTACTGCAGTTTATTTCCCCCCTCAATGTTCTGTTTTGATGACCTTCAATTTTTATCGTAAAGGATGCATCAAAAAAAATTTACCATTAAATACGTTGACATATGCAAGACTCAGCTCCTTATGTTAAAAAACAGTTGGTTACTAATTTCAAGCGTACACAAAAATGTCTCTGTAAAATGCTAGAATAGACAACATTGGCGATTGTTGTGCCCCCATAGTTTTTTGAGATAGCCAGATTGTTACTGACATAGTTTAATCATACTCTCTTAGCTGATTCCACCAGAGTTACTTTCAAGTTTCAACTAGCATGCGGAATAATTAGAAAGTCTGTGGTACTGTCTTCTTGTAACTGAGGATTTATTTGCTCTTTGCTGGGGAGTTTACAACTCTTAGTTTTGCTGATTTGTAGGTCCACCGGGCTCTGGAAAGGGAACACAGTCGCCCCTTATCAAGGAAGAGTATTGCTTATGCCATTTGGCCACCGGTGATATGTTGAGAGCTGCTGTTTCTGCTAAGACTCCTTTAGGAATTAAGGCAAAAGAAGCAATGGACAAGGTATTACTTTTGGAACTCAACAACAAAAAAATGGAAATAAAGGACTAATGAATAGCCAGCCAAAAATGTTCTGATGTAAAGAAGATGTTCCATGACTTTGGTTTGCTAACTTCCTGTTTTTTAGGGAGAGCTTGTTTCCGATGACTTGGTTGTTGGGATTATTGATGAAGCCATGAAGAAACCTTCATGTCAAAAGGGTTTCATTCTTGATGGATTCCCCCGCACAGTTGTTCAAGCACAGAAGGTGAGGCATTTGAATGATATTGTCATTGAATTTTCACTTATAAATTTGATTTTCAGTAATAGATATTTAGTTATAGACTATAAAGCTATGTTTTGAAACGTAATCTTTTCTTACTGTTTCATCAAATATTTGTACAGCTAGATGATATGCTGGAAAAGAAGGGTACTAAGGTTGATAAGGTCCTTAACTTTGCCATCGAGGACACAATTTTGGAAGAAAGAATTACCGGCCGTTGGATCCATCCCTCCAGTGGTAGGAGTTATCACACAAAATTTGCACCTCCGAAGGTTCCTGGAGTTGATGATGTAAGTTGAATACAGACCACTTAGCTTGTTTTCTAAGTACATTTTATAGGCCTTTTCCATAGAGTTTTGGTTCACCAGTCTAATTAAATTTTGGACAAGTTCTTTTTCTATGTGTTATCTGTTATCATTCTTTTGGACAGCTTTCTTTAAACTATCGCATGGTGTTTAACCTATACAAATATCTCACATGATTTATGTAACTTCAACTCTGCAAGATACTTATATTGCAGTGTGAGAGTTTTGGTTTTCCAAACATATTGTTACAACTGCATTCATAGTGATCCAACTGTGAATACTGTTAACTGCATTCATAGTGATATAACTGCATTTGGTTTGATCTGTATTATTTTGACTTAACATACATCATTTCCATAGATGTTATGTCACTAATGCACCCTTTTCATTACTATTTCATGGATGTATGCATGATGTTGCATAATTTCTCCTGTCAACTAAAGACCATGGTTGTAGCAAAAAATGTTAGTAATGTATGAATAATGCATATTATTTACTCTTAAAAAAATACACATTGTTCAACAAGAATAAAAGACAAATTATTGCAGGTAGTTTACTGTTTTCTTTCCATTGCATTCAAGTCAGACTGAGATGCTACAGATTTGTTCTACAAGATTTGCAGCTATTATCCAAGATTCCTCTGTGAGATTGTCTGTTTCTTCCACTCTGTCAATATGCATGGACCATTATCCCCTCACTGGCGCTTTTTGCTGTCTTTTTCACCAAGGTCACTGGAGAACCATTGATTCAAAGGAAAGACGACACAGCTGAGGTTTTGAAGTCTAGACTTGAAGCCTTCCACAGACAAACTAAACCAGTATGCTACTGTTTCAAGTGCATTATAGTTTTCTGCAATCTTCAGGAACACTTGATTTGGACTGATGTAGATACCCCCTTTTTTGGTATTATTGAACACCTTCTGCAGTTCTGCTAACATCTGTCTTAGCCTCAGGATAGGATCTGTAGGTTTTTGGCAAGCTTTGCTCTTTTTCTCTTTCATTTTCCAGTCCATGTTAAGGTCTTTTTTGTTGTGAATAGTCATTTGTTCTGTTGCATTATGTTCTATGAGGGTATAAACGGCCTGCCATTTATGTCACTATGTGATGAACCTTAGTTTATCGTGGTAACTACCATACTGAGGAGGGTGGGACGGCATGGCTGAAGAGGAGGGATTGTAGGAGAAGACCATAGACTGGGATGATAGAACCTTAGAAAGAGACTAGATTTTTTTTCTTATAGTTTGATTGATAATGGATACATAAACAAGGACGATTCAACTTACCCCTAAGACATAATCTCTATTTATAAGGAAGCTTATCTTTAATAGATAGACTAAATTTATAAGGAAATAAACCCATCTAATAAGGAAACTAACTATTCTTATCTTTACTTCCCAAGTAATAACTCACGGGTACTGTTCACATGCACGACAAGTAATTTCTGCCCGTGACACACTATCTTTCCTGTTAGCATTTCAACGTCACATGGTTTTGTATGCATTCTGTTGCCACTTGTGTTTTGATAGGCAAGCCTTGAATAGTTGAATCTTGTCTATTCTCTAAATTCATTATGCCGTTGCTTTTCTTGATTCAATATTTTACTTAAGTATTGATTTGCTTCCATCAGGTGATTGACTACTACTCCAAGAAAGGCTTAGTGGCAGATCTTCGTGCAGAGAAGCCACCGAAGGAAGTGACTGCTGAAGTCCAGAAAGCCCTTTCGTGAAGTACCTCCAGTTTTGAGATCAATTGCGACAGATGTGCCGCGACCCTGTTTCCTGGTTTGAGAGGTTCAAATTGACATTGACTACATGCCAAAGTTTAGACTTCTTTCCTTTTGGCGTCTGACACTCCAGCAGTGTATCTCACCGGTTTTTAGTTTCAATAATCTCTCTTCGGCATGATGGAAGGATTTTGTTTTTGTACCAATACTGAGGTATTACAATGAGTTTTGACGACAGCTTGCTTGGTACATGACTATTGATATGTGGTTATGAACTGCCTGGAGAAGGCCCGCCCCTTACCGTTACTTCAATCTTCTTTTCTTGCCATAACTTGTCATCCTTTTCTAATGGCGTGTTTGTCGCCACTCACCAAGTTGTATACCAAAGTGGCAAGGAATCCGGATGCCCTGGTAGGAGACAGATTTAAGAGTTGGTGCTTTTCAGTGTCGTGTGCGGTTTGCAAGTCGAACTTCGAGCTGATAGCTTCGTAAACTTGTCAGGCTGGCAAAATGTATGGTCAAGACGGTCTCATCACTTGCAGTTTTGTGGGTAATTTACGGATTTTCTTCACGTCAGATCATGCAAACTCGGGTTTTCCACAGGAAATGACACGCTAACAGGGCCAGCAGTCACTTCCACAAGAAAGACACAAGATATAAATAAAGGACATATAAACAAGCAGAATAATGAACATAGCCTCGGAGCCAATTTCAACTAGAAATTTCCAAATTATGTAGCTATAAGTTGCAACAGTTTAAAAATAATTCGGCATTTTTTTCTCCAAATTATGTAGTTTGCATGTTGTCCATCTCAATTTGGTTGAGATAAAAGGCTTTGCTGTTGGTGTTGTTTGTATGTTGCAACAGTGATGAAAACAATTCGGCAGTACAACAGTTGCAGTTGCACAGCGTGATGACACTTCTGAGTAGTTATGCCGAGGATCAGGTAAGGCAAACACTCTCTTCAACCACACCAAAAGGCACGACAAAGAGCACGCCATGAACACGCTCTGTAAGGCTTTCAGTGCCTCTTGCTTAAATACTGCCCATAGGGGAAGTGCACCATACCCTTGGTTAATCCATGAGAGATGACAAGACTATCAGGCACCAATTTCCCTGTTTAAATAGTCAGCAAACATCCTCTTTGCACTATCAGCATCTGTTGGTGGGGTTTGGTCCGCTGAAGCTGTGCTGCTCTGCCAGCTTGGTGAAAGTGCGTCGCAAGCTTCGGAGCTCAGGCAGGCCAACCGATCTTTGAAGATTAACGTGACAGGCAGTTAAGGATCTCACATTACAATAGTAACATCTGAGGATGGCGGAACTTTTCTTCTCTTGATTATATGCATGTTGAGAAGGCAGAACAGGCCCATCCTTGAAGCTTAGATACAGACACTCACCTCATGGTATAAAATTGTGAAGTCAAATCTAGATTGAGATTATGTGCAGAGAAAAATTACCATACTTGCAGACTGTTGGCCTGCTTGATGTTCAAATAGTCGTTTACAAGTAAGAAAAATAACTGGGTATACAAACATAAACATCTCTATGTGATGTATGATATCAGAAAGCTGTTTTACCTTACGCAGTTGTTATTACCGCTAGATCTTCATGCTACAGCTATATGTAAGAAAATCAGACGATGTTTCTATACTTTTCTCAATAGTAATTTAGTGAATAGTAAATAGATGTTATTTATCTTTATGTGCTTTAAAATTAATACCTCTTTTGTTGGAAAGGAAAGCGTTTCAGCACTAATAATATAGCTCACTCAAAAATATGGTCTCAAACAGTGAAGGATACAGTTGGCAAGCTAGGTCCAAGAGAAATCTTATTCACGGCAAGCCCAAAAGTGAAGGGTATGATTGGGCTTACGCTTATTGGCTTATATATGGTGCTACATTAACGTGTTTTTAAATGGTGCATCTTTTTAAGGTAGGATTTATAAGTCGATTGTAGTATATACTATGTCGATTTCAGTTGTACCAGCTAAAATCGTATACGACTGTCTTCCTCTATATAATCTCTCTCATAAACAGACATAATTCAAAAAACATAAACCAAAAGTTATATGTCACAGTCTAAAATAACCCGCCTACATGTATGTGCTTCAACAATTGCATTGATCACCTCCTGCAAAGTACAGCTGATATCAAAGGCTTGTAGAACAAAACACAAATCCCACATTTCCAGAGGCCAGCTATCAACCAAGACCGCCGCCGTTACCTGTGTTGCTTTCGATCTCATAGAGGGAATTAACCTCAGTGGTTCGTACCTGAAATATCATCAAGCCAGGATTCAAATCCTATTCCTAAAGGAATTACCATAAAAGGAACAGTTACTTGATTGACAACATGCAGGCAGAAAATAGAAAGTAATTGTTGAATATGATGAATGCATTGATTGTTTGTGCATTAGCACCACCAGATATTCAGATTTTAACAGGATTTGTTTGGCATAGGGTTCTAAGGTGAGCACACATCTAATAACATTTGGAGTCAAGATTCCATAACACATTTACTAGATATTTTTTGGTAGTTGGTATTGAGCTGCAATATTATAATACCACACCAAATTTATGCAGGTACTTACAGAGTACCATATAATTCTGGAACAGGTTTATGGGGATTATAAGATCATGCAGCTGCAGTCAGGAATGTCCACCAGCATAAGCACCAACGCATTTCCCTTTCAACAATTTCATTCATTTAAAAATATTCTATACTTACAGTCTGAGTAGCTATTCTAGGTTGGATAAATTTTACATCTTTTTTAATCCACTTTCCTAGTCAAATATGATACAGCCTCAGCAATAACAGGAGATGATTCCACTATTTCATTTATTGAAAACTGATGAGGACATCCGAGCTACTCCTAGTTCGTCCACTCCTTTGCAAGAAGCTCTAACTCCTCCAATTGAACCACTGGGGCCGATTACACGAGCACGAGCAAAGAAACTATAATGGTAGGTGAATTTGTTATTTAAAAGTACACTTTTGATAAGAATTTGTTGCTACCTAAATCTAGTGTCTTTGTGTGCTTAGGTATGGAGAGGAGGTCACTCGTCAAGGTCCATGTGGTCAAGAAGAAGGATTATGCAGTCCGAAAAACTTCGGAGGCTGTTTCGAGGGCCTAAACGACTTTTTTTTGGAGATGCACTATTTTTGAAGCCTCGCGAATGAATCAAAGCCAGGCTTATGGATTTTTGGATGAAACTTTTCGTTAGCTTTCAAATGAGTATAAGAACGTTAAAAACGAAGCTCGTATGCAAAAGTTATAGTTGTTTCTTTGAAGACCTCTCCAAAACCAGCGCAAACATATGCTTGGCATGCGTGCCACTTAGGTTGACCGAAACCCACCTTATTTCAGTCATGTATCTCGCTTTTTATGTGTTGACTATGAACCATATTAAGTAGTGTGTCCGAATTGTTAGGAGATTGAGTAGTAGAGTTTGATTCAGTCTCTCTTTGGGCCGAATCAAATTGAAACTCGACCTTAGGCCCAAGCGTGTACGTGCATAAGGTTAGGGTGTGCTTTAAGTAGCCGCCACCCCCTCTATTAGGGTTCAAGACCACTTTTTTCAGATTGAAACCAGTACAGTAAATTGCTTGTTTCTTTTCACCATAGTATCCATGTGAGGATTACTTGAGAGAAATTGAGCAATCATTCTCAAATCAAGATCATGTTTGCTTTTCCACTGGGAATTGAGGGCACGACATTTCTCCACTCGTGGTCTCGTGGAGGAAGCTTGGTGTATCTTGGTGAATTTCCAAAGAACTGTGAGTCCATGCATTGGCACAGATATGCAGCTAGCGAGATTGGTTGAGATGCACTAGTTATTACGATCCTACGTTGAGAAGATCAGGGCTACCCGTATCATCTTGGTATCAGAGTGCGGTTGACTCGGCAGGATCCTTTACCTTGTTTTTAGATTGATTTATTTCTGTCCTATAGTCCAAAAGAAAACCGAAAATTGCAACTCACAAATCAATCGAAACCCTAGTTTAATCTATTATTTCTCATGAGTATTGTTAAGTTTTTGTCCATTAGTATTTTTTTATGTGCTGATCTTTGTGTTCCTTTGTGTACCTTAATCTTTGTGTGCACATAAACCCTAGAAAATTACCGATTGAATTCCTCAATTAGCAAACAAAAAAGGAGTAAATTGCATTTACTTTTGAATTCCTTGCTATCCGAATTGCTCTCAAGAGATCATCTGAATTTTCTTTGGGAGAGTTTGTGATAGCATCCACTTCCTTCAAAACCGAGAGTTGGTTGCTGTTTGGCTTCGAAAAAAATCAGTGCTTGTGCCAAACCCTAGCCAGCTGAAAAAAAATATTGCTACAATTTGAGCTTCACTTATATATTTCATTAATTGAGACTAGCTTTTGATATTGCCTTTAGGGCTGTTCTTGGGAATTATTTATGCTTACTAAATTCCTGAACTTGTGTAAAGGGAAGACAACACTAGTTCAACCAAACCAGAGAAGAAAGAGAAGGCAGCCGATTCAAAGAGTAAAAGCCATGGAAGAGTTTTAAAAAAAGGAAAAAAACGCATGAGAGTTTCCTGCAGTTTGATCAAGAAAAGTGAAAATAGAAAGTATTGGCCGAAACCTTGTGGTAAACCCTAGCTCATATTTTCAGCTTGTGTACTTATTTTCATAGAGCAATCTTGTGCTCTTACATTCATATTTTGCAATTGACTAGCGTCTCTCCTAATACTTAGTGCAAAACGAGTTAGTTATTCATCTCAATTTAAGATTGCCTCCTTTTAGCTCATTTCTTTATTTGCATTAAGTCATATTTATCTTTGCATGTGCGTTCATATCCTTCACTTAAACCTATTGGATCAGTACCTAGGCAAAGTAATCTAGCTTGGATTATTACTTAGCTTTACAACAACTTGGATTTTAGATTGCATAGTTATACATTAAACCTTCCAATCTCCACTCAAACACCTTGTATTGTGCATTGCTTTCACTCTCGAAATTAAGTATATTTGCTAATTTTTGTGGCCACGAGATAAGAGCCTACTGTTTTCAATTTCTTTTGGAGCGGAAAACCTTCACTGTTTCGAGACAGTGAGTGATTTCTTACACAAATATACACATACTTGCTATTCATAAACTAACCATGGCTGCAAATAGCAACGATGTTCCACTGGATTTTGAAGGAAATCTTGATGCACCCGCTACTCATTTACAACAACAAGCATTCAAACAACACTTTGATCGTCAATTGGAGATAGTGCAGGACAATCTAGGAAGGTGCATCTAAGACATGAGAGTACGATTGGATAACAATGTTCATATGTTGCAAGATTCCATCAACACCCTTACCAATTTGGTACAACAAGGTGTAAGGGGTGATAATCTCAGTGAGCAAAGTGTCGGGTTGGATGAAACCGATGAGGAGTTTGCTACCATGTGACGTGAGGATCCACGATACCGAGCCCCACTTGCTATTGTCCATGGAGGATGCCTCCCTATCCCGGGCGTGATTTCGGCCATGGAGGTTGCGGTGTTCAATGTAACGATGATGACGATGAAGCTTTGGCCAAGCCAAAGTTCACCATGCGTAATTTCATATGAGGTACTGATGTAGAGCATTATCTCACTTGGGAACTCAAGGTTAACAAGCTTTTTCGTTTGAACCGTTACACTGAAGATAAGAGGCTGAAACTTGCATCAATGGGCTTTGATGGGTATGCTATGCATTGGTGGGACAAAGTTGTACGAACACGTATGGAGAGGCATGAACCACCCATTCTTATATGGAATGAGATGAAATAAGAAATGCATAGCAGGTTTGTCCCTCATCATTACAAACATTATCTCTATGAAAAATTGCATCATTTGAAATAGGGAACATAGCTGGTAGAGGAATATTACAAGGAGATGGAACAAGCCATGATTCATGGTAGTGTACATGAACATGAAGAGCAAACCATGGCTTGTTTCCTTGCTAGTTTGAACCACCACATCAAGCGCATCATCAACCATCATCCATATGAGAATATGAATGAGTTGCTCTATCAAGCAAGAGAAGCTGAATGACAAGTGGCCAAAGATGCTAGATTTGCTGCCCGCACCACCCCTGCACGTAGCAATTCATTCCTCTGGGCAGCCAAGTCAGAGCAACACCACTGGAGGCAATTCTTTATACCGAACAGCAAGTAAGAAAGAAGAGATGGCACCTCCACAGTCTCGCCAAGGTGCTACCCTTGTCGCAAGTGGTGTCTCCTCAAAGGGATCCATGGGAAGGAGTAGGGACATCATGTGTTTCAAGTGCCAGGGTTGTGGTCAAATGTAGAAGGACTGTCCAAACACTAAAAACCATGATTTGCACTAAAACGGGAGAGTATGAATCCGCAAGTGACGAGGATGATCTGTGTGCTGCCTAAGAACCTTATGTGGAGAGCGAGAATGAATATGATGATAATGTGATGGTGTGCACTTCAGAACACTTGCCTTCAATCATATGTGCATCCAAAATCCTTAGTGTGCAGTCCCAAGTTGCGCATGAACAAGGATGTAACCTATTTCAGATTTGGGCAAAGGTGGTGATGGTAAAGCATGCAAAGTTATCATAGATGGAGGAAATTGTCACAACTTAGCCAGCTAAGAGTTGTGTGTCAAGCTGGGTTTGAAGTAGTTACCACACCCTCACTCATATCATGTGCAATGGCTAAGCGACAGAGGTGAGGTAAAAGTAAGTCATATGGTGCGAGCAAAGTTTTCTATTAGCAACTATAGTGACACTGTGGATTATGATGTGGTGCCTATGACGGTGTGTCACTTACTTTTGAGCCAACCATGGTAATATGATCGAGATTCTATTCATGATGGCCGCACAAATTGCTACAAGTTCAGGTGGAACAATAAGGATGTGATTTTGAAACCTCTAACCCTTGCTGAAGTCATCAACAAATCAATGCAAAAGATCAGTAAGAGTTAAGAGTGAAAAGAATAGAGTGAATCCACCATCGGAGAGTGAGCGCCACAAGCCAAATCTGAGTGGTAAAAAGAAAAGTGAGGGAGATAAGTTAGTCATGCTAGCCACCAAAATTGAGATTCGAGAGTTGGGTGAGAATCCTAGCATGATGCACTTTGTGCTTTTGTATAGAGATGCATTGGTTTTCACTAACGATTTACCCTCTCTTCCTAGTAGTGTATCACATGTCTTGCAGGAGTACAGTGACGTGTTTCTAGAGGAGGTGCCAGCAGGTTTTCCACCAATTCGTGGGATATAACATCAAATCGACTTGATTCCTAGAGCATCGCTGCCCAATCGACCACCATACCGTGTAAATCCCGAAGAAACGAAGAAAATTCATAAACAGGTACAAGAACTTCTCTCCAAAGGGTACGTACGAGAAAGCTTAAGTCCTTGTTTGTCCCTATGATTTTAGTTCCTAAGAAATATTATTCATGGTGCATGTGCGTAGATTGTAGAGTGATTAATAACATCACCATCCGATATTATCATCCTATAACTCGCTTAGATGACATGCTTGATGAATTAAGTGGCGTTGTTATATTCTCTAAAATTGATTTGCGTAGTGGATATCATCAAATTAGGATAAAAGAAGGGGATGAGTGGAAGACTACATTTCAAATAAAGTTGGGTTGTATGAGTGGTTAGTGATGCCTTTTGGTCTAACTAATGCACCTAGTACATTCATGGGATTGATGGATCATGTTTTAAGGCAATTTATTGGTAAATTTATGGTTGTTTACTTTGATGACATCTTAATCTATAGTCACAATGAATCTAAATATGTCGATCATATTAGACAAGTGCTAGAAGTTTTGCAAACAGCTAGGTTATTTGATAATCTAGAAAGTGCACTTTTGCAAAGACAAGGTTGTTTTCTTGGGATATGTTGTTTCAGCACATGAATTAGACGTAGATGAATCAAAGGTTGAACGATTCGAAATTGGTCGACTCCCATCAATGTGAGTCAAGTTAGAAGTTTTCATGGGTTGGTTAGTTTCTATAGAAGATTGTAAAGGATTTTAGTACTGTAGTTGTCCCATTAAATGAGCTAACCAAGAAAGGAGTTGTGTTTGTGTGTGTATGGGGGGGTGTGGCACAAGAAAGAGCTTTTGCTGAACTTAGGAAACGTTTAACTATAGCTTTGTTGCTTGTTTTTCCTGATTTCACTAAGAGCTTTGAAATTGAATGTGATGCTAGTGGAATTGGTATAAGGGATGTGCTAATGCAAGAGGGTAGGCCAGTTGCTTATTTTAGTAAGAAATTGAATGGTGCTCAATTGAACTATCTGGTCTATGATAAAGAACTTTATGCTCAGAGCGAGTTTTAGAAACATGGCAGCATTACTTATGGCCTAAAGAATTTGTTATTTACTCTGATCATGAGGCTTTAAAGTATTTGCGTGGTCAAGCCAAACTGAGCCGACATCATGCTAAATGGGTTGAATTCATCGAATCTTTTCCATATGTTGTCAAATACAAGAAAGGGAAGGAAAATGTGGTTACTGATGCTCTTTCTAGGAAAAGTGTGCTTTTAACTCAATTAGGAGTACAAGTTCCTAGTTTGAAGAGTTTACATGATTTATATGCTAATGACCATGATTTTGCTATTCCTTACATTGCAAAGCTGGGAAAGGTTGGGATAAGTTTCATATACATAATGGGTTCTTATTTCATGCTAGCAAGCTTTACGTTCCAAAATCGTCTGTTCGTTTGCTTTTGTTACAGGAATATCATGCATGAGGTCTAATGGGACATTTTGGACGTGAAAAGATATTGCTTATGTTGAGCAATCACTTTTATTGGCCTAAGATGAGGCGTGACGTGGACAGGTATGTGCAACATTGTATAACTTGTCAAAAGGCAAAATCAAAACTCAATACACACGGTTTGTACACTCATGCTCCTATTCCTGATGCTCCTTGGGAAGATATTAGTATGGACTTTGTGTTATGACTGCCTCTAACTAAGAGGGGGAGAGATTCTGTGTTCGTAGTTGTGGATAGATTTTCTAAAATGGCACATTTTATTCCTTGTCATAAGAGCGACGATGCATCACATGTAGTTAACTTGTTTTTCAGAGAGATAGTGTGATTTCATGGTGTGCCAAGGACCATTGTGTCGGATCGCGATGTGAAATTTATGAGCTATTTCTAGAAGATACTATGGGAAAAATTGGGGACAAAGATTCTTTTCAACACCACTTGTCATCCCCAAATTGATGGATAGACGGAGGTTGTGAATCACACCCTTTCTATGCTGCTACGGATAATGATCAAGAAGAACCTCAAAGACTGGGAAGATTTTTTGTCGCACATGGAGTTCCCTTATAACCGGGCTATGCATTCCACTACTCAATTGTGTCTGTTTGAAGTGGTGTATGGTTTCAAGCTTGACTTGCTTCCACTTCCAAGTCAAGAAAAAGGTAATATGGAAGCATCAAGGCACACTGATTTTGTGAAGAAAATTCACTTGAAGACTAAAGAAGAGATCGAGCAGAAAATAAAGTATTGCATTGAGAAGGCTAACAAACACTGTAAGAAGATGTTATTTCAGCTGGGAGACTTAGTTTGGGTTCAATACTGCAAGGATCATTTTCTTGAACAGCACAAGTCCAAATTGTTGCCACTGGGAGATGGACCTTTGAAAGTGCTTGAGAAGATCAATGACAATGCATACAAGATCGAGTTACCGGGAGATGACTGTGGAGTAAGTTCGACCTTTAATGTTGCTGATTTAAAATCGTTCTTTGGTCCGGAGGAATTATATCATATAATGTTGAGGGTGACATCTTTTCAAGAGGGGGAGGATGATGAGGTCATCCCAGCTACTCCTAGTTCATCCACTCCCTTACAAGAAGCTCCAACTCCTCTAATTAAACCAACAGGGCCGATTACATGAGCACGAGCAAAGAAACTACAACAATAGGTGAATTTGTTATTTAAAGAGTATACTTTTGATAAGAATTTACTGCTACCTAAATCTAGTGTCTTGTGTATGCTTAGGTATGAAGAGGAGGTCACTCGTTAAGGTCCATGCGGCCAAGAAGAAGGATTATGCGGTCCGAAAACTTTGGAGGCCGTTTTGAGGGCCTAAACAACTTTTGGAGATACACTATTTCTGAAGCCTCATGAATGAATCAGAGCCGAACTTATGGAGTTTCAGATGAAACTCTTCGTTAGCTTTCAAACTAGTACAAGAACATCGAAAACAGAGCCCGTATGCAGAAGTTATAGTTGTTTCTTTGAAGGCTGCTCCAAAACCAGCACAAACATATGCTCGGCCTGTGTGCCACTTGGGTTGACCAAAATCCATCTTATTTCGGTCATGTATCTTGCTTTTTATGTGTTGAGTCTGAACCATATTAAGTATTGTGTCTGAATTGTCAGGAGATTGAGTAGTAGAGTTTGATTTGGTCTCTTTAGGCCAAACCAAATTGAAGCTCGTCCTTAGGCCCAAGCGTGTGCGTGCGTGAGGTTAGGGTGTGCTTTAAGTAGCCGCCACCCCTTCCATTAGGGTTCAAGACCTCTTTTTTCAGATTAAAACTAGAACAACAAATTGCTTGTTTCTTTTCACCATAGTATCCATGTGTGGCTTACTTGAGAGGAATTGAGCGATCATTCTCGAATCAAGGTCGTATTTGCTTTTCCACTCGGAATTGAGGGCACAACGTTTCTCCACTCATGGTCTTGTGGAGGAAGCTTGGTGTATCTTGGTGAATTTTCAAAGAGCTTTGATTCTATGCATTGGCACGGATGTGCAGCTAACGAGATTGTTTGAGAGGTACTAGTTATCGTGATCCTACATTGGGAAGATCAGGGCTACCCGTATCAAAAATAGTACACAAAAAAATTAATCAAATGGGATGATGAGTCCACTATGAAAATGAAAGTAAAGAAAGTAGGGGGCAAACATCTATGACGATAATTATGAAAGTAGGCAGATGTAGTGTTCTGAAAGCCAGAACTCATAGTTCCCAGCTACTGGGTGGTACTAGTTCGTAACAAGTTACCCCATGCAACCAATCCAAAACTGGACAGAAAGGGTTGTGACAAGAAACCAACAATTTTCTTTGTTTTGCCATAGATAAATAAACACATAAAAAACTCACCCATCTGCCCAAGCCCAACCACCTACATAGGACTGTGTTGTGCACCTCAAGCATCGGCAATAACAAGCAACAAATATTGAGGTTCAACCAGTACAATTTGGAATAATTACACAAAAAAATTCAAATGGCATAGTTAGTGCATAAGGCACTAGATGTAATAGATAAGTACTACTTCGAGAGAACATATACTGTGAAAATTAATTAATTAGAAGAACGAGAGCTATTTGATTACCTCTAGATGGGAAAAATTCAAAAGGAGGGGAATCCCAATGATTATGCCTATCTAGCTTCTGATATCTCCTAACCATATCTTCAAATGTGTCACAATAGAAAAAGCTGATGCGCAGGCAATAGTACCTGACTATAGGCCTCTTCAAAATTGCTATGGCTTTTAGCTGATCCCGAGAGAAATTGAGCAAGGGACACTTGTGTTGAGAAGTCACCTCGTTCCAAGCAGCAGTGACCCCTACAAATGACTTATATAAACTACCTTAAGAAGCTACTTCGTTCAAAAGATGGCTTTTAAAAACCAAAAGCTAGAAGCTATTTGGTAGCAGTAAACAGGATGAAAACACATGGTTGCATCATTCTTCCCAGAAACCCGATACACTAACAAATGATCTCATATCCTAGGAAATACTTGAGTGATTTGAAAAAGAATGCTGAACTACATACAACATATCTGTAGTTTGAAATCAAACAAAACTAAGCAACCGTGCAGCATCTACCTCATTCATATCAACAAGCTCCACAAAGATCAAATATCTGACTTACAACCACTCCGCTCTGTCCACTTCATTCATTTGCAGGTAATGCGATAGGCAAGCCCGCAATGCATATGGGCATAGTGAGGTTGGTGGGCTTGGTGGTTAAACCCACACAACTAAACTAGCACTATGCTACATACTCGACTCCAATATTCTGGCATGCTCGATTGCTAGGAGTAATAGGGGAACACAAGTAGTGACTACAAAGATACACACTGTCCAACATTTTAGTATTGCAATATCCACTAGAAGGATGCATTCAACATGCAAAAACTATATATAAGACATGTTTCGTCAAGTTGGACATCTATTGTCCTGATAAAATTTACATTTTACCATATTCATAGAAATTGAGATGCAAAATATGAATTGTTGTGAAATGCTAGAATTGGAGCTGCAACCATCACTCTGGAAGCTCCGTTCTTTAGATTTGAAGTTCGCAATATTGCCAAAAGAAGGGAGCACCCAGTAAAAGCAGTGATTGATGAATAATACAACTTTTCTATCCAAAATGTATCACTGTACCAGATGAAGGATTAGGATTACCAATTACACTCAAGCTTATCCACTGGAGTCATACTCTTACATGGTGAAGAAGGTTAAATAAGATATTCTAAAATTACAGGAGAAAGTTGGTTTCCAATGAGCTATGAGCAAGAGAAAAATGATTAGAAAAGTTGAAAGTACAGCATCTGATATATGAAATGAAACTGACCAATGTAAGAATTAGTTACTAACACAGATTGTGTGATTTGATGTAAGAATTAGTTACTAATTATGACTACATATTATTAGATGACTAAATATTTGTGTGAACATTCATCAGTTCATGCATACTTTGCATGTAAGAGTTTTGCTGAAAATTAAATACATTAAGCATTTTATTTAAATAACTGGGGTAACTTACTAATTTGATAGAATGAAAAAACAACAATTCACTGTTCTTCTCATTAAAATATGATCCATATTTTGATTGCTTGCATACTCATGTACACTATCTTATAAATTATTCGGATCTACATCCTAAACGAGACTTAAGTAAAAAAACATCTACTGCAGGAGTAGGCCTAACAATTGTACAAGAAACTAGCTACAAATGTTTATTTCTGTTGCTTCAGTAACATGGCATAATTTCTAAGTTGGAGAACACAGTTTACCTCAAATGTTCAAATCTTTGGCACAAGTAACTTGCATGTTATGAAAGATAACAAAGTTTAAGTGGAGCTCCAACAAATTTGCTTGCTCATAGAACCTTAAAAAACTGTAGGAACTAAGGCTATTGACTTTGAATGAACAAATCAATACAAAAAATAAGCCATTTACATAAACTTACATAAGTTTTATACCAAGAATTGGCAATAGAATGTACTTGATAATTATTAATTGTATCAATACATCTTAACTAGCACTAGCATCACTTGTTATTGTGTTGACATGAGAAAAACCTGAAATGACAAAAAAAACCATTTAGACAATTTTCTTTAGCATAACATACAAAGCATGTCAAGTACAATTAACAGAGTGAATGTACCATAAGGTCGCATCCAATCCTACAGACAGGTCAATGCCTTTATGGTCTCACTAGTCAATCTGCTTCTATAGTCACTTATAACTCTACCTCCAGTAAAAAAAGGCGGACTCTGATGCCACGGTAGATGCGGGGACTGTCAACACATCCTGGGTCATATGAGATAGTAAAGGGTACTTGTGAGCAGGGTTCGGTTTACCGGCGGTTACCGGCCGGTAACCGCCGGTAACCGGAATTACCGCCGGAGATCGGGAATAAAAATATCGCCCGAAATATGAAATGCGAAAATTTGAATTTGTAGATGCACTGTAGCCTGCATTGGAAGCATGTAGGGTACATGGGGCTTTTGCTTTTGCTTTTGCTTGTGAACTCTTGATGTTTTCTGCATGTGGGGAGACAAAAGTGAGGCTGCAGGAGATATAAAAGCATGCATGAATGCCTCTCCATCTTCCCACGCATGCATGAATGCATGCCTCTCCATCTTCCCACGCATGCATTAATAGCAAACGCCTGTTCACATGGCTGCCTCTCCATCTTCCCACGCATGCATGAATGCATGCCTATTCACATGGCTGCCTCTCCATCTTCCCCCGCATGCATGAATGCATGCCTCTCCATCTTCCCCCGCATGCATGAATGCATGCCTCTCCATCTTCCCATGCATGCATGAATGTATGCCTGTTCACATGGCTGCCTCTCCATCTTCCCACGCATGCATGCCTCTCCATCTTCCCACGTTATACTTGCTAGTGCTATATATACTTGTAAGATGTAACTTTATTCATTAAGTAATCTATTCGCAAAGCATTCAAGTTATCAAGTAGCAATCAGCAAGCAGCGGCAAGCATTTCACTGGTTTTATCCGGTTTTCCACCGGTATTTCCGGTAACCGGTCGGTTACCGGTCCCCTCCCGCCCTGCCCAAAATTTTCATTTAACAAAATTCATCCGGTTTTTATCCGGGATTTCCGGTAACCAGCCAGTTACCGGTACCGCCCGGCGGCTGGGATTTACCCCGGTTCTGGTTTTTCGATCCTTGCTTGTGAGCATGAATAATCCACCACTGCAATATGTCAGAACCAGCTTCTTGAGGGAATGCATCATCTTTCAAGCATCTGTCAAGCTCAATTTTTTGGTCGATTCCTCTGTTGTGCATTGAGATGTTGATTCCTATCAGCTCATGGATCATTTATATCAACATTTATCTGAACATCATTTCTTTCTTGTTATTGCCAATGCTTGAGTCGTCAACCTGGGAAGAATATTCAGCAAAGAGTTCGTTGATTGCCTTCTTCACTTTAGATAGATATCCGAATGGCTCACCTCCAAACCCATTTTCCAAGTGAAACTCAAGAAACTTGTACTTACACCTAGGGTCTAATATAATAGGAATGCAGATTCCTAAGCATGATAGCTTCCAATATTTCAGAAATTTTTCTTCATTTCATGTACCATACATCTAATGATACCATATTGCTTCATGGCCTCCCTTTCCAACATTAACTTAACCTTCCAAAGCTCATAGAAATATCAGCTGGTAGTTGGATAGGATGAACTAGAAACTACTATGATGGCATTGTAGAAAACCTCTAGTAGATTGCAAATTACCTCTGCCCTTTCCCATGGCTCAACCGAAGGTAAACAGTTATAAAGAGGGTCTTGCAACGGTAAAGCATCAAATGCTCTCCTAAATTCCAAAGTCGTCTTGATCATTAGGAATGTCAAATTCCAACAAGTGGCTACATCGAGTGAGAGACTCTTCTCGAAGGATATACAACTTGTACAACTATCCCTTCAAATCTTTGCTTCTGAGATTATGAGCTCCTAACATACTTCACGTTGTCCCTAATATTATAAATAGCCTCACTACTGGTCTTCAACCCTTTTGGACAATAAGGTTAAGGACATGTGATGCACAACGATCATAAAGTAATTCACCATTGCAAAGTACAAATTCTTCCCCAACAGATTATTTTTCAAATAACTCACCAGTAAGTCGTTAACTGATGCATTTCTAATTTTATGCTAAAGATCTTATCTTTCACGCTCTAGTCCTTTATGCTCTTCAACATAACATTAAACAAATTTGTTGCACTATGAGGAGTCTTAATTGAAGTGAATTGAATGATTATTTTTTGCAATTTCCATTCTTTGTCAATGAAATGACATGTGACACACATGTAACCCAAGTTCTGATTAAATGTCTACATATTTGCAGTTAGAGAAACTCTAAAATTAAATTCTTTAGAACCTCTAGCAAGGTAGCCTCTCATCCTCATAAGCACTTGTGCAATATGCTTTAATAGTTTTCCTAGAAACCATCCTAAATATTGGATTTAAACTGGCCACAAATCTCCTAAATCCATTATACTCAATAATGCTAAAAGGTTGTTCATGCAAAACAATCATTCTTACAAGTCCTTGTGATTTTTCAGTGTCAAACTTCCATTCTTATACAGGACTTGCATAAGGGAATAAAACAGAGGGGCGCATACTGTCAAACATTTCATCCAATCTAGCCCTTTCCTTTCAACTTTTCAAGTGCCTATGACACACACTAGTCCCAACTTCTTGTGTAGCTGCAAAGAGATTGTTACAGCAAATGCATTGGGCTTGTATGAGTTTCTCACATACATGTATTGAATCAAAATCTTTCCAAACATGAGATCTATGTTTTCATCTTTTAGATCTACATGAAGAACCTATGTTATTGGCATGGAAGCATATATTAAGACAACATCAAGTTAATATGTTCATAAGCAAATGACAAGAACTTGAAATAACAACAAATGACACATCAGCTAACGCAATAGCAAATGAAAAATGAAGCATGTCAAGAGACAAAATAACTTAATAAGTTAAATCTTACCATGTCCAAACCTTGGGATATCGTTCTTGTATCATCAAATGAAGCAACCAGTGGAGGCAAAGATGGAGTCATCACTGGAGACATAGATGTTGAATATGTAGATGGTGACCCCACATGTGCAGCAGATGGGGACCTCACTCATTTCGCAGCCCAGGACCTTTCCCACATTACTGTCCTCTCCCATGTGGTCAACGGCCTGACCCCTGTGGATCTCACCATTGTCACTACTAGTGACATTAGCCGCTTTGCTGCGGGGGCTTTAGCACATCTTTGATGTTCTTGCACTTCTTCTTGAACACCACATCCTCCTTGTGTAGCCTGGGAGGTTGCCATGATTACAATGGCAATAAACTCCTGGCTGTTGTTTGCAGAAAAACATACACCATTATAGTAGTTAACAACAAGCATTTGATTGAAAATGATGAAGAGAAAATTCACAATGCAAAAGCATATATAAACAATTTAACACATTTGTATTGATCAATAATGACTGTAGTTGCCAATAAGGTCCACTTTATTTCCATTTCTTGTTTGTAATTTCAGCATCCCATCTAGCAAAAAATGCTCTAAAAGCAGAGAAAAAATGGAATTTCTTTTGTTAGGCATAAGAAGTAGCATTCTACTAGTTGAGTAGTAAGAGTATCGACTAGCTTTGGCAAATTCAGTATGTTTTCAGTCAGCAACTAGCACTCGCTGTTACCCACTCACATAACCAATAATACTCCTAATTTATTGAACCAGATGGCTCCAAGATGAAGAAGAAAGAAAACTTCAAAGATTGCCATGTGTACAACTGAACAAACAAGCTTCTAATAGAAATATAGAATTGAATACCGGTGGTTAGGAACACGGAGCAGCCAAGAAATGATCGAGTCTAGGATTAAGAAAACAAGAACCTTAAGCTAGAATCAAAAAGTGGGACAATGGATTGCACACCTAGATTTACCATTCTTTTTCAGTAAGTGCTCTTCTGGTGAAAAGAAAAGACGCTTCATGTAGGACATAATTGGGAGTAGCAAATTATGATTTTTATGGAACCAAGAAAACTACTCCACAAACAATACTTAAGTGGCGCTCTCTTAAATCATAAGGGAAGTCTGAAAAGGTAGCTTCTGCTATGGAAACGATGAATATATGCCAGCACATTGGAACAAGATTTGTGAACAAAACTGAAACATCTACCCTGCTGGTCTATTTAAGTCTTCTAGAATAGGCATTCAGCTCTGATAATTCCCTTCCCTCCTCTTTCCTTTCTTAAATTCCTTGTTATATATTACTTCATTTCCCAACTGATAATCTAATAGGACAATTTGATATATGATACTTGTTAGTGCACGTTTTAGAGATATGCCACCCCTCATTTGCTTTTTTGAAATATGCTACCGGTAAATGAGATTGTTATGATAGATGCCATTACAGAGGATTACATGCTATTTTATCCTAATATGCTCCCATTATCTAACCTATATTTTCATACTGACCAAAATACCCTCATCTCATCTAACTCAACCAGACACTAGCCTCAGACTGAGACAACACCATTCGACCTGTAATGACCTGAATTTTTCAAAAATTTGAAGTTTAATCGAATTTTCAAATTTCATTTCAAATTCCAATTCCTAAGCTTAATCTCCAGATTTATCATCCAAATTCGCGCACGAATCTTGAAGCAATCTCCTCCCTCCACCGATTTCGCGTTGTCCCTGTGCGCTGTCCGAAAATATCACCGCCGCCTTGCTCCCCGAGTCGGCCACCGCGCCACCTTGCGTCTTCTCGCGCATGCGCATCCGCCAGCACGTGCACGAGCTGTGCCACGCCTCCCCTGCCCCGGCCGAACGCTTAATTGCTGCCCGGCCAGCTGCTCCTGCCCTCTCTGCGCGCTCTCTGCCCCGCCCTCGGTGCCAACCTCCTTCGAGCCTCATTAAAAGCCAAGGGACCCTTCCGACCTCCCCCTTGCACACCAGTGAAGCTCCCCACCCACCGAATTCGCCTCTTGCCCCCTCCATTGCCGGTAATGGCCGAATTCCCCAATCCCGTGCCCTAACTCGATTCCAATTCTCCGGCCAACCATTCCCCAATTACTTTCACTGGTAGCTTCTCTAAGCCCCTAGGAACCTCCCCCGCCCGCCGCCTTAGCCTCTCGGTCACCCATCTTCCCCGGCGCCGTGAGCTGCCCCACCTCCAAAACCAGTCAACGTGGCCAGCATAACTTCGGCCACCCTAGCCTAAACCACCACCTCCACTAGCCTCAACTATCCCCAATGATGCTTAAACACCGGCCCAATCTCCCCAGGAGCCTCCCCTCCACCTGCAATTTCAAAAACGGCCGTGGGAGAAAAGTCCTCGCCGCTGGCGAATGCCACCTCCGCCGGCCCTCCAACCGCCAAAAATGGACTCTTATCACTGCCACAAACCCAACCATACCCTTGGTTTGTGTCGCAAGTCACCGGAGCGCCGCCGCCACCCTCCCCTGTTCTCCCTGGGCGTGCGCGCCAGGCGGGGAAGAAGAACAGTGAGCACGCGCACTGTTCCTCCGACCGCACCGCTCTGACTTGGCTGAGCCGAGTCGATTCGGCCGCACCGGTTGCATCCGACCGAGCTGCTCCGAGCTGGTTGAGCCAAACCCGCTCGCCGAGTCTAACTCGAGCCCGGTGAATAGTAACCGAGCCCGATGAACAGTAGAAAAATCATTAGAAATTCCCGAAAAATCCAGAAAAATCCCCAAAAATCCCAGAAAAATCCACAAGCCCCAAAAATACCAAAATACATCATTTTGATCAATTTAATATCCCAAATTCAAATTTGGCATCCATTTCTCCAAAAATCCTAGAAGAATCCAAAACTCCCCAAAACACCAAATCACCCCATTTTGACCAGCTCAATACTTTGACTTCAAAAATAAACTCCAATTCTCCAAAATTAAAGCTTATAAATTTAAGCTTCCCTTGTCCCATATAATTAAGCTTATTAAATCTCAATTCCCATAAATTCAAATTCTTCCATTTTACCAAATTAAATCTCGTGAAGCCCACATCATCTAGTTCAAAGATAGACTAATTATTTCTAAGAGTCTATCCCTGCTCCCAAGATTTATCCGACCCAAGCTCAAAACCCTAATTCGGTCCGAACTTCTTTCGTCACGAAACCCTAGTAACACCTAAGCCCTTGTATTAGCTCAAACTGTCTACACCCGTCCACCTCGCTCTACCACTAAGGTCCTAAACAACCTTGAGAAATATTCTAACTCAAGAATCCGACACCATCCATACACGCTATCATTCGTGAAATCCATACAATGCCTTTTGCATTGTCGATTATCCTAAAACCATAGCCTAAGTTCGATCTGTTAAGCCAAACTCTTCACCGCCTAAACCCCGCCACCCCGCCTATTTTCTTTATGTACTTTTGGATTGTGTGTTTGTATTTTGTTCCCGACTTGCATTCTCGCAGCAGAACTAATGTATGTTCGTTTTTCTACGTTAGTACTCGGATCACGCGAGTTGGTCAACAGAAGGACTACAAGAGCGGTTAGGGAAATCAATGCTCACCCCGAAGATCAAGTGAAGATAATCAGAGACTAAGGACCGAGAGGCAAGTCACATGTTTTTTTATCATATTGAATCCCATTAAATTACATTATTTATTTAATGTATTTTCATTATTGATAGTTGCGAACTGATAATTGCTTAAAACAAAGGTTTAGAATGGCATGCTATCTAGATAACCCTACCACTGATAAAGAGCCCTGTTTACCTTGATGGCCATATTCACCTTAACAACCTTAGTAAGAATTAACATATGATGTAAATGTATACAAGATCATTTCATTCAACGTGATACACTACTAAGTGACTTTGGCCGTTGGCCGGTAGGTTTGAAAAACCCGATCTAGGGTAGGGTGGTATGGGACGCCGTACCCTAGGCCGGAGATGCCGGTGGACAGTGTGGGGTAAAGGTGTTGCGCGAAACCGTGCGGCGGTTTTCGCCCACCGTTTTACCCTTCAACATGTTACACTATTAAGGTGTTGGCTGCGAGCCAGTAGGATTTGAAAATTGGCTCAAAGGTGGGAGTCTGGATGTGGGAAATCACGACGTGATCTACTCCCACGACTTGACCTTAGAGAGTTGAGACTGGGTAAGGGTGTACTGTGGGGACTCACGCAGTGATCTACGCCCTGACCTTGCCCGAGTGGGAGGCTGGTATGGATGGGTGGTGGTAGTGCCAGTGGGCACAGAGGGAGACGTGGTTGGATGCCTCAGGTGAAAAATGTAAGGACGAGAACCTTGTGCCAAGTAAAAGACATAGTCAACGCTCAGGCCACAGGAGTTGACTTGTCAACATTGCTCTAGTAGCTGCTCCATCCAATTGAAACTCTACAGGCTGTGATGACAGGTAGACGGGGAGTTAGGTATGCTGCGGGTACCTAACAACGGTAGTATTCACTCACAAGCGGCTAGAGAAGAGTATGTGCGCAATTGTAGCCGTGACTGAGTGATGCTATCGGGTAGAGTCTATATAAAGAATGGAGCAGTGAACCGACCTGGCTTTCTTAACTCTGTCGCGGGAGTTAAGGGATCATGTGGGTAAAGTTGAGCAACTCTGCAGAGTGAAATAAATGGTATTCGAATACGCCGTGCTTCCAGTTAATGAAGCTGTGTTAATTGGGTGATTCCAACAACGAGGCATAAGTAGTGTTTCTGAGGTTGTTAAATTGAGTATTGATGAGATTGTATCTGATAACAGAAAAACCCTGATCTTAAGGAGCAATTGTTTTAAGAGTTTATTTGTTTGCAAATAAAATTGCATCCACCTCTTAATAAAACACTATACTCCCTTCCCTTGAGAATCCTGGCAAATAGTTATATAGTGTTCCCACATGTGATTTGCTGAGTACGGGGTCGGAGTACTCAGGCTTGCATAATTTTCGCCCCAACAGATACCAGAAGAAAAAGGAAGCAATTCAAGATTTCGCATTAGGGTTACGACCGCACTCAAGCGTTCCTGTGGAGTTTTATTCGGCTCTTCTGTATGTAAGTTACGGTTTGGGCTTGGACGCCCGTATTGTCATTAAAACTGGCCATTAGGTCTTACTTTAATCCAATTAACTCTTTTTAAATGGCTTGTAAGCAGGCATGATACACTGTTAAGCCGCAACAGAACTCCTGGGCTGTTGCAGGCCGTACGACGTCCCTGTTCCCAAAAATTGGGGGCGTTACACGACCCACTTGTTCCAGCTTTGGAGGGCGCCACCATGGTCAGATCCAGGCATTGTCGCTACCTACGATTCCACTCTAATTTGTACCACTGCCTCTAGTTCCCGTTGCCACCTCTCACACCCGATCCCTATGGGACCTTAGGCGAGGCACCACAATGGTGGTGCGATAGAGGTGGCAAGGGCAACGATCTCCACAACAAGAGGCAGTTGATACGGGGTCGCCTGATCTTCTTGACATAGGATTGGATACTCACGTGCAGCCTCTCGAATTGTAGCAATCCTCCGTTGCCAATGCAAGAACGAACGCTCTTTAATTCGCAAGATCACACGCGTCGGACTTCACGACCACCAAGCGAAAGCCCTATCGCGCTCCCAATTTCCAGCGGAAAGGTTGAACGATCTCAATTTGCAAGAACTCGCAAATCTTTTATTGAATTTTGATGGCTATCACAAAATTCAAAAATGTGTACAAAGTTCATCCTCCATTATCTAGTCTCAAGTCTCTTCTCGTCACGTACTCCCCCTCCCAAAATAACTAGTCGGCTCTGTATATATACGGCGGTGGCTGCAGATTGCGTTCCCTGGCATCACATGCGTATGGCCTGGGCCTTAGACTGGCTAGGGATTGTCTCGGTTACACGGCCCAGCTCATGAAGCTAAATATCTATTACATGATTTAATGTATGACTTTGCTAAATAACTAATACATGACACATGAGCAAACCAACTCCTCCCTTTTAATTTGCTTCTCTGCATAACTTTTGTTTCCTCTAGCTTTTGGCCGTATACACTTGATCAACCTGGTGCTCCTTCATAGCTTTGGACCCCGGCCTCCCTCTCGGTGCCATCTTTATTTTCATTTCACTTTAGCCTTGTACAGATCGAGTATAGACCTATATATAATTAAATAAAATATTAGTAGCTCTGTATCTTCAAATATAATAATTAAAGATCTAATAACATTAGAGTTCACCTGGCAATATTTAGTGTGACTCAATAATTCTTTCCAGTTAAATAATATATTTAACTGAAAAGCACTGCGCATGTCTGTATCCGCATCATCCTCCCCTTCTTCAAGAAAAGCCGTCCTCGGCTTTTGATAGCCTGAAATTGTACTAAACAAAGAATGCAATGTGTATGCATAGTATATATATTTGTCATCAACACTTCTCCTGTTTAGCACATCATGAATATCTGAAGGCGTAGTAAACAAAAAGAATAACACATATGTATGGTATATGTATGAATCAATTATTGTGTCATTCTCATTGTTTTGTATAAACCAATTAGTACAACAGCAGCCATAAGATGTATATATTGTAATATTGTCATTCACATCATTCTCCCTTCCATGAGAAAAAGTCGTCCTCGACTTTGCTAAGTACATGGACAAGTTATTAACGGGCCAAACCAAATTAAGTTGTTCAAATATAGGGGATAAAATTTTTAGTGCCTTCCATGCTTCAACTGTGCTACTCTGATTATTTGTACATGATTGTATATTATAAAATTTTAATTCAGCAAACTTATCACATGTGATGCACATTCGACAAATATAAAACTTGTCATCTACACTATAATCTCCGATCAAATTGAACTTAAAGGTGTAGGCATAGATACTAACTAGTGATTTTAAACATGAAATTTCAGCAACATTCTTAATCACACTAGATAGCTCTCTAGGATCATCGAACATGATATAGTACAAAGAATCATCAGGAGATATTCTCGTAAGAACTTCCTTATGAATAATCAATTCCACATTATGTAAATTGAGCAAAGAAATTTCAGAACATGGAATTTTCATTCGCATATATGAGTTCTCACAATTACTCACAGTTTCACAATTAATTTTAGCACCAATATGGTTACCTTTATCGTCCTCTTCAGTTGACGTAGGTGCTATGGTTATTAAATCATCATGATGTAACAACGGAGTAGAAAGTACTTCATCTTTAACTGTGGTTATCTCCTCATCGTTTATCTCCAATGGTGTTGGTTGTTAAACATTTAGCTCCTTTTCTTTAATATCAACCTGCATAATGGGAAAAACAACACTAGAAATAGATATTAATGTGTTAATTTTAAAATCAACCTCACTTTGTCTAATATCTACCTCTCTCTTTTCTTTTAGTGTATCTCTCACACACTCAATTTGGATGCCCTCAAACTCACATATGGTGGAATCACACGACTCACTCTTTTTAACACTCTCACTCAATTTGGCTATGTGGCTCTCATTCTCACATGGGTTTTGACGCATCTCAAATGTTGTATGTGTCATTGGGGCAGCACAAGATGTCTCTTTGACCAAAGGGAAAGTCCCATGCTCGGTCATCTTCTCCTCCTCAATAGCACAATTCACAAGATCATACACGCTACTAAAATATTTGTGTTGAAGTGCAGCGGCGATCTTAAATTTTAAGCCACCCCTAAAGTATGCCTTCTCCCTTGATGGACTAGTGACACCAGCTCGACGCATCGCATCTTGCAGTTCAAAATAGTAATCTTGGACAGTATTACTCCCTTGTATGATATTCTCCAAATGGTAAAGCAATTCCTGCGCATAATAGGATGGCACAAACTCACTTCTCATGAGCACCTTCAAATCTGACCAAGATTTAATGAATTGTTTTCCAATTAGTTGTTGCCACCAACTATAAGCATAGCTTGCAAACTCCCTCGTGGCACGCATAACCTCTTGGTCTTTGGAAAGTTTCTGAAATCTAAACACTTTCTCCATTCGCCATTCCCACTCAAGATACTCCTCTGGATCATCACTGCCATAGAAAGGAATAAAGCTATCTTCCTCTTGTTGTGGACGAAGTGCTTGCACAATATCATTCACGATGTTTTTGTGTAACACCTTCATTTGTTGATTGAGCTCAATGCGGAAATCCTGCATATCCGTCTTGAGTTGTACATGCTTAGAAGTGGTGCCTGATTGGAGCTCTTGTTGCAATGTACTTCTCAATGCCTGATATTGAAATCGAGTCACCGGGGCATTAAGATTAACTTTATGCTCTTCACCATAGTTATCTTCTCCACCTGACATGGTTAGATTGTGCAAAGGAAACACAAAGCAGTAACAAGATATATGGATGATTAGTATAAATCACTCGATCTCACTTTTTTTTTCTCTCACAAGTAAAGTTCTCACCTTTCCGAAGTGAATTAAGGCCAATAAAAACTTACACTTGGTAGAAGCTACAATAGCAACGTGATGATCAAGCGAATTTAAGAGTATTCACAATTGCATGACAACGGTTATTTAGTGGAGCTTGGTATGGAAGTGTATATATCCTAGCAATCTGAAATTCTTGATGTTGTAAAGTTAAGTAATAATTCAAGCTAGAATACTTTGCCTAAGTGCTGATCCAAAAGGTATAAGTGAAGTATATGAACGCACACACAAAGATCAATGTGACTCAATGCAAACAAAGGAATGAGCTAAATAAAGATAATCTGAAATTGAGGGTTAATTAGCTCGTTTTGCACCAAGTACTGGAAGAGACGCTAGTCAATTGCAAAAATATGAATGTAAGGGCACAAGATTGCTCAATAAATTAAATTACACAATCTGAATTTATAGACTAAGAACTCACCCAACTTCGGCCAATGTTTTTGCTTTCTTTTCTTTCTTTTTTTTGCTCAAGCCGTGGCTTCCTTTTTTATCAACTCTCTCTTTTTTTTTCAAAGGCCGAACTAGGTTTAATTGTTCTTTTAATTTTGCATAGGTCATAAATATTCAGCAATATGTAAAATACTCAAGAGCAGCCCTAGATGCAATATTCAACAACTAGTCTCAAGATAAAAGAAAATATAAGTGAAGCTCAAGCAACAGCAACGTATTCGGCTGGTTCAAATTTTGCCAAGTATTCACAGCATCAACACAATTAGCTTCGATGACCGATTGTTTGCTATGAAGATTGATTTTTTTAACTGACCCAACCAAAACATTCGGAAGGCAAGCAACATGATGATCAGTTGGTTGGTCCAAATGATTTGGCAGCAAAACAACTCCACGTGATCAACTCGGAAGCAAACAACATCCTGATGTTTTGGTCAGCAAGGTGGCGCAATATTCTAATTGGAGATCAATTCATTTTTTTTTACTTACGAAGCAACTAGACGAGACGACTAGCACTCCGCCGAACAAGCAAAATCTGATGCTACTGGAGATGCATACTGTAGCACGCGATAGTGAATTTTTTTTTTTGGATAATTATGGTTCCGATGAAACAAAAGAAACAGATCAACGATTAAGCGACGCAAAAGAACACGACGATCAACACCTAAACAAAAATTCTAATGGATCAAACTTAACAAAACTCACAAAATTAACAGATGCAAAATTTAGGGTTTGGATTTTTTTTTGTGCTTTTGGTTTATGGACTATAGGACAGAAATTAATTAATCTAAAACTAGGGTTTATGGATTTTTTTTGGATAATTATGGTTTCTCGGTGCCATCTTTATTTTCATTTCACTTTAGCCTTGTACAGATCGAGTATAGCCCTGCATATAATTAAATAAAATAGTAGTAGCTCTGTATCTTCAAATATAATAATTAAAGATTAATAAAATTAGAGTTCACCTGGCAATATTTAGTGTGACTCAATAATTCTTTCTAGTCAAATAATATATTTAACTGAAAAGCACTGCGCATGTCTGTATCCGCATCAGCAGTGCTCCCGAGTAGCAGCCTTGGGCCACCATGGAGGCAAGGTATAGGCAGTGGCCTTCACAGCGAGGGGTGGTGTACCCTCCCTCCCTTCCATCTGCCATGGAGGTTCAGTGCTCCTGCTCTCCACCACTCTCCACCTCCTTATCGACTGCAGTCGCTGCTGCCGCCGCACCCTCCCTCCAGTCTGCCGTCGCGAGTGATTTGGTGGAGATGGGGACGGCTATTGAGCTCTGTACATAGGTACATTTTCCAATTTTTTGATAGCTACATTCTATGAGATGTGAAGAATGATTTGGTTGGATAATTTTGTTGTATTTCCCTGTGCAGAATGATACACCACTACTACAGAAAGCCTCATAGTAGACGCCTCATCACAGACGGTTTTGTGAAACCGTCTCTGATGAACACTATTACAGACGGTTGTAATTAGGAGGCCGTCTGTGGTATTTGTGGCGGAAAATGGATTATCACAGCGGTTATTATCGAAGTATCACGCAGGCGGTGCGTATTAAAACCGCTCGTGATAATCCCAGATATCATAGACGGTTTTTAATAAAAACCGTCAGTGATAAGTTAGTTATCACGACGGTTTTTAATCAAAACCGTCAGGATATTCCTGACAGTTTTAGTTAAAAACCGCTCGTGATAATGGCTAAGGCATTTATTGCGCTGCTCGCATCGCATCTGTCTTCATTTCGATCCGATCTAGCCATCGCCGCGCACTTTTTCACTCGGGAGGAAGCTAGGCGATTTGGGCGATTAATTTGGTGGGAAGAGGCGAAATTGAGCTTTGAATATTCAGTCTTTCTGGTTGCTCTAGATATGGTTAGTAATGTAATTTATTTTTCTTTAATTGCATTACAATTTAGGTCTAAGTAATCCATTAGTGGTTATTGAAGATGGTTAATTTGCAAAATTGTTGGTTATATAATAGTCTGTTGTGTTTGTAATATGAATTGAGCTAGCAAATTAAGTCTCAATATAATAAATGTGGCCCGTATATATGTAGTTATAATTAGTTAATCTAGATTTTAATACTAAGTTGTTATATATGTACGTAACGTAGGACCGAAGTGGATGTATGCCATGAGCCGTGTGAGTGAAGAGTACATTAATGGCGTTTCGCTTTTATAAGAGCCGCGAGGAGGATATGTTGAATAAGGGGGTGGAATATATGTGCTGTCCATGCACTGACTGCGAGAATTTGAAGATGTTTAAGAACCGAGGGCAAATTGTAGCGCACTTGATTTGGAGGGGTTTCAAAAAGGATTATACGTGTTGGACCAGTCATGGCGAAGTGAATGATCATATGCCGCTGGATGACATCGTCGGTGAAGTGAATGATATGCCCCCGGATGACATCGCCGGCGAAGTGAATGATATGCCCCCGGATGACATCGCCGGTGAAGTGAATGACATGTCGCCGGTTGATGTCGATTGTGGCTCGGATTCGGATAGGTTGCACGATGATAATCTGGATCAGATGCTTCGCGATGTAGAAGAGAACTATGATGAGAGAGAGTATGTTAAATTCCGTGGCTTGATGGAGGACTCAGAGAAACCTTTGTACACGAGCTGCAAGTACACGAGGTTGTCGACCGTGCTTGAACTGTTGAAATTGAAGGCAAGCAACGGTTGGTCCGACAAGAGTTTCACGGCGCTGCTAGGTCTTTTAGCAGACAAGCTTCCGGAGGGAAATGAGTTGCCTAAAACCACGTATAAAGCCAAGAAGGTTCTATGTCCGTTGGGAATAGAAGTAGAAAGAATACATGCATGCCCGAACGACTGTATCCTCTACCGTAAAGAGTATGCAAACATGCATGTATGTCCGGTGTGCAACGCATCCCGATACAAACGTAACAATCAATCAGATGATGGCGAGGGAACAGAGGCGAAGAAAGGACCTCCTGCTAAGGTGGCATGGTATTTTCCTATAATTCCCCGTTTGAAAAGGTTTTTTGCAAATCCAAAGGAGGCAAAACTGCTGCGTTGGCACTCGGAGGAGCGCAAGAAGGATGGAATGATAAGACACCTTGCTGATTCCGCGCAGTGGAGAAACATCGATAGGAGTTTTGTAGAGTTCGGTGCAGAACCAAGGAATATAAGGTTTGGGTGAGTACAGATGGAATGAATCCTTTCAAGAGCATGAGCGTGACACAAACACATGGCCCGTGACTCTCTGCATATATAACTTTCCTCCTTGGTTGTGTATGAAGCGCAAGTACATTTTGTGTCGATACTTATCCAAGGGCCAAAACAACACGGGAATGATATCGATGTGTTCCTAGTAATCGTTGGTGGAAGATCTAAAAATCTTGTGCATACAAACGAGAGAACTTCACTCTGCGCTCCTTATTGTTCTCGCACCATAAATGATTATCCCGCCCTTGGTAACCTATCAAGCCATAGTACAAAAGGTGTCAAAGCTTGTACTCACTGCTTAGATGGTACCGAGAGTGTGTGGTGAGACACTCACGTAAAACCGTCTACATGCGCCATCGCCGGTTTCTTGGAGGGCTCACCCATACCGCAAGATGAAGCAACAATTTGACGGAGAGAAGGAAGACGGTTCAGCTCCAAGGCATTTAAGGGGACACGAGGTTTATGATATGGTTAAGGATTTAGATGTTGTCCTCAAAAGGGATGTAAATTGAGGGCTCATGAGAAGAACACGGAAGAAGAGATCAATATTTTGGGACTTACCTTATTGGGAGTACCTAGATGTTCGCATCGCATCGACGCCATGCACGTAGAAAAGAATGTGTGCGACAACTTGATTGGTCTCTTATGAACATCCGTGATAAAACAAAGGACGGCGCCAACGCACGGCTTGACATGGTCGACATGGACATCGGGCCCGAGTTAGCACCGACACGCACCGATAATGGATGAACGTACCTTCCCTGCGTGTTACACTCGCCCAAGGCTGAGAAAACAGAAGCGTGCGGTGCTTGCATGGTGTCAAAGTTCCGTCTCGTTACTCCGCAACGTGAAGAAACTTGTTTCGATGCAAGATTTGAAGTTAAATGGCATGAAGTCTCATGATTGTCATGTGTCGATGACACGATGCTCCCTATTGCAATTAGAAATATTTTCTTGATCAAAGTCCGAGAGACAATCATGAGGCTATGTTATTTTCTTTAACACAATTGCTCAGAAGGTCATCGATCCCGAAGGACTAGATGCTCTGCAGGACGAGGTGGTGATGACTCTATGTCACCTTGAAATGTATTTCCCTCCTTCGTTTTTCGATATCATGGTCCATCTCATTGTTCACGTTGTGTGGGAGATAAAAATGTGCGGGCCTGTATTTCTACGTAGCATGTACCCATTTGAGAGGTTCATGGGAATTCTCAAGTCCTACGTACGGAATCGTTCTCGGCTGGAGGGCAGCATCGTCGAAGGTTATGCAAGCGAAGAGGTCATTGAGTTTTGTGTCGATTATATGGCTCAGATTCAACAAATAGGTGTCCCTCAATCTCGTCATGAGGGGAGGCTGAAGGGTCTCGGAACTATCGGAAGGAAAGCAATCACTCCAGATATGGACACGTATACTCAAGCCCATTTCACGGTGTTGCAACACATGACTGAAGTGGCGCCTTATGTGGAGCAGCACAAGGATGTGCTTCGCAATGTAATCCAGAGCGCGGATGTTTGGATCATGAGGCAACACAACCGCTGGTTCAACCAATGGTTGAAGGAGCAAATCGCTTGGAGCTCGCCGAGTGAGACGCGACATGGTTGGCAAAAGGGCCGACATTTACAGTTGTGACATGGCAAGGATATGACATAAATGGGTACACATTCTATACGCATCTCGGGATGTCAAGAGCACTAACGAACAGCGGTGTCCGCATAGATGCATTCAGACCGATGGGTCGAGAAACTCGTACTATGGCTTCATAGAAGAGATTTGGGAGCTCGACTATGTGGTTTTCAAAATCCCTTATTTTTGCCGTTGGGTGCATCTCCCACAGTGAAGGTTGACAAGCACGGTGTCACGACCGTGGACCTCCAACGTGTCGGTACAAAGACGAACCATTCGTACTCGCCAATCAAGTTGTTCAAGTTTTCTATGTAACCGACCCGGCAAATAAGAAACGCCATGTAGTTCTTCATGGAAAAAGGAGAATTGTTGGAGTGGAGAATGTAGTGGACGAGGAGGAATACAATCAATTTGACGAGTTACCTCCTTTTGGAAATGGCATAAGGGTCGACGATGAACAACGTGACAAAACTAGTTACGTACGCATTGATCATGATGAAGGACTAATTTTTAAAGGAAATAAGCAAGTACAATAAGAATGTATATGTGAAAATGTGTGATGTAGTCAATTTTGAGATGTATATGTGAAAATGTGTGATGTAGTCAATTTTGAGATGTATATGTGAAAATGTGTGATGTAGTCAATTTTGAGATGTGTATGTGAAAATGTGTGATGTAGTCAATTTTGAGATGTGTATGTGAAAATGTGTGATGTAGTCAATTTTGAGATGTGTATGTGAAAATGTGTGATGTAGTCAATTTTTAGATGTATATGTGAAAATGTGTGATGTAGTCAATTTTGAGATGTATATGTGAAAATGTGTGATGTAGTCAATTTTCAGATGTGTATGTGAAAATGTGTGACAAAAATGAATGCAGCTGGTAGGTAGTTGATCATGAATGCAGATGGTTGGCTGTTGATCATGAATGACTACAGTCGGGCAAAGGCTTATCACAGACGGTTCTAAACTTAGAACCGTCGTGATATGAATATCCTGACGGTTCTAAGTTTAGAACCGTCATGATAAGTTTACTATCTCGAGCGGTTCTAAACGTAGAACCGCTCGAGATAGTATGCTTATTACAGACGGTTCTAAACTTAGAACCGCCTGTAATAATCCGCTATATATACCCGTGTCTAGGGTTTTCCGTGTATTCTGCAGATTATTCTATATCTAAATCCCGACCGCCTCCCCGAGCCCTCGCCGCCTCCTCGAGCCCTTGCCGCCGCCTCACTCGAGCCCTCCCCGAGCCCGTGCCGCCGCCGCCTCCCGAGCCCGTCGTCACCGCCGCCTCCCCGAGCCCGTCGTCGCCTCCTCCTCCTCCTCCGTCGTCGTCGCCTCCTCCTCCTCCTCCGTCGTCGCCGGCCGCCTCCCCGAGCCCGTCGTCGCCGCCGCCTCCCTGAGCCCGGGGCCTCCTCCTCCTCCGTCGCCGCCGCCTCCTCCTCCTCCTCCGTCGTCGTCGCCTCCTCCTCCTCCTTCGTCGTCGCCGCCTCCTCCTCCGTCACCAAAACCCTAAGGTCATCAAATCCCTCCCCGAGCTTCATGCTTACTGTTAGGGTTTAGGGTTGATGCTTGATACTTCATACTGAGTGTTAGGGTTTAGGGCTTCTTGTTATATGCTTCTTCGTTATGTATATGGTTAGTTGCTTACCGTTATGTATATGGTTAGTTGCTTATCGTTATGGTATATGCTTATCTGTATATTCAAGTTTGTTATGCTTATGTTATGGTTAGTTGCTTAGTTGCATTCATGTATATTCAAGTTTGTTAATCTTCCATATACTGAGATTGCCTATGGGATTTGATTTGCTCGATGATGATAAATTCATATACCGAGATTGGTTCATTTGGTCTTTGAGCTCTAATAGTTGTTATATACAATCTTCCATATACTTGAGATTGCTGTGGGATTTACTGATTATGGCATGTTATTAAATTGATCTGTTAGGATTTCATCTTGACAAGTTAAAAGTTAACTCATCATTCGAATATATGCATGCTGAATATATCTTGATCTTGAGATTGTAGAGTTTGTATCTAGAGCTCAAAAGACTGAATTCATTATTTGGCATAACCAATCAAGGGAGAGTATATGATTTAGTAGCGGGACGGCCAAGATTAATCTTGTGCAACCCTACAATTTGAGAGCACATATTCATGTTGAGACTGTTATTGATTCTATTATTTGGTTTATAGTATTAGCAACTAAAGTAGGTGCTAAGATAGGCACATCACCCCCTCTCTATGTCCATATCACCCCCTCCCTTCTCCCCCTCCCCTCTACTCCTCTCTTCCAATTCAATATGATTACATTCTCATCTTATCTTAATAGACCCACAAAATGAGCAACATGTCACCCGCGCATTCTTCAACATCATCGCCGGAGGCGTCTGCTCCAACATCAAGACGCCAAGGAAGAGGGCTATCAAAGAAGCCTCAGAGCCAACAGACCATCACAGCGGTAAACGCAGCTGGGGTCCCTGTCCTTCCTAAGCAAGCGGTAAACGCATTCTGAACCATGGTCGGAATAGTTGCACGAGAACGAATTGAGATCACATACAATTTGTGGAAGAACGTGCCTGACACTCGGAAACGTGAGCTATGGACCGAAATTTTGGCATCGTTCGAGTTCCCAGAAGAACACATACACGCTGTGGAATGACAAACCTACCAAGTGGCGTGCAAAGCATGGAAGAACTTCAAGAGCACGCTTGTCAAGAAATACGTGGAGACGGACGAAACGCCTTTTACTAAACACCCATTCCTGGAACCACAATGGGAAGAGTTCAAGGCGATGAAAACGACCGAAGATTTCAAAAGTACAAGTGTGGCGCACAAGGCCCTCCAGGCCAAAAACACGCACCCCACGCACTTGGCACGGTGGGTATGCGGGTAAAATCCCGCAGATGGAGGTTGGAGGATGAGTGGCAGCTGCAGAGGACATCGCCCGCCGTTTCCAATATCCCGAATGACCGCGCTCGAAATTGGCTTAGAGCAAGGTCATCTACAACAACATCGGGACGTCTCCTTTCAAACCCTGCAGACCAGCAAGTGTCCCAATACCGTAAGATATCGATCGAACCACGAGCTTGTAATTACTCCACAACTTCGCATTTAATTGAAATGACATGTCGTGCTCTTGCAGGAAGAGTGAGTTTTCAATCTACCGAGGATCATTCCAGGAACAAGGGGGAATGATATGCTCTCCGTGGCCCTGGGAAACAAGGAGCACCCGGGCGCACGAGAGGCCTTGGGCTTTACGCCCATGGAAACATGGTTTCCAAGATGACTCGACATGTATCGACGCAGAAGAGAAACAAAGCCGAGCGTGACGCACAACTACGAGAAGAGATCAAGGCATCTCGAAAGAGGAGCTACTGGGTTCGATGGCTGATATAATCAGAGATGAGGTGCGGAAAGCAGACGAAAGTCGCGAGCCACCACGCCGCCGCTACGCTAGCTAGCCCGCACAACCGTCCGAGTAGCCGCGCGCCCAATCCGACGCAAATCCAGTCCAAATTTCCGTGGACAACATCCGGTAATAATTATTACCTCTCGAATGCTTGCTCCATTGGTAGGCCTATTCGAGTAGCTAATTTTGTATCGTTATGTAGGAGCCTACGAATTGCAAGCTCCAAGTGAGATATGGCTCCGTTCCTTGTACGCTTGGGGCTGCATATTCATCCGTATCGGGGCCATGGTGCACGGTCAAGCTTTAGCGCCAGCTTCGCAAAAGTTAATGTGGATGGTGTGCATGTCAATTTTGAGGTGGTCCCGCCACCAAGCCCCCAACGACGAGATCATGACTCTAGGATAGGCCATCGGAACATTCGCCCGATGGCCCAAAGCGACATCTCCTCGAGTCTTCTTCACCGGTGGCGGGACCGAGCAACATGCACCGGTTCCATCTCCATTACAACATCGATCGGTTCCACCACGGATATCGCACCGGTGCTATCTCCATCGGTCATACTCGCCAGAGCAACTTGCATCGTGCCATCTCCATTACAAGACCGGTCGGTTCCACCACCGGATCTCGCACGGTGCTATCTCCACGGGTCCTATTCTCGCCAGAGCAACTTGTACCCTGTTGCCGATCGCCGTTAAGTCGGCCTATAGCCGATGCTGACAAGGCGGCAAGGGCAAAGCAAAGAAGACCAATGATGATATTCCGTACCTACCTTTGGCCCGCAAATTCGTGCTTGGTCAGCCGTTGCTCGAGGAAAAATACTTCCAAAAGCTACCATATAGTTGCATGCAATTGCACATGTGGTATATGCAGCAGTCCAATAAGCACCTGGGAGAACGGACTTCAAGTATCACTGTCAAATTCACCGAAGAAGATTTACACCACAGTTTTCAAGAGTGTATGTTCGTGGTCGCCTTTGAGGATTTATTCGATCTGTTCACGTTCAACGCTCTTGACGTCTCTATCATTCGATGCTGGACGCTGTAAGTGTGTACAATCACAGTCTCCGTTAATGTCATACCGATAAATGCCATATCTAATTTTTTGCTTTCGTGTGTGTATATATAGACACATGCTGATTAAAGCTAGATCATCCAACTTATCAGTTGGTTTCTTGGACCCACAATTGGTCGCCAAGGAAACCATCGACCAGGATACACCCCTCGTCGAGAGGTACATTGCAGCAGACTCTTTGGGTTGCGTCAAGAAGGATTATGTACTTATGCCCTTCCTTCGTAACTTTCATTGGATTTTAATAGTAATTGTACTAAAATGGAACAAGGTATATTACCTTGATTCCCTAAGTAAGAATAAAATGGACTTCACAGTTCTCACCAAGTAATCGATAGGTAAGCACATATTCCCATACATATCTACATTGTACTTTCTTTCCTTCCGAATGATTAAGGTTAACTTTTTGAATTACGAGGCGTTCGCCACCTACATTGAAAAGGAGGTGACTCGAGCGGGCCAAAGCCTGCCGACACATGTTCGAGATTTTAAGGTATTCGCTATTTCACATTAATTAATCCTATGCAACAGCTTGGTACTAATGCCTCTTGAACTAACACATTTCATTTTTGCGTGTCACCAGCAGAGCGGGCAACACATGTGGATACTACGTTTGCCAACATATGGAACTACTCCTCGATTCCTCGAGGCTCACCAATCGCAAGGTTTGTCACTCTTCCCATAATTACTTCATACTTAACACGTTACATATATCGCACATTGATATTCCTATCGACAGTGCGTCCATCCGTCAACCGCATTGAAACAGCCTATTCTTGGAGGGATTCGAGGAGAGTTGGCGTACTTTTTGCTGACTCAAGCCATAACGCCAGGAGGACGGTTCCACTGCGCACCATGATTTCTTATTGGTCTTATCACTAAGTGCAAATGCAGTGCACATCTTTTTTAACTGTGCATTTGTGAATAGATATTTCATTTCAATTCAATTAATCGATTTGCGAAATGGATGCATGCTTTATGTTTGTGAAATGAAGTGCGATGTCAATGGGATGTTTTATGTCTGTGAAATGTATCCAAAGGAAATGAGATGTGTGAATTGTATGTTTTTGTCCGTGATTATCCGCTTATTTGGAGGGCATGGCTAGCATTTCGAGGCTAGCTATAAGCGTAAATAGATTCATTGGGAGGAGTATCACGACGTTTTTCATTAAAACCGCTCAGGATTATGCGATATCACGACGCGGTTTTCATTAAAACCGTCAGGATTATGCGATATCACGACGGTTTTTTAAAACCGCTCGTGATATCGATAATCACAAACGGTTTTTAATGAAAACCGTCGTGATATCGGATAATCACAAACGGTTTTTAATGAAAAACCGCTCGTGATATCGCATAATCACGAGCATTTTCAAAACCGTCTCGTGATAACTTGATTATCATCGACCCATAATTTGAGCGGTTGTAAAACCGCGTAATGACGCTTCAACCGTCGTAATGTGGATTTCTGTAGTAGTGCACAGTGCTATTGTTTCAAGTGGAATTGCTAACATTAGGAATTGAAGGCACAATAGCTTCAATGGAATGTCCTGAAGCAACAAATTAGAGTGAAGTGAATGTTTTGAAAATATGGTTGTTGTTTTCTCCCGTGGATCAATTGAATGTTGTGAAGCAACAAATGATTGTTGTTTTGGCTGAACTAAAGAATGAAATGTATGGTGTTGTGGGGGTGACCCAACCCCCCGTGACTGGGCTGTGCAACTAGTCCAACATGTAATAGGCCTAATAGTGTAGAGGAATATACCAGTGTAAATATACCAATGTACCCTCATCTTTTGTAAGTACTAAGGGGTAGAATGGGGATTTCCCATTCTACCCCACTCATATATATACAAACCCCCAGGAGGGGGCAAGGGGCACATCCTCTCATTCTCACCAACTCTCCCATAGATATGGCTCTCCTCTTCCTCTTCTACTAGTCCCCCTTTTCTCTGTTTGATCTGTAGCCACAACAGATGGCGCCGTCCGTGGGGACGACTAGAAGCTACGTATGGAAGAGATTTCTCCAATATTCAACAAAAGCAACGGCTATGTGGATCTTTTTTGCTCCTAAGGGCAGGTTGCTTTGGGCCATCAATGACAGATAAGTACCTCGTTTTGTTTCATGCATGCTGTATTGAATAGATCAGGATTTAGTCAAATCGCCGATGTTGAATCGAGTGGATCTAATCGAATCGCTTATTTCGTGTTGTTGTTGGGGCATTCATGCAGAAACCGATTCTCGGATGACTCGGTGGTATGCTCACATCTGTGCATGTGATTTCACGCCTCCGTGCTACCCCTCGCACGGGAGCAGCTCGCGTGCCATCGAGGCCCATGCGTGCATCGCGGCTTGGCTTGTATACGTCCAGCCTCGGGCCGCGTGATGCTCCGTAGCTTCCGCGCTCGTGGACTCCGCCTACGTCCGCGCGTAATGGACGTCGCCGGACCCTACGCTTCGCCGAAAGGCCTCCCAGCGCCAAAGATGAGGTCGCTCCACGCCATGGGCTCCACTGCGAAGTCTCCGCGCTGTGTGTGTAATGAAATACCAGCCCAGCCGCGCGCGTCCCGCGCGCCCAGCGCCTCGCATGGGACTCGCCGCTCAGCAGAATCGGGCGCAGCGCATGCCTCCGCGCCTGTTCTGGCCTTCGCACTGGCGCCCCCACCTGTAGCTCTACCGACCTCGCAACTCAAATATCCCACTGTACATGCAAAGCGCAAATCCCATGCCACACCCATTCGTACACGCAATCCCGCCAAGCATCCACGCACTCCTAGCCACGTATCCATGCATGGATCCAGAGCATACATTTATGCATGCGTAGCCACTCATACACATACCGCCGGCCACTGCAGTCTCCGGTGGCGATCTCACGCCGGCTCGGCGCGCGTCATGAGGACTTCATCGAGCCCTTCGCCGAGCCCCGCCGACCGCGGCGTCCACCCTCGAACCAGCGAAGACTTTGATGACAAGAGCCATCACGGAGCTTTCCGCTCGCCCCCGTGCGGCTGGAGCCTGGCTCCGGCGTCGCCTCCGCGCCATTGACCCCTTCAGCGGAGTCCACGCCGGGGGAAGGGGTCCGCCCCGTTGAAGTCCTCGGAGTCATGCTACGTGGCATGCATACGTTTAGGCACGTGACGTATACACCCATGCACTCACGCATGCGCATAGCGTATTTGCTCCATGTACGCGCTCATGCAGCATGGACTCATACTGCATTGCGTCCGCGACAAGGGTTTTTCATCGTATCATTTTCTGCGACCGCAGTTCCATTTTGGGAGCATTTGATTTGGCCGTGTTTGCTTCTCCGGTTTTGGCCTATTTCGGGCTACCGTAATATCAAATACTTTTCCGGTGCGGCATTCTGGAGCGTTTTATTGTCGTAAGTCTTCGGCCATTTCTTTCATGCCTCTGTTTTGGTCCTCGTTTTGGATTTAAATCGCACGATCGCCCCGAGCGTCGGCGTACTCCACGGAGTATAAATAAGACGTAGCGTCGAGGTCCGCCTCCGCACGCGCCAGTCCACGGACTCTAAATAAGACGTAGCGTCGAGGTCCGCCTCTACATGCACTCCACGGAGTATAAATAAGACGCAGCGGGGGGACGCCTCCGCGCGCACTCTACGGAGTATAAATAAGACGTAGCGTTGAGGTCCGCCTCCGCACGCACCTTCACCACCCGCAACGTGCGGAGGCTTTCCTCCGCACGCAGTCTACAGACTCTAAATAAGACATAGGGTTGAGGTCCGCCTCCGCACGCACTCCACGGAGTATAAATAAGACGTAGCGTCGAGGTCCGCCTCCGCACGCGCCAGTCCACGGACTCTAAATAAGACGTAGTGTTGAGGTCCACCTCCGCACGCACTCCACGGAGTATTAATAAGACATAGCGTCGAGGTCCGCCTCCGCATGCGCCAGTACACGGACTCTAAATAAGACGTAGCGTGGAGGTCCGCCTCCGCACGCACTACACGGAGTATAAATAAGATGTAGCGTCGAGGTCCGCCTCCGCACGCGCCAGTCCACGGACTCTAAATAAGACGTAGCGTCGAGGTCCGCCTCCGCACGCACTCCACGGAGTATAAATAAGACGCAGTAGGGGGACGCCTCCACGCGCACTCTACGGAGTATAAATAAGACGTAGTGTTGAGGTCCGCCTCCGCACGCACCTTCACCGCCCGCAACGTGCGGAGGCTTGCCTCCGCACGCAGTCTACGGACTCTAAATAAGACGTAGCGTCGAGGTCCGCCTCCGCACGCACTCTACGGAGTATAAATAAGACGCGGATGTTGTCCCTGCGCACTCAACTGAGTTTAAACAAGACACGGATGTCCCGCGCACATGTGCGAGTCACTCCCGCACGTACTCTCCGGAGTATAAATAGACGTGGTTGAAGTTCCCACGCACTCTACGGAGTATAAAAATTGCGACATGGCCGAGACACTAGGGAGTGCCTCGCTTTAAGCGGCGCACCACATGAATATCGCGCCCTCGCGCGCGTTGCACTTGGGAGTGCACCGCGAGTTTTTGAAGGTAGGGGAACGGCGGCTTCGCCTCCCTACCTCGACGTGCGTAGCGCCCTCGGCCTACGCCGCAAGCGCCCGCTCTCCGCGGGCACTGTTTTTCGAGGTAGGGGAACGGCGGCTTCGCCTCCTTATCTCGGCGTGCGTAGCACCCTCGGCCTACACTGCAAGCGCCCACTCTCTGCGGGCACTCTTTTTGAAGGTAGGGGAACGGCGGCTTCGCCTCCCTACCTCGGCGTGCGTAGCGCCCTCGGCCTACGCCGCAAGCGCCCGCTCTCCCCGGTCACTGCTTTTCGAGCTAGGGGAATGGCGGCTTCGCCTTCTTACCTCGGCGTGCGTAGCGCCCTCGGCCTACGCCGCAAGCGCCCGCTCTCCGCGGGCACTCTTTTTCGAGGAAGGGGAACGGCGGCTTCGTCTCCGTACCTCGGCGTGCGTAGCACCCTCGGCCTACGCCGCAAGCGTCCGTTCTCCGCGGGCACTCTTTTTGAAGGTAGGGGAACAGCGGCTTTGCCTCCCTACCTCGGCGTGCGTAGCGCCCTCGGCCTACGCCGCAAGCGCCCGCTCTCCGCGGGCACTCTTTTTGAAGGTAGGGGAACGGCGGCTTCGCCTTCTCACCTCGGCGTGCGTAGCGCCCTCGGCCTACGCCGCAAGCGCCCGCTCTCTGCGGGCACTGTTTTTCGAGTAGGGGAACGGCGGCTTTGCCTCCTTATCGCGGCGTGCGTAGCGCCCTCGGCCTACGCCGCAAGCGCCCGCTCTCCGCGGGCACTCTTTTTGAAGGTAGGGGAACGGCGGCTTCGCCTCCCTACCTCGGCGTACGTAGCGCCCTCGGACTACGCCGCAAGCGCCCGCCTCCGTGGGCACTGTTTTTGGAGGTAGGGGAACGGCGGCTCCGCCTCCTTACCTCGGTGTGAGTAGCGTCCTCGACCTACGCCGCAAGCGCTCGCTCTCTGAAGGCACTATTTTTCGAGGCATCGCCTCGGCGGGACGGCACGTCTTCGACGCTCGACGACACGTCCTCGGCCCTCGACTTCGCCGTCTGCCTCGTAGGCATCGCCTCAGCGGGACAGCACGTCTTCGGCGCTCGACGACATGTCTTCGGTGCTCGACTTTGCCGTTCGCCTCGTAGGCATCTCCTAGGCGGACGGCACGTCTTCGGCGCTCGACTACGCTGTCCGCCTCGTTGGCATCGTCTCGGCGGGACGGCACGCCTTCGGCGCTCGACGTCGCCGTCCGCCTCGTAGGCATCGCCTCGGCGGGACGGCACGTCTTCGGCGCTCGACGGCACGTCTTCAGTGCTCGACCACGCTGTCCGCCTCGTAGGCATCGCCTCGGCGGGAGGGCACGCCTTCGGCGCTCGACGGCACGTCTTCGGCGCTCGACTTCGCCGTCCGCCTCGTAGGCATCGCCTCGGCGGGACGGCACGTCTTCGGCTCTCGATGGCACGTCTTGGGCGCTCGACTACGCTGTCCGCCGCGTAGGCATCGCGTCGGCTGGACGGCGCGTTTTCGGCGCTCGACTTCGCCGTCGCCTCGTAGGCATCGGCTCGGCGGGACGGCACGTCTTCGGCGCTCGATTACGCTGTCCGCCTCGTAGGCATCGCCTCGGCGGGACGGCACGTCTTCGGCGCTCGACTTTGCTGTCCGCCTCGTAGGCATCGCCTCGGCGGGACGGCACGTCTTCAGCGCTCGACTACGCTGTCCGCCTCGTAGGCCTCGCCTCGGCGGGACGTCACGTCTTCGACGCTCGACTACGCTGTCCGCCTCGTAGGCATCGCCTCGGCGGGACGGCACGTCTTTGGCGCTCGACTACGCTGTCCGCCTCGTAGGCATCGCCTCGGCGGGACGGCACGCCTTTGGCGCTCGACTTCGTCATCCGCCTCGTAGGCATCGCCTCGGCGGGACGGCACGTCTTCAGCTCTCGACGGCACGTCTTCGGCGCTCGACGGCACATCTTCGGCGCTCGACTACGCTGTCCGCCTCGTAGGCATCGCCTCGGCTGGACGGCACGTCTTCGGCGCTCGACTTCGCCGTCCACCTCGTAGGCATCACCTCGGCGGGACGGCACGTCTTCGGCGCTCGACGACACGTCTTCGGCGCTCGACTACGCTGTCCGCCTCGTAGGCATCGCCTCCGCGAGACAGCACGTCTTCGGCGCTAGACAACACGTCTTCGGCGCTCGACTGCGCTGTCCGCCTCGTAGGCATCACCTCGGCGGGACGGTATGGCTCCGGCGCAGGACTCCGCCTTCTGCCTTGTAGGCATCGCCCTGGCGGGATGGCGCGGGGTTCAGCGCAGGGGTTCACCGATTTCTTCGTAGGCATTGCCTCTGGGGTCTACAAGCTACCAGTTGCAACGGCTCTCCACTCGGCACCCTCGCGCTTGCTGTCGGGAACGGGGGGCTGGGGTGGTTGATCACGTCAGCTCGCCCATCGGGACCTCAGCGCTTCTTTGAGGAGAATCTTGTTGTGGGGTGACCCAACCCCCCGTGACTGGGCCGTGCAACTAGTCCAACATGTAATAGGCCCAATAGTGTAGAGGAATATACCAGTGTAAATATACCAATGTACCCTCATCCTTTGTAAGTACTAAGGGGTAGAATGGGGATTTCCCATTCTACCCCACTCATATATATACAAACCCCCAGGAGGGGGCAAGGGGCACATCCTCTCATTCTCACCAACTCTCCCATAGATATGGCTCTACTCTTCCTCTTCTACTAGTCCCCATTTTCTCTGTTTGGTCTGTAGGCACAACATATGGTCTTCAAGGTTGGAAAAAGAAGAGAATAAGATGCTAGTGAGCTGGGAACAAGATGTTAGTGTGCATAGCTACTTTCACTGTAATTTGTGATGTTTGTTTTTGTAGTACCAGAACATATGTAATTATACTGTAATTAACTAGTATCCTTTTGCAACTGATCATGATCGTACATGAATTATGAAGGGAAATTTTCCCAATGTATGTGTGATCAAATGTGTTGATTTGGTTCTCTTGACATGTCTAATTGAATGGTATATACAGTTTGTGCATGACAAATTCTATGTGCATGTCAAATTTATGATAATTTGTGCTTGTCAACTGGATCATAATGTTCTAGTGTTTAGACAGAGACCAAGGAAAACACACTGCAGAGCAGTAACTGCTGTAGTCAAGATGTGGCAAAGAATATCTAATACTTAGTCTGTGTGCAAGTGTAGCAGAATCAACTCATTAAGATGACCAGAAGTAGTAATGGATTATTGGAAAGCATGGACCTTGAATAACACTGAATTGCTATGCAATAATCAGACAGAGCAAAATAGTGATTAATCAGAACTCCATGCTACCTCCTGGCCGCCATTGCCTACTCGGGAATCACTGCTGCTAGCCAATCTCGTCGGTGTGGAGGTTGCCCACCAACAGCCCTCGTCGTTGTGCAGGTCACCACCCATGTCGTCGTGGTAGACGTCGCCCAGCCTCATCGCTGTGCTGGTCGCTGCCTCTACCTCTCCTGCATGGTTGCGCGCTAAAGGGAATGATGAAAATAAAATGATGTGAACAGATGGTTTGGTCGAGATGCGAAGTTGCGAACAGGGTGGAGCCAGGGTTTGATTCGGCTAGAGCCAAGGGTATTTTGGACCATACGAAAATACATGAGGTGATACATGGTACGCATCTAGAGGGAAATAGGCTTTAATCCTCCATAATGGTATATTTCAAAACAACTTCACTTGTTAGTGGCATGTTTCGAAGAAACAAATGAGGAATGGTATATCTCTAAAACATGCACTAGTGAGTGGCATATATCAAAATTTCCCTAATCTAATTGTTGGGTCTTGACCAAATCAATATTGTCATGCATCACCTCCACTTTACCCATGTTAGCTCTCAACTTATGAGCCATTGATGATTATATCATTGTTTCCGGATCGGCTTCATATCTGACTTGTGTTATTAACCAAAGGCAATACTTTCAGAACACGTTATGCCATCTACACCTCATGCTTGTTTTTATTAGTTACTATGCTATTCTAATCTTAGAGTAAACCTATTACTTAACAACGATTAAAAGAATAGAGTCTGTCTGGTAGAGCTCTAGGAAGCATGTTATGGTCGATAACATAAGTTGATTATCTCATGTGGATAAAGTTGTACCATCTCTGCAGAGTATATAAACTATCCTGTATACCTGTGCCCACATTCATGGGTATGCCAAGTAAAGTTTTTGATGGATTAAACTTTGTTTTTCAAAAACTAGTTAAAATGAAACATGTGAGACCTTTTGGAAAAATATGATCCGGGTGATATGCCTATGGATAGGTTAATATGGGGGATGGATCTACACTAACAATATCATTTTATTAAAATATTGTTTTTACTTCTCCACCACCACTAGTCGAAGCTCCACAATCAAGACTATCGGAGTTCATAACGATGCATCCCCTAACCTTCTCCAGCAACACCAAACCTATGGACACAAATGAATGGCTAAGATCTATTGGAAAGAAGTTGGACATTATCCAATACAGTGATTGAGAGAGAGTTCTATTTGCTTCTCATTAGTTGAACGGACCTGCTTTAGAGTGGCGGGACAACTTTACCATCACTCATGCCAACACGCAAGCCATCACCTAGGATGAGTTTGTGCAGAATTTCCATAAGGCTCATGTTCCCACTGGCACCATCATTATCAAGAAAAGGGAATTCTGAGCTCTATGACAAGGAGGTTGCTCTATGAATGAGTATCTTTAGAAACTCAATGACGACTTGTTTGTTCAACTCCTCTCCAATAACTACGCTGATTTCCACTAGCTTATCAGCACGGCTATCCGCTAGGAGTCAAAGCACCAAGGGATAGAGAATTAAAAGATATGGATGTCTGCCCAGCACTTGAACACCAGAGGTTTTCCCAGAGCTAGAGGAACTTCACCATGGCCCAACTGATTCCAGCTATCACCGTCAACAGGAGAGCTAGTTCTGGCCAACCCTCCTCCTAGTACCGAAGACTACAATGCCTTGACAGTTGGCTTTCCATAGAAGAACCCAACCTCAACAGTAGAGTTACTTATTTCAACTGCCATAAGATGAGACATTATGCTAACAACTGCCGCAAGAAGCAACAGGTAGCAAGGACTAGTACACCTAGAACACCAACCGACAACACCCTCCAAGCAACAGTTAGAAAGCCATATAAGTTTAAGAAAGGATGTTTGAACCAGATCACAGCTCAAGCCACGAAGGGTAAGTTCCCGACCTATTTCTTTACTAGTTCGTCTGAATCTTCTAGATGAGATTCTTTTTAGGGGGTAGTTTGTAATAGCTCAAGTTTTTTAAAATAATAATAATAAATTAATTTAATTAAAGTAAAAATAAAATTAAGTGTTGTTTGGTTTCCTAAGATGCAAAATTATGTGCTCTATTTTTCTACGTTTAAAAAGTATTTTCTCTTTTCCTGAAAATTAAAGTAATTTATGAGTAAAAAATATAATTAAATAATAATTGGTTTCCTATAAAAATTAATTAATTTAAAGCATTTGGTCTTTATTTGGATTTTCTATGTAATCTTGGAATTTAAATTCCAAATCAAAATCCAAATTCCAATTCCATTTCCAAAATTCTTAAATTCAAATTCAAATCTCAAAATTTCAAATCTCTAGAAAAATAGAAATATCATTTTTTTACTGAACATATTTTTCCTGGCCCATCTCTCTTTTTCCTTTTTCCTATCCTTTCTTCTCCTTTTCTTTTCTTCCTTCCTTCTTTTTTGTTTGTTCCTTTTGTCTTGTTTCGATTTCTTCTCTCTCTCCTACTTGTGCTGGCCGAATTGCTTCTCTATTCTCTGCGCCAAGCGGCCCAAACCATTGCATGCCAGCCAAATTTCAAGCTCCCTCCCAAATAAGGAAATTGTATGCACGGCAAGTGTCTGCAAATCCAACATGCGTTCAATTCCTTCCATTTCCTCCCTGCTATCAATTGATAACTTTCCCATTTGTCGCTTTCCAAATTCATGAATGCTAAATTTTCATCACCGTGATCTCTGGTGCTGATTTCTCACGTCGTGCCTCCTCTCCACCCCTAAATAAACCTACGCTGAGCTTCTCCTCTCCCCACACCAGAGAACGCTTCTCCCCTTTCCTTCCCAAGTCCCAAAGTTTTCCTGCGATGTCATTCCAAATGCCGGCCGTCACGACGACCAAGCCATCTCTCGATCCAGTGAGCTTTTTTATTTTTGTTCATGTCACAATATATTCTAGCATCTAAGCAACCCATTCTCCAAGTTAATTTCATTTTCGTGCAACCAATAGACGTGAATTGAGTTTTTCCCAAAACTAGCTATTTTCATCTCTCACCATCGATTTGTCATATCCGATGAGCTGTTCTTCGATTCCTCGCTCCTACACCATCACCTCCACTTCCTTTACCTGTGCCAAGTCTCTTTTAGCCCAATGCGTTGCTGTGGAGAGCCGCCACCGGTGACACCTCCATTTCTGGCGCCGTCACCGTCGCCCCGCTTCTTCGGCCACTTTCTGGCCAAGCTAACCACATGAAAACACTCCATTTGACCATGTCATGCCTGTGCTGATGCTATTTCCATGTGTTTTCCATCATGGCCTTCATTTCCTCTTTATCTCTTACATTCATGGCTCATAAGTTAGCACTTTTGCTCCTTTTTTTCAATTTCAGCCGAAGGAATATTCCCTTCTTTCTCTTTTTCAGCAATTTCTCCTCTGAAAAATTTTCCGAGAGCCCATTCTCCTCCGTTCTAACTCTGATTGAACACATTCTTCTTCTTAAATTCATCTAAAATTCCAATCTACCCATTTGTGCCTTTCTTTTGAATTTTGGAGCTTATTTGGATTTTATTTTAATTTAATTTGTCTTTTCTATTTTCACGTACGTATAGATTACGACGTTTCTGAGGAGTACTTATTCATCAATGACTCTCACAACTAGACCTCTAAGCAAGGCAAGTTATACACCTTGATTATGTTGATCTCTATTTATAAATAAAATTATGGTATTTTAAATGATTCTGCATGCATATGTTTACTCAATGTATTTTAATTCTAGTTTTAAAGGCCTAGTCAATACCTATTGTTATGACCACATATGTTATTGCAATTCGTTATATCTTGTTACCCTAGAATAAACCTTTGGTTAGCACATTAGTATTGGCTGGAAAACTTTGTAGTAAAGCTTAGACATGCTTAGAAATAATCCTAAGCTTGGGATAAATTTTTTACATAAAATGATGTTTATTAATATGTATTATTGACTTTGGTGAGTCAAAAAGGTTTATGATATGTTTGACAAAATAAAATAAAAATATGGTTTAAACTTAGCCAAATGGTTAAGGTATTGGGTGCTTGGTGGCACAACATGGGTCTTAGTGGCATAAGGGGTGTATGGAAAGTCTGTCTAAGTCAATTAAGGACTGGTCTGTGAGCTAATACTACAAACCTATATCGTACTATGATAAGTCTGGTATGAGACAAATTTGGCTAACTAATTTGCGGATCCTAACCTTGGTCTTGCTATAGGTTGAATGTGGGCATGGCATAGACCAAAAGAAGTCTTACACATCACAAGAGGGGGTCTCAACTTAGTGGATTCTATGTTGTGGTGAAACTTTACCTGGGGCGTGACCAGATTGACAGTTTTGCATTGTAAAGGCCTTGTAATATTCTGTTAGTCATACGCCTAAGGAAGTATGCTATGACCGACAATATAAGTTGATTATCTTTTGTGGGTCAAGTTATACCATGTCTGCATAGTGTATAAACTATTCTGGGTAGCCGTGCCCACATTCATGGGTATGGTAAGTAAAGTTTTTCACATATTAAACTTTTTTTTTCAAAAATTGGTTAAAATGAAACATGATGAGATCTTTTAGGAAAAAATGATCCGAGTGGGATGCCCGTTTTGGACTTTAGTTCTCCCTAAGCAAGCCCTGGTACTTCCCACCAATGACAATAGTTGACTCTAAGCCACCTGTACATAAATAGACAAGCAAACCATTTTCAGGCACAAGTTCATTCCAACTTAACCCACATTACTCCATAAACATAATAGGAAAACACATATAACCAACCCATGGTTCCCAAGCCATGAATCTACCTCATAACACCTCAATCCCACACTCATTGCACTCTAGACAACACACACCGATTTGACTGTTATGACACAACCGGTGAGACTGTTGCTCATTCCCCTCAGCTTGCACCTCTCGAGAAATTTCAAATTCTAACTCCTTTTAGCTTAGAACTCTAATTCAAATGACACCTGGAGAAAACACATCTCCAAACAACTTGACATAAGGTTACCTAGCCTGATTTCCAAGAAACCCTGAGGCCAGTCGACTACCAACCATAGCTTGGTTACACTGCCCGCTGTAAATAGTTAGACTAGACCCCAGAATCAGTCAAACCACCAATACCACCGGTCAGATTGGATCTAACACTCTAGTCAGATCGATCCTGGCTAGACAACACTCAGCTCTCACAATTCCCTCAAATTCAAACTCAACCATCGACAAACTGGCAAACCAAAGTTAAATACTCATCACACACCATAGGATAACCTCCACATGGTCTTACACCTGGGGAGAACAGGAGGAGGTGTGGGTAAAGAGGACAAGGATGATGACGCATGTGGAGAGGACAAGCTCGCACACCATAGGCTAGTGGGGAGGGAAGCCAAGCTCAAGCCACCAATTCAGGAGGACGATGAGCACGTGCGTTGCTAGGGTCGAGGGTGACGTGCCTTACCTCACTCATTGGGGCTGCCAACCATCTTCATCGCCGCCATCCACATCGCCTCCTTTCTTTCCTCTCTAGGGTTTTTGGTTCGGGGTAGCTTGCATCAAATAGGGACTAGGGAGCCGAGAGAGACACGCACAAGAGGGTACTGAGTGGTATTTTGGTTGTAATTTTGCCTCAACTCCAGGGGTATTTTCATGACATGGGACAGCTCCATGTGTGGAGTGACCCCAACCTCACTCCGAAAAAATGAACTAGCTGCTTCACTCCTTAAGTGATCTTGCTTCTAAAAAACAAGGACGAGGCGTTTGGCTGGGTTCTCGCTACTCTGGTTGAGAATCTAGGAGCAGGAGCCCTACCAATCAGGGCCATAATAAGAGTCTAGAGCTTACTCATTATCTCTAATAAAGTGGCACAAGAATATTGTTTTCGTATAATAACCTCTACACAAATGACTAGCACATGTGAATTGAAGTTGTCCTGAACCGTACGCATATCTTTCAGCATATGTCTTTCTCATAATTCCCGCTTGTAAGAAAGCCAACAAAGTGTTGTCGGAAGGTGACGACAAATTTATTCAACAAATTCTTCTCGTTGAATCATTTGGAAAGGCTACATCCATCATGTGTTCTTTGAGGCCATCAACCCTTCACTACCATTCTTGTGATCCCTTGTTCCCCGTCATGCCGTCTATTGTCCCATGTCACCACTCGTCATCCTAATAAAGCCCCCCACTCTATTGTTTGGCCTGCCATGGTGTGCACCATGCCACGGCATAAGGCCATTCAATAGTCACAAAAGAGCTTCACAAAACCTACTGCACTGGCCGGTTATAGTTGTTTTTTTGGAATTGGATAGGAAAAATACAGATTTTCAAATGTGAAAAATAATGGACCGGTTTTCATCCGATTTGACCAAATTTTGTGCACCTAGAATGGTTTTTGTTGGGTTCGTACCGTTTTTAAATTTTCAACCTTAAATTTTGAATCCGCTTTCACTCAAGTTTTGAGCGGTTACTGATGTTAACCAATGAAAAACTAGAATTGATAACATTCGTAGGGTTAGTACCAGCTTGCCACACTTGCCACATGGGCTGTCACCTCCTCCATAAGTGTGGCGCCTGCAGGTAGGCCTGGACTGTTAGTTATGCAGGTTAGATCAGGGTGGGTTCGAATGCGTTGTGGCTTACGCTTAGTGGCTTACACATATGAATTATTGGTTGATGCTATCATGTCATGCTCCAAATTGGTTCATGCAATGAATTACTGGTTTATGCTATCAGGTCATACTCTGAAAGGCCATCTTCCAGCTCATTTTGCGAGAGCAGGCATCACACTGGTTCCATGCGTGGCTGGGAATCTCACTTTGCGAGAGCAGGCTCCACGGTCGTAAGGCTGCAGTTCTCTGCGTGGGAAGCCTGTGTTGGTTTGGTGGTGTTGCCGTTGTCTGCACCATTATGCATGCCAGTGCTTAACACTGCTATCACGTTCACTTTTTCTTGCTTCCACGGCCAGGATGCCCGGCTTTAGGACTGGGTCTTGTCATTTTTGTATACTGCAATTAGGACTGATCGTTCGGTTTTTACGGTTCGGTAAATACGGTTTTAGTAATTCAGAAAATACGGCACTTTATAAAATACGGTGTGTTATCGGTAAATACCATCTTATTTCGGTACGATATCGGTAAATACCAATTTTACCAAAATTTGCGCGAATTGCTAAACATTAATCACTTAATCTCCATTCCAGACTGCAGTCTGGCTGGTAGCCTGGCACACCACACACATCATGACATCAAAATTTAAAAGCTCATCAATTCAATGATCTCCATTCGGCCATTCCAGACTGCAGTCTGGCTGGCAACCTAGCACACCGCACAGGCGCACACAGCCACAGCCACAGCCCACAAATCATGACATCAAAATTCAAAAGCTCATCAATTCAATTCATTATCAGTTCATCACTCACTCATCAGCCATCACTTCATCACAAAGACAACTACAAGTCTATAGGCTACAGCAAGCTCATCACTCACTCATTAGTCACAAAAATGACAAAAGCTCATCAGTCAACAGTCATCATCAGAATTACAAAAAGCCACATCCCACATCACAGCTACAACAAGCTCAACATTAGAATTCAGAAATAAGCAGAGTAGGCAGCAGACTGAAGACAGAACACAAAAGTCACAGACTATTGGCTAATGCCACAGCAGACTGCAGAGTGATAAACTGATAAACCAGTGACAAGCTATAACGGCAATACCACATAAACTGATAAACCAGCACTAGCAGGGCAGCAGGCAGCAGCAGCAAAGTGCAGACTACAGACCAGTGTCCAGCCCGACTTCTGATTAGACACATTACAAAGGGCAAACTTTGTAGAAGAACACTCACTAAGAATTCCCACAATCTATTCCAGTCGGCCAAGATACCATGCATGATCTCATGATTCCCTTTTGCAGACACTAATCAGAAGTCCCAGTAACACATTACAATAGGCAGTCTAATTTTGAAATAATAACAAAAGCCCCAACATGGCAACATATCTTCAATCTAAAGCATCAAACTCGATCCGAGGAGTAGACACTTGCTGTTGGAGTTGGATGTAGGCCCGACATTTCAATACCTTCATGACATGATAAATAAGCTAATTAGTTGAAGCAGTTGTTAATTACCAATTTGCTATCACTTATAAATAGAAATATATTGCTCTGAAACTACGATGTTGTATCGCTATATCAGTCAATAACCAATTCACCATTCACCAATCTAGCTTCAAGGTTGCATTCATCAAACAAACAAATGAATCAATATAATGTATAACAAATTTGGTAGATCTAGAGGTTTAGGAATTAAGAGTTAGGACGACTGGACTACTGGAGCATTTAGATCTCGAGGTGGACTTGACTGCTGTCTACTACTCTACTGGAGCATTTCGAATTTTAGATCTAGTGGTGAATGGAGAACAGGAGAAGACCTAGTAGTCGGTGGCGCTGTCGGTGGCTCGGTGAGGGCTTGGCGCCAGCGTCTTGGGAGAGGGAGGCCCGACGAGTTTTGGAAGTTGGGAGGAGGCCGGCGTCCGGGCCTAGGAGGCTGGGACTTGGACTGGAGTCTGGGAGCACCGACGGCGGCAGAGCACTGGAGCCCGAGCGGCCGTCGGCTGAGCTTGGGACTAGGGGAGCACCAGAGGATAGATTACTCTACTGGAGCATTTAGAATTTTAGATTTAGTGGTGAATAGAGAAGACCTGGTAGTTGGCGGTGATGTCGGTAGCTCCACGCGGTGAGGGTTGGCGCCGGCATCTTGGGAGAGGGAGCCCCGACGAGTCTTGGGAGGAGGCCGGCATTTGGGCCTGGGAGGTTGGGACTCGTACTGGAGTCTGGGAGCACCGAAGGAGGCGGAGCACTAGAGCCTGAGCAGCCGCCGGCCGAGCCTAGGACTGGGGTAGCACCGAAGGTTGGAGGCTCGGAGCGTCGAGCGCCTAGGGTTAGGGTTGAAGACGAGAGGCGAGAGCGTCGAGAAGAACAGATCTGGCGAGTGGCGACTGTGGTGTCGGTGGACCGTGGACGGTATGCGCCTGCCCTGTATGACTGTATGTGCCGCGTGCATCAGTTGGTGGGCCTGTGCCGAGTCGGAGTCGGGCTGAAGTCTGAAGAACAGGTGAAGCGAAAGTGCGGAACTGGCGAAGCGACGAAGAGCCAAAGACTCGGTAGACTCGATTTTTTTGGTTTGCACTTGGTTTATACCAAAAATACTGAATAGGTGAGATGCCAATTTTTCAGATACCGAACCGAAAACCGAATACCTGTCAAGCCGAGATGATCGGTACTATTTGGTTTTTCCGGTTTGGTTTTTTCGGTTTAGTGACAAAATGCACAGCCCTAACTGCAATGAACGAGAAAGTTGTGCACTTCTTTCAGGCTCTCCTTGTCATGTCACCATGACCGAAACGCCCGGCTTTAGTAATCCTAGGAGACCTAGCCTACTTCGGGGAATTCCCATTTGGTCGAAGGCTGCCACGAATAAAATGTCAGCGAAACTACCCTCGTCGACCAGGATGCGCTTAACATTGTAGCTGGTGATGGCGACCTAGATCACCAGAGGATCCTAGTGAGGAAAGTCAACTCCATCTGCACCGGCGACGGTGAAAGTAATGTCGTTTTGCGCCCAGGTCGGCAGTGCCTGGACAGGGTATGCCGCCACATGATGCAGTCGATAAGCGTAGGCTTTCTATTGCTGTACAGATAAAAATTATAGCGAGGAGCCCCCGGATATGACGTTTATGACGTGGCGTTGGCCTTCCTCTAGGGCCTGTATCCGTAAGAGGCCCTCGAGGGGCTGCTGCACGTGGGCCACCGCTGGGGTCCCCTCTTCCAAAGCTCTATCCCTGGTGGCACTCTAGCGCAGCGTCACGAAGGTGTGGCACGTTCGCGTGAGATGGTCGCCGCGGCCGTGCACTTCACACCACAGCCTGTGATGAGGCAATGGGGTCACGATTTTCCGATAGGATGATAACTATCGATTTTGGTGGAGGTGACCCTTGCGATCCAACTACAACTGTACGACGTCGCTTGCGCCTTAGCAATCGCTGAACCACACTCCAAGATGTTATCAACCGTGCCAAGAACGCGGTTGACCTGACCACGAAGGTATATTCCTGCATGCAACAGAAGAACACACAAGAACAAGATAACATATAAATTGAGTTCAAAAGGTGAGATTCCGAAGGCTGTCTTGACAGGTGGTCGTCCGACACAACTGAAGAACAGAAGTTTGCACAATGGCTAAACCTAAACTCAACGAAATCCCAAGAGTTCAAAGGGGGTATATGGTGAATATATGAGTTGGAGAAAAAAGAGGGGTGGCCAAGGGTCATCCTAGGGTTGGACAACCATCCTAAAAAAATTACAAAGCCCTGGGGCCCAATTGGAGGTGGCGTAGCACCTTTAGACTCGGATTCAGAAATAATCCTGACTTGTTTCAGTGATATCTTTTCATACAGAAGGAATTTTGATGTGAGGTTAGATCCATTGGAAATAGGATAAGATAATCTTTCCATCAAGTACTCACCCATCCCAAACGGACTCCGAATATGAATTTTATGTATGTTGGAAGTCGGTCCTGTCAGGCTGAATCAGCGTCAGATGGTTTTGGCGATTACGACACGACCACAAGGTTTATGAAGCTGAGGCCTTACCCATTGGATGGGCCTTGGAATAAGCTTTCCAACAAGCACAAGAACACCTAAACCGGACTCCGTTTGTGAAAGTTATTGCCGTTTTATTACAGGTATGTCTGGCTGTCCCGAACCGAATCTGAATTAAGTTCTGAGTTGATTCCGAGTTTGATTTCGGTTGGGCTTGAGGAAATTCCGAATTGGGCTTGGAAACCTCATCCAAAACATGGGGTTTTAAGTTCTTGGACCTCTCCCCTTTTGCCCTCCTACTGCATGGCTTCTCCTTAAGCTTCTTCTTCCTTGTTTTTCTCCATTGCTTTGGCGTCGGCCTTCCTCTCGGTTCTAAAGTATTCCATTTGTCAAAACTGAGAATGAACAAAGTAGTGACATGAGGTAGCATCATATTCTCATTTAAAATATGTTGAAACTGAAGAAACGTATTCACCTTTAGTTCAATCTTGATATTGGGCGCTATGGTCGTGTGTGTTTGTGGCGTGGTCACATCAGCCTGTGTTGTTGGTGCTCCCCTTTACCACGCGTTCCATCGTCCTGGCCCCGGCCTCGCTCGCGTCCGCGACCTCTGTGACCCCACCCTCGACCAGCGAGGGCACTATCGTCAGAGCCGCCTTCAATGTCGAAGACGTACTGGGCCTTCTGGGATTTGCGCCGCTTGCGGTTGGATTTGTCATTTGACGAGTCTTGCTTGCGTTGGAGGTGTCCTTCGAGGAGTCCTACTTGCGCTGGGAGGAATCCTTCGGTGAGTCCTCCGCCTGCTTGGTGTCGGAGGTGTCACCTTTGTGCCGTTGTGTGTCTTCTTCTGCTCTCGCGTACTCCTCCATCTTGTCGAAAAGCTTGGCCACCGTCTTTATTGGCTTGTGCATTGTATTCGGCCAGTGGCCCTAGGCGAAGGCCTTGGATCATTGCGTTGATGATCGTGGTCTCATTGACGTCCTTGACTTGGCGGCGAATCTTAGCAAAATGTTTGAAGTACTCTCGGAGCTTTTCCGAGGGCTTTTGCTTGATGACAAGAAGTTGGTCCGCGTTGATGTGTTCAACGTAGTTTCCCTGGAAATTGTTGTACATGCGGTCACGGATTTGCTCCCACGCATAGATGGAGTTCAGCTCTATGGTAAAGAACCAGGAGAACACTACTCCCTGCAGAGCGAGTGGCAACCCCTTCGCCTTAGTGGAGTCGTCCCTGCTGGCAGCCTCAATGGCAGTTTCATACATGTGAACGAACTCCTTGGGGTCCATGTCACCCTTGTACGACACGATAGTGGGGAACTTGAAGTCTTCTAGCCACGCCGACTGCTGCAGGCTGGCGAAGAGGGGGACTCTGGATCTACACGTCGAACCGCAATGCAACCAGAGGTGGGGGCGTCGCGGCTGTCCGCTCGATCAGGTGTAGCCTCCGCCGCCACTGCCGGTGGTGTTTGCTGGCTCTGAGCCTCTTGCATTTCCCGCACGACACCTCGGAGATCTGCCAACTCACGCTACAGCGTACTGAGGGCCGCCAGCAAGGCGTTTTCCACCGTTGGGGCGGTTGCATTGGCTTGAGCAGTGGTGCGGGTTGCCAGGTTGCTGGTGACTACGACTTGCTCACCAGAGCTGTTCGACGCACCGATGCGACGGGCCCCAAGGTCGGCAGCGAGACTGGTGCGGTCGTCGGGGGCCACCTGTCGCCCCTGCGTTGGACGCCGGGTCACTAGGCATGCTGGCGCGACCCGCTGACCCGAGCGCCGCTAACGAGGCCAGCCATTGCGCCATCGGCGAGACCGGTCGTTGTGCCACGGACATCGACATCGGTGTTAGCCACACCAATGTCTCCTTCAGCGTCGACCCCCGATGTCGACGCAGGCGGCCTGCCAATTGAGGCCCTGGCGTTTGCGAGTGCTGCTGTTGTGCTCCGCTTCCTCCTCGTTGTCGATGAAGTTTTCTTGGATGCCACCACTTCTCAAAATCTATGGCTTGCTCTCCGTCATCCCCACGGATGGTCCCAACTGTTGTGGCTACTGACTAAACAGTAAAGTAGGAGAGTAGTGAAGTGGTTGAGATAGATGAACAATACTTGCCCTTTTTCTATGTTTGGGGGTGTATATATTTCTCCATGAGGCACAATTACAGTCCTATCCTTATGGTCATACATGTTGTCGGACCCTGGATTTAAACCAACCCAGAATCCTCTGTGAATACATTGCACTATTCCCTGGATCAGTAGATAGTGCTCACAGATTACATTACTGGATCATTTCATACACGGTACAGTCCATAAAATTACAATACCAGAGTGCGCGCGGCCCATATAGGGACACGAATTACAAAAGGGGCCGTCAGGCCAAATAAGTTTAGTACACAAGTAACATAACAGCGGAAGCAAGATAGGAGGACTCATCACCCTACAGGCAAGCGACCGGATAACCCAGGTGCGGTTAATATTATCCAGCGGACTGGCTAACCTTAAACGCACCTAATTTATTAGTTTGGTCGACCGGACTGTGGGGAGATGCTAGAACCTATTCTAACTATCACCATCTTCATGTCCTTCTTCGGCTTGGTCCTGGTAGAACTTGTATTGTCCTTGATTTGCAAACTCAGGGGAAAGGGGGGTAGCGAGCGAGTATGAGCACAAACAACCGTGCTCTGCGAGCCAACATACAGAATGCAAATACTAGTATGCAAGGTTGATTCAAGGAGGGCTTAGGCTCTTTTATTTGCGCAAAGCTACAGTTGCAAATATTGTATTTACAAAACACTAGTTCTAGCATTTGATAAGACAAAATTTGATAAAGTTAAATTGTGCAGTATGTATCGAATTGTGTTGGTTCCATCCACCAGTTACATGGTTCCAACCACCAATGCTAAATTTTAGATGTTCATAATATCACTGGAGTACTTCCCTCCAGGAAAAATTCAAAGCTTGGAGTACCTCCCTCCAACAATTTCTCTTCCCAACCCAAAAGTTTTTTGAAAATAGAACTAACTCGAGTAAGTTCCCATGTCCGCCCCTAACCGTGGGCACGGCTATTCGAATAGTTTACACTCTGCAGAGGTTGTACACTTTACCCACAAGAGATAAATTATCCTAATAGCCTGCACGCTTCCTTAGGCATGAGGCCCAGATAATCTATCACATAGCCTTTACCTTACCCTGATTTAGCTAAATAACACCCACTGAGGTTTCACCGCTGACAGGCTAAATCCACCATAGTCAGAGGCCCCTTCTTGCGCCATCTGGGTATAGTCTATCCCTGTCCCTAACTCTCAATGGTGTTATCTAACTAAATCTTGGCAAGTTAATCAGCTAGGTCATACCCATATAGACATGTGGTCGTACTGTTTTACATAAGGAGGTCGTCACAAGATTCAGTCCTTAATTTGTCCGGGCGATTCTATCCACAACCCAGGTTCTCGTGCTACATCAGCACCAACCACACTTTGCCATCCGCCCAGACATGAATAGCAAGTTTTTGAGGGTTTTGAGAAGCATAAAATAGTTGTAACGAAATACTCAGTCACTTACATCCCATGACTATCCCAAATCAAGTTCTTATGTTTTTGAAATGTTAATGATCAGGACAACTAGTGCCCTGGACTTGACCAGACTAGTATAGCATAAATTGACTTATAGCTAATTTCGTTAACATTATTATCTATGGTGACAAGGGACAATTGTTTCAAGTTATCAAGGGGTGGCATATTAGATTTTACTAGAACATCAAGTGGGTATATAGCTACCTTACAACTTTAACATATACGTTTACATGAAATAGCGCATGCAGTTTGAGTAATTAAAGGAAAATAACTTTGCAAGAATTTAGGAGCAAAATGATCAAATGCTGACTCGCCTTGGTCGTAGGCAGGAGGATCTTGCTGTTCTTGAGGTAATTCTTCTTGGGGTTCAGGAGCGACTTGAACTCTACTCGATCGCAAGAACCTGCAACATACAAAAGCAAAAGGACTACTAAGCATAAAATAATGAGCACATGAACTCCAAATTGCACCAAACCGAAACCAACAGAAAGATAATGAATTTAGAAAATTTTAGAAACAAGTTTCACTCCAATCGGAGCTACGACGAGAAAGAACGAGCTCTTCAAAGTCTTAATTTCAGGAAAATCCCAAAAATAACAGGGGAGGGAGAGTTCTTTCGCTGACATGCGGGTCCCATGGGTTTTATTTTAGAATTTCATTTTTATTTTTCGTTAATCGTCCAGAGACTGACGGGTGGGACCGGGACACTGTGCAAACAGTAAAGGGGGGCCCACTCGTCAGTGGTTCATTTTCCAAAATCCGGTTATAACGCTTTTAATTCGCTCGCGGCCCACCGTCACCCAACATTCATTTTAAACCCGCCCGGGCCCACGGGTCAGTGGTTGATTAACGCGGGCTAACCACCACGGTTAACGGCTAGCCGGTGGTTAGTCGTGCGGGAGCGGAGCTTTTCTGGGCCGAGCGGCGGCGAGACTCGCCGGCGGGGAGAGGGCCACGGCGGCGCAGGGCGATGCTCAAAATGGTCGGCTTGACCCCGTGCGCACCGGCCGGTGGTTTGAATCGGCGGAGGGGAGCTGGGTGTCGATGGCGGCGCGGTGAACGGCGGCGGAACCAGGGGAGGCGAGCGACGGCAAACCCTGCGACGAGAGAACAATCAAAGAGCAGGGGAGCTTCTTTGGGTATACCGAAACTCACCTGAGCAGAGAGAAGAGCTTGGGGAGGTCCGGAGAGGGCTGGCGGCGAGGAGCTCAAATGGCGGAGGTGGTCGGCCGGTGTTGGGGAAGACGAGGCAGCGAGGGCTTGATTTACTCGTGCGGTTGGAGTCCGGTGGTGCCGAAGGTGGTGTAGGCGCAGGGAATCGACCCGAGGTGGCCGGAGTCGGCGGTGGAGGGGGACGGCCGAAGTCGAAGAAGAACCGGGCGCCGGGGAGCTACAAAGGGATAAACATCAATTAATTACGCGGGAAGCTTCCAGGGAGCAAGAGGAACTCGGGGATAGGAGCTACGCCGAGCGTGGGTGGCCGGGAGGGGCGCGCGGGCGACGGCGACGGGCTGAGTACCTGGCGGCGGCGTCAATTTTGTTGGATTAAGACATGGCTAAAAAGGGGAGTGAGGCGAGCTGCATTCGGCGCACAAGGAGGCTTTTATAGCGGAGCGAAGCAAGTCCGGGAGTGTGCGAGTAAATGCGGCCGAAGCTCCTCCCTCGAAGCGCAATCGAGTGCTGCGTACGTGGAGGGGCTATCGCCGAGCTAGGCGGGAGGAATTAGGCGGCATTAGGCGCACTCATGGCGCGGTGAGGAATAAAGACGCGGGAAGAGGCGATGCGGTGGGTGGCTTGAAGGCGAGCACGGCGTACGGTGGCGGCGACACGCGCGGCGCGAACGCAAGGTGGAGTGGCGGGTTCAATCAACGGCGACGGGCATTCATGGCGTCAATTGAAGACGGTGGTGTCCAGCCGCAACCGCCATTGATGGCGCGGAGTTTGATGGGTCGCCGATCTTGGCACCGGCCGTCATGGCGAGGGGAGGGCGTCTGCGCGGGAAGCTAGCGCGCGGGCGCAGCCTCAGCGCCGCTGGGGCGCCCGGCGGTGCGGGTGCCGCCACGAGGCCTTGGCGCTAGCGGAAAAAGGAACCGGGCGGCGCGCTCGTGCAGCGGGCGGAGGCGGGAGCGTGAGGAGAGGCGCGCGGGAGGAGGAAGAAGGAGGAGCGGCGCTGGTCAATGGCCGAGGAAAAGAAGGAGGCAAGCGGGCGGGCCGGGGAAACGAAATAAGAGGGAGGGGAGAAAAGAGTTGGCCCACCCGGGAGAAGAATTTAGGGATAACTTTTATGGACTGGAAAAAGGGAAAAGACCCAAGGCAACAAAATGGAAATTTTCAGATTTTAAAACTAACTTTAGAAATTCAAAATTCCATAATATACTTTTAGCCAAATTAAATTATTTTAAGCAATAAAATGGCAGATCCAAAAATAGGATGTTACACATGTCCCATAAGAGTACATATGTCATTACATATATCATATTGGGCATTACAATTCTCTAACATGCCGGATGGGTTCAGGTAGGGGCCACCCCCACTACACTCACCTTTTTTCGTCCTGATGATTTTTGCAGGTAAATACTACCTAGTCAACTTCTGGTATCTGAATTGTATGGGATACTTTCCCCGTATAGGAACACCCGGTACCACATGTCAGACTTTGGCAATGGGCCAATGCCTCATGACCATAAGGAGACATTCAACTACCGCCATTTGTCGCTTTGCAATGTTATCGAATGGACGTTTGGTGTGTGGAAGAGGAAGTGGCGGGTACTATAGAATATAACTACATATCCTATGGAGCGTCAGGACGAAGATAATTGCTGCCACTATGGCCCTACACAACTTCATCATTGACTAACAGTTGGGTGATCCAGATTTCGACGACCCTGCGCTAGCCCCTGATTACAAGTCAAATGAACCGGACAGCTCGACAGCGCCGACAAAGGCAGAGGTCAATGGGGAGGCACAAATGGATTATATACGGGACGCCATCTCTTACAATCTTGTTATAGGGTCTACGTAGGAGTGCAGGACTTAATAGTTTCTATTTCGGTGTCGCAAATGGATCATGTACGTTATACTAGCAAGTTGCTTCATTTCGTATGTAAAGTACGCACTAACGAACATCTCAAATCACTTTGTTACCTTCGCTCGTACGTAACGGGTGTGCCGCGGCCTTCCACATATCATAAAACAAGCTTACTTCTGACACAAATACTTTGCGGTTTACCAATTCAAGCCTATGCATCACATGCCAAAATCAGCAATAAATTATAAGTCATCAGCCCAAAAGAACACAACAGCTTCATTTATAAGCCACCAGCCCAAAAAATATAACAACTTTAACTAAAATCCATAGCCATAAGCCATAAGTATAGCCCAAAAAAACCCACCTCTAGTTGGAGATGAGTCCTAGTGCAAAGTACAACAGATTGTAAACTTAGGTGTTATGTGTAAATAAAAATAGTACCCAGTGTTTTGCGCATGGGATGTCCAATTAGGGAAAGAACTATAAAAAGCTAGACAAACACTAAATTATTTTTAAAAATAGTTAACCAATGCTTGGGACCTGTAGTGAACTATTTAAACAAGTTTAGTGATTTAGATGTGCGATTGGTACGTTTACGGCCTACGTGACCGGTTGGGATAAGTTTAGGCTCCTAAGATGCATTTTACTCTCATAAGAAACTATGATATTCTCTCGAAACTTAAAAAAATATCTTGTATCCAAACAGGTTTGTTGTGCTTTAAATCCTAGAAAATATTGTACATCGGATCTCCGAGGGGATACGTTTGTCTGTTGGATCCCAAAGTGCAGGGCCTCCTTCACTATCTATCAATGTCTAATCCACATCCCTAGTCACAAAAAAAGGGGGGGGGGGGGAAGTTCCACATTCCCTCCCCAAATTCAAGAGCGCCACTACAATCTGGTTTTAATAAAAATCTATCTGCTGAAGTCTCCCTGCGCTAACAGATCAATCGAAAGTCTCCAAGTCAGCTGACGTTTCTAGCATCCAAACAAGTATTATCGAGGTAGTCGTATTGATTTTTATTTATAGATTTTGTTTGAAAGAAACTAGAAATTAATATAAACATCTAATTTTTTATAACAGTTTTTTATTTATGTCACTTTCATCTTATGTATTTATCTCTTGCTCATTTTTTACTGCCTCTCCCAATACAAATACCCCTTAATGCAGTGCATCGGTCGTGGCCACTGGCTGGATTCCAGAATCCAAATGCAAATATCCAACTCCCGAAGGCGGTTTTCGCTAGGTGGCGGGCCCACGGTGACGGCAGGGCGCCACCTCGTCATCACGGAATCCAACCAAACCGCTCCACACGGCCCACCAGTCCCGAGCTGCGACGACTTCTCGCCGTCTCGCTGTTTGCCTTTCCTGGCCAGCAAGAACAAAGACGTGGAGTTGCAAGCCCCCATATCATCCGCGACAGGCAGGTAGCTAACGATTTGTTTCTCTTCCCTTTCCCCCGATCTGAGGCTGAACCACGCGCAGCTTTTGGTGTGTGGTTCTTGGCGCGAATCACGGCTGACCACTTGGATTTTTATCGCACGGTTCTTTTCTTGTTTCTTTCTTTCTTTGCAGATTCTGCCTTTTTGTTGGTGTGGTGAGCATAGGTAGGTAGGGCAGCAGTGTGAGAGATGAAGCTGGCGCCGAGGGAGGCGGAGAAGCTGGCGCTGCACAATGCCGGGTTCTTGGCGCAGAAGCGCCTCGCCCGGGGCCTCCGCCTCAACTACACGGAGGCCGTCGCGCTCATCGCCGCGCAGGTGGTGACGCTCTTGCCCCCTTTAGTTGTGCTTCTACGCTGCTCAGAGTCAATCTATATGCGCACCGTATCATCAGTCACGCACCACGAAACGTATTTGGCGAATACGATGTCGATGTGGGAATTTCTTGGTCACTCGCCGATGTCAATGTACAATATCAATGTTCAGGTTGGATTGAAGAAAAAACAGACAGTGTATCTCATGGCCTCCTGAGCGCTCCCCCGAGCATCTCAGGGGGCGACATCTCCGAGCCACCGAGAGGCCCCGCCCACCGCTTCCCTCCATCGCCGCCGCGCGGGGCCTTCCGCAGCAGGCCCCCTCTACTTCCACCCCGCTGCGTCGTCTTCTTCAGTAGCAAGCCGCCGGAGGTCGTCAGTCCCGGATCCCAGCGGATGCGGTGCCTCCTTGTCGTCCTCAAGCCCCCGTGCAGCCGTTGTCGTTGGCTTTGTTGTCCTCGTGCTTGCTCCTTACCGGACCCGCTCGGCTTTGGCCAGTCCGCGGCCCCGGAGTCGTCCACGTCATCGGATCTGAGCTCCTCCGCTTCATTCGCTGCCTCCACCAGCCCTCAATTGTTCGGGTGTTGGGCGGTAGGTGCGGGTGTCCTCTCCTCGCCGTCGTCACCAGCGTTGCTGCGGTAGCAGCGGCAATGGGGGACTTGCCAGATTGGTGGTGTGCTGGTGGGGCATGCCAAGGAGGCGGTGTCTCGCGGGAGAGGAGGTGGCGCACTCCACCCTCCCTAGCAGGGTGAGGGCTTGGTGGTGTGCTGGTGGGGCATGCCAAGGAGGCGGTGTCTCGCGGGAGAGGAGGTGGCGCACTCCACCCTCCCTAGCAGGGTGAGGGCGAGCTGCCGGCCTTGGTCAGCACCGCCGGTGCTGCTCGTCTATGTCCAGACCAGCCACGACATCCCTGCCATCGGAATCCTCCAGCTGGGTTGCTCCTCCTTGTCGTCGAGTTAGCTGGTAGTGGTGCAGCCCATCGCGGTCACGCTAGGGTGCACGCGGGTGTTGCGACGGCGATCGGGATCGGCTGGGCTGGTGGCAGGGCGGCTTGGTGGGCATCGCTGCAGGGGCGGTGTGTCACGGGCAGCGCTACACCGTAGCGGCGCAGCATGTGGCGGTGTGTGTCAAGAGAAGGACCAATCAATCTGTTGTTGTCGGGGTGCTCATGGTGTGCGGTTGTCCTGAGGAGCGGCCGCTGTTGAGGAGGCCCGAGAGCGGGCGTTCGTTGTTTGAACGCGTCTTGGTGCAGACCGATCATGGTGGAGTTCCCTGCGAGTAATTAGTCCGGGTCCTTGATTGAGGCAGACCATTGTTGGTGCGTTGTGTGCGTCGGTTGCATGCTGTGAGCGTCCCAGTTGTGGTGTGAGTTGAGGGGCTACCCCCTCCTTTCCTAAAGCTCTTGCTGGCTGTCCTGTTGTTGCTTTGTACTAGCTGTAGTCCCGTGTTTTTTCGTTGTGGGTTGTAATGCTGGTGGTTGTCGTATGGTGTTATTTTGGTGCTGGTGTAGTCAGTAGGGTGATGTGCTGTGGTGGATTCACATTGGTGAACCGTGGTGTGGCTATTGCCATGGTGAGCATTCTGGTGTTGACAGCTACATCTCAAGCCCCTGCAAGAGTCTTGGTTCTCCAGTTTTGTGCTTTGCCTTGTGGATAGCTAGTCGTAGGCTTTATTTGTTTGTAGGGGGAGGTTTTTTGTAGTTGCCACACAATGTGCTTGTCTTGCAAGGCAGTTGGTGCTTTGGTAGGAGTTCTAGTTTGGGACTCCTTTTCGGTGTTGGTGTCTCCTTTTTGGGGCCGGTGTTGGTGTCCTTGCTGTACCCCTTCGGGGCCGGTGTATTTCTCTTCTCCTTGAAATGAATGGCAGAGCTTTTGCCCTTGGTTTTAAAAAAATATATCAATGTTCCGATCACTTGCCAGGAGGAAGAATGCGCAAATCGTTATCTGCACTCTAGTTTGTAATTGACACAACAAAAGGTAGCGAGTCTTTGTAAGACTGGCGCGTGCATTGTTTCCAGAGCGGTGTAGTAGTTATTTCAATGGAAGTAGCATGAATTTAGGGAGTTGTCCCTGAATGCAATGTAGAGACATTTCCGTTTCTTCTGTGTGGCTGTTCAGATTCTTGGTACTATTCTGTTTCTTCTACACGGCTATTGCTCTGCTGACTTCACGATCTGTCCTCAAAGGCAAATAAGCTCTTCTGAAAAAGCTATAAAGTGAGGACAATTGCTACGCAAAGGGGAGATGTTAATTGGTTTTAATCTCTACTAAGGGCCTGTCTGGATAGGGGGATTTGGATTCCAATCCTCTTTGGGAATTTTTGGGATTTAGTTTAAATTAAATTATCCTAAGAATTTAAATCCAAATAGGCCCTAAGAAGTATTGCATGTTTTGTTGGGAATGACAACCATGTTGTTGCATATTATTTCTTACCATTTTGAGCTAACATTGGTGAATTAAGCCTTTCTGTGCTTCCTGATACAGATTCTTGAGTTTGTTCGTGATGGAGACAAAACTGTAACAGACTTGATGGATTTAGGAAAACAGCTGTTGGGCAGGTTCGTTTCTACGCTAAGTATAGTAACTGATATTTTGATCTATTCAAAAAGTACACTTTCTGAAATTATGTTTATCTCACAAACTGCAATGACACATTTAGAACTGTCGAGCTCAGATGAAAAATAGACAATCCTGGCTTGAGTGATTTGAATTTTTGAATCCTGTTGAAAATTAGTTTACTGGCTGCAAATAATTTAACTGGAGCTGACTTTACCAGAGGCATACTAACTCATAATTAACACAACAGAATGCTAACAAGCCTTATCATCATTGAAAAATAGCTAGAATATTATTTTTGTTTTGTGTGAAATCCATAAGGTATGTGAAATTTGGGGCCACCTATTGAGCTCCTGTGTTAATTGTATTTGCTCACATCTTGATTCTAATATGGAAGTATTTTTAGGCCTGTGACAGATTTATTGACTTCGTTAGTTATATCCATTGTCTAAGGCATAAATTTTGTAATTGCGCTGACCTTCTTCATTAAAATAAATTAGTATGTCGTACTGCAGTTCTCTTGTAGTACTTATGTTATAATTTTGATTAATTAGTTAATTACTGTCTTCACCTATTGATGTCCTTGTCGTGCCACAACCCTTAATCTCTCATAGTTTTCTTTTTGCATTGCCTATCAGGAGACAAGTTCTTCCAGCTGTTCCACACCTTTTAGACACTGTGCAGGTCGTTTCTTTGCTCATACTAAATGATATTGATAATTTTCCTCCATCCCAGGACCTTCGCTTGCTTGACAATCATTCTTGTTCAGAGAAAGTTTCTAAAACTATTGTCTCAATTGTTACCATTTCTTCTAGGTTGAAGGAACATTTGTGGATGGAACAAAACTAATTACTGTACATGACCCTATTTCTTCTGATGATGGAAATTTGGAGCTTGCGCTGCGTGGTTCTTTTCTCCCAGGTTGTCATGGTTCACTTAAAAAAGTTTGCATTTTTAATTATATGCTTGAAGGATTCTTAGAACAATTAATTTATGGAGTTTGTGGTGATCTCCCTGTTCCATAGAATCTACTGAAATATTCAATTGTTCTAGAAAAGTTAATAAGTGAAAATTAACTGTACAAAAATGATTAAACTGTTGCAGTACCATCATGTGAAAAGTTCTCTGGGAGTGATGTCGATGACTCTCCTGGTGAAGTACATTTCAGCTCAGGTCGCATAATCCTCAACCTTCATCGCAGGGCTTTAACTCTGAAGGTTATTAACAAGGCAGACAGGCCTATTCAGGTGTGCTCTTGTGGATAAATTTTTGGGCCTAAGTGTACATCTACAAAAATCTTCCTTTTTGATTGACCTTTGGTGTCAAAGGAAATCTTTTATTAGATAATATTTTTAATATTTCCAAAGATGGAGCTTGACCTCAACTGATTTTCAAAATTGGACCTAATTGTTAATGTCACTGCTCGTAGTGCAACTGCGTGTGGCATTCTTAGCACCTGATCCATCTGTAGCATGACATGATGGTGAACACAGTTATGTAATACTGTTGTTACTTATATCACTACTAAAGGCAGCGAACAGCTGTCCACACACACCATGTTAGGCTGAACGTGTATCTATGTGTAGAGCTAACAGCATAAGTGATGATGGAGTTAGCTGAATGGCTCGAACAATACGATTTGAGCTCCTAAGTTGTCACGATCTCAGGACTGAGATCGCAACAGGTAGCTGTGGAAGGTGCCGGGCCTTGTCTTAGCCGACTTCCTTCCACAAGGTGTTGGGGCCGTGTCGCTGGGGATCAATGCACGTGAAGGAGATGAGATAAGGAGGCTTTATTCTTGCTTAACTCAATCCATGGTGCGGCTGTCCATAGATGAGTCGGCCCCTAACACAAGAAACTAACTTTATCTTATCAAGCTTATCTTTCTAATTTTGTGGAAACAAACTCAACTAATCAAACTAACTAGTGGCTGCCAAGTGCTGCCACACCACCTCCTGATCCTGCGCACGATAGCGTGCCTATGCCTGCTGCTTCCGTGGGCATCTCCGGCTATACCGAATCCCACAGAAGATGTAAATCCATTTTTGGAAATAAATTTGAAGACAGCTTGTTCTTCGAATCTTTTGCTAAAACTGATTCTTTATATAAACATGTCAATCTTAAAGGGCAAAAGCTGTCAGTCTTACTGGCATTGTCTAATGTTGTTGTCCTCTTTCCTTGAGTCCATGTAAATACTGTATCGTGCATTTGCAGGTTAAAGTTGCATTTTTGTTGCCTTTCACATTCATTTTCTCAACGTGGTTATGATTCAATTGCCTTTTTGGATGCATTGAAATAGTGTGTTTACACGACCTTGCGTATAATAAGGTCAATTTACATGGCATTTGAAAATCACACTCTTTTTAATGGAATCTGTACCCCCTTTTAAGTTTTTAGATTCTGGTGCTATTCAAACTCATGAAAGAAATTCCAAATATGTGTTTGACTTTGCAGATTGGGAGCCATTACCACTTTATAGAGGCCAATCCTTACCTTGTTTTTGATAGACAAAGAGCCTATGGCATGCGACTGAACATACCTGCTGGAACAGCTGTTCGGTTTGAGGTACTTTTATTTGATCCATCCTCTTGGCATTTTTTTCTTTAAATAAACTAACAGTATATTTCAAGCACGAGGGCTACTACTTAGTTTCACAAATAATTTGCACATTCTACTTCTAAAATCCTCCAGAATCTGATATCTTATTTATTTGTTTCAGCCTGGGGATGCAAAAAGGGTTACTCTTGTAAGTATTGGTGGTCATAAAGTAATCAGAGGTGGAAATGGCATTGCTGATGGTGCTGTTGACAGTTCTCAGCTTAATAATGTTATGGAAAAGGTTAAAGTAAATGGTTTTGGACATGAAGATTATCCAGATGCAAGGTTGTTTCCTTCCCATTATACTGATGCGAGAAGATAAATTTAATTTGCTCTGCTTAATTTTGCCTAGATGTTTACCTTTCAAGTTTGGTTGCAGCGAAGGTTTTATTGGCGATGGTACATTCGATTACACAGTTGATCATGAGAAGTATGCGAGCATGTATGGACCTACAACTGGTGATAAGATCAGGCTTGGTGATACTGATCTTTTTGCTGAGGTTGAAAATGACTTCGCCGTTTATGGTGATGAGTGCATATTTGGAGGTGGAAAAGTCCTACGAGATGGAATGGGACAATCTGCTGGGTATCCAGAATCTACCTGCCTGGATACAGTTATAACAAATGCTGTCGTGATTGACTATACAGGAATATACAAGGCTGATATTGGTATAAAAGGTGGACTTATTATTGCTATTGGGAAAGCTGGAAACCCTGATGTCATGGATGGTGTGCATAGCAACATGATTGTGGGGGTAACTACTTCCTGCATTCTTAGCTATTAATTTCTTAAAGAAAAGGAGTACAATTGAAAGAAATATCATGCCCCAAAATCAATTGCAGGTTAATACTGAAGTTATTGCTGCTCAAGGAATGATTGTAACCGCTGGTGGTATAGATTGCCATGTTCACTTCATATGCCCTCAGTTGTCAGAAGAGGCAATTGCAAGTGGTTAGGTTCCTTACATAAGTTACTATAGATTATGGAGAAAGAAATTACATTTCTTTGGATTATCTTGATAATTTCATGGCATTTTGTAAATAAAGAGTGCTGGTACTGACATAAATCATTCCGAGCAGCTTGCATTGACTATAAATACTTAACGGTTGAAAAGCATTAATTACACATATAAAAATTATTTCTTATTCATTGCTCAAATGGATGTTTGGAAGAACAGTTTTCTGTTTAAGATTTGAGCTTTCATCTCCTTTTGTACTTTGAAGAGATTTCTTGTGTACCATGTGATCAGGATTAGTCAATGATAATCATGAGAACTTTAAATTATCTGTACATTATTTGTAGGCATTACAACATTGGTGGGAGGTGGAACAGGACCAGCACATGGAACTTGTGCCACAACTTGCACTCCTGCACCATGTCATATGAAACTAATGTTGCAGTCCACCGATCAATTGCCAATCAATATGGGATTCACAGGCAAGGTATCTATGTTATATGTCATGAACATCAATTATGTTGGGAGTTCAATATTTTATATCTATGAAATCAGATTTATTTTTATACCAAGCTTTTTCAGTTGTGAAATGAATAAATAGTTTCTAGGGTGGGATACAGCAAAAAACATATATCAAAATTTTAATCTTCAACATTCCAGAGCTTCGTAGTTGGCATTTCCTACAAGTTATTTTTGTGATATATAAAAGAAAACACTGATGACTGTTATCCGAATTCCAAGTATCTTGTAATTAAAAAGATAACCAAAACATGGTGTGGGAGAGGCTGGACTGCTGGCAATGATTTCCTAGTTGATTGGTTCCTGTATACCGTGGGTACTCAAATTCATTTATTAGAATTTACCCTAATGTTGGCCTAATTCTGGAAGTGGGTTCAGGAAAGTGATTCTCTATTGTTCAAAATCTTAATTTTTTGTTCCTCTCGAGAACCTGTGCAGGGAAATACCGCAAAACCTGATGGATTGGCTGAGATAATTAAGGCAGGGGCAATGGGTTTGAAACTGCATGAGGATTGGGGAAGCACACCAGCTGCAATAAATAACTGTTTATCTGTTGCAGAAACTTTTGATATCCAGGTAAGCTGTCTTATATTATCATCTTGTCATGCTGGTATATGTGCATATTGTTATAGTGATGCTTATCTAATCTGGACAGGTTAATATCCACACAGATACCTTAAATGAATCAGGTTGCGTGGAGCATACAATTGCAGCATTTAAAGATAGGACAATACATACATATCACAGGTATGCAATATACTTTATCTAAGTGCGACGTTTATTGTCTGTTATTTATATATGGATTGGTATGCAGCAAAAAGCTCAATTGTCTGTGATGTCATAGAAAATACCCTTAAAATGTTCCATTAAATTTCTAAATTTCGTTGGAATTGTGTCTCACTTTGGATTACAGCATAGCCAAAATACATGATCTAACTAAATTTAGAATCTAGATCAAGTGAAACAAAGAATATAAACCAAGGAAAACAATATCCTTACTCTCTCCATTTTATCTAAACGTGTCTTCTCTAATTTCCTTGTCTGGATTGAGTTAGATCATGAAATTTGGACAAGTTTCAGATTATATTCAGCTCCACTTCTGCTTTTATTTTTGTGGAAAATAAAATTTTGTTTATGAGCACTTTGCACTGGCAGTGCAACCTGACATTTTTGCAAGATATTGAGGTTTTTGGGTTTATTTCCTACCAATAGACCTGGATTTGAGGGCTTGAGGAAGTTTTTTATTTGCCCTACCTGTTGTCGGAGCAAGGAGCAAGTGAGCTGTCTGACAGAACAGTGATAGGAGGACAATCTGTGTGGGTGGACCATCCTAGGGTTCAACCATCAACTGTAGGATGCAGAAAGAAAATTCAAATTCGTTAATTACTGTCTCAAAAGGAGTAATTGATATCTTTCAAACGATAAATTTAATTATATATGCTCCATATTCCTAACTAACACAACTGCACTAATTATACAGGTCCGTTATTGTTGTCGACTTGTCATCATGTCCAAGGTTAGAAATCTCAGTACCGGGGGTGTTACCGCCCGACGGCCGATAACGGTTACCGGTCGGTAACCGGAAAACCCAGCCAAAAACCGGTTAAAATTTGAATCTAAAAATTTGAATTTAGGATGTTTCGGAACTGGTAACCGGAATGGTTACTGCCCAAAAACCGGAGAAACCGCTAAAAAATAAAAAAAACACAAACTTTTGAATTTGGGATGTTTTGAAGCATATTTAGCCTCATACAATAGGTAATCTCAGTGTTCAAGAAGGCGGCCTGGGCGGCCGCCTAGGCGCCGCATAGGCGCTGGGCGGCAGGGTGCCGCCCGGCCTTGGCCCCTAGTCGGGTGGTCGGCGGCGAGGCGGTCAAGGCGGGCGGCGGCCTAGGCGCGCGGATGGGCGCGCGGAGGAGCTGCGGGATGGGAAAAGACTTACCGTACATGAGCGCCGCCGCCGCCGCCAACTCGCCGGACTCCGCGCCAGATCCCGCCGCCGCCGCCGGATCTGGACTCCCGCGCCAGATCCCGCCGCCGCCGCTCCCGTGGCCGCCGGTGAGGGAGACATCAGGTGGCGGGGAGGTGCGCGGAGCGGGGACGCGGAAATGGCGGCGGGATGGGCGGCGCGAGGGGCGCGCGAGGAGGCGCGCGGGGATGGGGCGGCGTGGAGGAGCCGCGCGGAGGAGGCGCGGGTTGGTGTGGGAATGGGAAGGGGTTAGGGTTAGGGTTAGGGTTAGGCGGCGGGGTCGGGTCAGGCGGCGGGGTCGGGTCGGGGTCAGGCGGCGCCGCGAGGGGTCGGGTCCGCAGAGGGGTTAGGGTTTTTGTGATTTAGTCCTCAAATTTTTAAAAATTACGAATAAACGTTTTTCTTAATAGATTTCTTTCAATCTAGACCTCTTTAAATATATATATTATGCAAATATATATACACAATTGTTTATTTTCATCTATTATCCTTATTTTTAATTCGTCCGCCTAGGCCCCGCCTAGGCCCCCTAGGCGCTAGGCCCCACCTCGCCGCCCGCCTAGCGCCTAGCGCCTTCTTGAACATTGGGTAATCTAGCAGAAAAAAGGTTTAAATCAACCTAGAAAATGTATTATGCAGTCACAAACTTAAATGTACGTTTTGAAAAACCAGCCGGGTTTTGAAAACCAAGGATGCACCGATATGCGATACGAGTACGGCGATACGATATTTTCAAAAACAAGGATACGTCGATACGACAAGTGTGCGTGTATGTATACACACATAAATCGAGAAGTTTAAATGACATACCACTTGGTAGAATGGCAGTTGGCACATACCCACTTGGACAACTCTTGATCCCGGTTGCAAGACTTCTTTTAATCCTTGCTTTGACTTAGACAAACAAAAGTATGACCTAATATTAGTTGAATCCTCTTTATCGCTAATATTGTACATGATAAATCTTACCAAAAAAGCATTAGTGAACATTGAACAACTAAATAATGGATCATGGAGAATTAGCCAAATAGATAACATTCTTTACAACATAACATAACATAGGTTGATAGTTGATAGAAGATAGGAATAGGTTACAACTTGCAAGGGGAAGGCACAAGGCCAAATTCTCGGTGATGTATTCCTTTTTCTTCACCTCTCCTTCGGTGTTAATTCCCCTCAGGAACATTGGTTCACGCTCTGTTGTAACTAAGAAGTTGATAAGTGGCCACCTTTGAGCATCTGTCCACCCATCAGACGCAGTAGTCACTCCTTTCAAAGGCCATGTGGTCTTGATAGGCTCCAACAGCTTCTCAGCGTTGCTCCTCTTGTTGGAGAAGAGTTGCCCTCAACATGTTGTATCCCGGAGGTACATACCCATCCATGTTGTTTGCAATAAAATTGTAAGAGGCTCGATATTTTGGGTTTCTTGCCAAATTGAAGGGAATGCCTGAAATAAATAAACATAACGAAACAATGTAGCAAGAGTCAGTTGACAATTTGACATGCTTCAAATAAAATGAGCAGTGGAATTTAAGAATAATAAGATGCAAAGTGCAAACCTCCAGTGTAGAACATTCTTGCAATAAGAGCATCAGCCATCTGGCGAAGTTCGACATGAAAACTTTCTATAATCCATGTCTGCTGCTTTCTTCTCTTTGATGTCATGGCTTCGGAAAAGGCTACACGAGAGCTCACTGACATGGGAACACTCCTGGGGGCGCTCATTCTAGTGGTTACATCAGCTGCAACAACTTTATTGCGAAGTTGCTCAAGGATAGGAACTGTCACCTTATGACAAACCGTAACACTTTGCCCTGAAATCTTCAACAAATGTGTTTTCACTCTAGAGTAGCTCCCGGGTATAATGTGACCACAATATCAGCATTCTGATTTTGCATTTCCTCCAGACTTGCCACTGGTTTTCTCAATTATTTTAACATGATTCCACAAAAGAAACCTATGGCTATCATTCTCTCCGTTAACACCGGCAGCAAACGAATTGACACTACTACCACCGATATCAATGCTCTCTATTGGAGTACTTCTACTTGCCATCTCTATCAGAAATATATTACAAAATTGTAAAATAATCCAGCACAAAATGTAAAGATCTCACATTGAAATTTCATATGATAGTTTTGTCATATACTCATGGTACAAACGACTAAACGAGCATTCAAATTAAAAGTATGGACCAAACACGAATGATCACTGATTAGTTGATCACTAACGTCAAAATGAGTCATGCCATTAACTCTTATATTTGAGCATTCAAATTAATCTTGTTTCTTGAGTTCTGCTGGCCATTAACAATAATATTGGATGACTTCCATTGATGTAAACAGCATGAAAACACTGTTGTGCATTCACCATACAATTTGCACAGAAAACACGAAGGCACAATACCTGGAGGTCGGCAGGCGCTGGCGGCGGGAGAGGCAGCGGTAGTGAGATGCTAGCGACAGTGGTGGCAGCGGCGGCGACCGAGGAGATGCCGAGACTGCCGAGACGGGGACGCGAATGTGCTGGCCTGCTAGGGTTCGGGACCGTGTGACCGAACGTAGGTCACATGGTCGGGCCTTCGGGCTATCTTCTCTATTGGGCCAGGATTTAATTGGGCCAACATATCGTTGCCGTATCGCAGCGTGTAGGCTCTGTATCGGAGTATTTTTCTTTGTTTTCGACCGAAATTCGCCGATACCGTATCGCTGCGTTTCAGAACGTATCGTCGTATCGGATACGTATCGGACACGGGTACGGCAGTTCAGCGGAGTATCGGTGCTTCCTAGTTGAAAACCCGGTACCCATTGGTAAAACTGGTAACTGGCGGTTACTAGCCGGTAATCGCTGGTTTTTGGAACCCTGATCATGTCATATGGACATTTTTGCTCTGTTAATTTGGTTGTCTATTTTGTAATTTTCATGTTAACATATGACTAAATTATATTGGGCAATTTTCTTATCATGTTCTTATTATTTATAAACAGCGAAGGTGCAGGTGGTGGTCATGCCCCAGACATAATTAAAGTATGTGGGGTGAAAAATGTATTGCCCTCTTCAACAAATCCAACCCGACCATTTACTTTGAACACTGTAGATGAGCACCTTGATATGCTGGTAAGCATATTGCTTGAGCCCCAGAAATCTTGTGCCAATGCTATGGATATTGCTTGAGCATCTGGTTGTCATTAATTGTGTTTCTACCACAGATGGTTTGCCACCACCTTGATAAAAACATCCCGGAAGATGTAGCTTTTGCTGAGTCTAGAATTCGAGCAGAAACAATTGCTGCTGAGGACATCTTGCATGACATGGGAGCAATCAGTATCATATCATCTGATTCACAGGCTATGGGACGCATTGGAGAGGTCTGTTACATATACTTATCCTAAATTTTCCATTTTCACGTTGAGCAAGTTTGATATCTTATGTTACTATGGATGGGGGAAAGATTGTTTAGTTAGTGTTGATGAAATGCCATCATAACATGTAGTCAAAGCTGTGACTTGCATCTTGCCCATCAAAACTATAATTTAGTTAATCTGTAAAGTACAAACTGTTGCTGCATTGGTATGTGATTTGTGGATACTTGTACCAGCTACGGACTTGTATGGAGGATGGAAACAAATGAACAAACATTACTTAGCCAACTACTTGCTTTATCAAAGGACTGTTATGTCAGCTATTCATCTCTTCTCGGAGAGTATGTATTTGGCATGTTAATTTTGGTCAATCAGCACCTTTTGTTATTAGTTTTGTCCAATCAAGCCCCTAATCTAATTTTGTTTATTTTATAATCTTTACAACATGAATAGCCCCATTAATCAACATTTATACATGTGCTAAAGATCAACCTGTGAGGTGAATGCGATGATCAGCTAGGTCAATATGCAAGATTTGGCAGCTATAGTATCTGTCTAACTCATGATGAGTGTGGGACCAATTAACTAGGTCCATTTTTCTAAAACTGTTCCTTCTTCTTGATGATGAAAACTTGTTTACTAACAAACAGTAAATAAAGTGGGTGGCATGCACTGATGGGAAAACAGCACTTTATCCTGATTGCATCAACTAGAGCGGTGAATAGCATGGGCGGATTCAATCAATCTGATGGCTGCTACATCAACTTGCGTTCCTCTTGCACAGTAGAATACCAGCAATGCTGGTAAACTGGTGTTGATATAATGATATCATGTATTGGTAGTTAAACACTAAGTAGGGAAGTTACTTAGTGAGTTTCATGTATCAACCAGTTCATCAAAAGCTTAAGATGTTAAGAAAAGGTGGGAATATACTCATACTTCAAAACTTCCTCTCACATCTAGGCTCCCTCACTCCTAAGATGTGGACTAAGCGAGCTGCAATTTTTTTTCTTAACATTGTGCTTGTCAGGTCTTGAACTCAAGACCTTTGGCTTTGATACCATATCGAGTTTCATACACCTATTAGTTCACTAAAATGCTTAAGATCATACTTCAACAGCTAGAAACTTCAGTTTACTAAAAACAGAAAAGCCAATCCCGAGGACTGCAAGAAGCAAAAATGTTTAAGCAACCCGTTCTTTCCAATTGGCTCAGTGAATAGCTTAAGGTTCTGCCTGTGTCAACTTAAGAGGAAGAAAATGGTTTGATGGAGCCACTGTACTTGCCAAATTTTGGGAAAGGTAAACTACTTACATTGGCCATCCGAATGGTTGGGCTGTGCCCTGATCCTTCATCATGGATGATAGTATTATTGTTTGATATCGGAACATTTACGGACTTGTAGTCCATATGCAGTAAACAGGCCCAGGCAGAACGATTGTTGCTTTGCTTGTATCTTCACTGGCAGATCCATATAATTGTTGATGCATTTGCTGTCTCTCATGATTCATGAAAGTGCCTTCCATTCTAGCGACTGCTGTAATTGTTGCTAGTTGTCAAACATCTGCTACTAAATAGGTACTTAGTGCTGATCCAAACACTACTTGCAGGTTACAAGTCAGTATTTCTTCTGTTTGAGTAAAACAGTTAATGTCAGTCCATCTTATCATTTGCAGATTTCATTTTTTTTATTTTATGTGTCAATTCGTTAGATCATACCATATTGGCTACTAATTTATCTTGTAAATCAGATGGTGCAGTAAATAGGAAATATGGTAAGTTCTGTATTATCATAAGTTTCAAGGGTAAACAGTATTGGCTTATTTCAGATCCATTGTCAAGGCAAACCCAACAGAACTTAAAAAGCCATTTCAGAGCTACTACTTGTGCGTATCTTGCCACCAAACATAGTTAGGGCTTGTTCTTAGATGCTTGGCCTCATGTATAAGCTTAAAAGTCTCATAAAGATGATGTAACCCTGTTAAAAACTTTTAAGAAAAATTAGCATTCAACTTTCTCGGAGAAGGATGAAAAAATAGTTGTTTGGAGATGCTTGAACTTATGCCTCTAGATTGAGTAAATTCCACTAACTGGTAACCCGGTTTACCTACATCTTTTCTAATTTTATGCATTTGTTGAAACCTTTGCTTTCAGGTGATTACTCGGACATGGCAAACTGCAAATAAGATGAAAGTCCAGAGAGGAAGGTTATCTGGATTGGATGACTCTGATGCTGCCAAGGACAATGACAACTTCCGGATAAGAAGATACATAGCAAAATACACCATAAATCCTGCTATAGTAAATGGTTTTTCAGAGTTTGTTGGTTCTGTTGAGGTAGGTGCCTCTTGACCACTGACAATATCTCTTCTATTTTTTGCTTCCTATTCACTGGAGAACAGAAGACAATTTTAGCAAGTTTTGCCATGTACTGTGAAATTATGCATGTAAAAGAAAGAATTGTTTACTTTCTTTAATACACTTATATAAGTTGAGGATGACAAAGTGTAATTACTCTTTTCTTTAATTTACCTGACAACTCCACCAATTTAGAAAAAATGACTTTGTTGGATCTGTTTTCTTGTAGTTTTACCATAGCCTTTTTTCCAGGAACATGTGTGCTGTCACTGTAGCTCATGAAAAGATGTTCTACGTCAGGGCCAGTGCAAGAAATTTCTATTTTTAGATAGTTATGATCTATTTTAGATGGAACCATTTCTACAATTAAGAAGAGATTATTTTAGTAATCAATATCCTTCCATATGTATCATTAATATCACACCTAGTGAAATTCGTGCTAAGCATTTTCTCTGAGTATCTCAATTCAAGGGTTAACTGATCCTTATTTTTTCGTAGTTCTTCTATTCTTAATATCATCTTCTGACATATTTTTTGACAGGTGGGAAAATTAGCTGACCTTGTTATTTGGAAACCTCCTTTCTTTGGTGCAAAACCAGAAATGGTAATAAAGGGTGGTGCCATCGCATGGGCTAACATGGGTGATCCGAATGCTAGCATTCCAACACCTGAACCTGTACGGAGTTCTCTCTGATATGCTTTCAATAGAAAAGAGTTATTCTACTTATGTCATAATGTTTCCATTTTGCTAGAGCATCCACTGACATTGGTGCAGGAAAAACCTTCATGTGCAATTGAAATTGATAAAAACTAGCTCTTTTTCTTTTTTTCTGTGTCTTTTGTTGGAGTTACTCACCCTTAGTTTTGGAATTCAAATTTGCCATGATATAGTTGCCTTGCTTTTATTTGCCTATATTTGTTTTCCCTATGTTAAGTGCACACGACCTACCTGTACTTTTAGATTTTGCAAATTGCCGCCCGTACTTAAAAAAATTGGCAATTTGCTGATTGTACTTTGGAAATGCACTACCTCACACCATCATACCGAATCTCAAGGGTAAATTCAACTTGGTATGCAAAATTATGATGGTATAGGTGGCGAACTACAAAATTTTAAACTATAGGTGTATATGCAGAAACCAAAACGTGAAGATAAGTCTCATGCATTTCCCCTCTTCTAACCATGTTCCTACACAAGTTCCTTACACGTGAAAACATTATAATGAAGAAAGATGTATTCATTTGTCTTGAATCTTGATGCAGGTTATGATGCGACCTATGTTTGCTGCATTTGGAATGGCTGGAAGTTCCAACTCGATTGCATTTGTGAGCAAGGTAGGTCTTCTTGAACTGTTCTAGTGCATTTTGGATGAATAGTAATGTTTGATACCACTTTCAGTCAAGAAAAAAGTGACATTTTTGACTCTTCAAAGTCAACTAGATACAACTTTGACCATTGAAATTTATTAATATGTATTCAAAAACTGACAAAAACATAATACTATAGAAGTATTTTTGATAACAAGTTTACCCAGCCCATTTCTTATGTCCAGTCTAAGATGTTTACAGTAATATGTTTGGTCAAAAGAAATATAGTTTGACTTTACGCATTCTTTCTAGATGACACTTTCTAATGATCCAAACAAGTGTACAACTACAGGATGTGAAGCAGCGATAGAAACCTTGGTACCGGTGCAAAACCTGGCCGGCAGGCGGTAAAGGTTACTAGCTGGTTACTGGAAAACCAGGGAAAAACTGGATGAAATTCACATATGAAATTTTGAATGTGGGCGGTTTGAAAACCAGTAACTAGAATGGGTACCGGAAAACCGCTTAAAAAACTAGAAAAACCGCTAAAAACCAGAAAAAGCTAGAGAAAATCTAGCACAAAATATTGGGACTAGCATATTTATACATATTTAGTTCATATAATATGTAATCTAGTACAAAAAAAGGCTTGAACTAACCTAAGAAGTACATTTGTAACCACGGGATTTCTACTGTGTTTTTCCTCCTGCACTCCACCGGATTTCAGAATCACGGTTTTTATCCCTGATGTGAAGACATCCACACTGTTCCACCAATATATTGATGGTGGGAAGTTTATGTGGACAAATAATGGGTCAAATGTCTATCTGTGTGATTGTACCTGCAATTTTGAACGAGCTAGAGCACTCGGTTCAAATAGCTAAAAGTTTTAGGCAACACCCTTGCTGGTAATCAAGTATTAGTATAACATGGGGTGACCATAGTTGTTACGGCGTTGTCTAGGCGTCACGACGCCGCTGGGTGGACGCCATGGACATTCGTCACGACTTATGGGGGAGGAGGCGGCCGAGAGGGGAGGAGGTGGGGGGAGGAGGCGGCCGGGAGGGGAGGCGGCGGCGACGGGTAGGAGGCACCGGGAGAGGGGGCGAGGCAGCATGGGGAGGAGGCGAGGGGAGGCGGTGGACATTCGCCGGGACTTATGGGGGAGGCCAGTATGGGACGCATGGACATTCGCCGCGACTTATGGGGGAGGCCAGTATGGGATGCCATGGACATTCGCCGCGACTTATTGGGGAGGCGGCGGGGGGAGGAGGTGGTTGCGGGCAAGGTTCCAAACCGAACCTAAGAAATCTCGATCGGTGGCGATAGCAGTAATCGGGTCGCACGCCGACACGGAAAAATCGGTCACAATTTGAAAATCAAAATTTGAATTTTGAGATGTTTTGAAATCGTAATCGGAAAAACATGCAGAACGAGAAATCGGAAAACCGCCAAAATTCGAAAATCAAAAATTGATATCGCCGTTTTTGGTTGCTATCTCCACCAAGAAAACGGTAATCGGCGTTACCGCCAGAATCGCCGGATTTTGAACCCCGGTCATGGGGAGGCAAAGGCGGCGGGAGGAGGCACCGGAGAGAGGGCGAGGCAGCGGGGGGAGGAGGCGAGGGGAGGAGGCACCGGGGAGAGGGTAGGGCAGCGGGGGGAGGAGGTGAGGGGAGGCGGCACTGGGGAGGGGGCGAGGCGGCGGGGGAGGAGGCGCCTGGGAGAGGAGAAAAGGTGAGGCGGCAGGGTGGGGATAGAAGTGAGTGCGGGAGAGAGAGAGCGTAGCGGCAAAGAAGTGCAGGAGGGAGTGAAGAGGTATGTATTGTACACATGTTGGGTGGGATACATACTTGCGTCATGTCTACATGCAGAGCTAGGCGCTCGCCGTGGTGTCGCCATGGTATCCAGGCACCCTTAGGCGCCGTGGTTGTCAACTACGCCATGGCAACCATGGGGTGACTGTTAATTTGTATGGACCTATGGTAGGCAATGTTTTGGTAACACTTCAGTAAAGATAAATGTCTACAGAAAAACCTGTTCTGTACAGAAGATGGCAAACAAAAAAAGATGTTTAATATTTAGAATAAGTCCATTTGATCTCCTTGAACTATCGCGTTTGTCTAATATTCAACCCTTAACAACAAAACCAGATAACTGACCATCCTCAACTATCCATACAGAGTATTTTACCCCATGAGGCCATTGGAAGCTGGTTTTAGCTGACTTGGCACAGATGTGGCAGCCTAGTCATTAGAGTCAGCAAATAAATTAAGAAAAATAGTGGGGCCCACCCATCAGCCGCTGTCCTTTTCCTCTCCTCTCTCTCGTGCTCGCCAAAGGCAGAACCCCACCGCCGTGCCAAAAGTCTTGAGCCCTTCTACCGCCATAAAACACCAAGACCTCTCCTCTTAACAGTTAGCATGCTCCACCGTGCCTCCCACGGTCACCACGCCGCTTGCAAGATGCCTCATCCACGCTACCACTTGCTCACCCATATCACCCAAGTTCCTGCACAAGAAGCTTTACAAATCCTGCACAAGCACCACAGTATACAAGAAATCAAGCAAGAGAGGGAGCCCTTCCTCCTCCGCCGGCTGCAAGAGGCTGCTGCTCACTGTCGGCAATGGCGATCAGAGAACAGCCACGCCATGACCACCCCTCCCTCTTCTCTCATTTCATGTGATTTTGCTGACTAGGCTGCCATGTCAGCCGAAAACCAGCTCACATGTCGAAACCACCTCCACATCTACGCAAGGTCAGTTCAAAACTAGGTGGAATGGCCTTTTTGTGTGTGTGTGTGTGGGGGGGGGGGGGGGGCGTAACTTAACAGTGACAGTTGAGGGGATCAAGTACCCGGTTTTGTAGCAGAGGGTTGAATTTTGGACGGATGGTTCATGGGAGTCAAATGGACTTATTCCTTAATATTTTGATCTAATGATCTGCTCTTCATGAATGACAATGACTGGTGCTCAATTTCTCAATTGATGACAGGCTGCAAAAGAAGCTGGTGTTGGAGTAGCGTACAAACTAGCAAAGAGGGTGGAAGCTGTTAGTGGTGTTCGTGGTTTGACAAAATTGGACATGAAACTCAATGATGCACTTCCAAAAATAGAAGTCGACCCTGAAACCTACACAGTTTCTGCTGATGGAGAGGTTTTGAGATGTCAACCAGCACCCACGATACCATTATCTCGGAATTACTTCCTTTTTTAGAAAACTGCTGCGTCGGCAGTTCTTCCAGGTCAACTCCGATAATGGCAAGCAGGTTTGGTAGCATCAGCCTGTAATAAAAAATTAAGTGAAATCCACAATGTAAAGCACAATAAGTGCCAGATTTACTGCAGTACTGCATCAGGATTTGTGCAATTCAGTTTTTGGGAGAGCATAGAAGTACTGCTCTAAATATTATAAAATAAGTTACAAAACTCGGACCAATTTAGGTGAAATTGGTAGGCAGGTTTAATAACATCAGCTTGCAATGAGTAGAGAAGTGTTTTAACTTAAAAACGAAGTGATAAAAGGAGCACAACCAAGCGTTAACAAATGATGCAACTAGTCTAGTGGCAAGAGTACATGCGCGTGCGGTAGGTTGTGGGTTGGAATCATAGCTGTCAATTCCATTTCATAGATCATTTTGATTTGTCTCTTGGTATATAGAATGTATTGGTATCAATTTATTCCGGTATACCGTTCTGAAGTATAATATAATACTAGTCATCTGCTCGTGCGTTGTAACGAAATTTATTGGATATATAGATAATCATGTTATAGAAGAGGGCTGTTATGATCAGTTGAAAAATAGAGTGGTGAGAAGTTAAGAATGAGGCGGTTGGAAGGGAAGGGGTGTACGATCATGAACTTATTCTTTTATAATAGTAATGATAATATAATTAATAAATAAAGTGTGCATTAACTTCAGCAACGCAAACGGGTCGAACCTACTTCAATTCTGATCTCAATCCAAAAGAGCACTGTCAGGCTGTAAGCCACAAGTTCTGCCGCATTTTTGACTTCTGAGTTGAGCTTGAGTAGTGGCGGTCTTTACTGAACAGTGTGAACTCTCCTGTTCAGCAATTAAAGAATGTCGTCCAGTACTGGAATGAGCAGAATCCCGGAATGGCCGGAGCTGATTGGAATGACCGGAATCAAGGCTGATACTAGATATAAGGTCTACTGAATTGACCGAAATAACTAGAATCAAGATCGGTACGGGATAGAGGATCTACTATCCTATTTTGCTAATCGGGACGTAGCATTCCGGTCATTCTGGTCAGAACAGAATGGAATTGATAAGCGGGATTCGAATTACATTTCTCATTTTTGTTATCTTTGAGCTATGGGATCCACACATATGAGATGAACAATTTGACAAAAGGTTGGGTGGTGGAGCTGGGTTTCGATCCCAATACATCGGGCATGCGCAGGAACAACCTTCTCACCGGGTTAGCATGCTTATTTTAGGGATTTACACGGCTTTTAAGCATCTAAAACTTAAATGCAAACGAAAATTTTTGACCGAAACATATTTTTCTCGGGGGTGGACGATAAGAACAGAATTTCGTGGGTGGTAAGAACGAAATTTTGGTGAAGTTTTGGCGAAATTGTAAAACTTGGTGCTGCTATGGAACGGTATCCCTAACCGGCAGGATAGGAACCAGCCATCCGATCAGACATGATCGAACAAACGACGTCTCATTTGGTCCTCGCTTGCTTGTCAGGCCGCCTCCGCGTCGCCTCGACGACATGCTCCCAAGCAGCTGCCCCAGCCTCTTCCTGTGCGTCGCCTCGACGATCTGCTCCCACACAGCCATCCTGGCGAGCTCTCTAGCCTCCTGTCAGGACCCTGGTGGAAGCGTAACACAAGAGTTTCAGAGTTTGGGGAAAAAGTTTCAGAGGAGGCGGCGTCGGCGGGCAAGATATATCTCGGACGATTTCAGCTCAAGTGGCATCGGAAGGGAATGAAGCCAGGGAAATCACTTGTGATTGGATGGCTAAGACTAGTACCAATAATTACTATTTTACCCTGTAGACATCACTTTTCTTGTCGTTATTCAGTCAAACTCAGAAACTTCAATCTTTACTGTTAATTTGTGGATGTAACTCAGTTCTGTAATTCTGACTGGAGAAATTTGATGATTTGCCAAAGGGCAATTTGGTCATTTTTTATGTTAATTTAGCATTATAAAAATAGAAAATGGTTTGAAAATGCAAAAAGGGCAAATGATCAACTGAAAATTCAAAGATGGGACAAATAATCAATTTCCCATAGTTGATATCAATTGATTATTTACCCATCTTTGAATTTTCAGTTGATCATTTGCTTTTTTTATTTTCAAACTATTTTCTATTTTTATAATGTTAAATTACCATAGAAAATAATCAAATTGCCCTTTGAGTCACCGGTTGAATCCGGCTCCCATTGGGCCTGTAGACTTCTGCGAGTGTCTGGTGGCGCATCCACTGCAACACAGCAAGTCAGCGAGCAAAAGGCGTCGTTGCAGGCCACCACTCGAGCTGTAGACCTCGTTGTTTCGACTTTGTTTTAGCCTTTTATCCTCATCCAAATAATGGCCGTCGGCGACGGCTGGTCGTCCCTGCCGGCACAGCTCCTCAGCGAAGCCTCCAGCCGCCTGTCCGCCGACGCGGACCAGCTCCACATCCACGAGGTCTGCACCCACTGGCGCGCCTCCACATCCCGGCTGCCTGTCGCCCGTGAATCGTAGCCAGCCGCGAGCCGTGGCGCGGGGTTGGCCCGATCGGCGACCACTCCTTCTGGCTCCCTCATGGCCGCCAAAGGATCTACATTGGAGCCCCGGCCGGCCTCTCGTACTGCTGCGACACGCCCCTTGGCTGGCTTGCTCTGACGGACGGCCTCCGATCCCCCACGTGATTTATCCTCTGGGAACCCCTCGCCAAATTTGAGATCTTACTGCCCTGTTTGCCCGCCGTCGCCTAGGTCTTCCTCTCTGGGGACCCTCTCACCTCGTCGAATTGGATGGCATTGGGCCATGTTCCTTTACCCAGCTGTGAATCGGGTGTGCATGTTTGGACGGTGGCACGGCTTGCGCGCGGTGCACGTGGTGGCCTGCAATGGCGACCTTTTGCTTGCTATGTTGCAGTCGATGCGCCACTGGACACTCGCAGAAGTCTACAGACCCAATGGGAGGTGGATTCAATTGGTGACTCAAAGGGTAATTTGGTCATTTTCTATGGTAATTTAGCATTATAAAAATAGAAAATGGCTTGAAAATGCAAAGATGGCAAATGATCAACTGAAAATTCAAAGATGGGGTAAATAATCAATTGATATAAACTGTGGGACAAGTTTGTTCCCAACACAGCAAAAACAACAACTGCAAAGGGGTTACTCCGGTCAATCCTGAGAAGGGAAATGTGAACCCTACTAACAAGGAAAAGAAGCCTTGCTGGTACTGTAAAGAACCATGGACTCCAGCTCATAAATGTAAAGTTAAGCAGGCAATCCATAGAAGAGGTAGATTTAGCTAAGTGAGCTTTAATCAGTAGAGGGACATGGAACAGAATGAAGTAGAGGGACAGCTGACGTAAATTTCTCAGCATGCTGTTAAGGGGACAACAGGACCTGCTACCTTCTCTTTGATCACTATGATTGGGGGTAAGAAGGTTGTAGCTTTAGTTGACAGTGGCAGTACAAACTCCTTTATGGACTACGAATTTTTGTTAAGAGCAACTGCCCTCTTACTTATATAAGAAAGGTCTTTGTGGTAGGGGGTAGTGAGCTAAAGACAGATGCTCAAGTAGAAGAGCTGGAATATAAGGTGCAAGGCACTAATTCAAAATTCCTTCAAGCTTTTACCACTAAAAAACTATGATATAATACTTGGTGCTGACTGGATCTATGAGCATAGCCCCACTAGTTTGGACTTGAAGGAGAGAATGTTATCTATAAACTATAGGGGTAGAAATGTTTGCTTTAGACACTTCACTCACTCACCAAGGAATTGTGTGAATTAATTCACATGAGATGGAAAAACTAATTAAGAAGGGTGTAAGAGGGTGTGTGATTCAAGTCCACTTGCTACAAGAATATGAAGATACAACCAAGACTCACATATCTGAACCTGTTGAGCAGATTCTATAGCAACATCCTGAAGTGTTTACTGAACCTCAGGGTTTACTTCCCAAAAGATGGCAAAACCCCCTAAATCTGACCCAATTAAGGGGATTTCTATGCCTAGTTGGACATTATAGAAGATTTGTGAAGGGCTATGGACAAGTCTACATACCCTTGTTTGATATGTTAAAGAAGGATGCTTGGAATTAGGGTGAACCACAAACTAAGGCATTTGAGCAACTCAAGAAGATAATGACTAGTTGTCTAGTCCTAGCATTGCCCAACTTCAAGTCAGCCATTCATAATTGAAACTGATGCAAGTGGAACTAGAATAGGAGGTGCTCTTATGCAATTTGGTAGACCTATAGCCTATTATTGTAAAGCTTTGGGAGTTAAGTCCGCTACCCAATAAATTTATGACAAGGAGGCCATGGCCATACTAGAAGCTTTAAAGAGGTCGAGACACTATTTCCTAGGAGGGAAACTTATTATAAAACTGATGAACAAAGTTTGAAATACATCACCTTACAAAAGTTAACTGAAAGCATACAACATAAGCTGTTGATCAAATTGCTAGAGTTTGACTATCAGGTGGAATACAAGAGGGGAAAGGAGAACACTGCAGCTAATGCAATCTCTAGGATAAATCATCAAGATAGCCAAACTGAGCTGAAATGCCAAGCTATCATTGTCGTATTACCAGAATGGGTGCTGGAAGTTACAGAAAGTTATATTGATGATGATGGCAGCCAGAAGCTTATGATGGAAGTTCAGACAAATCAAGGTACAAATATACCTTAGTGTCTGGACTCCTAAGATACAAGGGAAGGATCTATGTTGGCCAACATAATAATTTGAAATAGAAAATTCTTTATAACTACCATGCTTCTAGTTTTGGAGGACATTCTGAGAAGAGGGGCTACTTGTCACGGGATAAAAAAAAACAATTTTATTAGTAAAATCTCAAGGAGGTGGAAGATTTCATTGTTGAATGTCCCATATGACAGATTACTAAAGCAGAACATATTCATATACCTGGCTTACTAGATCTATTAGAAGTTCCTAAAATGGTAAGGACACATATATCCATGGATTTTATAGAGGCCTTACCAAAATCTCATAGTACGGATGTAATTCTAGTAGTGGTGGATAGGTTCATTAAATATGCTCACTTCATCAGTTACACACATCCATATACTACCCAGCAGGTAGTCCAAGCTTTCATGGACAATGTATTTAAACTGCATGTGTTACCTATTGCCATCGTAACAGACTGTAACATCCCAAAAATCGGTTGTTCAAAAATGTGGAAAATTTAAAAATTTTTAACGCATCTTGTCAGCATTCAAGTTTCTTCTGAAATGTATTTGGGCTTTTCTGAATTATTTGTTATGCAAAATAATACAGGGAATAATACCCAAGTACAAATAATAATCATATTAATAAAAGAATGGAAAATTTGAAACAATGAAATGTGAATTAAAAAATCTAAGGACTTAAATTAAAATTTAATTTGTTAGAACAAACCTAAATTAAACTAAAAATTTAAAGAAGGGAATTTTGACCAAAAATTGCATTTGAAAAGAAAGTAATAATTGATAATGACAAATGTATTTAAGAGACAAACTTTGTTCATTAATTATGATATTATTTAGTCTCATATGGTTGAAAAGGTGAAATCAAAGAAGTATGTATTCGAAATCACATTTTCATATATTAATGCATCTCTTGGATCCAAAATATAGATTAAACTCCAAAGATAGTCCAAAATGAATATGTGCATATGTCTTTATTATACACACTTGTATGCATACATTTAGGGGAGATCTCTATATATTTTGAGGATTCATAAGTATTGATCCATACTTCCTTTAATATGTATATTTAGGATCTTTACTTCGAAATATATTCTTGAGTATATATATAGTTTGTGTAGTTTATATATACTCATGTGCAATCGGGTTGTCATTTAACCTCTTCATTATGTGTTGATGGTTGAATGATTAATGACAACTGGATAAGTAACTTTTAAAAAACTTATTTTAGAGTATACATTTGTTGTGTACATATTGCATACTCAAAAATCAATCTTTATCTCATTGTTTGTTTGTTGAGATTGTCATGAATTACAAAAAAGGGAAGATTGTAAAATCTAGCCCCTCCATTATGAGCAAATGGTGAAGTTTGGTTATTTATGGTAATTGTTTTGTGGACAAACATTTTTCATGAGTTGGATGAATATGTTAGGTGCCACAAATGAGAATGACTTGGGATGATTTTATGTGTTGAAGATCATCAAGTCTAGATGAAAGATGGTTTCATGTATTGAAGGCCATTAAGAGAAAGATGCATCATGAGTTGATGCGTGTCCAAGAGGAGATGATCATGTGTTGATCATCAAGTCAAGTGAAGACCATCATGTGTTGATGGAGTTGAAGAAAAAGATGCATCATGAGTTGATGCATATCAAGACAACGACCTAAGGCAAAGGTATGACTAGTTAGGGCTAAGAATATGTTCCTAATCTTTTACTAGCCTTGGAGTTTGATTGGAAGACCGGATTGGTAGTATAGGTTGTTGTACTATTAAGATGGGTCTTGTCTATAAGTTTGAGTCTCATCATGTGTTAATAGCTCAATCTCACTTACTCTAGCTCATGTTGGCATGAGGCTTGTATTACGAATGTGTTTTGCAAATAGTTGAAACTCATATGAGAAATCATTGTAACATGGGACTATGCATTGCAAATGTGTTTTGCAACTGCTTGAAGTCCATGTTTTCATTCTTTGTTGTATGAGGCTTATGTTTACAAATGTGTTTTGCAAATGGTTGAAGCCCATATAAAATCCTTGTACCATGTAACTCAGGTTTGCAAATGTGTTTTGCAAAAGTAAGGAGTCCATGTACCAATTCTTTGTGTCATGATTTTAAAAGTGTGCAATGTATTTTGCAACTGATTGGCAATCATGTTTGATCCTTGTGTGTATGATACTATTGTTTGCAAATGTATTTTGCAAAATCTGTTGAGATATCTGCACCTGTTAGGAAAAAACAAAAGTACCGGAGATTCAACGGCGGAACTACCATAGAGTGGTAGTATCATAGCCTTAAATGGTACTTTCGGCGCTCAGAAGCTCCGAAAAACCAAGCGAAACCTTTTTCTAGAGAACACCCTCGGAATCAATCGGTGCTCTGTCTGGACAACCGGAAGTACCGGCATGCAAACTGCGGTAGTTCCGCTTACTGAAAGCTCCGTCAAAGTCGAGCGGAACCTTTTTCTAGAGAGCACCCTCGGGATGATTTTGTGTCTGTGGCAAACGGAAGTATCGAAGTTTCAATGGCGGAACTACCGTAGAGTGGTAGTACCGCAGCATTAAATGGTACTTCCGGAGCACGGAAGCTTCGAAAGCTTGGGCAGAATGTTTTTTTCCAAAGAGCGCCAACTCTCAGCCTCAGTTCAAATGGAAGTACCGCGCCGATGTTTTGGAACTTCTGGTTATCGAAACTACTGGATTTATAACGGCGGTAGTTCCGCGTCGACTTCCAATGGCTAGTTCAGAAGCTCTGAAATAATCATTTCTGTTCTGTCAAAATAGGTGCGAAAGTACTAGCCATTGCACTGTGGTACTTCCGCTCGCCCTAATGTTTTCTGGGATTTGGTTCCAACGGTTAGTTTTCTTGTGTGGGGTATAAATACCTCATTGTGTCCGGTTGGAGAGGTTGTTGCATGACCCATTTCTATTCTCTTGAGCTAGTGTGAGGCTCTCCACTCAATAGTGCATGTGTTGCACTTTGTGAGCAAGGAGAGATGATCTAGATTGTATGTTGATGTGACCATGCCACAAATGCATACAACCATAGCAACTAATATTAAGATTGAACAAAAGGTGAATTCAATTCTATCTATTACTACCAATGTTATTCATGAGAATAAAATGCTACCTCATGTCACTACTTTGTTCATTCTCAGGTTTGATAAATGGAATACTTTCGAACCGAGAGAGAGGCCGGTGCCAAAGCAATAGAGAAAAACAAGAAAGAAGAAGGCCAAGGAGAAGCCATGCAGTGGGAGAGCAAAAGTGGAGAGGTCCAAGAACATAAAGCCCAAGTTTTGGATGAGGTTTCTAAGCCCAATTCGGAATTTCCTTAAGCCCAACTGAAATCAAACTCGGAATCAACTCTAAACTCAATTTGGATTCGATTCGGGACAGCCCAACAGGCCTGTAATAAAACGGCCATAATTTTCACAACCGGAGTCCGATTTATGTGTTCTTGTACTTGTTAGAAAGCTTACTCTAAGGCCCATCCAACGGGTAAGGCTTCAGCTTCAAAAACCTTTTGGTCGCGTCGCAATAGCCAAAACAATCCGACACAGATTCTGCCTGATAGGACCGAATTCCAACATGCATAGAATTTGTATCCGGAGTCCGTTTGGGATGGGTGAGTACTTGATGGAAATCTTATCTTATCATCTTTCTAATGGATCTGACCTCATTTCAAAATTCTATCTGTGCGGAAAGATATCACCGAAACAAGTCAGGACTATTTTTGCATCCGAGTCTAAAGGTGTTGTGCCACCTCCAATTGGGCCCAAGGCTTTGTAATTTTTTTAGGGTGAGTGTCCAACCCTACGATGACCCTTGGCCGCCCCTCTCTCTTCTTCAACTTATATATTCATCCTCTACCGCCTTTGAACTCTTGGGATTTCGTTGAATTTAGGTTTAGCAATTATGCAAACTTATGTTCTTCAGTTGTGTCGGACGACCACCTGTCAAGACAGCCTTCGGAATCCCACCTTTTGAACTCAATATAAATATTTGCAATTTCAGATTGCTTGTTATCTTGTTATTGCGTGTTCTTCGATTGCATGCGGGAATAGACCTTCGTGGTCAGGTCAACCACGTTCTTGGCACGGTTGATAACAACTTGGAGTATGGTTCAGCGATTGCTAAGGTGCAAGCGACGTCGTACGGTTGTAATTGGATCGCAATAGTCACCTCCACCAAAATCGAAGTTATTATCCTATCGGAAGATCGGGACCCCATCGAGTCATCAGTTAGTATCATAGCTTCAGTTGACCGGTAGGAATTGTTTTGTATCCCTAGTTAGTAGATTAATTTTTATTTCTCATAGTCCAGGAAAATTGCCCCACAAAAAGAGTTAATTCCCGCTGTCCAAACCCCATTATGCCTTTCAATCTATTAGTTTTGGTTTGCTAAATTGTATTTGTGTCTGTCTTAGCATTATCTAGTTGCTGGTCATATTTTTGTTCCTATAAAAAACCCAGAAAAATTCCCCCACCACAAACCCTAATTCCATTCGGCTGATTTTTCCTTTCTCTGCAGTTGCTACCAAAAAAGACATAACTTTTGATTCCTTGATCCTTTTTTAGTGAAACCACCGTCATTAGATTCATAGCTTCATGTTTTATCTTCTTGTAAAATTTCGCTTCATTCCAGTATTGCAATAAAAAGATATTTGCGGTGAAAGTTGACCTAAAATTCCAGTTTGAATCTACAACAGTCGGCACTTGTGAATTTTGTGCGAATTTTGCAGTCAGTTTCCAGAACTTGGCCCCAAAACAAAAGTTATGAAAAAAAGCCGTTAGGAAATGGAGAAAAAATAATTGAAAAAACGGCAACAAAATAGAAGTTAAGGCCAAAATACCGACATGCTGTCCAGTGGACAAAAATCTTCAATTTTCAGTTTTGGGTCAATCCTTGTGTTCTTCAATTCCATATTGCATTCGATTGAATTATCTTATATTTACCACTCCTATACATTGCCATACACGTATTTTAGCCTTCTTCCATCCTTAGTTGATCAGCAACATAGGCTAAGAGCTAGATACGAACTATAATTCAATTCTGTGTACTTTCTGAAATTAAATGATTGCTCTCCATTGCTACATATCGAGCCTTCCAAACTATATCTTATATTAATTAAGCAGATCACGTTGAACCGTCCCTTGCAATCGCTTTACTCATCACTTAAGTTAAGTTATCACGAACTAGCCACCGGTTGCACCACCTGTTTGTATTGGTAAGAACTTGTAAGAGCTTGGTAAGAGCTTGAGAGATGCGTGACTTGATTTGAGCCTCCATATCCTAGTAGTTGATAGGATCTACTTGTGATTTGTTTCCTTATTTTCTACTAACAATGACAGGCTTGAGAAAATGGGTAGATATGATGTCATCACGGGCAGATTTGAACTCAAAGGGAAACAGCTACCGGTATACATCTTGCCACTCACCCCTGAAAGTATGTCGTCAGACTACTTCCTGTGGGTTACTATGTTGGATAGCTACTTTGAAAGACAGGATCTTGATCCTTATGAGAAGATGAGCATGGCAAGGACGGCGTTGATTGGTGACGTTCAACATTGGTGGTCGAATCTCGAGTTCCACTACATGTACACATGGGAGGAGATGAAAAAGAAATTGCAACATTGTTTTGTACCTCCACCACCCACGGTCACAAGCGAGGTGCAACCTAAGGTAACCGAAAATGCTAACATTGTTTTGGTTCCTACTCCATCTATAGATACCGCCGAGATGCTTGAAGAGATGAAGGATGATATGATACATCTTATGCCATTAGAGGAAAAGTTTGAGGTATCCACAGTATATGATGAGGACGATAATGACAAAGGTACTGATTTGGTAATACAACAAGACATAGAGCAACCTTGTGAGTATATATCTGCTGTAGTGCAATATTTTGATATTCTTTGTGTTGACTTGAACGAACCATGTGCTGATCTAAATTCTCATAATTTTGCACATGCCGAATTAATTACACATAAAGAAGTTTTAACTAGATTTCTCCTGCTAATTCATTGTGTTATATCATGTTGGATCTACCTATGAAATTGTCACATGCTATGGAAGAAATTTCTGAACTTGCATGTTCGAAATTCTTGTGTAGTGCCTACACCCCTGGGTATAAGTTAATTTGATTGGAGATTATGGTGTAGAAAATCAATTTCTTGTATATCGAATATGCATAACTTGCGATCACATGGATGAATTGAAACTTGCTGCTTGGGACAACAATTCTTGTATACTGAATCATGTTCAATGTGAGAGGAAAGTAAAATGTAGTACTCATCCAATGTCTATGTGTTCATCTCTTTTTGCACCATCTAGTATAGACAATCTGAATAAAGATGATGAATCATGAAAGAACTTACAAATGTTTTCACCCTTGCTAGATAAATTTGTTATTGCTCAATTGAGATATGATTATATGGATGAACTTTACTTGATTCCAAAGTTGTAGCTTTGCCTATATATGTCACCACTGCAAGTTTACAACTTCAGATATTTCAATTGCATAAATGCTTCATTTGCATTTACAAAACTAGTTGCAATAATTGCTGTGTGAGAAATTTTAATTTGCTCATTAACATATATGATTACTTTGGGTTAATAATATGATGAGCTTTTATGATCGCTGTTGTTTTATAAAATTAATTGTGTAACAATGAAGAACTATTAAAACGGATAACATATACATATACCATGCATACATCTTGGCTTCTTTGTTACCATACTTTCATCTTATCAAAAGCCGAGGACGGCTTTGTTTTCAAGAAGAGGAGGATGATAAGAATATGTACCTTATGGATACAACCATATTTATTATGCTTGTTATTCTAATTACAAAAGCTCGTACGCATCACTTAAATTATCAGGTGAGTTCGTTTCAAACAGGTTTAACTTTGTTTGACAAAGAACTTATGATATTACATAATGAGAGTTTATTGCGTCTTTTGTTATATATTGAGATTTATGATCAAGATCATGCAATACGTGAGGCAACACATTTGTTAAAACCGTGGACGGTTTTTTGTTAAGAAGGGGAGGATGATGTGACCATGCCACAAATGCATACAACCATAGCACCTAATATTAAGATTGAACAAAAGGTGAATTCGTTTCTATCTATTATTACGAATGTTATTCATGAGAATAAAATACTACCTTATGTCACTACTTTGTTCATTATTAGGTTTGACAAATAGAATACTTTTGAACCGAGAGGGAGATCAGCGCTAAAGCAATGGAGAAAAACAAGTAAGAAGAAGGCCAAGGAAAAGCCATGCAGTGGGAGGGCAAAAGGGGAGAGGTCCAAGAACTTAAATCCCAAATTTTGGATGAGGTTTCCAAGTCCAATTCGGAATTTCCTTAAACCCAACCGAAATCAAATTCGGAATCAACTCAGAACTCAATTCGGATTCGGTTCGGGACAGCCAGACAAGCCTGTAATAAAATGGCCATAACTTTCACAAACGGAGTCCGATTTATGTGTTCTTGTACTTGTTAGAAAGATTATTCCATGGCCCATACAATTGGTAAGGCCTCAGCTTCAAAAACCTTTTGGTCGCGTCGCAATCGCCAAAACAATCCGACACTGATTCTGCCTGACAGGACCGAATTCCAACATGCATAGAATTTGTATCCGGGGTCCGTTTGGGATGGGTGAGTACTTGATGGAAATATTATCTTATTCTCTTTCTAATGGATCTGGCCTCATTTCAAAATTCTTTCTATGCGGAAAGATATCACCGAAACAAGTCAGGACTATTTCTGCATCCGAGTCTAAAGGTGTTGTGCCACCTCCAATTGGGCCCAAGGCTTTGTATTTTTTTTAGGGTGAGTGTCCAACCCTATGATGACCCTTGGCCGCCCCTCTATCTTCTTAAAGTTATATGTTCACCCTCTACCCCCTTTGAAATCTTGGGATTTCGTTGAATTTAGGTTTAGCAATTATGGAAACTTCTGTTCTTCAGTTGTGTCGAACGACCACCTGTCAAGATAGCCTTCAGAATCCCACCTTTTGAACTCAATATAAATATTTGCAATTTCAGATTGTTTGTTATCTTGTTCTTGCGTGTTCTTCGATTGCACGCAGGAATAGACCTTCGTGGTCAGGTCAACCGCGTTCTTGGCACGGTTGATAACGACTTGGGGCTGGTTCAGCGATTGCTAAGGCGCAAGCGACGTCGTACGGTTGTAATCGGATCGCAAGAGTCACCTCCACCAAAATCGAAGTTATCATCCTATCGAAAGATCGGGACCCCATTGCCTCATCATATGTGTTGCATCTAGAGGTGGACTTAGTGTCCATTTGAGCATATGCATTCGTTACGTGTGGTGAGTGTCAAGCGAGGGGCTTGACTTGTTACTCTTAGAGTTTGCCGACTCCTAGGCGATGTTGGGGGCATCGTGCGCAGTGATCTTCTTAAAGAAGATTGTGAGAAGACCCGACGAAGTGTGAAGGTTGGAGCTCACCTACCCGGAGCGGGAAAGAGTTACCACTAGTGAATTTGAGGTGGAAGACTTAATCTATGGAGCCGGTCCAATTAGTTTGGGTTTAACTCAACATGGACTAGGGGAGACTGACAAGTCTCCGAACACCATGGTAAAAAGAGACCATGTCATTTGTTGTTTGTTTTCTTGTACTCAATTTATATTTACACAATTTACATACATAGAACTAAATTGATTGCTTGTCTTCCTAGAATTGCAAACCTTGTCATAGCCTAATATTGTTGGTGCACTTAGGTGAACTTATTTGATCTAGGCGTTATTTGTGCTAAACCAAATTGATTTAAGTTTCTGCATTGTTTACTTGGTTTAAACAAATAGAAAAGGTCTTGAATTGTTATTAATAATTAGAAGAGATTTTTAGACCACCTATTCACCCCCTCTAGTCGGCCTCCTCAATCTTACAAGTGGTATCAGAGCTTGGTCTCTCATCTATTAGGCTTCACTGCTTAAAGAATATAAAGAATGACGATTAGTGGGATTGTGCACCTAGATGACACACCTCTATTTAATGGCACAAATTATGATAATTGAAAAATCTGCATGATATGCTATTTTAAAGTCATGAGCCCAAAATTATGGCAGATTGTAGATGTGGGCTTTTCTCCTCCGCTGGATCCTCTTACTCCAACAATTGAGGAAGAGAAATGCCTACATCTCGATGCTCAACCAACTAACGCATTATGCAATCTCGATAGCGCTCATGATATATGGAAAACATTCAAGATAAATATGAAGCGTCCACATCAACGATAAAGATTGCATACAAGAGTGGATGTCGGGAGATAAATGCTCAACTTCTAGTTCCAACGATGAAGAATCCACTATCCCCTCCACATCAACTCTATGCTTCATGGCAAAAGGTAATAAGAAGATAAATAATAATGATGACAATGATGCACCTTCTTATGATGAGTTGATGGATATGCTAGAAGAACTTAATGAAGAATGAAGAAAAAGCTAAATATAAGATTTTGAAGAATGAACATGCCTCTCTTCAAAATGATTATAATAAGCTAAAAGGAGAACATGAAATTCTCCTTCTTAAGGAATATTCTAAGCGAAATGTAGATATAGGAATTACATGTAATTTAATAGATGATATGTCATGTGTAACTCCTAGCTCTTGCAATTCGTCTAAAGTTAACATATCCACATCTTGTAATGATTTGCTAGATTGACCTTGTTGCATAAAAATAGATGCATATACTTCCTCTATACTTGTTGAGACTAATATTGTAGAGGAAAACAGTGAGCTCAAGGCCCAAGTCACAAAATTGAGAAATAACTTGGAGAAAAGTTACAAAGGGAAGACCTCGCTTGACAAAATATTAGGAAGTCAAAGATCATCAAATGACAAGAGAAGTGTTGGATTCATCTCCAAAAAGGAGAATAGCAAGATAAGGCACAATTTAAGACACACAAAGATATATGTCAAGTGCCATGGTTGCAGTGAGACAGGTCACTTTGCCTCTAAGTGCCCCAACAAGACGGAAAACAAGAAAAATCCATCAATGAAGAGGCAAACCGGCAATGAGCAAGGCAAGAAGATAAGAAGGGGTAACAATTGTCAAACTTGACACAATGACCGGGAAAAGGGACATGTAAGTAAGGATTGCCCCAAAGGTATCATTCCTAAGCCATTTCTATTTAATGAACATTATTTGTTTAGGAATGGTAAATATGGCAATGTGTTTGCTAAAGATGTTAGATCACAAAATTTAAAGAGTAAAGTCCATTACCGGTTCTTAAACTTTTTATGTTGTGTCATCCCGGTCCATAAACTTTTAAAGTATGTCATCCTGGTCCTTAAACTTTCAAAGTGTGGCAATTTCTTTTGAAAGTCTATGGACCGGGATGACACAAAGATAAAAGTTCATCACTACAACTACATAGGATATTGCCACACTTTGAAAGTTTAAGGACCGGATGACATACTTTAAAAGTTTATGGACCGGGATGACACAGCATAAAAAGTTTAAGGACCGGTAATGGACTTTACTCAAATTTAAATGTTAGGGCCATTTGGGTGCTTAAATCTATTGTGACAAACATTAATAGACTTAACCAAGTTTTGGGTACCCAAATACGCTTAAAAGCTTAATAGGTACTTGGAGAGGCATTGGAGGCTTGGCTTATTCATGAAGAGGTAAATTCCACTATATGCATAATGGGAGCCAAACTTGAGGATGATCATGCCATATTATGAACCAATGCCATCTCGGTAACAAATATTTACATTTGATATATTTAGCTCCTAGTCTTGTGTAGGTTGCATTACATGAAAAATGCTTTTCTCCTATCTTTTGCTAAAATCTCTATGCCTATATTGCTATTTTCATGGTTATATCTAATGCATAATGATCCTGAATGATTTTCTTTGAGTGCAAAACTAGGGATCATTTGCATATTTTCTGATCCAAATCATGTTCCCTGAAGTTCCAGAAATATCGGAACTACCACTGTTGTTTTTGCGGTACTTCTGCATTTCGGAACTACCGAAAGTCTAATCACAATACTTCCGCATGCATATATGGGCAGTGAACCATAACCATCAAAAGCTAAGGGTTTTAACCCGTTAACCTCCGCTCTCCCTCCGGAAGGTCTGACTCCACTGCCGCCCTTGACCGTGCCTCCTCTCTCTCCTCTCTACCAAAAACTCCAAAACCGTTCTTTCGATCTCCAAATCCGGTCAGGATTTCTTTGGTTTTGATGATTTCTTGCATCCTAAGGGTTCACCTCCTCCAATCCATAAGGTAATTAGGGTCAAATCCTCTCTTTCACCTTGTTATAGAACCCTAGGTTTAGGTCTCGGGGTTAATTGGAAATGCGAATGATTTAGGGATGTCATGATGTTTGCGCATCTATTCCATGGATTCAACCCAAGAAAAACACCAAAAACTTCACACATTTCTTGCCCTAGAAATGGTTAGGGAAACCGGAACGACCAATCAACGAGCATGGTACTACCGCAGCCCGGTACTACGCAGCTTGAACGGTGGTACTTTCGATTACCCTGATAAAATAGCGATCTCATTCCATTTCTTTTCAAATCTTCTTGATTGACCTCTCTAGATCTTTAATATCCTTTTCCTTGTTCTTAGATGCCTAAAACAAGGAATGTTGGCCGCAAGGTATACACCTCCTCTGCGGCTTCGGGTCAATCATCAGAATCTCTGCAGCCAATGTTCTTCCTCCTACACCTCTAGCCACCTCAGAGACTGCTAGAAAAGCCCAAGAGGACAAAGGAAAGGCAGTCACTTCTGAGTCTAAGACAGAGTCAGAACAACAAGAGAGCTCACCTCTTGAGCAATCTAATGAAGATATGTCTAATCGCGAAGAGCCTCAGATTGATCTCAGAAAGATCATGGCTAATGAGTATGCTCCGATGCATCATAGAAACCAATTTCTACTTCCTTGCAACTCCGTCAATCCAAGGTTCCATACAAAGTTTTAAGAGCAAGTTTATGAACAGCTGTATGGTTCATCAAGACTTTTGCTGATCACAAATATGTTGATTGGGACCACTTGGACTCTATTGATAAGTATGATGGAACCTATAAATTATTTCAGTGGGCTAGCATACAAAATGTTATCGCTCTAAAATTAGACTATAATAAGGATATCATCAGGCAATTTTATACTACTCTCTACATTTCTCCTAATTTTCAGCACATTTCTTGGATGACAGGCTGCCAACCTCTGGATTCTAACAAACATGAGTTTGAGCTGGCTCTGAGGATGGAGTCAAGTGCATATGAGAAAGTTTATGACAGACCTGCACTTGAGCTCCCTGCCTTGTTAGAGTATTATGATCAGAATTCGAGGTTTATCCCAGGCAAGCTCGTTGGACTTCTTCCCATCCCAAGCCTGATCAACTGGATTATCAACCACATTATTCTTCCAAAGAGTGGGAATTATGATGCGATCAGAGGTCATATATGGAATCTCATCAACTATGTTATGCAAGGCTACAAGTTTGATGTGGTTGATCTTATCATCCGGGAAATTGCTTCATCCAAGAATGATAGGATCAAAAGGATTAATTATGATTCATATATTATGGCTTTGTTCCTTAGGAAGATCAAATTCCATAGAGGTTTGGGTGGTGTCCACAAGGCTTACAAGCCTCAAGCAGATTATCCAATTCCTCCAGCTGCCTATCCTTGAGCTCCACAACAAGAAGAACCTGCAGCAGCTCAACGACAAGAAGAAGAACAAGTTTTCCTTTCTCAGATTTACTCAGCCATCATTCAGATTCACGATTCTTAGGCCAATGCATTTGCCTCTCTTTCCTCTCGGATGGACTCTATTGATGAGAGTGCCAATCTATCGAGCATGCTTTGGCTCGTCCTCCATCTCTAGTTCGGTATGGTCGCCGTCGTTGACGTGGCCCTTCTCCACAAGGACCACAAAAGTAGCATTTTTGGTCATTTGATGCCAAAGGGGAAGAAGATGCGAAAGGGAGAGAGGCATGAAAGGGAAAGCAGCATAAGGAAGAAGAAGAAAAGAAGCCCAAATTTATCTATCTATATATTTATATAATGTCTTTGTGATGTAATGAACTTGTGCACGTTATCTCAAATGCTATTTACTGCCTTATTCATGATAAATTTGAATGGGTATGCATCTTGTGCTAAATTGCTAATTTCTTGTGCTTGAAATAAATTCTCATTTATATGCACATGTTTAGGGGGAGCTTTCCCTATTTTGACTTTAAATAGCAACTAATTCTCTGAAACTCATGTGAGATCATTGCAAGAATTACTTACTTTCAAAGTCACAAAAAATATACAACAGTTTTCAAACAAGTGGTATATTCAAAACTTTATTCACCTCATATAATATTTGTATTTACCTTCTTTCTTCTTATAACCATATCAAGTTAAACTAATTGGTATCAAGCTCCATACAATGAAAGATCTCCATTTCTAGCTTAACTTGTCTTCTTCCCTTGTCTTTATGATAATCAATGCTATTTGGTGATCAATGCCTCTTTTTAGAGTTTAATGCCAAATAGGGGAGAAATTTGTGATAATAGTTTTGGATATTGGGGAAGATATTGGATAATGGGGGAGAAATGTGATAATAAGATTAATGCGAAAAAATTAAAGTGAAAAGAGCTTAGCTGATAATATGATCGTGATGTTACACATGCCGGGAGGATCAACACCTACTTTCAAACATGAAGGAAAACTACATGTGCTAAAGGCAATGGCAGACAATACAATCAAATATGAAATCAAGCTCGCCGTAGAGGAGAAGAAGGTTTCTAAGATTACCCCAAAACCGAGGATGGTTTCGCTTGAAATGGGAGGGGATGATGCAGCTACAAGAACATCTACTACATTGAAAAGTGATCTTGAGTTGCAAACTAGTGGTACATCTCAACTTGGCGCCATTTTGCAACAAGGAGAACATCAAGTGTCCATTTTTGGCCCAAACGAAGGAGAGATAGGCTGGTCAAAGGAGAGAAAATAAAACCCTAGCATGTGAAAATCTAGTGCATGGGCTGAAGCTGCATACAAAACTAAGGGGTGCAAGTGTTCAGTCGCATGAGGTTGTTGCCTCATGAGCACATGGGCATGTGCGTGAGCGTGTGCTGCATGGGTGGAAGCCATGTGAACGCGCGAGGAAGTAGCTGTGTGGAAGCACGTGTGGGAGGAGTCCAAGCCAGGACATAATGCATGTGAAGCTAGTAAACCGAGTGGGATTTTAGGCTTTGGTCAAAACTGAGCCAGGAAGGGTATTACAACGTGACAAGCTAGAAAGGAACACGAGCCAAGAAGGAGCCGATGAGACAGGTGTGTGTGTGTGTGTGTGTGTGTGCGTGCAATTTCACGTGGACCAAGCAAAGGGAAGCAATCGGTTTAGAAGGAAAGAGGAGCTGGAAAATAATGCAACCAAGAGGGAAAGAGCCCGGTCAAGGAAAAGGAAGGAAACCTAGCCAAGCATGGGAAGAAGGAAAGCCAATTCGAATGAGAGAGGAAAGCAAAGAACAAGAAAGGAATGAAGGATCTGAGTGGAGACTGTGTCATACAAGAAAAAGGCAAGCCAATTCGGATTGCCAATCCGTTTCTAGCATGAATTCGAGTTGGTTGTAGCCAGGAGACTTGCGTTATATTTGTGAAGCTGAGCCAAAAAGAGGAGAACAAGCCAATGAAAGGGATGAGCCAGGAAGCTCTACGCTAGAGAGAAAGAGAGCATGAGCCAGAGAAGGTGCCAGACATTGGATTCAAGCTAGGAACACACTTCAAGTCAGAGGCAAAAGGGAACATGATTTCTCTAAGTATCTACATCCAGATTGAATCCATACTGATCCAAATCAATATCTAGGGTAGCTATAAATCTGTTTTAATTTTTTTAGTTATTGTTTTCTGTAGAGATTCAAAATAACAAAGTATTAGCACGTGAATTACAAACGTGTCCGAGTTCGTTACTGGGGCGTGCATGTGTTTGAGTTAGCTTCAGCCATATTTGTGTGTGTGTGCATGCGTGAGTCAGACCATGCCTACATGCACTATAAAGGCCAAGGCTTGGCTGAACCATAGGGGGGCTAGATGATGTGTTATCTATGATATGTGTTATACTTGTGAAATAAACTAGAAAATCGTCATGATTGGCAGCCACATTGTGCATGTGTTCTTGTTAATTTTTGACGAGAGATTCATCTTGGTGTGCTGGTCCTAGCTGCGGGGCTAGTTCTTGTTTACTGAATTGCAAAATTCATCCATCCTTGATCTTGGGTTGAGGTGCTCACGGGTGAGGGGACTATCCTCGGTTTTTGGTTCCTAGCTACCAAACCCATCTATCTTGGTAGATGCTCCATACAGCAAAAGATCAGGCCAAAAAATATGATCCCACTAGTTTACTATTTGGATCCTTATTAGTAGGGGAGGTGCGGTGACGTGGCTTTGCATAGGACATGAGGTGTCGATCACTGATCAGGGGTGCAACAGTTGTGAGCGCGGACACGAGTGCAGTGAACTCGAGGGATCAGGTGCGAGGATGAAGATGATGAATAGTGGTGGGCTGATAGGTGGGGTACAAGTGGTAGCAAGAGAGTGGGATGTGAGCAAATGTGAGACACTAGCAAGTGGGACCCAGGCCCCCTGATAGTAAGAGGGAGGTTAAGTATGTGGGAGAAATTAGGTTATGCTATTTGGGCTGGTGCAGGGAAGGAAATAGAGAAATAAAAAGGAAAGGAAGAAAGGGGAGTGAGCCAAGGATGTGTTTTGGCCCAATAGGCTTTTGGAACTGGAATTGTCCTTGCAATATCTTATACTGAGTTTAAATCAAATTTAAATTCAAATTTAATTTGACTAGGGCTAGGCCTAGGGAGGTCTTTGATGATTTTTGGGATTAAAATTGAGTTTTTATAATATAAGTCCTTAATAAATTTTATTTATTCTCCCTATATTATTTCCATTCAATAATTCAATATTAATTTTTGAACTGCAAATAATGGTCCTGAGGATTTTAAGCCAAATTTGAATTTCATAAATTCTCATAAATTTTCTTTATTTCTCATGTACTACTTTTAGTTTGAATTTTATCATTCTGATTTCTAAAGTTTCAATAGTTGTTTAGTGTTTTATTTCTATATAGCTATTTACAAAAATAAATTAAAGGTATGCAAAAAGTTTTTGAAATTCATGAAAATTCATGTATTTTTGTTAAAGCCAAAAATTGGGATGTTGCAGGTATCGATAAGCAACTAAATGGGTTACTAGGATACTGCTGCAGGTCTTCATATAGGTCCTAGGTGTCCTTCTGGAGCTCCATGAGCTTAGTCCTAAGAAGGTCATCATGCTCCATGGAGGCGTCCTTGCCCTCCACCATGATGTGGAGAACAATGCCATTGTTCCTCTTGATGTCCTGGCTAGCTTTAGGCCAAGTAGTGAAGTGTGTCTCGACCTTGTTCCTCTAAGTCTTCTTGACTCTTCCAATTGATTCATATAAAGGTCTACCAAGTGCTTTGGGGTGCGGTAGGTGCACGACTAATGCTTAGTGTAGCCACACCTAAAACAAGGCTGTGGTGGATAAGCAGTCTTGCTACTTGAGTTTTGCTTCTATGACTTCCCTTTACCATTACCTTTACCTTGGGCTTGCCCTTGCCCTTTTGCACTCCGACCTTCTCCCATTTTCCCCCCATTCTGCTTCAGGCCCTTTCAGTGGTCATGGCTATTGCTAGCCTACTGAGCTTTGAGTGTGCACTTAAGGCACAATCAATGTCCCAGTGGGACAGACATGATGTTTTTGCATCAGGAGTTCATCATGTTCTTCTATTTCTAGCTAGGTGTAGATAGACTCGGATTACTGGTACTATTACTATAGTACTCTCATGTTGGCGTGAAAGGTGTGCAAGGTCTTGTCTAACATCTTGACGTTTGTAACTCTCTAGTTACATGGGGCATGTTTGGTTGGTGCCCAATAGGAGCCAATAGGTTCCTGACCAAATTTTGGCACCGTTAACCATATGAGGCCTCCGTTTGGTTTGGTGCCAAAATTTTGATAAGATTCTGTTCACATTTCTCTCTTGTTCATTTTTGGAGCCAATCTTCGGCCAAAGCACATGCAGCTAATTCGGTGACCAAATTTTGGCCAGGCCAAACTTTGGTAAGGCTTGTGGGGTGAAATTTTTCATCAAACCAAACAGGCCAATAACCTCAATTGGAGACAACCTTGTGCATGGCAGAGTTGTATGTTGCTATGGTCTTGAAGTTCTAGAAGCATATGAGGGTCCATTCACAGTGTGCTTTAGGGACCAAAAAAGATCTCCGCTGATTATAGCATTCCTTCAGGGAATTCTGCAATGCTAGTGGGTCTCTCCATCACGTACTTAGTCTTCAGGTCTCTATGGAGATGATGCCTCATGAATTGTAGGGCCGAACATTTTGCAGCCTTAGGACGAGCAGCAAGAATTTTTTGTACGGATAATCCATTTTTTATTCGTAAATACATAAATATACCCGCGAGAAATTTTTTTACAAAAATAGTCTCCAGTCGCCCCCCCCCATTGGGCGACTTTTGCCTTTCGCCCAACCGGGATGCGACAAAATATCTGTCGCTGGTTGTTCGAGCGACTGCAAGTAGTCGCTTTCCTATTAGGCGACTGCATGGCAGTCGCCCAATGGATGGGCGACTTATAAGCGCAGTCGCCCAATGGAGGGGCGACTTTACTCAGTCCCCGTGATTTTTTAGAGTTTTGTCAATTTTGTAGTTTTAAACTGGAAAAAAATATGGTATAGTTGTAATAAAAGTTTATGTTTATTGTATGTTGTAGGTGCATTAAAAATTTTGAGAATTTTTTTAAGAACAATTGAGTGTAGAACATTCGATATATACATTGGCAAGTGATATTTTTATGTTACTAAGAATTAGTGTACGAAGAGAACTGGTATGTTAATATTGTTAAATGACTTGCTATCTGAATCATTGATCGCAAACACACGAGATAATAACCTTATGTGAATAGAAATAAACTTCATAATACAGTTGGGAGTAACATGCCGCGTATATTTTTATTACATGCATAACATATAGCATGATATGCGACTAACCCACCCAACTGCTCGTACCACCTAGTGTGTGGACGGGGGCCACTTTGCCTTCCTCGCCACATTTTGTCTACTGGGTGTAGCGTGGTTGTTTCCCCTTTTTCTCGCGCCTTGAAGATGGCTCCGCTACATCCTTCTTCCTGTCACTCTTGGACTTGAGAGCTGCCTCACGAGCTTCAAGCTCTTCCTCCTGACGCTTTATGGCTGCTTCACGCAGACTTAGCTGCTCCCGCCTCCTTTGCAGCTCATCCTCCTTGCCCTTCAAACGGATTTGGTCCACCCTCACGCGGCGCTCTTGCTCAAGCCGCATCTGTCGTTCCACCTCGTGAGCTTGAGTCATCTTGACAAAGTATTGTCCTTTGTTTTCCACCTCCTTTGGCCGGTTCCCTGGCCATGCCGGTGGCACCCGATCCACCCATTCGATGAACTTGCAAGGCTATGTGTGGCGTGGTAGATGTCATGGATCAAGTTGAAAAACGATAACGAGAAACAAAGGATTTAGTTGTCGTCGTTACCACGAAGTCGTCATCCAGGTCTGGACACTTGAAGAACCTGCGGCCGTAGTTGGCTCGTTGTACTGGATCCGTCCAGATGCACAACATCGTCCTAAAGCCGCAATGGCACCTCGGGCGCTCATGCCACTCCGGCACTCCAAATGGGTCGGACCTCCAGGAAGACATTGTTGTGTAGTAGTATTGTGATGCCTTGAGGAGGAGATGTGGTATGGGAGACATAGGAGGGAGGCCTTTATGTAGGCAGGTTATCTGGTACAGTGGGCATAGTCCATAGAGAGGACGACATGGGAATCTTTTCGTTTTTTTCAGGATTCCAATGTAGCAATAAATGTCCCTATGAAGGCTTTTCAGAGCCTATAGTCTCGTAATAAATTCATAGCTTGGACCATCTAATGTATGTGGTACAACGTAGCCTTTTCAGTCGTTTGCAGGAAACAGTTGCTATGAAGGCTTTTCATTGCGTAAAGCTGGCATATTTTGTCATCTCACTGCGAAAAGCTGGCATATTTTGTCATCTCAGTGAGCAAAGCTGCCCCGTTTTGTCATGTCAATGAGCAAAAGCTGACCTCTTTTGTCATGTCACTGAGCAAATCTGCCCTGTTTTGTCATCTCACTGAGCAAAAGCTGACCTCTTTGTCATGTCACTGAGCAAAGCTGGGCCGTGTTGTCATGTCCCTGAGCAAAGCTGTACTCTATTGATATCTCACTGAGCAAAGCTGCCCTTTTTTCACGTCTCTGTGCAAAGCTGGCCTCTATTGTCACATCTCAGTGCAAAGCTGACCCCTTTTGTCAAGTATGTACGCAGAACTGTCATCTTTTTTTTGTGGTCACTGCATGAAGGTGCCCCGTTTTGCTATAAGTAGCACGGTTGGGGTCCCATGACATTGTAAATCGAACAAAGAAGTACCCTCTCTTTCGTGGTGAAACATACTATGTCAGAAGCCGAGGGGCCAGTGGGATTTGGGTCACCGAAGGAAGACATTCCCTTAGAAAGGAGGGAGATGTTCGGTCCACAGTACCGATTGATACCAAGCCGGCGTGCTCAACCAGCGTGGCCGAAATGCAGACACAATGAGTACGCGGTTGTCCAGATCTTGGATTCCCCGAACGATGGCGGGTGACGTTTCTTCCGATGCTCACGCTCCGGGGTACAAATTAGTAATATTACATTTTTTATTGGTTATGGACCTTCGAAGTTTACCGTCCTTTTTTTTGCAGATGGCAAAATGCGACTTCTCCCGCTGGATTGACCCTCCTCATGAACGGTATGTTGATCGTTATGTGGATACATTATGGGCTCGAACATGGGACTTGGAGTACCGCATGGAGAGTCTCACCGAGGAGAACAACGACCTCCGCGAACAGATGCAACGCGAGAGGGGCAACGAGGAGGTCGTGAATATAGGAAGCTCTTATGATCCCACATGTTGCTGCGCGAACCCGAGCTGCATATGTGCATGCCACTACCACGACGGCCAGCCACGTCCGAGGTGGCCCCCTCAGCAATTCTTCATGTGGGTGCCACGAGGCTCGTTTGGCATGTAGGTCATGAGGGTTATGGTTGTGTCGTATTTTAGTTCATGTATTTGTTGATGTGTTGATGCTGTGGTGGTAGGACGGTTGTGTTGATGTGTTGGGTGTACTACTTTCTGTGACCTTCATATTCTGTGGCCTCTTTCCATAACGATGTAATGTCTAATACGTCGGCTCTGTCGCCGACCCTTCCCACCCTTCAGCATGTTAATACCCGGAACCCAGGTCCTTGCTGAAATGTCCAAAGTGGCAAAGTTTCCCACCGCCCTGAACCCCCGGAGCTCCCCACACCAAGCTTGCAGTATTCTCTCCTTGAAAAAGTACTCGGACATGAAGTTGGAAGGATCCATGCCCACGGTTCCGCATGCAGCGAGGACATGAGAGCATGGCCTGTGTAACAACTTAAGCTTGTTGCATGTGCAGCTAGGTTCGTTTGCATGATCTCCAAGGCATACCTCGTGAGTAATAAGTGAACGAGATGTCCCAAATCCGGCTCTGTCACGGAGTATCACCTCGAAACAATGCTCCCTGTTGCCCATGACATGCACTGTGTGCAATTGACCCTTCTGTGCCTTCGTCTCCATGTACGCAGTAATTTTTGACAAATACAGGGCTCCGAGATTGGCCGCATGAAGTGTGGCACTCGCGTGCCTCTCCCTGAAGTAGCGGATTGTGCTGTGAAGAACACCTTCCACGATGGCGACAAGGGGCTGAGAACGGAGACCCCTGAGAACCCAATTGTACACCTCGGCAAGGTTAGTTGTCATTATTCTGTACCTTGCGCCATCCGTGTCGTGCAACAGCGACCACTTCTCCAATGGTTCCCCCTCGATCCACCGCGAGAAGCACTTGATGTTTCACGCGCTCCTCCTTCTTGGACCACTTGGGTTAGACTCATCGATTGCTGGCAAGCATTGCGGTTGTGCCGCCCCAGGAGTGACCGGCCCCTTGCTCCTCTCGTCGACGTTCTTCCTGGTGTGCTCATCCAACAACCCCCATAAAGCATCAAATTTTCTCTCTTGGTTCTCGCCTAGCTTGACCTCTTGAATAGCTTCATCAAAGATTGTTTCGGGAATTGCTTGAAAAAGTTTGCCCCTAAGTGACGATTGCACCACCGGTTCCTCATGTCCGGCCAAAAAAGGGTCTCCTCAGGGTCTTCTTGAAGTTTTCGTATCGCCTTTATAATACCGGCGTGGCGATCATGAATTACGCACACACCAGGACGGGTGCCTACAACTCCAGCCTTCACATGTCTGAGAAACCACAGCCAGCTCTCATAATTCTCACTCTCCACAAATGCAATAGCCAGCGGCAATATTTGATTGTTACCGTCAACGCCTATGGCCGTCAGGAGCTGCCCTTTGTATTTGCCTGTCAAGAAGGTCCCATCTACAGAGATCACTGGCAGCATGTGCTTGAATGCTTCAATGCTTGCACCAAATGCAAACAATGCTCTCTGCAACACTGCAAATCCCGGTGGACTTATGGACGGCTTCTCGTGCACGGCGATGTACGTGCCCGGGTTCCTTTGTTGCAACACCTTAAGCATACGAGGAAGGTTGTCGTACGCCGCCTCGAAAGTGCCAAAACATTTTTCCAACGCCTTTTGCTTGGCACGCCACGCCTTCGCGTAGCTAATCTTATACTTGAATTTATTCTCAATAGCTACCACAATATGTGTGGCTGCAACATCTTTCTTCTCCACTATCTCCCCATACATCAAATTGGCTATAAATCCAGACGTGAGGTTACGATGCCTCGCCAGGACAGTGTTTAGAATGCAGGAGTGCGGCTCCATCTTGGACACAATCCAGTGAGTCTCATACTTGGGTCTACGTGCGTGCACCCTCCAAGGACAACCAGCCTGCTCGCACTTCACAGTGTACTGCTCCTGACTTGATTTGCCGACGCGAAATGTCCGTTGCATTGAAAGGACCCAAAGCTTGATGGCATCCTGCAGCGCTTCCTTTTCAGCAAACATAGCATGCACGCGAACCTCTGTCTCATGATACTCCCATGGTGATTCATGCTCATCATGTGTGGAAACACCCTCCGCATTAAATCGGTTCCATTCCTGGGGAATAGGAACTTCTTCATCATCGGAACTGTCCTCCTCGTCGTCCTCTACAGCTTGCTCTTCATCCCATGCCCTCTGGTCATCAGATTCCATCTGCTGCACGATATACTCATTATGCTCTCCTTCATCAGCTTGCCCAGTTCCCTCTCTATAGCTTGACAGCTGTAACTCTCCTCCATGTACCGCATCGGCTTGCCCAGCTCCCTCTCTATAGCTTGACGGCTGTAACTCTCCTCCATGTACCGCATTGCCTTCATCACGAGCAACTTCATCAGCTCCACCAACGTGCGGCCCGCCCGAGCTGCTAGCACCTCCCGAAGCATAGGCGGACGCACGAGTTTGCGCAGCTGCTTGTAGTGAGCACGGTTGCACAAGCAGGACACACTCGTATCCACGGCGCCGGCACCCTTGCACAAAGCCCTTCCACGAAGCAGAGCGCACCAATATCTTCAACTCCCATCTGATGTCAGTGGGAGACCGGCTCCAAAGCCCTTGCACAACGACGCTGCACACCTCGGGGTCCAATGAAAAACTCTGGGTCAGCCAATGCTGCACATCTGTCATTCCAGCATTCTCGTCATCCGGAAGTACGAGAGTGACTTGCGGAAAATCGCTCAAATCGACACCATTCGGACCTTCACGAATAATTCCAGCACCATAATACACTCTCAATGTAGTAGTGGCCATTAATGATGTAGCCCTACATGTATGATTGAAATTTACGACATGTCAAATAACATCGTACAACACTAAACTAAACTTTCTATACTTAAAAGGGTAGTAAAATTTCTAGACTACAAAATATTCCATACTACAAAATGTATACTACATCTACAATTTTTACTAACACCAATATTTCATCTAAATAATAGTGTAAATACAACATAATTAACAAAAATACCTAGATCCAAATCGATGGAATAGCTTGGACTCCTTCCTCCCTCACCTCCTCCTTCAACCCTGTTCTCCTCTCCTTCTCTTCTCCCCCTCCCCTCCTTTTCTTCCCCTCCTCCCTCTCTTCTCCCCTTCTTTTCTTCCCCTTCCTCCTCTTTTCTTCTTCTCTCGTTTCTTCTCTCTGGCTCTCTGGGCAGAATGAGGGAAAAGTGGTTCTCTGGGCGAGGGAAAAGTGGCAGGGGTAGTGGGCGGTCGGTGGAATATCCACCCCTGTCGCCCTACCGTTGGGCGACTGCAATTGCAATCGCTCAACCGCATAGCGATCGCAATTGCGATCGCTCAACCGTCTGATGACTTCATAAGTCGCCCAACGGTTTACATATTCCCTAAATGTCGCCTCCCGGTTGGGCGAAAGGCAGAAGTCGCCCAATGGGGGGGCGACTGGAGACTATTTTTGTAAAAAATTTTCTCGCAGGTATATTTATGTATTTATGAATAAAAAACGGATTATCCGTACCAAAAATTCCGAGCAGCAACGCCAACTCCCAGCTAGGTGATAGTGGCTTGTGGAGATTGAGATGTCAGGTGGATCTCAACATCCATCACCTAGCTGAGGTAATTGTTGCCATACAGTGCAAGCTCAGCGAATTCCATCTTTGTGATGTCTAACATATCCTACATTATGGTCATGCGGTTTTCTATGAATTTTACAGTAGTTAAAAAATAAGTCTACAAAATGAACATTGCTAAATCAGTAAAGATTGGTTTACATCTATTCAGCAGATAAATTTCCTACAATTTGTCTAGCAATTTTCAATATTTTATGCTAATAAATGAGGTATCAGTGCAATTTTTGGAGTTACCAATATGACAGAAAATAGGTTACAACACCAAAACAATGCCAAGAAAAATATAAAGTTTCCAGGGTATGCTAAGTCCAAGGTTTCACAAAATCATGGAAACTCCTATACCTGAAAATTCACTTTTTAGGATTTACTATTAAACTTCAAAATTTACAAACTGATTCTTGGGATTACCAGGATCTTCAGGGTTTAGAATGTAAATTTAATAATTCGGGCCAAAAATTGAAAATAGGCCATGCGGTCCACTGGCAGGCTAGGGCTTTAAGCCCAACCCCTAGAAGTTGCACTGTGCCCGATTTGTGCGGCAACGACACGCGTTATAGGTGGTGGCGGCAAGCACGTGGCGCATGATGGTGCAACTACTTCGGTGTCAAGCGCACGGCAGCAGGCACGTGCAGTAGTGGTTCGGGGGTGGCGCACGCTGCAGATGGCGGGGCATCGAGCGTGGGTGCACGAGCGGCGACGCATCAGGCAAGTGTGCAGTGGAGCGGTAGGCGGCGCGCACTTGCGGAGCACGCAACGGGTGCTTCGGGTTTGCGATGGCCCCGATCTTGCAGCGACAATTAAGGGTGTGTTTGGTTGCCTGAATCTCCTGCGTCCTGGCTGGGTGGATCTGTATAATCTGAAAAAGAGCCTGTTTGGTTGCCTGTATGAGTGGATGCAGCCTGTATGAGCGGATGCAAAATACGCCTCATTCGGATGGGTGGATACGCTCAAAATGAGTTTCACCGCCATCCTGGATGGGGTTGATGCGATGTATCTTATGCGGTCCCACGTGTCGACCTCTCGGGTTTGGTAGATCGCATCCGCTCATACTGAGATAACCAAACAAAGATCTCGGTTTTTGCATCCGCTCATGCAACCTCACCAAACATCTTCTTTTTCTGAAATACGATTCCACTCAGCCTGCATCCACTCAGTCAGGATATACGATACAACCTCTATCCACGAACCAAACACACCCTAACTACCGGTGGCGCGTGTGCACGGCAACGAGTGTGCAGGGTGCGAGCGCGTTTGGACGCGTGCGGTGGACGATGAGCGTGCACAACAAGTTGCATTTGCATCACCCCCATCCTTAGGGCGCCACACACTAACACCATGTTGGATGGTTGCACCGAGCAAGAGTTTAGGTCTTTTTTTATTAAAAAAAATCATATACATAACTTTTACATTGAAGATTTTAGATAAATAACATTCATCATCAAATACTTAAATCAATTAATGTACTATACTTCTATATCCTCCTGGCTGGGGACTTTGGATCTTGCAATAGCATCATGATTGCTAATAATCACAAGAGCATGAAGTAAATTGTCGATGTTTTCCATTAATGTATAGGAGCTACACCTCGGTAGTAGTGTTGTTCATTGGAAGAAGATCGTAGGAGATTTATTCATACACAACTCGACCTAGTGTCAATCTCCAGTATAGGTATCGCCTTTGTCGTCTACGGCAGTTGGTCCGATAAAACCCATTATGGGTACAGAAAATCTGACTAAGAACTTGCCGAAGATAAACAAACTAGAACATGTTGATCTAGGAAAAATAAAAGAAACTAAAGAAAATGATTACTTTTGGAAATAACCTGGTCCCCCACCCACAACACCGACAAAAACGCTGGAGAAGAAGGTAGAGGGGCCAGTGGCGGAGCTACGGAATTGTGGCCAGCCATAACAAATTGTAGCTCTGGTGGGTAGGGTTCTTGTTTAGAGTCTTCTTGGAGCTGGTGTGCAGAGGGGAGAACAAGACCATGCTGGTGTAAGATATTGTGGTGCCTGATCCATCCACCAATGTTAGGCACGCTGCACTACCTTGAAGGAGTCTCTTCTCTTCCTTGCGACGATAGGTGACTAGCGTGGCTAGGGGTGGAGCCAGCCAATTTTGGGAGCTTGGGCAAATGGGCTGGCCGGCTAGGTTGATCTGCAGCTTACCCAAAAATCATTGCTGAAATCGTCATGGACAACGGCAAGGGTTCAATGGCTACTCGCCGACGAGCCCGGATAGCCGCCTAGGCTCGTTGGGCCTTGGCTCCACCCCTGATAGTTGGCACATGTGTGCCCGTTTGCGTAGTGGCAGACCCAAGATCAAAATTTAGGGGGGGGGGCTAATGTTAGTAGTAAACTGGTTTGGAGCGGTCTAACCGCAGAATAGACGCCAGTTCGACCGGATAAAATTTTGTTTTCGTTTCAGTTTCTGTTTCTGTTTTGCTTTCCGTTTCTGATTCCGATTTCGTGTAAGAATAGAAGTAGGCCTTTGTAATTCTTATATAAGAGAGTATAAACCAGAGAAAAGGGTGTGATTTGCACCACCAAACATTGCCTTGTTCTTTGTTAAAGAAGTGCAGCGGGATTCAGAGTTTTTTTTGCCGTGCGAACTGTTCCTTGTTCGGCAATAGCGGCAGAACCGTTGAGCTCGTTTGTCCGTCGTCTATTACTGTGATCCGAAGGGCTTGCTGACATTTGGTATCAGAGCATGGAGGCGATGGACGGGAAGATTGTAGAGAAGTAAGCGGCAGCAGGAGAAGACTCCGATGAAAAGAAACCGCCGGCGCCGCCGCGAGCTCTGAAGAGGGGGGATTGGTACCAATCCAATTCCCCATGCTGACCGACACGAACTACGGCCTGTGGGCCGTGAAGATGAAGATCATCATGCGCTCTCTTGGAGTATGGGCGGCAATTGAAGGAGATGCACCGATCGAAGAGGAGAAATATCAGGGCGCTCTGGCTGCCATATCTCAAGCTGTCCCCGACGAGGTCTTGATGACTATTGCAGAAAAGGAGACTGCAAAGAAGGCGTGGGAAGCAATCAAGGAGATGCGCATTGGCGAGGATCGTGTCAAGAAAGCAAGAGCTCAGGCACTGAAGAGGCAATTTGATCGGTTGATCATGGGAGAAACCGAAGGCATCGACGAGTTCTCTCAGAAGCTCACAAGCTTGGCTGGTGAGATCCAAGCTTTGGGTGTTGAGTTGCTGAACTCAACAGTCATCGAGAGGTTGTTCAGCGCCGCCCCCGACAAATTTCTCCAGATCATATGCACGATTGAGCAATTCGGAGACATGATGAAGATGAGCTGACCGAGGCAGTTGGCCGTCTACGAGTCTTCGAAGAAAGTTAGAAGGGGCGACGCCACGGCAAGGAAGAAGGGGAGCAGCTGCTGCTATCCCGAGCCCAGTGGGAGGCATTGGCAACACAAGGCAAGGAAGAAGGGGAGCAGCTGCTGCTATCCCAAGCCCAGTGGGAGGCATTGGCGACAAAAGAAAAGAAGCCATACCGGAAGTTCGACAAAACGAAGATCAAATGCTACAATTGCTCGGAATTTGGGCACTTCGCATCCAAGTGCAAGAAGCCCAAGAAGGGAAGAGCAAATGCAATAGAGAAGAACGATGATTCGCCGGTCTTGTTGATGCTTGAAGCTTGCGAACTGATGGAAGAGAAGGAAGAATGCTCCACCGAAGAAGTGACACTAGTTGAAGACGAGATGCAACTCGAACTCGGAGTGAACGAGGAAGATGTTGTGGGCGTTTGGTACCTAGATTCAGGGGCTAGCAATCACATGAGTGGCAGCAGAAGTCAATTTTCATAAATTGACACTTCAGTTCGAGGCTCAGTGAGGTTTGGCAATGGATCGGCTGTCAGGATTGAAGGCCGAGGTTCCATTCTAATCAAAGGGCGGACCAGAGAACATCGGATTCTCATGGATGTCTATTACATTCCCGCGCTGACTAGCAATGTAATCAGCTTGGGGCAGCTGGAAGAGCGAGGTTGCAAGGTGGTCATCGAAGGACATTTGGAGGTCTTCGATCGACAAAAATAGCTATTGATCCGCGTCAAGAGAGAAAGAAACAGGTTGTATGCACTCAATCTGGACCATGCTCAACCAGTATGTCTTTTGGCTCATCTAGGCGATGACGACTGGAGATAACATTCTCGGTTTGGACATCTAAACTTCCAAGCATTGCAGCGACTAGCTCGAGGAGGAATGGTTGAAGGATTACCACTTGTAAACCATGTTGAGCAGGTTTGTGATGGCTGTCTTGTTGGGAAGCAAAAATGGACTTCGTTTCCACAAATTTCAAATTTCAGGGCTGCTCAAGTGATGGAACTAGTGCATGGCGATATTTGTGGACCGATTACACCTCCAACACCAGCTGGAAATCAGTTTTTCCTCCTAATGGTTGATGATTAGAGCAGGTTCATGTGGATCACCCTGCTAAAAACCAAAGATGAAGCATTGACGGCTTTCAAAAAGTTCAAGTTTGCAGCCAAAAACGAAGTTGACAAGAAGCTGAAGGCTCTCCGCACCGATCGGGGAGGTGAATTCAACTCGGATGAATTCAATCTCTTTTGCGAAGAGCATGGCATTAGAAGGTTCTTGACTGCACCCTATTCTCCTCAACAAAACAGTATTGTAGAGCGAAGGAATCAAACCGTGGTGGCGATGGCACAGAGCATGCTAAAAAGTATGAGTATGCCCGGGAGATTTTGGGGAGAAGCCGTGACTGCAGCAATCTACATTCTAAACCGATCGCCGACGAAGAGCGTGGTGGGAAGAACTCCGTATGAAGCTTGGTACAATCGGAAGCCGGTCGTCCACCACTTGCGAGTTTTTGGTTGCATTGCTCACGTGAAGAAGACAGGAGGTCACCAAAGCAAACTTACTGACCGAAGCTCCAAGATGGTGTTCATTGGTTATGACGCTGCCTCAAAAGCCTACTAGATGTTCGATCCATCCACGGGGAGAGTATGCATCACAAGAGATGTTATATTCGAAGAAAATCGAGTCTGGGACTGTTATGCTACAGAACAGATGACGGAAGTCGCCACCAGCGAAGTATTCCACGTCTCATTTGATCAAGACTCGACGGCGATCACAGAAGAATTGGAAGGGACTGACGGTCAGACCGATGTTGCCTCAGCGGTCAGACCGCCCCCAGCCGGTCTGACCGGGATTCCTTCACTGGTCAGACCGCCCACCGTCGGTCAGACCGGTCGTACTACACCGGTCAGACCGCCCGCCGCCGGTCAGACCGGTCCTACTACACCAGTCAGACCGCCTTCAGAAGCACGAAGTGGAGAATCTTCAAAACAAGTGGCATCCGAAGAGGATTCACTATCGAAAGCAGTCCGAATTCTTCTAGAAGGGCTCCAGTTCGGATGAGGACTCTGCAGGAGTTGTATGAAGTGACGGAGCCTGTGCAAATTGAACATTTGGGGTTATGCTTTCTAAGTGCCGAAGAGCCAAGGAACTTTCAGGAAGCAGAAACAGAAGAGAGTTGGAAGGTGGCTATGCAGGAGGAGATGAAGTGTATACAAGACAATAAGACATGGAGTCTTGTAGATCTTCTGGCAAACCATCAAGCAATTGGCCTCAAGTGGGTCTTCAAAGTAAAGAAAGACTCGCAAGGCAATGTGGTCAAACATAAAACTCGCCTAGCTGCAAAAAGTTATGTGCAGTGGTAGGGAGTTGATTTTGAAGAGGTATTCGCACCGGTCGCAAGAATGGAGATGGTGAGGTTACTCATCGCGTTGGCTGCTCAAGAAGGATGGCAACTTCATCATATGGATGTGAAGTCGGTCTTCTTAAGCGGAGACTTGGAAGAGGAAGTTTATGTAAACCATCCACCAGATTTTATTGAGAAAGGCAAGGAGTACAAGGTCTTGAGATTGCATAAAGCCTTGTACGGCCTAAAACAAGCGCCAAGAGCATGGAATTCAAAATTGGATAAAACCTTAGCAAATTTCGGCTTTGAGAGAAGTCCTTTGGAGCATGGAGTATATAAAAGGAAGAAAGATGGGAATTTGCTGTTGGTCGGTGTTTATGTGGATGACTTGGTCATTACGAGAAGTAGTGAGGCTGAACTAACAGACTTCAAGAAACAAATGCATGAAGCCTTCAAGATGAGTGATTTGGGACATTTGAATATCTACCTTGGTATTGAAGTTCGTCAAAAACAAGGAAAGATCACACTTTGTCAAAAAGCATATGTAAGGAAGGTGCTTCAAAGTTGTGGCATGGAAGATTGCAATCCAACTCAAGTACCAATGGAGGCAAGACTCAAATTAAGTAAGAAAAGTACAGCACCACTGGTGGATAAAACTATGTATAGAAGCATAATGGGGAGCTTAAGGTATTTGACCAACACAAGACCCGACATAGCATTTTCTGTTGGGATGGTTAGTCGATTCATGGAATCGCCTACAACTGAACATATGAGTGCGGTAAAGCATATTTTGAGATATGTCAAAGGAACTCTCAACTTGGGTTGCTGTTATGAAGCAAGAAAGGATGATGAAGAAATTCGCTTGGTGGGATTCAGTGATAGCGACATGGCAGGAGACATTGATGGTCGAAAGAGCACAATGGGAGTGGCGTTCTTCCTAGGCTCAAGTTTGATTAGTTGGTTGTCTCAAAAACAGAAGGTGGTGGCATTGTCTTCATGTGAAGCCGAATACATAGCAGCTGTGACGACGGCATGTCAAGGAGTGTGGTTGGAATCGCTCCTCGGAGGTTTGTTGAGTAGGAATCCATTGAAGGTGGAACTCAACATCGACAACAAGTCCACAATTGCTTTGAGCAAGAACCCAGTGCATCACGACAGAAGCAAAAATATTGATACCCGATTTCATTATATTCGGGAATGTGTTGATAAAGGAAAGATTGATGTCAAGTATATCAACACAAGCAATCAGCTCGCGGATATTCTGACGAAGCCGTTGAGCAGGATCAAATTTCTCGAGATGAGAAAGGAGATTGGGATGCAGGCTATGCAGAAAGAAAGACAAACTAGTTTAGGGAGGTGAATGTTAGTAGTAAACTGGTTTGGAGCGGTCTAACCGCAGAATAGACACCGGTCCGACCGGATAAAATTTTGTTTTCGTTTCAGTTTCGGTTTATGTTTTGCTTTCCGTTTCTGATTCCGATTTCGTGTAAGAATAGAAGTAAGCCTTTGTAATTCTTATATAAGAGAGTATAAACCAGAGAAAAGGGTGTGATTTGCACCACCAAACATTGCCTTGTTCTCTGTTAAAGAAGTGCAGTGGGATCAGAGTTTTTTTTTGCCATGCGAACTGTTCCTTGTTCGGCAATAGCGGCAGAAGCACTGAGCTCATTTGTCCGTCGTCTGTTGCTATGATCCGAAGGGCTTGCTGACAGCTAATAGGACTTACTAACCAGTTTGCCCGATGCCGAGTTACTGGTTTACGGTAGCCTGTTGCATTGCCAGTGAGATATAGAAAAATGTTACGATGGTTATTACAGGCTATCTTAGAAACTATGATGTACATCATATTTTGCCGAAGGAGGGCAGCGGGCGGTGATCACCTAGAACGAGACGTTGGCAAATAATTTAAACTAATTTTTGGTAAACATAACTTAAAATAGGAACTACAAATACAGATTTACAACAGCAGTAACAACATTATCAAGATACAATCTTGGCATTTTTTGCAACTACAAAAACAAGAATACGCCGCCGCTCCTCTAGTAGCCTAGATCTTGGGAGACAAGGTTTTCCTCCCTGTGAATTGGACGGATCAAGCCGGCAAATTTTCAATCCCTGGCCCATCCGTATGTGATATTTTGTCGGCCGGGTATTGTAATCATGTGTATTTTCTCCCCTGGATTGGGCCGGCTATGCATGCATACCTGGCACGAACAATTAGTGCATAGTTTATTTTGGATATCTCGCATTTTTTTATCATCGACCAGGTCAAGAGCAAATACAAAAACTAAAAAAATCATAAAATGAATAAAAAATCATATATCCTTGTAAGTCTTATATATTTCAATCATATACGTATATTTCACTGAAGATCACAACACAAGCACATGGTCACAACCTCGACAGAAGACATGACTGCAGATGGTTCGACAACTGCCTTCTCAAGATCTTCCCGGTTGGCGATTTGGGTATGGAGTCGACGAACACCACCTTGCGGATCTTCTTGTACGGCGCGACCTGCTTCGCAACGTGGTTCATGACTTCTGCCTCGGTAACCTTGCTTCCGGGCTGCCTCACGACAAGCGCCATGGGTATCTGCCCTGCCTCTTCGTGAGGATACCTGCAATTTCATTAGAACGGTCACTGCTGAAATGTGTGAGATGCCTCTCAGACCATGATACATGGACACGGCAGAACCCAGAAGTCGAGTCTACTGTGTTGAACCTAGAAGAAGATGAGGATGAACAATAATTATAGGAGTCTTGTGCTGTTTTTTTAATAAGCGTAATTTAAGTTGTACTCTGTCTTCAAGTTTCTATGTTTGAACTTGGCTACTTGTTAATTGTTATCATTTATCAATTATTTGTTGGTTGTTAGCTCTTGCTCATTTGCTTTGATTGTTCAAGAATCAAGTCTACATGATAAATTTGCTGAATGCTGATCATGTTATTTCTTTTCCCAGGTTAATAGAATTCCGAATTTCTGGTATTAATATGAAGTTATGAACAGTTGAACATATGATGAATTGACTGAATGAACAATGAAGAGTTACGCTTTAGATTATTTCACTATGACAAATACGGAGAAAAATGAAAAATAATACATATGTGTATATTATTATTATTATTATTTAAAAATATATGGCTGCTTCTCCATGTCTGTCATTTTTGAAAAAATGGCAAGTGCCCATGTCGTGTTGTGGCGGACACATGGACAGTGTCCGTGTTGGTGCAACATAGTTCTCAGTAATTAGTAACTTCGATTTACTGGTTTTGGGGCCGACCAGATATGGTAGAGCATAAGTTTGCAGCGGTTGAGGTTGTGGGTTACAAGCTCCTTCTGCGTATTCCTATTTTTATACCCAATTCTAGGCATTCTGTGTTGTAGTATGTCAAGTCCCATTGCAAAATCTAGAAAAGATGGTGTGCAGAAAACTGTTGTGAGTTTGATGTAGACTATATGCAATTCGTTTTGCAGTTATCAGATGGGAAAGATCAGTGTTTTGTGGACTCACGGCATAACTGCAGCATCAACAATTTCTGGCAAGGATTGCAGGACAAGCTCCAGCTCTGCAGGTGGAACCTGCAGTATATAATTTACCCAGCAAAAGATCAATGAAGAATAACCGCAAATGCGCTACTATTTTGACACTTCGTTCAGAAGCTAAGAGCAGACCTGATAGGCCTTGTATTTGATCAGCTCCTTCAACCTATCTACTATGAACAGAAACCCATCCTGATCAATGTAGCAAAGGTCACCGGTCTTCAGCCAGCCTTCGGAATCGAAAGTGGTCACATTCGCCTCATCGTCACCAACATAACCTGCAATAGATGAACTGAATAGTATAAGTAATCTCAACGAGGCTATGCAATCCTATGATAATAACTGAAGAAAATGTGCATATGTATTGCAAGATCATGTTGTGTTGTTACCTGTCATGATGGCAGGCCCTCTGACACATAGCTCCCCTTGCAGTCCGACTGACAAGGGCTCGCCACTGACATGGTCGACAATCTTCACCTCGACGTTCTCCGTGACACGACCGACGGAGCCTACGTGGGAGCACTCGTCCTGGCAAATCATCCTTGATATGCCTCCAGCCTCTGTTGAACCGTAAGCCTGAAAGGAATTTACCGATAGTCATACATCATAGAGGTAATTGTATCACTTCTATGTTTATGATCTTTTGAATAATATATTATTTTGTCTCTTGAATAAATATCTTTTGTATTGATCTACAAATATGTGACTTGTTGGTGGAATACTTTAGTCATGTTTTGATGTTATTCTAAATTATCTCAAGTCTTATATCATTATATAGGATAATTATGATTTATAGATTGACACATGCATTGATTGATTATCGTGTTTTACGGATGATGAATATAGGGATATCAAATCAATAACGTGGATACATGTTAGAGAATATGGTGTTAAATTGACCTACCTTGAGACACAATTGAGATTGTTATATTTTATGTGTTACCAGTTGGCATCAAGCAATGATGATGTGTAATTCTTGTACCTAATATCACCATAGTTTTCTACATGTGTAATAATGTTCTTAGAGGTGAAGGAACGCGCGTAGGCTACGATAGCAGAAAATAAAATTTTTCTACCGCGCACACCAGGACATCATGCTAAGAAGGGATCATAGATCGTTACCACTAGACGCAGCAATGCAGCCGAAGAAGAGTTGGAGAAGCCGATCCAACCACGCGCCGAGGTAGTAGTGGAAGTAGCCGATCGTCCCGAACAGATCGTCTCTCCACGCGATCAACCACACCACGAGCAGATCCAATCGTAGTTTGTTGATGCCGATCAACGCCGCAACGAGCGGCGCCTCCACCGGTATCCACACGTCCCGGCTGGAACTCCGATCGCGAGTGTACCAAAGACTCGCGAGCGGCTAGGGTTTGGCTCGGGAGGTGGCGGCTAGGGTTTTGTTCGGGAGGAACATATGCGTGTATCCTCAGCCCCCCGCCTCCAAATATATAGACCTCCTCACTTGGGCCTCGTGGACCGAGGCCCAATAGGAGTCTATCCGGATCTCTATCCGAATTGAGCCCACATCCGAATCACATTCGAATTAGTGTTCCAACCCATTAAGTGTGCGACCAGAGGTTCACGTATACTTGGTCGCGACCGAAACACCTTTCCGGTCACCACGTTAATAGCGGCCTCTAGCAAGACATATTAACCCCAAAGTATACGTAAAGATCATATCGGTGAACTCGTAATGTTCTCATGTACGAATCCCTTTGCCTCACGATATAGATTAAGCTCAAGCGAGACTCGTGTCATCCTCTTAATAGCTCAATCACTCTCTCGATTCCGTGATGGATTATAAACTTGTGATTGACTCCTCAATCACATTGGCATGGCCATGCACTTTCATAATCCATTACATCGAGGGCCAGAGATATCTCTCCCATAAGGAGGGGCAAATTCTATCTTGATCATTCACATCCCACTACATGTTTCATAGCAAACCCGAAGACTACTTTTATGACTACCCGATTCACGGAGTAGTGGTTAGTAGTCCCAAAATAGGCTACTACGCATGTTGGGAACCATGATGATCTCAAGTCTAAGGATTCTACATAAACACTACTTGAGACCAACTAATGACACATGGAATCTCTGCAGTGTCTCATGGCGGGTCTATCCAACATATGTTCACTAACACATGTCCATATTATTGATTTGGTATCTCCATACCATGATCCATGAGACATGATCATCAATCAATACATATGCTGATCTTTGAATCATATTTGTTCCTCATATGATATATGATCAGGGATCATTTAGAAATAGCAACATTTTGGCATTAAGAGTCTCATGAATAAGTCACATACTCATTGATCAATAATGATAATGTCTATTTCAAGGAACAAAGCAATGTATCATAAACATAGTATGTGATATATTCAACATCTCCATATTGCCTCTAGGGCATATCACCAACAAGAGGTTATCAAACGCTACTCCGTAACTGAATAGTTATAAAGGTAGTTTTTGGATATGCCATGAAATATGCAGATGAATGTGACTGGTGGGATATGGGATTTACCCCTTCTACATAACAGAAGATATATCTATAGACCCCTACATGTGGTCAGATAAAGGAAGTGCATGGCTATGCCATGAGTGGTCGAAGAGTTGACCACATTTACTTATTTCTTACTAGATCAGAAAAAGATTGAACAGTTCATGGTGGCATATATTTTATCTGGAGTTCAATCAGGTATCCTGAGGCAGTGAAGGGTCTGAATTCTCTCATCATCCTTGCAGCTTGGGTGCTATGGAAGCACAGAAATTCTTGTGTCTTTGAGGGTCAAAATCCAGACATCACCTCCCTCCACCGAGCATTCAAAGAAGAGCATCATTTGTGGTGTCTAGCAGGTGCTAAGGGCCTGCGTGCCCTTGGCCTTGGTCACGATGACGAGCTTGGTTAGTTCAGCCGAGTTAGTCCTTTTTTTTTTGGTTTCTTTCTCACCCCTCACGGCTCGACCCGGAGTGAGGTGGTGATCTTTGTATGGGGTTGGTTTCTCTCTCTTAATATAAAGATACGCAGTTCTCCTGCGTATTCTAGAAAAAAAAATCAGGTATCCTGAGGCAAAAGGAGAATACACAAACAAGTTATTTAGTCAGACCAGATACGAACGGGTTGTATGGGTATATGACTGGTAGTGAGCTGATCGGACATATCACAAACTGGTCTACAAACTGGTATATGACTGGTAGTGAGCTGATCAGATATATCCAGTCAGAGGATTTTTTTAATGGGATATGATCTCGACTCGTATTGGATAAAGTTCTTGTCGAAGGCTCTATATAAAGGGGTAGTGGGTTATGGAATAAGTGAGAGACATTGCACCACCCAACAAAATCCTAGCCGCCTCCTTCCAAAAGCCCTACTGTGCACGCTTGTGCTAGCACACCAGCTTATAGCGTTCTATCCCTAGACTGTAGACTTCGATAGAGGTGTTGCTGCGACTGCGGTGCTGATCGGGACGATCCAAGGAAAAGATAATCGGCTTATGGATATCAACTACCGCTAGAGGACGATCGACTTCCAAGCATCGTCTTCTAAGGACATTGGACGATCGACTACTTCCACTATATCGTCGCGCGCTACGTTGAATCAAGCTGCTTCAATTTTTCTTCTCTACATTGCATGCTTAATGGTAACAATTCATGATCTCTTACTTACATAGTTTTCTGGTTTATACGGTAGAAATTTTAATTTACACTAGTGTAGCTAACCCCTTATCCTAACATTTACACCACGGAGTTTCTGTCCACAGGACAAGTGCAAAATTCTATGTGTACGAGATTAAGGCCCTGTTTGGCTAAGCTCTGCTTCAGGGTTTTGGCTTTGAAGCCTGGCTTCACGAGGAGTTAGGAAATTCCGACTTTAAATTTGTAATTCATTTTAGGCTCGGCTTATCCTTGACTTCTCTGTGATCCGGCTATAGCCATCCCTTAAGCACTGAAGAGACACAAGAGATACAGTAGGCATTAACACTTAGACTAGTATCCCAATACAAAAATGCTTGTGCTCAGGCATCACTGTTCATAGCCAGTGCCAAGTAACCAAACAAACTAGTTTGTGAACAGCTGAAGAAAATTTTTCATTTGCTGTTGGAATTCAGATCATAGTCAGACATTAGATAAAAATCCACAGCAATGACTTCCTAACAAGTGAGTTTAGAAAATAGTCAAAATCTCCCAGACTTGTACAGATTTGACTCGGTAATTAGATCTTAAGACTGGAAATTGCCAATTTTTGTGACAAATTCCACGCAATTTTTCATTCTTTATGGTGCTTAATCTAAAGCGTTGATTCTAGAGTCTGCAAACACAATCAAATTCGAATCAAGCAAACGCACATAATCAACAAAATGAAGAAATGTAGCTACAAATTGCATGGCCTGTTTGGTTTTTAGCCAACTCGTGGCGGTAATTTCCCATCATGTCCAACCATTCTAGCATATCTTTTTACATTGTCTAAAATTTTGTACGCCGAGTTGATTTGGCATGACATGACTTACTTCTTGTCGAATTTTGTGACAAGTGACAGGCCTGCTCATATGACCTGCCCAAATGAGGTAGCTAACAATATTCAGATCTGCTCTACTCCTGAGCCCTGACCAAATTTCTAGCGACACCAAACATTTGGCCAAGGCTAAGATTTTTGGCGTGGCAGCTTGGTCCGCAGTACTGCACCAAACATGCCATTAATATCGCGAGCTACCCGATTGATCAGGTCCTTGAAACTTTGTGGAGGCCAGGACACAACAGCTCCTGTAGTGAGGTACAACACAGAAGTCGACGACAAAGGTGCAACGTCACGATCGAGATCGGTCACGCGCGTCAGAGATTTGAAGCATGTTCTTTTTTCTACGATTTATGACTTTTGAGTTGTTTGTATGAAAAATTATAGAGTAACAGAAACTCACATGCGATTTTTGCTAACATAAATAAAATTAGTAAAGTATGTACTATAATTAACTAATAGACCCTATCTTGAAAAAATACTTCGTTTAAAAGCTAGTTACTGTAGAAAAGCCGAAAAGCAGCTTTTAGAAGCTGAAAAGAACAAGGCATCTATAAACTCGTCAGGCTCTTGGGCGGTTTGGTTGCCAGCAACGTTTTAATATGCACAAAGCTACTTAATGGGTTTCATCGGATGCCCGGGTCGGTTCTAGTTTCTCGCCGAAAATTATAGCATTTTTGAAATATTGATTTTTTTTAGCAAATTTGAAGTTTGGGAGTATAAACGAGAAGCAATTAGAAGATTTTTCGGTGTAAAACTTGGTTGGACAAGTGTTTCTAAAAACACCCTCACCCAACCCATGTTCCTAACCCTAGTGGAGAACCAGACACCTAGCCGCCGCATGCCCACACACAGCACATGCATGAGAGGAGGAGTGGAGAACCAAAGGAGCCTCACCGCCGTCCCCTCCTTGGCCGCCACTCTCGTGGCCATCCCCTCTCCATAGGGGGAGGTGGAGGTGATAGGAGGAGAGGAAGTGGATGTAGGAGAGCGGTGCTGGCACGGGGAACGGCCGAGGAAGGGAATGAGATGAAGGGGAGGCGAAGGTGGTGGGAGGAGAATAGCGGCGACGCAGGGAGTGGCATGGCGGTGGTGGTGGCGCGAGCCAACTGGGATAAGAGGTGTGTGAGCCAGTGAGGTCCTCAAGCTAAGAGGGAGGAGGCCTCTAGCCTAGGGGATTTTGCTGTGGTTGTAAGGATATCTTGGGCAAGGGGTAGCCTGTAGTCGCTAGGTCGTTGGATCAGTGGATCAGTGGCTAGGACTCATCCACGACTCCTGCCTAGTTCCTTCAACTCCCTTAGCACGCCAGTGACACCACAGTAGCTTCTTGCTGCAGTTGGCACTTGTGCTTTCTCTTGCATGTTGAAACATGTACCGACTCACCTCAATACCATTCTTCATGGGATGGGATGGGTTGGACTTGATTCTGTCATATATCCGATTTACCTATATCTGATTTTGAATTCGGTGCAAAAATATGAGTTAAGATACGGAAAGGATAATATTCATGGGTATCTGTCCTGTTTTCACCCCCTAATTATAGTAGTTATGCCTAGTATTATTGATCGATGATATATATATATATATATATATATATATATATATATATATATATATATATATATATATATATATATATATATATATAAGAGATAAACTATTGTAAATATATGGTCTTGACGCTCACATCAAACGAAACCAGCAGACGGCCCCTCGCGCCCTCCCCTTCGCGGCCTTGTCCGCGCGTCTTGTACAACACCGTCGTCGCACGAACATAACACTTATTGACAGCATATTTTTGTTGTTGTGTGCAAGTTTGTTGGCACACGTTTGTGGAGCTCGCGAACTAAACCTGCAGTCGGCGCTACACGACTCACCCGTGACTACTGGCAGGCAGAGCCGCCCAGCGCGGATCTGGACGCGGCAACCAATGACCAGAACCAGGGCCAGAACTGTGATATTTTTTTTGTGAACTATAACGGTGATTAGGAATTCTAGGTTGCAATGATAAAAAAAAACCGAGCTAGAAGATCGATCATATGGGCCTGTTTGATATGGCTGTGGCTTATGGGTTTTGGCTGAAATTTTTGAATTTTAACCGCTTGCAACAGAGATTACAGAGAAAGAGATACTCGCTTGCGATTTTGGTTGATACAGATGTTGGGCTTTTAACGTGTACTACAATTAACTTGTAGGCCCCGTCTTAAGAAAATACTTCATTTAAAAGTTAGATACTGTAATAAAAGTTAAAAGCCGCTTTTAGAAGCTGTAAAAAACAGGGTCACCGAGAGGTCACAAAATCACAACCAACCACCAGCACCAGGTGTGGTTTGTTGCGAAGTGCCACTTGCATGAAGTGAAGGCAAAAAAGATAATGCTAGTAGATTTCTTGATAGAAATTAGAGGTACTTTTCATAATATTTATTTTCATATTTTTCAACTATTACATTTTTCATAAAAATTATTAGTTGTATCTTGCAAACCATGAAAAGAAAACGAAGCTTTCAGACATCATAGCATTAGCAATAATACCCTTAATTAGTTGATGTTTTGGACAAACAATCATTGCAATTTAATAACCTCAACAAATTTAATTGGAAAATAAACTTTGTTGTGAACGTTTCGAAGGTCAATATTTTTAGAAAACTAATGCCTGCAGAAGTGCAGATTATTATTGCTGGGCATCTTATTAAATCAAAACCTTGACCAAGCACAGTTCAACCAGAACCATGGGAGTGTTCTGGGTCGTACGTCGTCCATCATAGTGGCTTTGGCCTTTAATTGGACATAATAACTACTAATTTGGTATAATAACAGAAATAGATGGGCAGGGTACAGCTCAAATAGCACCTTAATAAGTCAACATATATTTTGTCTTGCACTACTGATAGTAAATGGGATATCCTACATTGTTGTGTTTGTCTTATTTGAGTGTCAAGTTGAAATGTTTACATCTGATGGCTAAGTATGACACACTGGAAATTAAAAAAAAATACTACCTCCAGTATGTGAAATAGATAGCATTTTGGTAAGTTGGTTTTGATTTGCCAATACTTGCTTGCTGGCTATATGATTTTTCAAGACAACATTTTTTTTTACCAAATGACCTTGTTAATTAATTATTGGTAGTTGTGCTAGAGGGATAGGTGTACCATTAACAGGGTCAAGCTATGTTAAAAACTAAATTTAGACGAAGGAATGTTTAACGAAGCAACATATCTTATGCACTTAAGTTTGTAGTGCACCCATCGTGCATCCCAACTAAAAAAAGTTATGAAAAATTCCAAAAAAAATTACATGTATTTCTAAATTTACTTTAACTATGTATAAAATTTCAAGTTCAGATTAATAAAATATTAGCAGCAAAAAAAAGAGAAAATCTGACAACGGTTAAGATCAGTTCAAATTTGTCAAAATTTTCTTTTTTTTGCTGCTCTTAATATAGAATAAATTCGAACTTAAAATTTTATATATAGGTGTAGTTCCATAGAATAATGTATAAATTTTTTAAAATATTTTATAACTTTTTTAGTTAAGGTGTACGATAAATGGAAATATTTTATAATTTTTTAGTTAAGGTGTACGATAAATCATTACTATTATAAAAGAATGAGTTGGTGGTCGTACGTCCCTTCTTTTTTAACTGTCTCATTGTAAACTTCTCATCACTCTCCACTTTTTAACTGATCAGAATATCCCTCTTTCATAACATGATTATCTTTATATCTAATAAATTTCGTTGTAACGCATGAACAGGTGGCTAGTACATCATAAATTTAAGTGCAATGAATACGTTGCCATTTAGCAGATAACTGAGAGCATCTCCAACAATGTCCTCTAAACCTCATCCCCTAAATCACTTTTTAGAGGGCACAATCTAGAATATAGAAAACTAAAAATATGTAACCTCCGACAAGTCCTCTAAATATGGTCCCCTAAATTAAAATCTGGGTCCACAAAAACTACCAACTAAAGAATTTAGGGGATCGGACGGTGCAGGAGCATTGGGGCCGATTTAGGGGATGGTGTGTGTCCTCCATATATGGGGGACGAAAAATCAGGGATTGAGTCCTCTATATTTTTTGGTACCACTTAGGGGATCTGTTGGAGCCTTTTTTTTTACCTTTTTTTCTAAAATATAGGAGATATGAGCACTTTAGAAGATTTGTTGGAGATGCTCTGACAAACCTAACCCATCACGGTGATGAACCATGGCGGAGTACAGCGACTCCCTTGCCATCCTTCTATTATTGATCGGTGTTATTGTGACTGAGGTCCCCATTACCAGGCCAGTGAATAAGGTGAAAGGACCACGTCAGGCAAAACTACGTGGAGCACCACCCCTTTCTATATCAATGTATTTTCAACACGCAAAAAATTTCAATCCTTCGGGGGGCAATCGGGGCGATCCGTCGATCAATTTTACGCTAGGACAAAAGAAAGCAAAATTCAACGTTGCCAGAGACGCCACCTGAATACAGACACTTCACAGATGTCGTACCTTTGATTCAGAGATTTTATACTGGAACTATCACTTTCGAAAACAACTCATGATACTAATTAGGTCTCGTTTGGCACAGCTCTACCACCAGCTCTTTGGAGCTGTTTGGAGCTATTTTGTGCCAAACGGGGTAAAGCAAAACAGCTCCACCCAAGGAGTTCCTTAAAACCTGCTGAGACAAAAGTAGCTCCACCCAAGGAGCTGAAAAAAGTGGTTTCACCCGGCTCCACTTGTGAAGTCAAAAAAACAGCTCCACTTGTGAAGTGGAGCCGTGCCAAACGGAGCCTTAGATAGATCTTTTATTTAGGCCCCATTTGGCACGGCTCCACTTCACAAGTGGAGCTGTTTTTTTGACTTCACAAGTGGAGCCGGGAGAAGCTACTTTTTTCAGCTCCTTAGGTGGAGCTACTTTTGTCTCAGCAGGTTTTAAGGAACTCCTTGGGTGGAGCTATTTTGTTTTACCCTGTTTGACATAAAACAGCTCTAAACAGCTCCAAGGAGCTGGTGGTGGAGCTATGCCAAACGGAGCCTTAAATCGACGTGGTTACCTCACAAGCACTTTTTATGCAGTTGGTGAAACCTGACACAAGTGACTCTGAGCTTCACACGGCAAAGTTGGCTATGGCCAGTTCAATTCAAAAAACCACTAAACAAATTTTAGTTTTTCCTTATGATGTTTACTTATTAGGCTTTAAAATCGTCCCTCTTACTAAGTAATGTTCTGCCCTTTAAGATTGGCCCCATTGGCATTTGATTGAAGATTGCTGACATCTCATTGCTCTTCTTTTCCGTGCATTTAAAACAGAGCACGCTATACATGCTTCAACTTAAAAATTGTTTGTAATCAAATTTTCTGAAAACAAACTTTCTCTCAAAAAAAAAAAGTTAATCGCATCCGTCCTTTTCAGAGTGCAGTAATTTTCTTTATGTGACACATTGGTCACTATTTTTTAGGAAATAGTGAAAGTTAGAAACACAGAGCTTAAACAGGAAAGAAAGAAGGGAATGACTATACATTAGTCAAAAATTTTCGACTGATCACAGCCTACAAATTAGTTGATTTTTTTTTACCGTTGGATAGAAATCTAATGGCCCAGTTCCGACGCCTATCCCAATTGCATCCTAACGCTGTAGCCCTAATTCTCTAACACTGCCGTTACTCCACACACCCAGGGCGCCACCCATTGTGCCACCGTCACGCTGCCTCGCCGTTGTTGTCCTTGATGTTGGCACGGTTCACTGGCGTGCCCGTCCATCACTACTGCCGTCTTTCGCGCACGTCCACGCTTACCGCCGTCTCACCTTCTCCATTTCCCTTGTTCCCTATATCCAGTGGTGGTAGCTACCAGATCCACCACCACCGCTCGCTGCTTCCTAACCTCTCTCTTGTCTTGCCTCTGCCACCCTACGTCGCCCATCACTGTCACAACAGCCACCCACTGCAGGGTTACAAATTTCTTCCGAAATTTTGTGAAATGGACAAAATTTTGTCCCTTTAAGTATCTAGCGAAACAGGTTTTATTTGGCTAAAATTTGGCCGAATTTGGCCCTATTTGAAATATGTTCAAATTTTATTCAAATTTTGATTAAATTTCATCAAAAATTTGATTTTTTTTCTGAATTTTCAAACGAAATGAACGAAATTTCGTTCACTCATTCCTTTTGCCGGTAGCCGAAAATTTTTTGCATCCGAAAGATTTAACACTTGTCCTACTGCCGTACCTCTGCCACCCCCATCTTTCTCTAAATCTGGGTTGTGGTGAACCCAAACCACTAACCCGGTGAAACCCTATACCTAATTTATCAAACCACCACCATAACTCACTGCTGCCGTCGCCAGAGAGGAAGAACCCGTCGTGCTCAAAAACATGCGACACTCTTTTAGCAATTCCGAAAAAAGAAACGACCAAAAAAAAAACTCACCGGCAACAACACAAAGAAAGCGACATGCAGATATAGAAAACTCACCATGCACAGATCCACGTGCGGGAACCGTCGCCGGAACCTCTCCGCCGCCGCCCTCGGCAGCGGGGCGCCGCCACATATCACCCGCTCCAGCGTCGCAAGCCAGCACCTCTCCTGCGCCATCCCCGCCACCACCGGCGGCGATGCCGTCATCTCCGTGACCTCCCACCGCTCCGCCGCTTCCACAAGCCCCCTTAACCCGGCCCGCGCCGTCCCGTGCGTCATCACCACCGTCGTCAGCCCCAGCGCCACTCCCTTCAGCGCGAAGAAGAACCCCATGGAGTGGAACATCGGCGCACCCAGCAGTGTCCTCTCGTGACCCTTCCTCGGCCTAGAGCGCAGCGCGTGGAAGCCCGCCACCATCGCAATGAAGCTCCGGTGCGGCAGTGCCGCCGCCTTCACCCGGCCCGTCGTCCCTGAGGAGTACTGGATCGCCGCTGTCTCCGATTGGGTTACAACCACCGTGTCCAGCGCCGACTCCTCCCCTTGGTCGTTCTCCAAGAAGGAGCGGAACTGTGGGGAGTCGAGGAGGACGGTGGGGAGGCCGGCGGGGATCTTGGCAGCGGTGGAAGAGACGGCGAAGGCGACGGATGCGCCGGAAAGGGAGACTAGGCGGGACACCTCGGCGGCAGTGAGGACCGGGTTGGCAGGGGACACGACCGCGCCGATGGAGAGGAGCGCGAAGTAGAGCACGGGCACGTCAAGCCGCGCTGGGACGAGGACAAACGCTACATCGCCACGGCCAAGACGGAGTTGCGAGCGTAGGGCGCCGGCGAGCGCGAGCACCAGGGACAGGAACGCCGGGTAGGAGACGGCCTCGCCGGTGGCGGCGTCGAGGAGGGCTGGGTGTGCGGGGAGAGGTGACGGTAGGAGCGAGAACGCGAACGCCGGGAACGAGAGCGGGACACCCAGCGGCGGCAGTGGCACCGGCGGGCGGAGGCTGCGGAACGACTTGGACATCGCGCAGTAGCCGGTGCGGGCGTTGACAAATCCGCTGCTTCCGCCATCGGCGTTGGCCGCGGAGGTGGGAGTAGCCATTTTTCTATTAAGTCAGGCGAGGAGTTGGAAGAATGGAAGGCGAAGAGGTGGTGAGGCTTTGTTTGTTAATTTCTTTGGTTGCTTACCTATATAGAGCTGCGGCAACTGGCAAGGGAAAACTGATTCAACACCTGAATTGTTTCTGGGGTACAGGCTCTCATCTGGCGGACAGGCTAATGTGACAGTCACACGGCAGAGTACTAGGTTACGTGTCCTGGCCCTTAGGGCATGCACAATGCGATAAGAAGCCGGAATGCCAAATAAGCAGAATGTGAGTGGTGTTTGAAAACTGATCGTTTATAGTTTATAGTTTAAATATTTAAATTCTATTTGTGAGAGATAGTACACAGAGTAAAATAATTATATGTGATTTTGACCGATACAATTGAACTCAGTATATGTTTTACTATAATTTTTCTATTGACTCGCTTTAATATAATACACCGTTTAAAAGGTAGTTAATATCACTTTTTTAAGTCCAAAAATCCCAGCCCTAGTTAGTTCGAAAGGCTTTCGGTGCTTAGCCTCCTCGGTGGGACCAGTAAACAGTAAATAAAAAGAATTCTTAGGTTACTTTCCCATATCGTGCAGTCCTGATATCGTGCAGTGGCAGCAGTGCTCTCGCACAGTCGCACTCCTTCCTGCCTGTCTCCCCTAAGCCGAGCACCGCCGCTCCCTAAATCTCAGTGTCGCCTTGTCCTCTCTCTCTCTAGCCACCACATGCCTCGACTACCACCCCACCGCTCCTTCCTCTCTAGGCTCTAGCCATACGGCGGCTCCATGGCTGAGGAGGAGGTGTAGGGCGGCGAGACTGCCGGCGGCGGTTGGATCCCCTGTAGAGCGGTGGCCGGATCCTCTAGAGTTGGGAGTTGTCGTTTTGGAACTCGTGGCAGCGAGATTTGATCCTGCACGTTCTTCAAATCGGGAAGATGAGATGCTCCTGCTTGTATCACCTATGCGCACATTGCCTATGCATGCATCGGATAAAATTGTACAACGTTTCTTAATTAGTTTCTAACTTTTTACTTACTTTTGTCATTTGGATCCAGACCTATTTAATTTTCTGCAGCACTTGTATATCTCGATGTACTTACTGTAGAGATATCTCTAGTTGGGAGCGGTTCAGGTGCAGGCCCCTGTACATAGCTATGTACAGGACGTCTAGATTCACGACACGTGACAGCAGGGTGCCAAAAAAAATTTTTAGTACTTAAAAAATTTTATTAAAAAATATTTTTTAAGTAATTAAAAAAATACTTTTTAATAAAAAAAATATTTTTTAAAGTACTTAAATTTGTTTATTTTTTGCCACGTGTCACGAATCTAAGCCCTGCTGCCACGTGTCACGAATCTAAACACCCTGCACGCTATGTATGGGGGGCCTGCACCTGAGCCGCTCCCTCTCTAGTTCCTATTGGGTACGTACTTGGCGCTCATTAACTTCAAACAGGAATGTACGGGAGCGACCCTATAGGGGGATGTTCACCGCATGTTTTCCACCCTACAGGCGTAGGTTGATCAGAAACTGGTTCACTCTTTCGGTCGGGGATGGCTTGTGAGCTGTGAGTAGGGCTGGCAAAAAAGCTCGGGCTCGTAAAGGCTTGGCTCGGCTCGTGGATGAAACGAGCCGAGCCGAGCCAGCAAAAAAGCTCAGGATCTAAACGAGCCGAGCCCGAGCCAGCTCGCGAGCCAGCTTGGCTCGGCCCAACTGCCCGATGTGGCCCAGGCGCCCAGCCCAATGGCCCGCCCGACGCCCCGACCACCCGGCCTGGCGGCCTCCCCCACTCGGCTCTCTCCTCTCTCAGTCTCTCTCTCTCTCCCTCTCGGTCTCTCCACTCCACTCACGCGCGGACGGACGCGCCCCCTCCATCTCCCTATTTCCTTGCCCCGGCCGACGCCTCTCTTCGGTTCCTTCGCGCCGGCCACTACTCCGGTCTCCGGCCTCCGCGCTCCCCTACGCTTGGCCCTCTCTCTCTCTCCTTCCCGAACTCCTTTCAACCCGTCGCCGCGTCTCGGCTCCTCCTCACGCCGCTGCGTCGCACCGGTGCGGCTTCCCCCTCTCCTGCGCCTCCTTGCCCGTCGGCGCTGCTTGGTGAGTCACGGCCCCGCCGCTCCCTCCTTGCCGCTCGGCGCCGCCCGGTGAGCTATGGCCAGATCCGGCCGATTTGGTGCTTTTTCCCCATATCCTACCCTGATCTATCGGTTTTTAGTTTGCTATTTTTGGAGGTGTGGCTATGCCGGTGGTAGCTGGGGGCTCGGCCGGCGCCCGGCGATCGCACGCAGCCGCCGTCCTCGTCGGTATTCGGTAAGCCTCTTCTCCCCTCTTCTACCTCTGGTCTGGTGATATGTTGGATGGTGATTTGTGGGGTTTACCTTTACTGGTGAATGGTGATTGCGAGAAGGGTTAGGGTTTGGGTCTGGTGGTGGTTGCTTGCTTGCAGTGGGGTGGTCCGTGGTCGCCTGGCGTTGGCGAATGGCGATGACTCGGTGGTTGCCATGCCTTCGTCTTCTTGCCGTCGGTTCCCGTTAGCTCGCGAGCCCGCTCGAGTTGGCTCGAGCCGCATCACGAACTGAACCGAGCCTACAAAAATGCTTGATACTCTAACTAAGCCGAGCCGAACCGAGCCTCCATTCCACCAAGCTTTCACGAGTTGAGCCGAGCCAGGCTCGGCTCAGCTCGTTGCCTGTGAGCTTGGAGTTCGCATTGTGTTCTCAAGTTCGGGGATGATCTCTCTCACTTTAAGGGCTTGTTTAGATGGGCCAGCTTTAGCTGGACCGCAGCCCAATTAACGTGGTTGCCAGCCATGTGAGAAACTTTCCACACCTAAACCTACGGACCATTTAAATGAGCCTACCAAGAGGGAATTCCTGGCCCAATTTACGTGCTTCCAAGCACTACTATGTTTTAAGCGCTTGCCCTCGTACCACCTTTTCTTTTCAGCTAAATAACAGATGCAGCTTGCCTCAATACCACTATGGAAATCCAGTTGCTATTTTTAAAAATATATTCTGAATTACATTTTTTTGGATTTTACTCTGAAATTCGTATCAAAATCAAATTGCTATTTTATTTTATTTAAAATTATATTTATTTAACTATTTTACTTAGGAATTGGTATGAAAATGAAATTGCTAGTTTTATCACATTTTATTATTTCGAATTTCAGATTTTTTGGATTGTACTTGACATTAAATGTTTCTTTTAATTTGAACCATTGCAATTTAGACCCACCATAATCAATAATATAGATATTTCTCTTTTTTCACCGATTAATATAGTAATTTCTATGCCTTGAGAAGTAGTGGCTTATTTTGCTTTTGCTTTAATAGTATTAGCCGAATACCCATACGTTGCAATGAATTTCTAATAATTGATACTACAAATAAGTCCAAAAGAAATTTAACATGTTCCATTTTATTGCAATCTAGAGCATATCTGGTCATCCTCGTTCTTTGCAATCCAACCACTGTAAATAGAAAAGTGAAAAAAGAATAATGATAAATCAATTCAATGAATGCATAACCATGCTTTTGTTTTTAATTAAAATAAATGACATCATCCTAAATTCTCCATAATGTAAGGCTCGATTGAAGTTCATGGTAATAAATAATCATCTACAGAATGTGGAGATGAACTAACCATATCATATGCCAAAAAAATCCTTCCAACAACCTTCCCAAATCTGTATTATCTCCTCTGTATTAATTTAATACATTTCTCATCAAAAGGTTAAAAACATGTCTTTGACCTTGATTGGAACTTGATAGTTGACACTCTATCTTAAAAGTTGTTGCACAACATCTTCTATTAAAAAGGACAAAATTTCTAAATTCACAATGCGGACATCAAGTTACATGACATCAATCCATCCTCGACCGGCTTGACACAACGCAGAGATTTGTCGCGGCTTTGAAACCTTTCAAACAATGTTGTCATAGTATTGATGTGCGCTTCTCGTTTTCTAAATTATGCATATGTTTATATTCACTTCCTTGGGTTTGTTATTTATCATTTTATCTTGCCTCACAGCCAGAGATACAGAGCCAACTACTGTTCCAGTTTCACCGTATCATAGTTAAGCATTACAAAAATGAGATCCACACATTGTAGAAGGAAGAAAAGAAATTTAAGATATATGTTTTAGATGATTAGTCCTTAAGTGATTCATACATGCCAATTGATACTCTTTTTGTCTTTTGTGCATACAAAAATAACAGCGCAGATAGTTGGATCTTCCATTCCTGATACTAAAAATATAGGCACAACATATGCATAACCTTGTAAATTATAGAAGTAATACTTGATATGCCACAGATATTAGAATCAATTCTTCAAATTATATTTCCAGCTTATTGCCAACCGTGCTTTCTACTAACTCCGCCAATCCCAGACGGGCTCGTCAGTACCAGCGAGAGAGAGTGGAACAAGTAGTGGCACTCTGACCATAACATAATTGACAGACTCAAGACATGCTCCAGCAAGTAAAGAGTTCCTTTCAGTTTTATCTCTATAGAATGAATACTAATATCAGTTTTAGAAGATTGTATATAAATTGTGCGATGTACTCAAAATGATTATTGCTTTCCCAAATGATGAGTTTACTAACAAATACTCTTAAGAGCAAAATTAAATCAAAAGAAGCAACCCAAGTAGGCCTACTGGAGCAACACCCAAAATATTGTTATTGTATGCAAATGCATCAACTATTCCTTTGTTTTGATATGGATAAATTATCCTGTAATTTATTGGAAAATTTTACTGTTGTGGTTACAGACCAAACAGAGAGAGAGTATGGTAGTGGAGAGTTAGGTGAGCAATGGCTTAGGGTTTCCCCTGTGGCCTATACCGTATATATATATATCCACATAGGGAGTGTTTTCACAGTAATTCCCTTACATCTGACATCCCCTTCAGGGGCACTTTCGTCATTACACATGTCCCATTTCGGGCCTTATAATCTCCTAGCAGGCCTGCTGGGCTTAGGTGGGGACCATCCCTACAACAGGAGCATCTCATGGTGAAGGGCTTCACGGACCGAAGCCATGTTGCCGAGTCCTTTGGCCCCCTCCGTCCCTGCGGCCTGTGAGTTCCTTTAATGGTTGGCGGAACCTTATTTGCTAGTGTTTTACTAGACCCGCCGCGGGGGTGCGACGCCGGATGTGTTGGCGAGGCTGCCTCCCTCGTGGGGCCCGTTAGTGGCAGGGTTGAAGCCGAAGCTGAAATTGGAATCGGAGGTGCTGGCGGAGTCGAACGCGTCGGCCGAGGTAGGCGAAGCGGGCCCCAAAGTCATCGCACGAGCACCAAGTGGCAGCGGACTGCGACGTCGAGCGCCCTCGATGGTAAATGACTGCCGGCCTGCATGGCAAAACCTGGTTGACGCGGCGCGAGACTTGAGGCGACGTTCCTTCTTCTGCCGGTCCACGTGGCGAAACATGCTTGGCGCGGCGCAGGGCTCGAAGCGCCGCGGCTATACGACGCTGCGACGCTCCTCTGCCGGTTGAGCTTCCTCCGGTTGGGCTCCCCCGCTGATCGAGTATATATATTCTACGGGTGCTGTGTTGTACCTGCATTGTACAGTCGGATAGGTGGCCTCCTGCTCGCGCATCGTGCCTCCGTACGGAAATGGCAAGGTTTGACCTGTTCTCGTAGACAGATATGCTTGAGTTTATCTGCATCCTCTGATTGCGCCAACCGCCGTTACCATCAGGGAATGTTGATGTACTGAAGCTTATTTGTTTATGAGAACAAGCCAAAAACCTGCCGTGAATCAGCCTTCGTTTTCCCGAATTACGGGGAACCCAGGCGGCTGGATCTCCACCGGTTTGGGCTGTGAGGTTGTCGTGTGGACTCCGAAGCAGAGGTGGCCGCCTGCACTGCTATGTGAGTTTGGTTAGAGCTGAACTAAGGGTCTTCGTGCAGGCTAGGGGTCGAAAGGCCGGACTGTACCCCACGGCTCAAGGGTGGTAGTTGGGCGCATTGTGGGTAGACCAGCGTTCGCTTGCCTTCACCCTCTGCTTCGCCCGAAACGCCCCGCCTAGGGGAAGCCAGACCCCTGGCGCGTGGGGCTGAGTTGGGAGTCTTGCTGTCGAGGCGGAGCTCCTATCGAGGTTGCTTGGCCCGTGGCGGCTTGCTGTTACACCCCGGCGCAGGGCCAAGGCATGGAGTCGAGTCGTGGTGGAGGGCGCAGTTTCTCCACTAAAGCGGAGACTCGCCCGTCCTAAGCTGCCGGAGTCGAAGCGGCCTGCGGGTTTATCGCCCAAACGGGCCAGGGCGGAGGCCGGGGTCTCTCTATTGAAACAGAGACTCCGCCGCGATTGCTGCCTTAGTGGGGGTAGACCTCGCGCCCCAGATTCCCCTAGGCGCGGGGTGGCTCTGTGGTCTAGTAGTGCACTTTAATGACTCCTGGAATTGCGCCGACCTCTGAGCTGTCAGGCTGCTGCAGCTGTGCGTGTTGCCCCACCGGGAGTGTACACGCGGCGGGTTGCGATTGGCGCGTCGTGGGCTGTCAGCGGTCGCACGACTGCGACCATTCGCCCCTTCCCTAGTGGGGCGGGACGAGTGGTAGGGTGCTATTGGCATGCCGTGCGCTGTCCGGCAGATTTGCATCTGCGCCTGTTCGGTTGTGTCGGTTGGAGTGCCACTGGTTGAGCTTCTTGTCGGCTTCTAGTGCAACAAGTATACATGTGTCAGTTTCTTGGACTTGATGCCGAGCTCTGCGGCCCCCTGGGTACGTTCTGTCGCGGCATGCGGTCACCTTCACATGAATGGGCCTACTTTTGTTCGTCTGCATTTGATGATTACGCCTTCTGGCGTCCACACCAGCGAGCGTCCCCTCGATCATGAGGGCGTGGGGGCCGGTCCTTTGCTGGCGGAGACCTGAGGCTTGCACGGACTTCGGAATCGTAGTGACTTCCGACTTCTTCATGGCATCCCGGTGAGGTGCCTCCTCACGGGGACGGAGCTGAAGTCGAAGCTGGGGCCTTGCTGCTGGGGCGGGGACCCCGTCGAAAGTGTTGCGGTTGATTGGCTTTGAGAATCGCGCTGACATGTGCCGGGAGCCGCGCCGCGTCGTACGACTTGCATTTACTCCCGGAGGGAGCTGACACGCGGCGGGGCGCTATTGGCGCATCGTGCACTGACAGATCTCTGTAGACCGTAGTCTGCCCGACACGCGTGGGCGGTCGCGACGCTTCGGTTTCGGTTGCGACACTTCGGCTTTGGTCGTGGGGAGGCGGGCGGTTCGTCATCTGCCGGTTACGCTTATCGGCGGTTCGGGAGGCGAGGGGTCTTTAAATACCCCTCGTGGTACGACGTCTGTGCGTCCTCCACGCGCTTTTTGACCACCCACCTCAGTTCCTACTCTGCTTTGCTGTTCTTGCCACCGCACTTCCCTTTCGCCGTCGTCTGGCTTTCGGATATTGATGGCGCATGGCGATGAGCGTACTCAAATGGTCGGCGACTGCACCATCCGACAACGGTCCTCGCTACTTGAGGTGGAGTACACGCTCGAGGGGCGCGACCCGACGGTGGCAGACAAGTGGTGGGTGGCGACGGAGAGGAAGGAGGGCCCGTACTCCAGCGCCTTGGGTCCGACGCTCGTGACAGAGGAGACGATCTGTACACTGCTGCGTGAGGGGAAGCTGTCAGACCGCCAGGCGGTGCGGTTACCCGTCGATACCGAGGCGGAACCGCGACCTGAGGAATCGGAGGCGATCGTTTTCGTCGCCTACTTTGAAGCCGGGCTTCGCATCCTGGCCGTGATGGTCGTTGGCGATGTGTTGCGGACCTTCAGGCTGGAGTTGGCGCAACTGACTCCGAACGCGCTGGCTCGCCTTGCTGTGTACAGCTGGGCCTTGCGTTCGGAGGCGTGCTGGCCCAGCACCTCGATGTTCGCCTATCTGCATGATGCACGGTGCCAGCCGAAGGAGCAGAAGGACGGGACGATGTTGATCTTCTGCAGCGTCAACTTCATTCTGCGGTTGCCGTGCGGGAAGCTCTTCCCCGCAAACTCCACTTTAGCAAAGTGGGAGTCTGGCTAGACAAGACAGTGGTTCTACCACCGTGTGGCGAGCAGTAGCGGCCTCGAGTGTACGGGCCAGCCGATGGCGTTCAACACCACGCCCAGCATAACGCTCGGCCCCGAGGATAGGCGAACGGCGCGAAGACTCGTGGGGGTCACCGCCCGCTTCAACATGCGCGACCTCGCCGAGTTGTACGTTATGTACGACGTGGCGCCGCTCGCCTATGAGTGGCGCCTCACCGCCGGGAAACTCCGGGACGACAACGTCCACCCGTCCGTTTGTTTGCTACCAGCGCCCTCGGACCTTCGTAAGCCTTGGCCGTGTCTTCCTTTCCATTCGTGCTCGCTGCATCACGTTTAACCATGCTTCTTGCCTCGCCTAGGAATGCGCTTGAAGGACGCAGAACGCGTGGTGAGCATGTTCCTTGGGCCATATACGGTCAGGGAGCACGAGCAGCGTACAACTGCCTCCGCGGAGGCGGGGCTGGGGCGGATAAACCGTGTGTGCGAGGCCCTAGGCATTCGCGTGCTGGAACGCGCCCCTCCGGCCCTGAGCCAGCTGAGACATCACGATGACGGCGCCCACGGAAAAAAGGCGCCGTCTCGCAGGAAGACTCGGGCTTCTGCGATCGCGGCGGCTGCCGTTGCCCCCATCGATGCGGCAGGCGCGGAGTCTGATTCGGTGAAGTACGCCGATTCAGACCTGGAGATGGGCGCGGATGATGGGGGCGAGAGGTCTCAGGGCGGTGCCAGGGACCAAGAGTGTGCCATGGACGACCGGGAGGAGGAAGTCCCGCCGCCCGCGACGGTCGCAGAGGTGGAACTGCTGTCTGCTTGCGGCGGTGACAGTGTTGGAGCTGCCCTCCACGGGGAACGGTGGAACAAGGTCTCCGCCAACAACGGTGGCTGAGACGGAGGTGCCTCCCGCGGAGGTTACTAGGCTGGGGCCCCCGCTCGCGAGTGTTGCTGCTGTGGAGCCTTCTGCGGCGGCTATGGGGGCGGGGCCCCCGCCTCCTCCGAAGGAGAAGAGGCCACGCCTGCGATCCCCCCTCATCGGACTTCGAGGGGGTTCGCCGTGGCGGCCCGTGTTGGGAGCTTGTGGGACCTCGACTCCGACACCGAAGCCCCCATATCCAGTGTCCCTCCGGTCCCTTCGCAGATCACAGTGGCCAGGGCGCGGGGGCTGTCGGCGTTGGGCCCCGATACGAAGACTCCCCGGGCCCCAGGGTCGGCTCCGACTGAGGGGACTGGCGTCCCTGTTAACCCGTCCGAACCTGCCACCGAAGTTAGGCTACCCTAGCATACCTTGGCGTAATTTTGTGGTGTTCTCACAGGACTAACTAGTCCATTTTGTTGCAGCGGCACTCATCCCCGAGGACGGGTGATCTCCGGGACACAGGGACATTCCTTTGAGAAGGGCGCCCGCTGCTCCCGAGACTGGCAACGCGAGCCCCGTGCACCCGAGACTAGTGGACTTCGTCCCTCCCCCGGAGGTGTTGGGCGCGTGGCACGGGGTCGCGGATGACGCGGCCGCAAGTATTGACCAGCAGGCGCTATCAACCTACGGGACGGGGCACCTTGGGGATGCACTAGAGGTATCAGGAGTGAGAGTAAGTATCTGACCTTATGACGATACGTGGTCATGTAGAAGCTCGCTGACTCTTTTATCGTACAGACCCTCGTCTTGGCCCAGGCGTTGCAAGCGGCTCACGCCCGTGAGAAGGGGGCGCTAGAGGACCGGTTGCGGGCCGCCGAGGAGGCTCTAGGCGTAGCCAGGGGACGCACTTCGCCCAGGATGACCGCATCCGCCACTTAGAAGCAGAGTGTGCGGAGACGAAGTCGTACGCCGAGGCGCTCGTGGCGGCGGCATAGTTATCGGCCACGAAGGCGACGCGACGGGAGGTTGCGGAGGAGCGAGATGGCTTACTCCAGCAAATCGCTGCGCTAGAGAAGGAGAAGAGCGAGCTTGCTACATCTCTAGCGGAGCGGGACCGGACTCTGGGCAACGCTTCGGTGGCTGCGTGGGATGCCATGCTGGCCCTGGAGGTCACCCCTGAAGATCTCATCGCCGATGTACCGCCCCGCTCCTTCGGGCCCGAGGAGCTGTCGCGGATGCTTTGGCTGATCGGGGACGCGGCCAATATTGCCCGCAACTCCGCGACGACCTTCGGCAACCACTGCTCCTACGTGACCTCGTGCCTGATATGCACGCTCCTGCGACACCGGGGCTACCAAAGATGTCGGCCGAGTGGCCGATCCCCGCTGGAGCTGCCCGAGCGTGGTGATGTCGATGCCGCAGCGAGCTGTTCGCGCCGTGCGCGATTTTTCCATGAGAGGATATGGGAATACATCGGGGAGGCTGCGGCGAAGGTCGAGCTGTGGAATAGCTTGTACGATGAGGGAAACCTCGGCCTGTGGCTGGATGAGGTCCCGCGTCGCGACGAGGGCGGCCTCGCGGATTCGGGGGCGACGCAAACCTACAGGTGTGACGCCATAGTCTCCGTGTGCTGGTGTGTGTTGTAAAACACAAGCCCCCCCTTTTCTTATAAATAAAGTACAAGTTGTCTCACCGGTGTTTTGACTTGTGTGCCCGCATGTCCCGAGCAGCCACCCGACCGGGGCCAGTTGCTAGTTTCTGACCTTGTGACCCGACGGCGTCTTTGGCGCTGGCGGAGGGCCGAGGAGTCACCGGACTTCTGGGCGGGCCGGGCTTCGTCGAGTGAAGCCTTGGCGCGAACGCGCAGGAAGGAGGAGCCGGCCGAGTAGCAGCTTCGAGCACTCGAGGTTGTTTGTACATTTTTATTGCATGTCCTGTTAGTGATATGCCCTAGAGGCAACATGGAGATGTTATATATATCACATACTATGTTTATGATGCATTAGTTTGTTCCTTGAAATAGACATTATCATTATTGATCAATGAGTATGTCATGAGACTCTTAATGCCAAAATGTTGCTATTTCTAAATGATCCCTGATTATATATCATATGAGGAACAAATATGATTCAAAGATCAGCATATGTATTGATTGATGATCATGTCTTATGGATCATGGTATGGAGATACCAAATCAATAATATGGACATGTGTTAGTGAACATATGTTGGATAGACCCGCCATGAGACACTGCAGAGATTCCGTGTGTCATCAGTTGGTCTCAAGTAGTGTTTATGTGGAATCCTTAGACTTGAGATCATCATGGTTCCCAACATGCGTAGTAGCTTATTTTGGGACTACTAAACACTACTCCGTGAATCGGGTAGTCATAAAAGTAGTCTTTGGGTTTGCCATGAAACATGTAGTGGGATGTGAATGATCAAGATAGAATTTGCCCTCCTTATGGGAGAGATATCTCTGGGCCCTCGATGTAATGGATTATGAAAGTGCATGGCCATGCCAAGGTGATTGAGGAGTCAATCACGAGTTTATAATCCATCACGGAATCGAGAGAGTGATTGAGCTATTAAGAGGATGACACAGTCTCGCCTTGAGCTTAATCTATATCGTGAGGCAAAGGGATTCATACATGAGAACATTACGAGTTCAGCCGATATGATCTTTATGTATACTTTGGGGATAATATGTCTTACTAGAGGCCGCTATTAATGTGGTGACCGAAAGGCGTTTCCGGTCGCGACCAAGTATACGTGAACCTCTGGTCGCACACTTAACGGGTTGGAACACTAATTCGAATGTGATTCGAATGTGGGCTCAACTCGGATAGAGATCCGGATAGACTCCTATTGGGCCTCGGTCCACGAGGCCCAAGTGAGGAGGTCTATATATATGGAGGCGGGGCCGAGGGTGCACGCTCGTTCCTCCCGAGCAAAACCATAGCCGCCACCTCCGAGCCAAACCCTAGCCGCCGCAAGTCTTTGGTACACTCGCGATCGGCGTTCCACCCCGGGACGTGTGGATACCGGTGGAGACGCTGCTCGTTGCGGCGTTGATCGGCATCAACAACCTACGATTGGATCCGCCGTGGTGTGGTTGATCGCGTGGAGGAGACGATCTGTTGGACGATCGGCTACTTCCACTACTACCTCGACGCACGTGGTTGGATCGGCTTCTCCAACTCTTCTTCATTGCGCGCGCGTCTAGTGGTAACGATCCATGATCCCTCCTTAGCATGATGTCTGGTGTGCGCGGTAGAAATTTTTGTTTTCTGCTATCGTAGCATATGCGTATTCCTTTAGTGGTATCAGAGCCATCTTGCTTAGTTTGCGATCTGGATCAGCGCATATGTTGATATGCGGTTGTAGTAGATTGGATCTATTACAGTCTAGATCAGTCGGTTCATGTGATGAATCGATGGTAGCACGGGTTGATGAGATCAATCGGTGAATAGGGGTTAGATGAGGCGCAGTGTATCACTACTAGTGCCCTAGAGATTGCCTCGGATCGGCATAAGGTGGTTATGTCGAATACTAGTAGGATATGAATCTGATAGCCTCGGGCCAATGGAAAAACTAGTGTCCTAGAGAATGTCTCGGATCGGCATAAGGTGGTTGTGCCGAATAGTTTTTCCATTGCGATTTCATAGATTGAAATGGTGGCAGCGGAGCTGGCGCCTTAGTTGAAGTAGACGCGAGCACTGCGTCCCCTACCCTTCGAGGTGGTGGCAGCGGGGCTGGCGCCTTAGTCAAGGTAGACGCGCGAGCGCTCCGTCCCCTACCCTTCGGGGTGGTGGCAGCGGAGCTGGCGCCTTAGTTGAAGTAGACGCACGAACGCTCCGTCCCCTACCCCTCGAGGTGGTGGCAGCGGAGCTGGCGTTAGTTGTGGTAGACACACGAGTGCTCCGTCCCCTACCCTTCGAGGTGGTGGCAGCGGAGCTGGCGCCTTAGTCGAAGTAGACGCGCGAGCGCTCCGTCCCCTACCCTTCGGGGTGGTGGCAGCGGAGCTGGTGCCTTAGTCAAAATATACGCGTGAGCGCTCTGTCCCCTACCCTTCGGGGTGGTGGCAGCGGAGCCGGCGCCTTGCGGTTAGCCTCTGTTAAGACTTGTCGGTGCTCCGTGTGATACTCGCGAGTGTAAGTTGCCGCCGCATCTCGTGTCGACGACGGGCTCGGCGAGCGGCCGGCGAGGGCTCGGGGAGGCGGCGACGACGACAAGCTCGGGGAGGCGGCCGGCGAGGGCTCGGGGAGGCGACGACGACGACGGGCTTGGGGATGCGGCCAGCGAGGGCTCGGGGAGGCGGCGGCGACGATGGGCGCGGGATTTAAATCTAAATTGAATAACTGCAGTGCACATGGAAAACCCTAGCCAGAGGGTATATATAGGGAGGCTTATTACAGACGGTTCTAAACATAGAACCGTCTGTGATATCAATATCACAGATGGTTCTAAGTTTATAACCGTCTGTGATAGTTATACTATCACAGACGGTTCTAAACTTAGAACCGTCTGTGATAAGCCTTTACCCGACTGTAGTTATTAAGACAAACACCAACCAGCTGCATTCATCATGATCAACCACCAAACACCTGCATTCATATACAACACCAACCAGCTGCATTCACACAGTGTATTTCTTTACACATTTTCTCATTCTCAATATTGACTACATCACATATTTTCACATATACATAAATGCAAATTCACAAATACATCACACTGCAGCATCGTTCTATACATAAATGCCAATTCACATATACATCACACATATACATCACATATACATAAATACCAATTCACAAATACATCACACTGCAGCATTGTTCTATACATAAATGCCAATTCACATGTACATCACACATATACATCACATATATATAAATGCCAATTCACATATATATTCACATATATATACATTCTCATTGTACTTGCTTATTTTCTTTAAAAATTAGCTCTTCATCATGATTAATGCGTACGTAACTACTTTCGTCACGTTGTTCGTCGTCAACCCTTATGCCATTTTCAAAAGGAGGTAACTCATCAAATTGATTGTATTCTTCCTCGTCCACTACATTCTCTACTCCGATAATTCTCCTTTTTCCATGAAGAACTACATGGCATTTCTTATTTATCGGGTCGGTTACATAGAAAACTTGAACAACTTGGTTGGCGAGTACGAATGGTTCGTCTTTGTACCCGACACGTTGGAGGTCCATGGTCGTAACACCGTACTTGTCAACCTTCACCTGTGGGAGATGCACCCAACGACAGCGAAATAAGGGGATCTTGAAAACCACATAGTCGAGCTCCCAAATCTCTTCTATGAAGCCATAGTACGAGTTTCTCGACCCATCAGTACTGAACGCATCTATGCGGACACCTCTATTCTGGTTAGTGCTCTGTACATCCTGAGACTGCGTATAGAATGTGTACCCATTTATGTCATATCCTTGTCATGTCACAACTGTAAATGTCGGCCCTTTTGCCAACCATGTCAGCGTCTCACTTGGCGAGTTCCTAGCGATTTGCTCCTTCAACCATTGGTTGAACCGACTGTTATGTTGCCTCATGATCCAAACATCCGACCGCTCCGGATTCTGTTGCCGAAGCACATCCTTGTGCTGGTCAACATAAGGCACCACTTTAGTCATGTGTTGCAACACCGTGAAATGGGCTTGAGTATACGTGTTCATATCTGGAGTGATTGCTTTCCTTTCGATAGTTCCGAGACCCTTCAGCCTCCCCTCATGACGAGATTGAGGCACACCTATCAGTTGAATCTGAGCCATATAATCGACACAAAACTCAATGACCTCTTCGCTTGCATAACCTTCGACGATGCTGCCCTCCGGTCGAGAACGATTCTGTACGTACGACTTGAGAATTCCCATGAACCTCTCAAATGGGTACATGCTACGTAGGAATACAGGCCCGCATATTTTTATCTCCCACACAACGTGAACAATGAGATGGACCATGATATCGAAAAACGAAGGAGGGAAATACATTTCAAGGTGACATAGAGTCATCACCACCTCGTCCTGCAGAGCATCTAGTCCTTCGGGATCGATGGCCTTTTGAGCAATTGTCTTAAAGAAATAACATAGACTCATGATTGTCTCTCGGACTTTGATCGGCAAGATATTTCTAATTGCAATAGGGAGCATCTGTGTCATCAGCACATGACAATCATGAGACTTCATGTCATTTAACTTCAAATCTTGCATCGTAACAAGTTTCTTCACATTGCCGGAGTAACCAGATGGAACTTTGACACCATGCAAGCACTGGTACAGTTCTGTTTTCTCAGCCTTGGACAGAGTGTAACACGCAGGGGGAAGGTACGTTCGTCCATTATCAGTGCATGTTGGTGCTAACTCAGGCCTGATGTCCATATCAGCCAAGTCAAGCCGTGCGTTGACGCCGTCCTTTATTTTATCACGAATGTTCAGTAAGAGACCAATCAAGCTGTCGCATACATTCTTTTCTACATGCATGACGTCGATGCAGTGTCGAACATCTAGGTACTCCCAATAAGGTAAGTCCCAAAATATTGATCTCTTCTTCCAGGTGTTCTTCTCATGAGCCCTCAATTTACGGACCTTTCCGAGGACAACATCTAAATCCTTAACCATATCATAAACCTAGTGTCCCCTTAAATGCCTTGGAGCTGAACCGTCTTCCTTCTCTCCGTCAAATTGTCTCTTCATCTTGCGGTATGGGTGAGCCCTCCGAAGGAACCGACGGTGAGGCATGTAGACGGTTTTGCGTGAGTGTTTCAGCCACACACTCTCGGTACCATCTAAACAGTGAGTACAAGCTTTGGCACTTTTTGTACTATGGCCCGATAGGTTACCAAGGGCAGAATAATCATTTATGGTGTAGAATAATAAGGAGCGCAGAGTAAAGTTCTCTCGTTTGTATGCATCCCATACCTGTACCCCTTCGTACCACAGTACTTTTAGATCTTCCACCAACGGTGCTAGGAACACATCAATATCATTCCCAAGTTGTTTTGGCCCTTGGATAAGTATCGATAGCAAAATATACTTTCGCTTTATACACAACCAAGGAGGAAGGTTATAGATGCAGAGAGTCACGGGCCATGTGCTATGTCGGCTGCTCATGCTACTGAAAGGATTCATTCCATCTGTACTCAGTCCAAACCATACATTTCTTGGTTCTGCACTGAAGTCTACAAAACTGATGAGGACATCGATAGTAATGCCAAAGATAGTAATGAGACTTCAATAACTGGACCAATAACAAGAGCACAAGCCAAGAAACTACAATCTCAGGTGAACCTGCTCCTTAATGAATATATCATTAATTTTAATGAGAATTTTATACTATCTAAAAATAATGTTTTACTTGTGCTCAGGTTTGAAGAGTCAACGATGGATGGAGATCAAGGATATGTGGTCGTCATCCAAGGAAGCACAAGTCCACGGCATGAACAATGATCGGTCCATGAATAGCACCACGCATGAACAGTACGCACTACAATATCCAGCCCATGAACAGTTCTGCGCTACAGTACCGGGTAGGGCTGGACGAAAAACTCGAAGCTCGTTAGCTCGCTCGGCTCGTGGCTGGCTCGGCTCGGCTCGGCTCGTTAGGATAACGAACCGAGCCGAGCCAAGATTTTAGCTCGTTAGCTATAACGAGCCAACTCGAGCCAGCTCGCGAGCCGCTCACGAGCCAAACGAGTCATACTTCCAGAAATTTAGATATGCATATGCTGCTTCCATGGACCTAATTTGTACTCTATTGCATATGTTAATGTGTAAATTTGTACTCTATTGTACCCAAACGAGCCATGCATGTGTTAATTTGTACTCTATTGTACCCAAACGAGCCAAACGAGCTAAACGAGCCAAACGAGCCAAACGAGCCATGGATGAATATATGATGGAGACATTTTTTGGCCCTGGCTCACGAGCCAAACGAGCTAACTCGAGCTTTTTACGAGCCGAGCCGAGCTAGCTTTTAGCTCGTTAGTTATAACGAGCCGCCGAGCCACTCGTTATCCTACCGAGCCGCATCGAGCCGAGCCGAGCGGCTCGTTATCCAGCCCTAGTACCGGGCCGTGAACGATTACCACGCCTAAAGACCGGGTGTGAAGCGATCGCGCTACTGATGCAGGGCACGTGAACGATGCAGCGCTACAAGAGCTTGCGCGCGAATAGTACCACATGAAAAATTTAGTGTTGAATAGCCTTAGGCTGAGACTATATATTGAGGGGTAGACCCCTATTGTAGAGGGGAACCACTTTTGATAACAGATTATACTCTTGTTCTTTCTGTTGGCCGAACCAATTTGAGGGAATTGGGAGTTCGCTGAAATCAAGATCGTCCAACCTTTCCGCTGGGAATTGGGAGCGCGATAGAACTTCATCGGTGGTCGTGAAGTTCAACACGTGTGATTGGGCGAATTATAGAGTGCTAACTCTTGCATTGGCAACGGGAGATCATTACAATTCGTCGACTCATCGTGAGTATCCAGATCCTACGTCGAGAAGATCGGGCGACCCCGTATCATCTTGGAATCAGAGCGCGGTTTACTCGGTAGGATTATTTACTCTTTCTTTTAGATTGATTTACATTTGTTCCTATAGTCCATTGAAACCGAAAATTGCCACACAAAAAAAATCCAAACCCTAGTTTTTGCATCTGTTAACTTTGTGAGTTTTGTTAGCTTTTGATCCATTGGAATTTTGTTTAGGTGTTGATCTTTGTGTTCCTTTGCGTAGCTTAATCTTTGTGTCCAATCCAAAATTCCAAAAAAAAATTGATCTGCTACAGTACGCGATCTGCTACAGAACCGCAAAAAAATTCCGTTCATCTTTGAGACTAGCTGTTGAATATTGCATCTAGGGTTGCTCTTGAGTATTTTACACTTTGCTAAATATTTCTGATCTGCAAAAAAACAAATCAAAGAAACAATCAAACCTAGTTTGGCCTATGAAAAAGAACAGTTGAGCAAAAAAGAAAGAAAGAAAGAAAGAAAGAAAGAAAAAGAAAGCATTGGCCGAATTTGGGTGAGTTCCTAGTCCATAAATTCAGATTGTGTAATTTAATTTCTTGAGCTATCTCGTGCCTTTACATTCATATCATTAACTTTACAACATCAAGAATTTCAGATTGCTAGGATATACACTTCTATACCAAGCTCCACCATATAACCGTTGTTGTGCAAGTAGTGAACACTCTTGAATTCGTTTGATCATCACTGTGTTGTTGTCACTTCTGCCAGGTGTAAGTTTTTATTGGTCTTAATTCACTTCGGAAGGGTAAGAACTTTACTTGGGAGAGAAAACAGTGAGATTGAGTGATTTCCATAAAGCATTATTCTGCATAGCTATTTGTTTCTTGCATAGCTAACCATGTCAAGTAGAGGAGAACACCATGATGAGAGTGGTGGGACAAATGAAACTCAGGCATTCGTCAAGCAACATCAATTTGGAGCACTCCGTGAACACTTTCAACGTGAGCTACGCCAAGGGCTCGATCAACTCCATGAGAAACATGATGCTTTTGCTGATCAAATTGCAAGGGATATGCAAAATATGGAGATACAAGCTGATGAAAATGTGCGCCAATTGCGGGAGGACATTGGAGCCCTCACTGGGCTCATACAAGCTCGCAATGGTAGCGATGAAGCAAGTGTTTAAGGAGGAGAAGCTGCTGCACATATACCTCCTGCACCGCAACACCGAGTGGCGGCCAATGTGGTGTGTCCACCACAGCCAGGAGGACGAGGAGGAGCCCATGGAGGGCATGGCCAGGGTCTAGGTGGAGGCCGTGGTGGGCGTGGTGGTGCTGCACATGCGATGGAAGAGGATGGTGATTTTGCTTTGCATTACAATGACCATTATCGTTGTCCACGCAATGAAGATGTTGGATTGGGTAAGCTCAAGTTTTCCATGCCCAAGTTTGCAGGTGGGACTGATCCCGAGGAGTATCTCACTTGGGAATTGAAGGTTGACAAAATATTCCGTATGCATCACTATACGGATGAGAGAAAGATACAGTTGGCATCACTTGAGTTTGAAGGTTATGCTTTGGATTGGTGGGAACAAGTCATTACTCAAAGAGCTGAGAATGGAGAAAACCATGTTGCAACATGGCAAGAGATGAAGTGGGAAATGAGAGCCCGTTTTGTTCCTCGCCATTACAAGCGTGATCTATTTGATAAATTGCAGAATATGAAGCAGAGAGCACATTCTGTGGAGGAGTACTACAAGGAGATGGAGCTAGCCATGATTCGAGCCAAGGTTCAAGAACAAGAAGAGCAAACCATGGCACGCTTCCTCTCAGGTTTGAACCATCAAGTCAAAAGAATTGTCAATTTTCAGCCTTATAACAATCTTTACAAGTTAGTGCATCAAGCTACAAAGGCAGAACGACAATTGCAAGAGGATGCTAAGTTTGCAAGATCAACGTCCTTTGCTGCCCGTACACCGTCCAGCGGAGGAAGATATGGTTCCAAATCACAAATAAGCCAAAGAACAGCTCCAAGTGGTGGATCAAGCTTTCGCCCATCATCTAGCAAGAAGGAAGAAGCGACTCCAAGTGCAAGGAAGCCATCAAATCCAGCAGCTAGTGGTTCCTCTTCTATGGGTTCTACAACGAAGAGTAGCGGCATACAATGCTTCAAATGCCTTGGTCGTGGTCATATGCAAAAGGATTGCCCAAATAACAAGACGATGTTGATATTAGAGAATGGGGAATATGATTCTGCAAGTGAAGAAGAGAATGATCACCATGCTGATTTGGGGACATATGATGATGCACATGAGGAGGAGCAAGACATAGAGTATTGTGGTCCCGGTGTTGGCCCTATACTTGTGTGTGCGCCGACAGTGTTGAGTGTGCAACCAAAACCTTCCCATGAACAGCGCTGCAATTTATTCCATACAAGAGCTCAAGTTAGCAAGGATGGCAAATTTTGTAAGGTAATCATTGATGGTGGGAGTTGTCATAAATTTGGCTAGCAAGGAGCTTTGCAATAAATTTGGTTTGAAGTATAAGAAACATCCACATCCATATCAGATCCAGTGGTTGCATGAGAGAGGTTCATTGAGTGTGGGATACACCGTGGATGTTGAATTGAAATTGGCACTTATCGTGATACGGTGGAGTGTGATGTGGTGCCTATAGATGTATGTCACTTGCTACTAGGAAGGCCATGGCAATATGATCGTGCTGTGCTTCATGACGGAAGAACTAATCAATATAAGTGTTGGTGGAACAACAAACAAGTGGTGCTGTGACCGTTGACTCCTTCTCAAATTGTAAATGATAATGTACAAAAAATTGAAGTGCAAGTTGAGAGTGAGAAAGGGAGAGAACAAAAGAGTGTGATTCCACAAAAGGTAAGCGAGAGCCACAAACCAAACCCGAGAGGTAAAAATAAGAGTGAGGGAGAGAAAAACTTAGTCATGATAGCCACCAAATCTGATCTAAGAGAGATGAAAGATGATCCCGCTTTGATGCACCTTGTATTGTTGTACAAGGATGCATTGCTTTCTACTAACGATTTAACATCTCTTTCTAGTGTTGTTTCTCAAGTTTTGTAGGCTTTTGACGACGTGTTTTCAGAGGAGGTGTCCGCTGGTGTACCACCTATTCAAGGTATTGAGCATCAAATTGACTTAGTCCCGGGAACCCATCTTCCCAACCGGCCGCCGTACCGCACAAATCCAGAAGAAACAAAGGAGATTCAGCGCCAAGTGCAAGCACTTTTGGACAAGAGGTACGTACGCGAGAGTCTTAGTCCTTGTGCCGTTCCTGTTATTCTTGTTTCTAAGAAAGATGGTACTTGGAGAATGTGCATAGACTGTAGAGCTATTAACAACATAACTGTTCGCTATCGTCATCCTATTCCTAGGTTAGATGATATGCTTGATGAGTTAAGTGGTTCTACTATCTTTTCTAACATTGACTTGCGAAGTGGCTACCATCAAATAAGAATGAAACATGGTGATGAATGGACAACTACTTTTAAAACAAAATTTGGCTTGTATGAATGGTTAGTGATGCCTTTTGGATTGTCCAATGCTCCTAGTACATTCATGCGCTTAATGAACCATGTTTTGAGATAATTCATTGGAAAATTTGTAGTAGTTTACTTTGATGATATTATGATATATAGCAACTGTTTGAATGATCATGTTGAACACATCAAATAAGTACTAGAAGTGCTTAGGAAAGAATGCTTGTATGCCAATTTTGAGAAGTGTACTTTTTGCACTAGTAAGGTTGTGTTTCTAGGCTATGTTGTTTCAGCTCAGGGCATTGAAGTGGATGAATATAAAATTGAAGCTTTTAGAAATTGGCCAATTCCTGTGAATGTTAGTCAAATTCGTAGCTTCCATGGGCTTGCTAGTTTCTATCGGCGATTTGTGAAAGATTTTAGCACCATTGCTGCCCCATTAAATGAATTAACTAAAAAAGGAGTGATTTTTGAGTGGGGAGAAAAACAAGACAAAGCTTTTGCTGAATTGAAGAAATGTTTGACTGAAGCACCATTGCTTGCTTTACCTGATTTCACAAAAACTTTTGAGATTGAATGTGATGCTAGTGGAATAGGTATTGGTGGTGTTTTGATGCAAGAAAAAAAAACCTGTTGCATATTTCAGTGAGAAACTTCATGGTGCACAATTGAATTATCCTGTTTATGATAAAGAACTATATGCTCTTGTGCGTGTGTTGGAAACTTGGTAACATTATCTTTGGCCTAAGGAATTCATAATACATTCTGATCATGAATCTTTGAAATACTTAAAGGGCCAAGCAAAATTGAATCGTAGACATGCTAAGTGGGTAGAATTCATTGAGACCTTTCCATACATTGTCAAATATAAGAAAGGCAAAGAGAATGTGGTAGCTGATGCATTGTCTAGAAAACATGTGCTTTTAACTCAGTTGGAGGTAAAGGTACCAGGGTTGGAAAGTTTAAAAGATTTATATGCTTCTGATCATGAATTTGCAGCACCATATTCTAGTTGCAAAGATGGGAAAGGGTGGGATAAGTTTCACATTCATGATGGTTTTCTCTTTCGCATGAATAAGCTATATGTTCCAGATTCCTCTGTGCGTTTGTTATTGTTGCAGGAATCTCATGCAGGAGGATTGATGGGGCATTTTGGGAGGAAGAAGACTTACATGATATTGGTTGATCACTTCTTTTGGCCAAAGATGAGGCGAGACGTCGAGAGGTTTGTTCAAAGATGCATCGCATTCCATAAGACGAAGTCAAAACTCAATCCACATGGTTTGTATACTCCACTACCTGTTCCTAGTGCTCCTTGGGAAAATATTAGCATGGATTTTGTGTTAGGACTGCCTAGGACCAAGAGGGGGAGTGATTCAGTCTTTGTTGTTGTGGATCGGTTCTCTAAAATGGCACATTTTATTCCCTGTCATAAGAGCGACGATGCGTCACATGTAGCTGACTTGTTTTTCAGGGAGATTGTGAGATTGCATGGAACCATTGTTTCAAATCGCGACGTCAAGTTCATGAGCTACTTTTGGAAGACTTTGTGGGCCAAGCTTGGGACAAAGTTGTTGTTTTCAACGACTTGTCACCCACAAACAGATGGGCAAATGGAGGTGGTGAACCGCACACTTTCAACGCTGTTACGTACCATGATAAAGAAGAACTTGAAAGAGTGGGAAGATTGTCTACCACATGTGGAGTTTGCATATAACAGAGCGGTACATTCTACAACTCAATTGAGTCCATTCGAGGTGGTGTACGGATTCAAACCAATTATGCCTCTCGATTCACTTCCACTTCCACTACAAGAACGTGCAAATATGGAGGCTTCTAAACGTGCTGATTTTGTGAAAAAAAACTCCATGCCACAACTAAAGAGGTAATTGAAAAGAAGGTACATGCTTATGCTTCCAAAGCTAACAAATATAGAAAGAAGATGTGTTTTGAACCAGGTGATTTAGTGTGGGTACACCTTCGTAAAGATCGCTTTCCGCAGAAGCGTAGATCCAAATTGATGCCCCGTGGTGATGGACCTTTTAAAGTTCTTGCCAAGATCAATAACAATGCATACAAGATTGAGCTTCCCGGTGATGACTATGGGGTAAGTTCTACATTTAATGTTGCTGATTTATCACCCTTCTTTGGACAAGATTGTATAGAGTCGAGGTCGACTCCTTTTCAAGAGGGGGAGGATGATGAAGATATCGATCGTAATGCCAAAGCTAGTAATGAGACTTCAACAACAGGACCAATAACAAGAGCACGAGCCAAGAAACTACAATCTCAGGTGAACCTGCTCCTTAATGAATATGTCATTAATTTTAATGAGAATTTTATATTACCTAAAAATAATGTTTTACTTGTGCTCAGGTTTGAAGAGTCAGCGATGGATGGAGATTAAGGATATGTGGCCGTCATCCAAGGAAGCACAAATCCACAGCATGAACAATGATCGGTCCATGAATAGTGCCACGCAAGAACAAAGACGCACTACAAGATATCAGCCCACGAACAGTTCGCGCACTGATGCGGGGCGTGAAGCGATCGCGCTACAGTAGCTTGCGCGTGAATAGTACCGCATGAAAACTTTAGTGTTGAATAGCCTTAGGCTGAGACTATATATTGAGGGGTAGACCCCCATTGTAGAGGGGAACCACTTTTGATAATAGATTATACTCTTGTTCTTTCTGTTGGCCGAACCAACTTGAGGGATTTGGGAGTTCGCTGAAATCAAGATCGTCCAACCTTTCCGCTGGGAATTGGGAGCGCGATAGAACTTCATCGGTGGTCGTGAAGTTCAACACGTGTGATTGGGCGAATTATAGAGTGCTAACTCTTGCATTGGCAACGGGAGATCACTACGGTTCGTCGACTCATCGTGAGTATCCAGATCCTACGTCGAGAAGATCGGGCGACCCCATATCAAAAACTCCTATCGATATTTTCCACTGCGCGGAATCAGCAAAGTGTCTTAGCATTCCATCCTTCTTGCGCTCCTCCGAGTGCCAACGCAGCAGTTTTGCCTCCTTTGGATTTGCAAAAAACCTTTTCAAACGGGGAATTATAGAAAAATACCATGCCACCTTAGCTGGAGGTCCTTTCTTCGCCTCTGTTCCATCGCCATCATCTGATTGATTGTTACGTTTGTATCGGGATGCGTTGCACACCGGACATACATGCATGTTTGCATACTCTTTACGGTAGAGGATACAGTTGTTCGGACATGCATGTAATCTTTCTACTTCCATTCCCAACGGACAAAGAACCTTCTTGGCTTTATACGTGGTTTTAGGCAACTCATTTCCCTCCGGAAGCATGTCGACTAAAACACCTAACAGCGCCGTGAAACTCTTGTCGGACCAACCGTTGCTTGCCTTCAATTTCAACAGTTCAAGCACGACCGACAACCTCATGTACTTGTAGCACGTGAACAAAGGTTTCTCCGAGTCCTCCAGCAAGCCCCAGAATTTAACATACTCTCTCTCATCATAGTTCTCTTCTACATCGCGAAGCATCTGATCCAGATTATCATCGTGCAACCTATCCGAATCCGAAGAACAATTGACATCATCCGGCGGCATGTCGACATTCACTTCACCGGCGATGTCATCCGGCAGCATATCATTCACTTCACCGGCGATGTCATCCGGCAGCATATGATCATTCACTTCACCATGACCGGTCCAACACGTATAACCCTTTTGAAACCCCTCCGAATCAAGTGCGCTTCAATTTGCCTCGGTTCTTAAACATCTTTAAATTCTCTGATCGATTGCATGGACAAGATACATATATTCCACCCACTTATTCAACATATCCTCCTCGGCAGCTCTTGTAAAAGCAGACACGCCATTAATATATTCTTCACTCACACGGCTCGCGGCATACATCCAGCTTCGGTCCTACGTTACGTACATATATAACAACTTAGTATTAAAAGTTAAATTAACTAATTATTACTACATATATACCGGCCACATGTATTATATTGAGGCTTAATTTGCTAGCTCAATTCATATTATAAACACAACAGCTATTATATAACCAACAATTTTGCAAACCATCTTCAATTAATAACACTCACCAATTACTTAGATCTAAATTGTAATGCATGCAAAGAAAAAATAAATTTCATTACTAACCATATCTAGAGCAACCAGACAAGTATGAATCTTCAAAGCTAAATCTCTACCTCCTCCCACCAAATTAACTGGCCTGAAATCGCCTAGCTTGCCTCCTGAGCGAAAGAGTGCGCAGCAGCGGCTAGATCTGGATCGAAATGAAGATAGCTGCGGTCTGAGCAGCGCAATAAATGCCTACTGCCATTATCATAGATGGTTTTTAATTAAAAACCGTCTGTGAATTATCACAGATGGTTTTTTATTAAAAATCGTCTGTGATAACCAGCTTATCACAGACGGTTTGTTATTAAAAACCGTCTGTGATAATCTGGGATTATCACAGACGGTTTTTAATACAGACCGTCTGTGATAATCTGGGATTATCACAGACGGTTTTTAATACAGACCGTCTGTGATACTAAAGTATAGTATCACAGACGGTTCATCGGTAAGAACTGTCTGTGATACTCGTTTTCTTCGACGCCACCAACTCAGACGGTGTCCAAATTAAAACCGTCTGTGTTAGTGTCGGTCACAGACGGTTTTGTCAAACCATCTGTGATTGGCTGTCTAGTATTGGGCTTTCTGTAGTAGTGGTTGGTACCGCTAACTGAGCATAATAGAGCTAACTTCGTTCAAATCCTACCACAAATTCTGTAAACAGAACAAATAAAATCAGGTCTACAAAAACTCAAGAGGGAGACGTATGCAGCCATGACCAAGAAATTGTGAGCACACACGAAGAAAAAATAAAGAGAGGGGGAGAGAGAGAGAGAGAGAGAGAGAGAGAGAGAGAGAGAGGAGATGATTAGGCTCAGGCGGTGGTCGGCCTGACCTGCACGGATGGAAGCTGCCGACGTCGGAATCGACTGGCACCGTAGCTCAGCATGCCAAGTTTTGGTAGAGGAGGGTATAGTTTATAAATTTTAGCTATGATTTATTAGTCTAGTTAGCATGGTGGTCTATGTAGCTATGCGGTATTACTTTTAGAGCATATTTAATTGGTTTAGTGGTACATATGTGATGACAATAAAGAAACTACATCTAAAAACTAAATAGTTCCAAACCACATGAAATAATTAAAATTTTAGAATTTTAGAGCGTTACCAATTTAATTTAATTTTCATATTGTATAATTGATTTTATTTATGATATTAAAACAAAGGATATAGATTATATTTTTGTAGAAAATACTTATTCTTTATAATTTTTAATCGGCATCTTCAATAATAGACACAATAGTTATATCCATATTAATACAATTAAAAAATATATAAATTATAATGGATATTATAGGCAAGTTTGTGCCTGTGCATAGATCGCTTAAGTTCATTTCTACCTCTAACATCTCACGTCTTAATTTTATATAAGAGTTCCTCAACTATACATGCATACATATCACAGTATAAATCAATTTCATGCGCACTTTCATAGATAAAGAAAAATTATTGGTTATGATTTGCTAATCATAAGAGGGTCCACCTAATTAAGAGTTAGATACTTTGTTTTAGAATTTCTAGCTATTATTCTTATTTATAGGTCACATCCATCGGTTATGGATTGCTACACATAATTAGGGTACACCAAATTAAAAGCAAGATGTTTCTTTTTATTTTTGATAGAATTTCTATGATTTTTCTCTTTTCATTAAGCTAATGTAATCAACCATCCTATGCTTTTATTGTATGATAGATAACACTCAACGGTTGATATAGTTCAACTTGAATTAGAATCTACCACATCGATAGAGATTCTAGGAAAAAATCAAAGTTGTGAAATACATTGTTGATAAGTGTGCATGTAGAATAGATCTTGTCTTTTTATTTCTCCTTTTTTCTTGTTGAGTGCCACTTTTTTCTTATTTTTCTTATGCATAGGTTTTACTCATTTATTTTGCACGTCAATATCTTTCTTTTCCTCTCGTATGTGAATTTTAATGCGGGTCATCTAAGATTCTTTTTATTTATTGGGTTCATCTAGAATCTATAATGGATAGTCTTGTCTTATAAGATTTCTTGTTTCATATATGACATCCACTAATGATCATTTATTGACTATAATAAGGGTCCACTAAATCGAGGAATGAATGTTTTTCTTTTTTTGATTATTTATAGCTTATTTCTACTTTTTAGTAAATGTAAAACTCATGTGATCGACTTTTAGTATATAATAGATATATTCTGTTCTTTGGGGATTTACTTTGGAATTCATATGAAAATCAAATAGCCAATTTTTGTTTCCTTCCCCAAATTTTAGTTATCCTGGATTATATTTGATATGGACTCTTTTTTTAATTTGCCATTTTATTATTCTTAGATAAGATTTCTACATGCACACTCACCAATAATGTGTGTTTCACAACTTTGATTTTTTTCCCTAGAGTCGCCATCAATGTTTACATGCTGGAGATCAATCAGGATCGGCTTCTTTTTATTAAGGTAAACATGCATGCATGCAGATAGAAATCTCCACGTGCATGCGGCTTCTCTAATTCCTTGCTTGTTGATTTTCTCTTACATATGCATATATGTTGGACCTTTGATCATGCATAAAGATGAAAATATCATTTAGTTTCGATCTTCGTTGCATCTATGTGTATAAGAGTTGGATTCATTTGCATGCATGACTCGACGGTAGGAAACTTCGCATGGTATTTGTCTGCTTAGGCTATGAATCATGTCTCGTATGTCGATACGGATCCAACGCCAGTGAGAGTGGGTCTGTGGAGGAGGCGAGCGGAGACATGTCAGGTGACTATGGCACGGTGAGGGGTTAGGCGACGCTTGCCATTGCGTAGGGTGGTGGTCGTGGTTGAGTTTGAACTGTACTTATATGAGCTCTTTCTTTTAATCTGAGCAGTTATAACTTGGGTTCACCAAATTAAGAGCTCTCCATACATCTAGACAATTGTCTACATAACCTCACTCAAACTACATATATTTCCTTTGGATGGTGTGAAGACAACATGCTGTGCATAAGACACGTACGTCCTCTCTCTTTGATCTCAACCTTTGCTAAGATCTAATGTGGTAGCATTTTTAGATATGACAAAGGTTGAGGGTTGTCGTGGATCTCTGCGACATTCCTCCTGTTCCAGGGAAACACCGCATCTAAGAGAAGAACGATGAGGAGGCTACAATAGTCCTTATTGACGATCTGGTGACCGGCGTTGAGGAGCCAAAATCTTTGACCATGGGTTACATGTTCACGGACGGTACGATTGCTAACGTCTCTCTCTCTCTCTCTCTCTCTCTCTCTCTCTCTCTCTCTCTCGTTTGATTCCTGTCGCACTTCAGGATCAAGCCTGGGAGGTACACGACCATCGAGGACGCCTTCGCCCAGCTCATGATGGGGGCACGGAATGCCAGGATACTTATCCTCAATGCAACGAAGCTAGGGCACTTCTAATACAGAAACTATGAGATAATTTTTATACTTGTCAATTAATGTAGACACTACCTATAGAAACTATACTCCCAATAGATAGTTTCTATAAATAAAATTTTTATCCAATCATCTATCTTCTCTTTCCTATCATCTACCTATCACAGCTCTTTTTATCTTGGTTCCTGTGTAGACATGGTGTCTATATAAGAAACCATTTCCTTATCTCTCCTCCTTAACTCCAATGACACATCAGCATTTTGCTTACTTGGCACCTTATTTAATGCTATAGAAATCATCTATAGTTTCTGCATTGGGAGTGCTCTAAAGGCAAAATTCCCGTGTATCCCTAATGCCTCCCCACTAATCCAATCTCTTCCTTTCTTCGAACAAAAGACTAACGATAGATCTTCCTTCATAATTAGGATCTACTATATTTATGGGCTGAATTTAATTATACTTATATGAAAATTTTCTTTTAATATGAACTGGTATAACTTAAGTCTACTAAATTAAAGGTTCGATATTTTATTTTTTGTGAGAATTTCTAGCATATTTCTCTTTTTCTTAGTAACTCTAAAAGGCATGTCATCAACTTTTAGTAATAAACTAGCATGGTGGCCCGCGCACTTGCGCGAGCATCATTCTTAGAGCATATTTAATTAGTTTAGCGGTACATATGTGATGATAATGTAGGAACTATATCTAAAAAATAAAGAACATATATTATATTTTTGAGAGAAAATACTTGTTCTTTATAATTTGTAATCAGCATCTTCAATAATAGAGACAATAGTTGTATCCATATTAATACAATTAAAAGAATACAAATTATAATGGATATTATAGGCAAGTTTATTTCTGTGAGTGGATTGCTTGAGTACAATTCTATCTCTAGCATCTCATGTCTTAATTTGTGACTTCAGTCACGACCCTCTTCAACCACGACTTTGACTTCGACTACGGCTATGGCCCCTTGACCACGGCCCCATTTGACTACGGCACCGACTTCGATGACCAATTTAGGAGACCAAAATCACCAAATAGCACGATAGACTCTGAGCAAAGAGCAGGAGAAGGTAGAGAGGCTCACTGAGCGAGCGACCACTGGGCGACGGCAGCAGGGGGAGAGTCACGTGGGCGGGCGTACTAAGAGGAAGGCTCCGCCATCGCTGAGTGCCCTCCTCTCTGATCCACCGGGCGCTGTTGCCAAGTGCCATTCTCTCTGATCTACCAGCCGCTGTCGCCGAGCATCGTGTCATTGATTGGAGGGGCGATAGGAGATGGAATTGGTGGCGACACCCTGGGGAAAGTTGGGGGACTACGACCAGACGCTGGCGCGCGGGGAAAGAATTGGTGGCGGCGTTGAGGAGGAGGAAGAGGCATGACACAAGGGTTCGGGGGAGAAGGAGGTAGCGGTTGTGGGAGGTGGAGGTGGGGAAGCGGCGGTGGACAGATGGGGAGAGAAGGCGGCGGGCAAATGCGTTGGGGAGGCGGCGACGAGGGGATGCGATGCTGCTACGGGAAGTTGGGGGACTACGACCAGACGCTGGTGTACGGGGAAGGAATTGGTGGCGGCGTTGAGAAGGAAGAGGCGCGGCACGAGGGTTTGGGGGAGAGAAGGTGGCGGCGGTTGCGAGAGGTAGAGTGGTTGCGGGAAGTGGAGGATGCGAGGGAAGAGAAAAGGAGGAGCATGGCCCACGCGTCGACCCGACCTTTTCTATGAGGAGCGGAAGAACTACCTACGTGTGGATCTGGATAGTTGATCTTTAATCTTATTTTATCTAGACATCCACTAATGATCATTTACTGACCATAATAAGGGTCCACTAAATAGAGGAATTAATATTTTTCTTTTTTTTTTTATTATTTCTAGCTTATTTCTCCTTTGTAGCAGATGTAAAACTCATGTAATCAACTTTTAGTATATAATAGATATATTTTGTTTTTTGGGATTTATTTTGGAATTCGTATAGAAATCAAATAGCTAGTTTTTGTTTTTTTCCCCGAATTTTAGTTATTTTGGATTCTACTTGATGTGGGCTCTTTTTTAATTTGCTAGTTTTATATTCTTAGACTAGATTTATTCTACATGCACACTTACTAACAATGTGTGTTTCACAACTTTGATTTTTCCAGATCGCCATCAATGTTTACATGCAGGAGATCAATCAAGATCGGCTTCTCCTTTTTATTCAAGTAAACATGCATATATGCTAATAGAAATCTCCACGTGCATGTGGTTTCCCTAATTCCTTACTTGTTGATTTCGTCTTACATATGCACATATGTTGGACCTTTGATCATGCATAAAGATGAAAATAGCACTTAGCTTCGATCTTTGTTGCATCTATACGCATATGAGTTGGATTCATTCGCGTGCATGGCTCAACGGCAAGAAGCTTCACGCGGTCTTCGTCTGCTTAGGCTATGGATCATGTCTTGTATGTCGATACGGGTCTAGCACTGGCGAAGGTGGGTCGGGGGGGACCCAAGACGCGTCGGGTGACTCTGGCATACTACGTGGGCCTTTTGTCTTAATTTATCATTTATTTTCACTGTAAGTACTCTCTTTTTGTGAACTATTTAGCCGGTTGCACCATTTATGTAAAAACTTAGTCACGTAGACCTATGTTAAACTGCTTAATATTATATGCTACTCTATTACTTGACATAGACCAAATACTTGACATCTATCCCGCATGTCGAACTCAACTAATCCCCTTGAACGCTGGGATAATTGACAAGTAATAAATTAACAATGCTTTTCAAATTTAGCACAATAGAGTTCACTCTCCCATGCATCCAGTAACATATCAGCCAGGTACTCGATATCATCTAACGACAGAAGATGGATCATGTCGTTATCACTGTTGCCGGTGCAGTAGCAGTTCTTCTACACATCCTCACCGCCGTTGCCCATGCTCACCTTGCTCTCAGAACGGAGTTTTGCTCATGGGTTGTGGTTGACTGGGTGCCTGCAGCAATGGCGTCCCCGCCGCCTCCGCCATGTTGCTGGCACGCGAGCACCGGGAACCCTGCCAAGATAGGAGGCGTGGCGGTGGCTACACTGATCGGTTTCTTCTCTCTGGTAACGGGTTTTAGCTCGAAGGTCTCGGTTGGAAGGACGTCACCCTCAGTGCAGCCGTCACCGGCATTAATATTTCGGCGCCGCTTCCTGATGCGATTTATATTCTTTATTTAGGGTCAAGCGGCGCTTGACGTTAACAGTGGTGATCACAGTTAAATTTGGATTGTACTTGATATGAATTCTTTCTTTTAATCTAAGCTGTTATAATTTGTCCATCAAATTAAGAGCTAGATGTTTTGTTTTTTGTGAGAATTTCTAACATATTTCTCTTTTTTCTTAGTAACTTTAAAAGATGTGTTATCGACTTTTAGTAATAAATAGATAGATAAATAGTGATTACTGAGAGAAACTAAAGATCAAAAGCGCCAAAAAAAAAAAAGAGCACAGCCTTAAAGCTTTATCCGACTGCTGGTTTGCTAGCTTCGGTTTCTTGTAATGCGCCGCGCGGAGGAGGCAAACAGCGTGGGGGTCGGGGTGGGGTTAGATGGATCGTATGCGTCGCAAACAACCATATGTGTCAGCTAGCATCTAACAAACATAAGCCACCCTCAATTTTCATCCAAAGTCCGTGAAGAACAGGATGACATGGTTGCACGAAGAAAGAGAGAAATAGCGTTGATCGTAGTTAGCGGGATTACCTGTCTAGTATTATAGGTTAACCGTCTACGGCAGAGCAGGAGAGTGCCACACGAACGTTCCCTTCGATTCAACTCTCATCTCAGTTTCCTTCACTCACAGTGCATACCCATCTCATGTAGCATTCATCAGTTTGCCCTCAACAGTTCCGTGGATCCGAATCCTCCTAACCGCGTAGTACCGCAAAGGTGAATTTTCTCTACTACTACTTCAGAAGACGCCCCCTCCCAAACCGCATAGCTTCGTTAATGACGGCCGGCGCATACGACATGCAAGCACCAAGCACTCCAAGAACATCGTTCGTCTCTCTGTGTGGTGTGTGTACTATGAGAAAAGAAGAGCAGAATGCGACAGCTATGAGGCCATGCACGACCGCTTTTTTTCCTCTGTGCTGCACAATAACCAGTACGGGCTCGCGTATCTCTCTCCCTGTCATCCATCGATCGATCGTCTGGTACACGTTTTTTTTTTTGATTGACAGATGGACGGATCGCACGGTTTGGCCCCATGCCCATGGGGAAGCCAGTGGAATGGTTGACGTAACCCGTAGTTTTTTAGGTACAAGGAAGAAGCATGTATCTCACACACAATGCTCACACGTACGGACACAAGCACAAGTGTGCTCTTCAAAGTACACTCGAAAATTCAACGTACATAACGACAAAAAAACTATTGGCGAGCGTGCGGATCGTCGAAGTCGAAACCGGGCGGGCTGATCAACCGAGCAACGCTGAGTGCTCGATGTAACCCGTAGTTTTGACGGACCTGGTTAGTGCCGGGAAAGGGGGAAGGAAACGGCATTGTCGCACGGTTAGTAGTAGCCATCGGTGAGATGAACAGTAGTGATGTTTCGGCTAACTTTCGCAGCTCCAAAAGCCAAGGTACGGACGAGCTGCGAAGATGCCCCGCACCGTCGGCTATTTATAAGAAAGAATACAGAGTAATAAAAATTCGCATACGATTTTAGTTAATATAAATAAAGTTGCTATAATACTATAAATAACTTATAAGTCTTATTTTAAAAAGACACTTTTTTAAAAATTAGTTACTGAAAAAACCAAAATACAGTTTAAAAACCGAAAAAAAAAGACCTGCACAGAGCAGGCACCGCACCACTGCACCTGTTCTCTATTTGTAACCACCGAATCCACAGCATGGACAGCGCAAAACAAAACATCCCCCCCTCCACTCCGGTACTCCACAACGCTCCCAAGTCTCGCTCTATAAATACACCCTTACACTTCTCCACCCTGCTCCTAGTCTCCTACGGCACCCTCAGCTTGGCATTAGCATTCAGCAGCCATGAAGGTACAGCACCCTCCAGGCTGATGATCGCCAAATGCCATGCATCTCTGTCTTCGTCTCTGGTTCTTCTGATCTATGATTACCGTCTTTTGATGCATTCTTGTGTGTGCAGAAGTCGAGGGCGAGGCGGCGGCGGATCCCGGCGTTCGGGGAGTGGAACGATGACCACGGCGGCTACGGATACGGCGACGGCGACTGGCCGGTCACCCAGTACTTCGAGTCCGCCACCGCCATGCAGGCCGGGCTAGTCGTGGCCTTGCCACCCTCGCCAAAGCCAGTCAAGAAGGTGACTAATGCCTGATGTTACATGCCATTCGTAAGATTTGTCTTGTGTGTAGATTATATTACAACATACAGTGCAGAAATTGTTTGAACAAAGTAGGGCAAAAGTTCGTCTTTGGAGTTCCCTTACTAATTCATCATTGCTTAATTAGCACTTGCTGAAAAATGGGGTACGTTTAGCATGAGAGTGGATTCAACACTACCAGATAGGCATGTGGTAAAATATGGAGCACAAATGTACCTAGACTTGCAAAATGGTATTTACTTATACGCATTTTCTTTTACAAATAGGAACCAGTGTTATCTAAACTTCCCCAAAAAATGATCTATGCTTGTACGTATTTTTTCTCCAAAAAACATGGTAGTATACACGAGTCTTTCTTCTTCTGTGTTCTATGGCCCAAGAAAATACCAGCGGTAAATATTGGGATTTGTTTCTATGCTTGGTTAGGTGGTGGAGTGGAGTGACAGTGGTACGCCGGAGGTGGAGTTGGGGAAGCAGCAGCACAAGGTGGTGGTGGGGCTCGGAGAGCAGCAGGGGAAGCAGAGCAGGGTGGCCGACGCCGGGGCCCACGCCGCCGCGAACTACCAGGCGCGCAGGGTGGTCAAAGCCGTGGACGAGGACCTCTACGAGGTCGCACCCGACATGCTCTGCCACAAGCCAAGGGTGCTGCTATTTCTCACTCATCTCTTCCTAAACTTTCTTACTACCGTGTTCATTGATATGCGCTCATTTCCAAGTCCACACTGACTGATCGGTGGGACCTAGAATTGGCTGAATTTAGTGGGGACTGATCGGTGAATCCAGTGGTCTCTCACTCTCTTGGGAAGTTTACGATGTCTGTGTTATGTCTCCATTTGAAAGAATTAGTAAAACCATCTTATACAAGAGCAGACGTTAATATTGCAGAAATTATACTATTGTACGGAAACCTAGAAAATAATGGGTCTTTTCCGTTTATGATTTATAGTCTATATTTTAAGCTTTTCTTAAATAAATAAATAAATAAAATGGTTTTTATATTGTTGTTTTAAAATAGTTTATTGGAATAATTTTTTTTAAAACAGTTTAATCGATATTTAATTTGTTGGACTACAAACTATAAGCAGCTGCTGAAAATAACCCACCTAATAACATATAAGTGTTTATTTACAGTTTAATTAATTAGTATTTGATGTCTAAATCATTGTCTCACTATCTATAGCACCCACTGTTAAGAGTTTACTCAATTTTTTTAACCTGCTGCAGAAGAGGCTGACGAGGAGCCTGTGGTTGGGTTGCCTGGGCCTCAACCGCATCGCCTAGGGATCTTGCCTGATCATTAACCTGCGTTGTTTTGCGTGCGCTTGTGAAGAGCAGCAGAAAACGATGGCCAGGATATTGTCATACCATCACATCACACGCCCAGCTCTTTCCATCTATCTCCTGTCTGTGTTTTGTGTATTTAACTAGATGGACCGTGACGTGATGCGCCGTGTCCGGCAGCGTCATTTCCTCGTGCCAAAGACTACTCCAGTGCTGCTTGAAAATATTGGTTGTGCTCCGACTGTTTTTGCTTAAACTTCTCGTTGCACCTTTTAGCTTTTGATTCTTAGTTGAACTTATATTATAACGATAGTTAATTATTTTAAGAAAAAAAGTTAAAAGAAAATTAAAAAACCGTTATATTGTCGTGAACAATACAAATAAGGAAAAAATAAAAAATAAACTAAAATTAGAAATCGATGCGTTTTAAGTGGCTTCTAATTTAAATAAGTTGAAAGTAAAAAAAAAGTAAAGGCGTTTGAAGCGGGGTACCCAATCAACGTTTTTTTTTAATTTGACCTCAAACTCTGTTTTTATAAATCTCTCATGTGGATCTACCATGTGTGATAGCATTGTAGTAAGCCTTCCACGCAGTAGTAGATTTGTCGAGATACAGTAGCCCGGTAGTATTGTAGTTCTATTGCACGTGGTAGATTTGCTATAGTGGGCTACTATAGTGTTGTCGCATATGAGTGGCCTGTAAGAGAAGCTAAATTTATAAAAACAAATATTTAGAGGTTAAATTAGAAAAGGGTTTTGTTAAACTTTATTTGGATTTTTTTTAATTATCATTCAGATTTAGGACTATTAGATTAAAAATTTAATGATAAAAGAAAATATTTAGGTGATACCTAGACACTCCCGTTAAAAAAAAGTAGGGCTGGGGTGATATTTGCACGATGGTTTTTGCTTTTTCTCTGGCTATTTCCGATGTGTTTGCTACTAGTTTCATGGAATTACGGGAGTCGGCCTGGTGAAAAAGTTGGGAGTAGCAGTGAAAAGGTTGGTGTAACCCTAGCTCTGCCTGATCGAGATGACGTGTCGCTGATTACGTCACGCAATCCTCTGATTACTGTTTTGTTTATTTTTGGCTTGTGACTCTGATTGTGCGCTGATTCTTAAAAGGAGTCGGACAACTTGCTGACAAATCACATGGCTGATTCTTTTTGCTTCTAAAAATTACTTTTTAGTTTTTTTAAGTAACTAATTTTTAAATAAAGTATCTTTTTAAAGTAAGATCTATAAATTAATTATAGTAAACACTGTAATGACTTTATTGATATTGTTTAAAACTGTATACGAGTTTCTGTTACTCTGCACTTTTACTCATAAATAGTCTAAAAGTTATAAATCATATCTAAAAGTTATAAACCGAAATAAAAAAGAACGCCTAAGTCATGTCCTAAAAGTTGCATTGCTTTTCTCGGGCGTGTTTTGCATTTTGCAAGGGTCCGTTTGATGTGTGCAATCATATATTTGTAATATAATATTTCTCAGTCCATATTTTTTTTTCAGATTCTAAAAGCTATTTTTCGACTTTTCTACAATAACTAGCTTTTAAATGGAGTATTTTTTTCAAGATATAGTTTATTAGTTAATTATAGTATATACTTTACTAACTTCATTTATATTGGCAAAAACCGCATGTGAGTTTCTGTTACTCTGTAATGTCTCGTACAAACAGCCCAAAAGTCACAAGCTACAGCCAAAAGCTACAAGCCGCAGCCAAAAAGAACATGCCCTCAGTTCAAAAGTAAGTGACTGGCTAGGCTTATACCGTTTGGCTTATTCCAGAAGATTTCTAAATTGCACATTTAAATAAATAAAGTTATGTACATTGAAATTTAAAATATCATTTGAATTATTAAATTTAAAATTTTCATGATTTTGAAATCTAGAACGTTCATTTTTTTATTTTCATTGCAAAATTCAAAAATGGAAAATATGTAGTTTTATTCTGTATTTTTATTTTGTCAGGTTTTGATATTTAAATTCAAATTACAAATTCCATGATTCATCATTTGAAATCCAAGTTAGTGTAATTTAAATGGTTAATATCTAAAAATATTTTTTAAATTCTGAAAAGTGTGATTTCATCTTTTGTCTATGTAATTTTCATATACTAAAATTATAGTATATGCTAAAATTATAACAACTAAGCTTACATCAATATTCGAAGAGAACCTTTGTTCCACAGTAAGCAGATTCCTGATGTTGCTGCTACCCTGTGTATTATAGCTTGCAGGGCACATTTTAGCTAACGAAGTAATCTTCCAACGTTACAGGAAGATGTCTTATAAATGGATTTATTGCAAACATTTAGTAAACCACATATTGGGATGCAATCAGAGCAGTGACCTGACCTCGCTGGTCATTCTGGTTGGTTTGCGGTAGGGATGGCAATCAGGTGTGGCGGGTACGGGTAGTGCTCGTCCATATCCGTACCCGCGACCCCGATTTATATCCATGGGTATGCCTGCGAAGGACGACGGGCGAAAAACCTCGTCCATACCCGTCGCCCGTAGGTACTCGTCGCCTGTGGGCATACCCGTTTACCCGCAAACTGAGAGTCTCCATCTGATAGTTGAATTAATAACAGGTACATATAAGCAACAGCTGTTGCTAGGAAATATAATAGCTATAAAAAAAGTTTATAACAATCTATAGCAATTAGATATATGAAAAAGTTTATAACAATTAATAGTAATTAGAGATATTGCTACGACTGCACCACCGAATCTATATCGCGGGTAAACGGGCGGGGCGGGTACGGGTGGAGCTTACCCATACCCGTACCCGTTTACCTGATAGGTAGAGTGTTCCTCATTTCCATACCTGTGGGTAAAGAAAATATTTCATACCTAGCTTCATTAGGGTATTTACCCACGGGTATACGGGTAAACGGACACAATTGCCATCCCTAGTTTGTGGTGACATTTCTTAGTTAGGATATTAATTCTATTGGGTAACTATTGGTTTAGTTTTGGATAGTACCGGATTTTTTAGATAATTCCGACTAATTTTTTGGATAGCTCTGAATATGATGGATACTCTTTTCTGAATTTGTTTCCATATCTGGTAAACTATCCAGATCTGAATCCGTTATCCAACAGAAAATCTGGATATTCTATTTTATGCTCCGAATAAGATCCGAATTTATTCGGACGAACGGACGGTCGAGAATTACCCGCTCCGTTTGCACCCCTAACCACACGTGCCCGATATATAATACATTTACTGTTTATAGTTATCTTAATACGATCACTGGTCGTGCCAATTTTCCCATTGTATTTAGCAGGCGAACTAGCTGTAAGAGGTGATATAGACCCTGAGAAAATGCTAATATCTAATTTATCAAAATAAAGTTCTTTAGAGGCTTATAGATTACGAGAAAAATAAGGGGGAGTGTTATGAAATTCCCCATTATATGTTAATTTATATACCCTCTAAACTCTTTCACTCTAAAATTTAGCCAGTAGCATTACAAAATTTTCATGGCAAAATATTATATGTTAGGACAACAATATAGCATGGTGACATGTGATAGCAAGAGAACAACATTTTGGAATGTTTAGTTCACACTTGCAGAAGAAAAGGTCCGGCATCGCCATTCCCTGATGTATGAAATTTCGGGAGTGGCTACTTGAGTGCTGCTTTTTGTTGCCTCTTTTGGTGTTTTTGTAGCAACCTCATTTTTGAGATCAGGGCCAAAAAATTTTCCGCAACCGTCTAGGAGTTTAGCTGCAGACGAAAAAAATATCATTTCTATTCACGAGCATTTAAAAAATAATTAGCTTGATTAAAATATGGCCTAGCAGCCAAAACACAACAGCTTTACGAGTGTGTAAGACCAAAATTTAACTTACATTCAGAAGATACAACAAAATTCCATAAGAACACTTGAGTGTGGTCATGACCCTAGCATGATAGCTGATGTATCCTTCATTCTTTTGTTATCTATTCTTATAAAAATAAGTGAGGTTGAGTACACTAGGTATTCAACAAGTCACATAGGAAGGATATGCAACTAATATACAAGGAGTTCAAAGGAACAGTATGTTGTAATATGACAATAATAGATGCAAATTTGCTGGTAAAGAACATTGCATTTAGAACAATAAAACTATACTTAATTAACAAGGGGTTTTGTCATCCACAATTTTTATATCAAAATCGTTCAAATTCTACTTATACCTTATTGTTGAAATCACCCACAAAACACACCTCCACTAACCGGGAGCACGACGTATTCGAATACCATTTATTATACTCTGCGGAGTTACCCAGCTTTACCCACAAGATATCTTAGACTCATAATGTCAAGCTATAGACACGTAACTTGTTAGAGTATGACTGAGATGAGATAACAAAGTTTTTCACTACTCTCTTCTTTCTAGCCTCTACCTGGTAGGCTCGTGACCACCCATTGTCGGCAATCTATTGGCCAAAGTGAAAATCGCAGATCGATTCTGGGTGGACCCACCATTGTTAAATATGAAAGATATTGCTTCCATACCACCCCGTTGTACGTGGGCCATTCCAACCTCTAGAAAACCAAACCAAACCTATAGATATTCAATCGAATTGAGCAGCTACTAAACTAGGTCTGACAAGTTCAAACTTATGGTTGAGCTATTTCTATGTCTTTTACATAGTATAAGGTTTTAGTCTTTACTTTTTACAAGTGAGGCAACTAACCACAAACCACAATGCATTACAACACTAAACCACTAATTCATTCCAAAGCCTTCACCTTAGGCTAAGGTCGTGGACTCTAACTATCTAGTGACTTTCCTCGTGTCATCCTTAACCCTAGTGCCATTTTAAAATCTATCAGCAAAACACCGAATCATCTTAGTAGTGTAAAATATTATATTGTCTAATCTACTGATAATAATTATTCAATAATTTTATTATGAGTAAAGTCCATTACCGGTCCTTAAACTTTTTATGCTGTGTCATCCCGGTCCATAAACTTTTAAAGTGTGTCATCCCGGTCCTTAAACTTTCAAAGTGTGGCAATATCCTATGTAGTTGTAGCAGTGAACTTTTTATGCTGTGTCATCCCGGTCCATAAGACTTTCAAAAGAAATTACCACACTTTGAAAGTTTAAGGACCGGGATGACACACTTTAAAAGTTTATGGACCGGGATGACACAGCATAAAAAGTTTAAGGACCGGTAATGGACTTTACTCTTTTATTATTATATATGTTGTCAAGGTGAATATGGTGTTTGACATGGCTTTATCAATATTTGGACTTGCTAATTAACATGTTATTCTAAATTATTGTTTTAAATGAATAATAATACATAAATAGCAATAATGAAAGTATTGATAATCAATAAATGATGTAGGATCAACATGATCAAGAAACGTGACTTGCCTCTTTATTTAGAGTCTTTGATTATTTTTCTATAGGCTGCAAGTTTACACCATCAACCTTAACTGCTCTAGTAGCTTCTCCGCTGGCCAACCAGTCGAATCTGGATGCTACCACAATAGAACGAATACAAATAAGTTGCTGCTATGTAGAATGCAAGTTGGGAACAAAATGCCATAAAATAACCAAAAACACATAAAGAAAATGGGTTTGGTGAATAGGGTTTAAGCGGATGCTTAGTTTGGCTGAACAAAGGTGAAAATGGGTTAGATGGCCTAAGATGGTTGAAATGGGTATAATATGCTAAATGGGTTTTGAGTGAATAGTAACAGTTCAACACGACACATAAGCCAAAATTAAATATAAACAGCTGAAGAAAAACCGAAGTGGTAGAAACCCACTAAGCCTGCCCACAGGCAAACGATAGTAAGATGTGGCCTATACGTTCTAATCCTCACCGAAGTCGAGGCTGCCCTATGAAAACTAATGAATTGAGCAACATGAGCACATAAAATACTCCACAAGTTACACCAGAAAGTTTACAGAGTTAATGCATGCATATGGATTGACAAAGGAAGGCATAGTAAGGTTAGTGGAGCATAAAGCGAAATTGAAGTAAATACTGTAAGTAGATTCAAAAGCTAAATTTGGTATAATAGATAGAAACAATATTTTAACAAAACAATATTGTTAGTGCAGGCTCCGACCAAACACTAACCTATCCACAGGTATCCCACCTAGACTATCTTTTCTAAAAAGATCTCGCATGGATTCTATCCATCCATAAGCAGTTTATAAAACCATTTTGAAAAACAAAGTCTAATCCGTGAAAAACATTGCCCAGCTTGTCCATAACCATGGGCACGGCTATCCAAGATAGATTATACACTCTGCAGAGGTTGTACAGATTTACCCACAAGACATGATCATCTCATATTGCCATCGGATAAACACACTTCCTTTGGTGTGCGGCGAGGAGACATGACAAGGTCTTTACAATGCAAAGCTTTCAACCTGGCCAAGCCAATACTGAGGTTTCACCACAACTTGAATCCACAAGTTGGAGTCCCTTCTTGAGCCGAATGAGACTTCTCATGGCCTACACCATGCTCATTTTCAACCTACAGTGAGACTCAGGTTGGGACCTACAAATTAATCAGTCAAGACTGTCCCATACCAGCCTTGTAGTAGTACGATAGGGCTTTGCAACAGTAGCTCACAGACCGGTCCTTAACTGACTTAGGCTCAAACCACATACCCCTCGTGCCTGGCAATCAACATTGTGTCACCAAACAACAATGCATGCCAGCAAGCACCCACCACCTAACCATTTGGAAGTCTAAACCAAGTTTTTATATTTTGTTTGGAAATATTTTATAATCCTTCTTAACTCGCCAAAGTCAATAATACATTCCAAAAGCATATCATTTTATGTGAAAATGTATCCCAACTTATGATTATTCTAAGCTTTGCTATAAAATGTCCAGTTGATACTAATGTATCAACTAGGTTTTTCTCTATGGTTAGAAGGCATAGAAAACTCAATGTCAAATTTGGCCATAAACAAAGGAATTGGGTATAACTATAGTTTAAATCGAATTTAAACTAGATTGAATAAAAGTACACATGCATAATAATCTTAAAAACAACATAAATGATTTAAATTACTAGGAGCAACATGATCAAAGGTGTAACTTGCCTTGCTCGAAGTCTTGATGCTTTGAATCGTCGAAATCGAACTCTCTGGATTCGTTGTAATTTACACGCGAAGAACCAAAGCGAATAAATTCAAATAAAATTAAAAAATTAAAAAATATATATTTTGGGATAGATTATGATTTTATATGAATGTAGGAGAAAGAATCAATGAATTCGGAGTTCGAACGACGAAGAACAAGTCATCGGAAGATCAGTTGGAAACGAAATTGTTGGAAAATATCAAACGAAGGAATACTCCTTGAGACCTCCTTTTTGGCTGGGTTTCTGGTGTGGTAGAGTGCATCACAAGTGAGGAATGAGGAGAGGAGGTTGTGGTTCAATTTATTGGCTAAGAGGAGAAAGGGAATGGCCGGAATTGATTGCCGAAGTAAAGACCGGAATAAATGAAATGTCAGTTTCAACTTTACATGCAAGAAACTGAATAATTGATGAGTCTAATGCCAAGAAAATAAGAAGAAATTGATTTGAGATGTTTTTACTGCATGCCATTTAATTTTTGTCGGATGGCTCGGGCTAAAATTCATCAGAGGCGGCGAATCGATGACGAGAAGCGAAAATAGAAGATTTTGGGAAAAAAAACTTGATTCCCATCAAATGGCTGCATCAAAATCACATTAAATTGATGGGTAGGTTCCTAGGATGCTGGAACATGATGTGACGCAAACAAAAGTCGAAAAAGATCATCGAAGAAAAGATGGCATGGTGGAGGGAGGAGAGAGCATGGGCGGCTGCGGTTTCTCTAGTGTTTTGCGTAAAGGTAGAGGAGGTGCTGGGGGTTGGCATGAGAATGGAATACAAGGTGGTGCTTCTATTTATATGGCGAACAAGAGGAATGAGTTAATTTGGTTGAGTTATGTGCAATATCGATTTTCAATGCAAGAAATTGAAAAACTAACATTTTAATGATTAAAACTGAAATGGAATTGATGTTTGGCAATAAATAGAGGTGTTCTTGTTGCATGCCAATTAATTTGGTAAGAGGGAATTGATTTTGCTTGCATGCATTCATGGTTCACGGTGGCTTTAGCTGAAGAACAGAGTGTTTGTTAGTCTGAAGCGTGGAGATGAATAGCAAAGGTAGGAAGAAGAAATATTAAGCTAAATGAGAATAGTCCAAATGCTTGCAAAGAATCTATAGGACTAGATGTGGTAAGAACTTTGGAGTTAAGCGTGCTTGAACAAAAGAGGACTTTGGCTTGGGAGGGAAATCTCATTATTTTTAGAAAAAGAGAAGTACCAAGAAAAATATTTGGACCAGAAAAATAGAATGGATTTTATGGAGATTTTGCAAGATATGAATTTGAATTTTGGAAGTGCACAGAAAATTTTGAATGGAAGGCTTCGAAAGTGAACTAGGCATTGGAATTTGAAATTTAAATTTTTGGAATACCAAATAAACTTCAAATATTTAAAATGATGGTAGAAATGGATATATTATATTTTTTTAAGAATTTAGAAATTTGAACAGGCTCAATCGGAGTTAGGATGAAGGAGAACATGCTTCTAGAAGTTTGAAAAGAGAGAAAAAGAATAAATCGGATTTTTTGGAATTATTTTTGTACTAAAAAATTGGATTCTGACGCCAGCATGGATTTTTCGTTTTTGGCTGAATTACTTTTCAACAGAAAAAGAGAATTATGACGTTAGTCCACGGATGAAGGAGGTGGTTGCAGTGGCACGCGGCTAGCGTGGCTGCTAACCGGGCGAGCGATCGCTGGTGTGGCGCACGCGCGGCGCATGGTGGCGGCCACGTCACCTGCCACGTCGGCCAGCCGCTGACGTGGCCATGCTGGACGGAGGCGGCGCTCGGCTCCCGATGGTTGCTGGTGACGGGGGGCGTGGTGGCGGCAGGTGAGGGGCGCACAAGAGAGAGGGAAGGGCGAGGAGTCCATTCATACCTCTCGCGAGGGTCGGGGATGAGGGAAGGCGGCCGGTGACGTGGAGGAGATGGAAGTTGTGTAAGGGCGTCGGTGGTGGGGGCTCTCTGGTGGCGGATTTGACTATCGGAGGGGTGGAGGACGGTCGCTGGCGAACAGGGAAGACGTTGATGGCATCAGCGAGGCGAGGAGCGGTTCGAGGCAGCGACAATTTCTCGCTGGAGGACCTTCGGCGCTCGGCGAAGAGGGGAGATGGCACTAGGGCGTCTTGGGCACAGGGTGGGGGAATTAGAGGAGGGGAAAGGGGCGACGCAGCTAGGGGATCCTCAGGAAGGGGTTTTTATAGGGATGAGGAGGTGGCGCCGGTGAGTAATTGCTCAACGGATTTAAGACCGGAGTAGAGGCACGTAAAGGTGAGGAAATAGGGTTTAAGGAAGGGGAAATGGGCGGGAGTGAATGCAGGAAGTGAAGAGGGCACTTAATGGTGTCATTTCTCTAGCTAATCAAGAGGTAACAGCGGCATGAAGAGCTCGAGTGGGGCGGCAATGGAGGTCGGCGTGAGGAGGAGGAAGGGGGGAGGAAGAAGAAGACCTGACAGGTGGGGTCGGCTGTCGGTGAGAGAAAAGAGAAGGGAGGAGCAGGTGGACAAATGCAACCACATGGCGCAAAAAAGGGATCTGAACCGTCAGATGGAGGGGAAGGGTTTAAGTGAAGACGGATGGCCGAGATTAAATCGAGCGGCGGTGGATTTAATCCAGACCATCATATAAAGAGTGAAGGGGTAAACTGCTAAGATTAAATTGGACAAGGATGGATTGAACCAAGGAGCAACACGTGTCAGCCGAGGAGAGAGGTTTAGTTTAAAATAAGATTTAGATTTTTAGGAACTTTCAAAAACACTTAGAAAATAGGAAATAAAGTCTAAAAATTCTAGAAAATTCATAGAAATTCCTAGAAATGTTTAGACTTAGGAAAAATATTTTCAACTTAAAGTTGGTCTTTTAATTTTTACAAAAATACCTTTTAGCTTTGAAATTGATTTTTAAAATCTAGAAAAACAAAGAAAATCCAGATAAATGCCAAATGCTTTAAAATAATTAATGTGAAATAGAATTTTTATAAATTCAAAATACCTTTTACTTAATAATATTTTTATGTTTTTAGTTAAATTACTTTCAAGAAAAGCCTTTTAAAATCTCGAAAACAGGTAAATAAAATCTCCAAAATTCAAGAAACCAAAGAACACTTGATTTTATTCTAAAATTAAGTTATTTTTATTTTTTTACTGAAAATTTGAAATAAATAGCTGGGCTATTACAACTTTCAGAAATCCTATTTTTCTATCCCAACGCTTAGTTTCGAGGTATGGGGTATATATACCCTCTTGTGGCCGGTTGGAGAGATAAATGCTTCACTCCATTTCACTCTCTTGAGCTAGTGTGAGGTCCTCCTCTCAATTGTGCATGTATTGTACCTTGTGAGCAAGGAGGAAAACTCTAGATTGCATGTGTTGCATCTTGAGGTGAATTATATATCCACTTGAGCGGTGTGCATTCGTTGCACGTGATAAGAGTCAAGTGAGTGGCTTGACTTATTTCGCTTCGTGTATGCCGACTCCTAGACAGCGTTGGAGGCGTCGTGCATGGAGATCTTCTGAAGAAGCTTGCGAGAAGGTCCGACAAATTGTGAGTGGTATGGTGCTCGCCATCTCGGAGTGGAGGAAGAGCAACCTTAGTGGATTGAGGTATTTTGGCTTAATTCATGGAGCCGATCCAATTCATTTGGGCTAACCTCAACGTGGACTAAGGGTGACCTGCAAGTCCCTGATCACTACGGTACAAAGCAATCGTATCAATTGTAGTTTGTTTTCTTGTGTTCAATTAACATTCAAACAATTTACATTCATAGAATTAAACTAATTACTTGTCATCCTAGAATTGCTAACCTTGATATAGGCTTATCTTATTGGTGCACTTAGGTAAATCCGGTTGTTTTAGGCGTTATTTGTGTTAAGCTTCCACATTATTTGCTCGATTTATCCAAATAGAAATTGATATTTAATTGGAGAAGAACTTTTTAGACTGCCCATTCACCTTCCTCTAGTCGGTCTTCTCGATCCAACACATCTTTATGCCTGCTAATTTCCCTAGTGTTCAACATCTTTTTTTGGTTGCGCACTCCATCGGCCATGAGGGAATTTCCAAGACTTGGCATCGTATTCAGGCTAGCTTCTATATACCCAGGGACCGACAGTTGCTTTAGCCATTTATTTGCCAATGCCTCACATGTCAGAAGTATAAATCCCAGCCATTGCAACCATCCAGCTTGCTTCAACCCCTCCTGGTGCCACATCGTGTCTGGGCCAACATTAGCATGGACTTCATCAAGGAATTACCTCAAGTTGCCCACAAATCTATGATACTGACAGTGGGCGATAGATTTTCCAAATACGCTCACTTCCTCACTTTGAGTCATCCTTTTACGACTCACTCTGTGCCCAAGTATTCTTCAATCACATTGTGCGGTTACATGGGTTTCCCGAGTCTATTATTAGTGATCGTGACAAAATCTTTACGAGTGCTTTTTGGAAAGACCCCTTTTGCTTGGGCGGAGTGAAGTTGCACATGACTACCGCTTATCATCTGCAATCTATTGGGAAAACTAAGGTTGTTAATAGGACAATTGAGATGTACATCCATTGTTTATGTTGAGATAGGGTGCGGACATGGCCCCAATGGCTGGCTTGGGCTAAATTTTGCTATAATATGTCATATCATTCTGCTATCAAAGTCACTCGTTTTGAAGTGGTTTATGGGCGCCAACCTCCACAATTGATACAGTATGATGGTGACTCTGAAGCAGTCCCTGACGTTCAGAAACTGTTGGCCGATTGAGATGAATTCCTCAAAGATATTCGTTTGCGGCTCCTTCAATCTCAGTAGCATATGAAGACCCTGGGTGATAGCAAGAGGAGGGAGCTACAATTTTAGGATGGCGATTGGGTATAGGGCTGTAAAAAAAGCTCGAGGCTCGCGAGTTGCTCGAGCTTGGCTCGCTCTAGACTCGATTCGAGCTTGGCTCGAGCTCCAAACGAACCGAATTCGAGCTTCATCTTAAGCTCGCGAGCTTTAACGAGCCGAGCTCGAATAGCTCGCGAGCTTAAGATTTTTTTACCCTCCCCAATCCCCCCACACCCCTCCTGCCTCTCCTCTCAAAATCCCCAACTCCATCCCAGATTCCCACGCCAGGCCCCCTCCCTCCTCTCCCCTACCCGCCTCCGCTGCCCGGTTGGCGGTTGCCCTCGTCGTCGTCGCCCCTCCCGCCCCCACCCCTCCTCGCGGTCGCCGCCCCGCCCTCCCCCCCCCGCCGCCCCACCCCGTCCCCTCGTCCCCACCGGCCGCCCCAACCCCGTCCCCTCGTCGCGCCCCTCCCCGCCCCTCGTCGCCCCCCGCCCCTCCCCCCCCGCCCCCCCCCCCCCCCTCGCCCCGCCGCGCCACCTCCCACCTCGTCCCCTCGTCGCCCCCCGCCGCCTCCACGCGCCCCCTTCACCCCGCCGCCGCCCATGCCCCCATCCCTTCTCTCTCCGCCACCCGTGACCCGCCCCCCCCGTCCCCTCCTCCCCTCCTCACCCCCGCCGCCCCTCCTCCCACCGCCCCTTCTCTCCTCCCGTCCCTTCCTATTCCCGCCGTCACCCCCATCCCCTCCTCACCCCCGTTCCCCTCCTCGCCCCGCCGCCCTCGCCCCGGCCCCGCCGCGCATCTCGTCCCCGCGCCCCTCCTCTCCCGCCCGCGCCGCCTCTCCTCCCCGGCGCCCCTCCTCTCCCCTGCCGGTGCCGCCCCTCTCGACCGGATCCGACCGCGCAGCCCGCAGTACTCCTCGATCCGTTTGAGTTTTGTCCTACACGAGCCTACACGAGCCTGAGCTCGAGCGAGCTCGAGTTTGGTCCGAGCCGAGCTCGCTCGAGCTCGAGCCCAGCTTAAAGTTCGATGTCGATCTTAGGCTCGCTCGAGCTCGGCTCGAGTTTCTACCGAGCTCGAGCTTGCTAGGTCAAGCTCGCTCGAGCTCGGCTCGTTCACAGCCCTAATTGGGTATGGCTGAGGTTACATAAGCGACAACTTTCTTCTATTGCTCCTGGTCTTGGGTATGGCTGAGGTTACATTAGCGACAACTTTCTTCTATTGCTCCTGGTCTTAATACCAAGTTGCATCCACGTTTTTTTTGGACCTTACAAGGTGCTTGCCAAAGTTGGTCCGGTTGCATATCGTCTGGAGCTTCCTGCACAGTCCGGAATTTAATGTCTTTCACATTTCCAGTCTCAAGCCCTTTCATAGCAGCCCTCCTGGCCATATGCCGGCTTTGCCTCCCCTTCATCATGGACATGTCCAGCTTCAACCAAAACGCGTTATCAGAGCTCAATTGAATCGCGGTGTGTGTGGGAATTACAGGTGCAGTGGCAGTCAGATTCCATGCAAGAATCGGACGAAACTTGGGTAAAATGCGATGCCTTCCATAGAGAATTCTCTCATTTTCAGCTCGTGGACGAGCTATTTCAAAAGAACGGGGGGAATGTTACAGATAGTTTTGTCAAAATTCAGTACAATCGCCGAAACAAGTCATGATTCAAATATAGAAGGTTCAATTAGCAAAAGTAGTTTACAATTCGGTGTATGTCTCATTTAGGAATAGTTTTGGTTTCTAACTCTCTTGATTAAGACTTCTCTTAATATATGAAAGGCTCAAGATTTATAACAGAGACAGGAACAATATAATTATCTCCTTCCTAAGCTCGTCTTCTTCTGAAGTTTGGACACTATTGGACCCATGCATACACGAAATTCCAGTTTTGCCCCAGGAAAAATTCCAAAAGTAGACCCCTTGTGGCGCGGGACCACGCTTTGCCGCCACGTAGCCGGTCGTGCGGATCGGTACCGCCACGATCGCGCTTGTTCATCGGTGCGTGCGGTACCGATCCGCACGACCACCGGGCGCCGCTCCGACCGTGCAATGCCGTCGCCCGAGCGCACGTCTCCCGCCCGGCCGCGCGTCTGCTTTCGCCCGAGCGCACGTCTGCCTCGTGAGCGCGCGACCGCTGTGCCGACCGCACGTCCTCCCGCCCCGAGCGCGCGCTAGGGTTAGGGTTTGGCTGGAGGTTTTCAAATTTCCGTGATTTTTGTAAGTTTTGGCAATTTTGTAGTTGTAATCTGGGAAAGAATTTGATAAAGTTGTAATAACAGATTATGTTCATTGTAAGTTGTAGATGCATAAAAAATTTTGGTAAATTTTTTTTAGGAACGATTGACCGTAGAACGGTCGATACATAAAGTGGTAAGTGAATTTTAGGGTTTGGTCTGTTTCTTAGGGTTTGCAATCTCCGTGATTGTTTTCAGTTTTGGCAATTTTGTAGTTATAAACTGGGTAAAAATCAGATAAAATTGTAATAAAAGATTATGTTCATTGTAAGTTGTAGATGCATAAAAAATTTTGGTAAATTTTTTTTAGGAAAGATTGACCGTAGTAGAGCGGTCGAGACATAAAGTGGTAAGTGATATTTGAAGGTTAGTGAGAATTAGGTATGCAGTGAGGACCGCTATGTTAATATTGTTAAATGAGGTGATACGTGAATCATGGAATGCGAAAATACGAGATATTGAACTTCATAATACAGTTGGGAGTAACATGCGCGTAAATTTTTATTACATGCATAACATATAGCATGATATCGACTAACCCACCCAGCTGCTCAAATGCGACCTCTTTGTGTGGACCGGGGCCACTTTCCCTTCCTTGCCCGCTCGGCGTTGAACTCCTCCGCGGCCTCTTTTGCCTTAGCCGCAATTTCCCTCTTTCTCTCGCGCTCCATCTCGCGAGCCTCCCGCTCCCTACGCGTGCACGCTTCAAGATGAGCTTGCGTCTCGCGCTGTATACGCAGGGTGTGCTCGTGCTTGCGGCGCTCCTCCTCCAGCAACTCCTTCTCCTTTGTGACATTCCACTCCTCGAAGTCGAGGGTCCATTGGTCCTCAGGGTGGATCTCAAGATCGATCCATTTGCGGTAGCCACACAGGGGCTCCGGAGACTGTAAATACATGGGAGATATTGTTAGTGCGTGCTGTGAAGGAGAAAAGGTAGGGGAAAAGGAGAAAAGATATTGTTACCGGCTGCCGATAGGTTGCGGTGTCAAAACGGCGGTTGGGGTAGTCACTGGAGTAGTTTGCGCAACCCCAGTAACGCATACCTAGACTGATGCTGTGCTTAGACTTGAAGAACTTGCACACGTCCCCGCACCAACAAAGGGGAGGTGTCTCCCCCTCACGTACGAGACCACTCCCATAAAACACGAACAATTGTTCAATGCCAGCCATTGCGTACCTAACATAAGTGCATAATCAACCAATTTAGTACACACCATGTAACAATCGTACCATCTAATTAACAGTTTCGATTAGTATATATTTTGTATTTCTAAATCTACGATGTATTTGTAACTATTTTACTTTCAAATTGTACCATACATCAAATTAAATATTCATATCATTTTTATTTCCATACTACGGTCATTCACTACGGTCATTCATACTACAGTCATTCACTAAGCATACTAATTATACAAATTGTCTCTAATCTAACTACTACAAATTTACCACCTACAAATGCTCCAACATAAATATTTACTTTTTCAACACCTACACGTTATTTACACTACAATCTTTTCTAACTTTAACTTAATATAGTCTTTATGTAGCTCTACTATAACTTTCTATGACTGCTATTATATTTTAATTCTAATCTACCAAATTTATTTCTAATTTATTTTTACCACCTACCCCACTGTATGTAGTTCTTCCCTAAGCGTACTAATCATATGCTTCTAATCCTAGTACTATTGTTATCACCTACAATTGCTCTAACATAAATATGTATTTTCTCAACGTCTACACACTACAACTTCATATTTTCCACCTAATTGAAACTACTTTACAGTACATATGTTCACAAAAAAGGAAAACACTATATACACTACAATACATCATGCCTAATATATGCAAGATTTGCTATACATACATAGCGTATAAAAGATTGACATAAAATAACAGTAACACAAGATGGTTTCCTTAATTAAAGCCTAATGACATACATAAAATTATAGTTGCACGGGCACAAAACTTACCTCTTGTTGATGCTCACGAGACGATCTACAACTTTTGTACTTGCCAATTCCGCTGATTCCAAACGAAAATAACTCAACTCTTCCGGCTTTCGCTCCTCACTTTTCTTCACCAAAAATTGTATAAGCCTACCAATTATACAAATTGTCTCTAATCTATCTACTGTTGCTATCAACCACAAATGCTCTAACATAAATTCAACACCTACGCATGTAAGCACGTTTGTTCATCAAAAATAACTACATTACACTCGTAACTTCAACAAATAAATACGACATTTTCTACACTACAATACATCATGCATCATGTTTACCTACAACATACACACCGTATTGGCTTATAAGAACATTAACGAAACACGGTTCCCCTAATTACGGGCTAATGACATTCACAGAAAAATACTTGCACGGGGCCAAAAATTACCTCTTCTTGAAGCTCAGAAGACGATCTACAACTTTCGTATTTGCAAAATCTGCTGACTCCAAACAAAAGCAACTAAAAATTCTGAGTTTCCACACTTTCTTTTCCTCCCTTCACTCCCTCTCTCGCTCTGTCTTTGCTTTCACTGCGAACCAGAAGACTTCACCGCATGCATCTGCTCACCAAGCGAGCTCCAAAGCCATTTTATCGCGAACGCTCCTCACCCATTCAGCAAAATTTGGGGGGCCATATCACTCATGCAGAGGGGCCAACCCGGTGCGAGCAGCGTGTGCGGCGGCGTAAAGAGCCGGCCGTGATGCTTTCGGCGGAGGGATTAGACATCACGAGACAGGCGGTCGGACGAGCGAATCGCGCGGTCGGGGAATCAATCCCGCGCTCGGGGAGTGCAGACGCGCGGTCGGACGTCCAGACGCGCGCTCGGGCGGGGCGGATGCGCGGTCGGCGGGCGACGCGCTCGGGCGACCGCGGGGCGGAGTCGTGCGCTCGGACCGGGAGGTCGCGCTTTCAGCGCGGATGGCGGCGGGTCGTGCGGTGCAGTACCGCACGCACCGGTGAACGATCGATCGTGCGGTACCGAACCGCACGACCGGGACGCGTGGCGCGACGACACAAACGCGCGGTCGGGAGGGGTCCAAAATTGGAATTTTTTTGTTTAGGAAGCCAAAAACGGAATTTTATGTGCACAGGGGTCCAACAGTATCCAAAATTCTCTTCTTCTTGCCCTGACAACTCACTACTACAATCTTCGTTCTTTCTTGCTCTACACCTGTCTCGGTTGCTAACACTCGATGAATCATGTTAGAAATGCATGCCACCTGTACTCTGCTGGTCCCTCTTAACACTCGTACCCCTAATTCTAGCTCATCATAGTTGCTAGACTAGAGTTCTCAATCCCGATCCTCTTCCAGATGCAAGATGCAGTGTTGAGAAGTAGTACTTGAAGAGGTTCACAGTGAGCTAGATCCTATCAACTCAGCTGTGTTTGTGTTGTCTGGCATCCCATCGATTGCATTTTGACGGTCAAGCTTGCATTTTCATGTGCACATTTATCACGCGTGCTCGCAATCTATGGCTAATCAACTAATACGACTAAATTTTTGTGGCTTTTTTCATGGCTTCTAGTTTCGTTTTTTAAAAGTTAAAATAAATAAAATATTTTCTAAACAGTTTTTAAGTTTGAAATCGTATATATTATCTATATCAATATCTCTGTGATCCTTCAATATTTCAAAAAAATCTCATAAAACTCATGCAACCAAGAAACGATAAGTCATCCGCCGCGACAGCCCAAAATACATGTAGAAGGGAAGCTGGAGATCGTCAGAGCGTAACGCTATATGTCCACGACATGATCACACGGCGTGGGAAACCGCATTTTTACAAGTCCCATTGTACATGCTGCTTTAGATCGATTGATGTCCAAGCCTTCCGCCCTGTCGCCCGTGTCAAAGCTGCAAGGTCGACGTGACAGCGATGTGCAGCGCGTGTCTTCGCCCTTCCGTGTTTGCATCTCTCCCTTAGTACAATAGTATAGCTAGTGGCGGATCCAGAAAAAAATTTTGGAGGGGTTGAAGTACCTTCAGCTCGACCTCAGCCCCTTCTACATTATAAATTCATGGCTAAAAATTTAGGGGGGGCTTCAGGGGGGCTCCAAGGGTCCGGTAGCGGTAGGGGGCTCGAGCCCCGCCCCACCGCTAGATCCGCCCCTGAGTATAGCCAACTAGTGACTATAACACTTGTCCATTTCATCTATAACCTTCAAAAAAATAGTTCATACAATAAGGTAGCTATTACAATAACTATTTGGCCCCACGTGTAAGAGAGTGAAATATATATTTTTACGTACTATAACTAGCTGTAATTTAGTAGCCAGCTTCCTTCACTTTCTTTCTTTCTCTCTCTGTCACGTAAGATTTAGTTGATATTATATTTGTTATAGCTGTAGTCTACTAGTGTAAGCGCTCGAGCTTCTTCTTGAGTAAAAACTAGAAAAAGCTACGAGAGTAGCAGTGTAAAGGTTGATGTAACCCGTTGTCAGACTTCTGCCGGCCGGGCGAGAAGGTGAAAGAAAGTCTGATGGCCCGTTGATTTAGGTTGGGGATTATGTTTTTTAATTAAATTTTTTTAACTTTTAGTTATTTATGAAAAAAATATAAAGATAAAGTTGTTAATGTGTCTATTAAAATCGATTTATAGATCCTATATTAAAAAGACAATTCGTTTAAAAGCTAATTAATACAGAAAAACCAAAAGTCAAATGCTGAAAAGAATATGCGGTAGATTGCATTGGTGTCTTGCCCTTGAGGTTATCTGCATAATACCGGTTGGTTTTTATTGTGGTTTCTAGTTTAAAATTTAAAATTTTATCTGTTCTTAATTGAGAGTATGAATAGAGGTATTTGTATATAATTTTAATTTATATTGATAAAGTTAATATAGTATCTATGATAATTAATTTATAAATCACATCTTGAAAAATATTTTATTTAAAACTAATTATTATAGATAACCAATATCATAAGGAAAAAGAAGCAAGCTCGGTTGCCTCCCGGAGCTAGAACAACGTACTAGCAGCTTGACGTCACATCCAGTCTCTTCTCGAGAACAGATGCTCAGAATTTGGTCGACATCGCTCGGAAGATCTGCTGATTGTTCTGGTTTTTGGCTTTAGGTTATCGGGCTTTAGCTTTTAGCTTCCGATTTATTTTTTATAATTTATAAATTTTGTCTTTTCTGAACTTTTAATTTTTTTGAGTTTTTTTGCCGGTTCTTTTTTCACGTATTTGTTTGTATTATACATAATGGGCTAACATATTTTTTATATTTTTTAATTTTTTTTAAATTTAATTATACTAAATAAGCCTCTATCAGCTACAGTGTTTTTCAGCCAGCTACAGTGCTTTTCAGCAATAAGCCATCCAAAAAAAGGCCCAAATGAGCACCACCTATGTCTTTATATTATATAGCTAGTTTTTAAATGATATAGTTCTTAAAATAGAATTTATAAGTAGACTGTAGTATATGTTACAAATATGGACAATATTTTAATTCCAAGTTTTATTAGAAGACAAAAATGATAAACTAATGATGTAAAACTCACAACTAACAGCAAGCTACTCATCATACTTCAGAATATACACAAGAAAAATAATATAATAACAAAGTCGAACGTGCGTACGAACGACTTACTTGTTAGCCTGATGAAGAACAAGAAGCCGTGCAGGCTTGACGAAGTGCAAAACGTAGATGTCGCAGTGCAGTGACTTGTGACTTGCAACGCGCGACCGTGCCGTGACGTGGCGCGCCACTTGGCAAACCAAGTCCATCTTTATTTTGCAGAACCATGCATCTCACTCTCTCTGTTTGAATGAGATTCAAACTTTTGAATTTGAGGCTTAATTGGGTTTTGATGACAGGCAGTTTTCAGTGGGTAAATCACTGGTTAAATGTTTTCAGTTACCTGTGAATAATTGAGCAGTTACCAATGAATTATTTCAGTTCAATGGGACAGTTACTAGAGAGTAATTTGCATGTCTATATATACTTGGAGACGTCCAAGGTATAAAAGAGATAGAATCCCGCACTGCCTGGAACTTCTGTCATCTTGTGCTGTTGTACTTCGTCGTCCGAACCTCGTCGGCCTTTCTTCCTAGCGTGCATCTGGAAGGAGGGAGAGCGGCTATCTTCGAACCGTTGCTGTAGAGAGTATCTGCACGAGGCGGCAATAAGGTTTTTAGGCAGCGCATCTGTGCGACCGCTCACTGCACTGCGACATCTACGTTCTGCACCGTGTCAAGCCTGCACAGCTTCCTGTTCTTCATCAGGCTAACAAGTAAGTCGTTCGTGCGCACGTTCGACTTTGTTATTATATTATTTTTCTTGTGTATATTCTGAAGTATAATGAGTAGCTTGCTGTTAGTTGTGAGTTTTGCATCATTAGTTTATCATTTTTGTCTCCTAATAAAACTTAGAATTAAAATATTGTCCACATTTGTAACAATCCAGAAACCTTATTGTGAATTTTGTTGCAATACAGCAATGGCTAGTGCTTCTGATGCGATGAAACCTGAGAGGTTTTCTGGTTAGAACTTTCGTAGATGGCAGACTAGAGCCAAGTTTTGGCTCATGTCTTTGGGACTGTGGTGGGTTGTCCACCCTTAGTATCCATTTACGATTGAGCAGTACATGTAGTTTGAAAATGCGAACAATACTGCTCTTGGCTACACTCTGACTATTATGGCAGATCAGCTCTATGATGTGTACATGGACTATAAGTCTACCACAGAGTTGTGGGATGCACTAGAGCACAAATATGCAGAGGCAGAGGCAGGTCGCTGGCTCTGCATATGTGAGCAATTTTTCGACTTTACCATGGATGAGGCTAAGTCCATAGTGGGACAAGCTCATGACTTCTAGCTACTAGTCGGCGAGATTGCGCACTTGAGCTGTGTGTTGCCTCCAAAGTTTGTGGCTGCGGGCATTGTTGCTAAACTCCCTGCCTCGTGGCGGGATTTTGCTACTAGCTTGAAACATAAGAGGGAAGAGATTTCTGTTGAGGATCTCATTGCAGCCCTAAATTTGGAAGAAAAAGAAAGAGAAAAAGATGCACCTAGCACATCTGGCCAGAACAATGCAAACGTCATACAGAAAAAGACTGTTGCTATGAAGTACAAATCCAACAAACCGAACAAGACAACTAGCTTTAAAAAGAAAACTGATAAAAAGGATTTGAAGGACTTCACCTGCTTTGTGTGCGGAAAAGACGGTCATATGACGAAGGACTGTCGTTTCCGCAAGATCAGAGATGGTGAACAGCCTAAGAAGAAGGTTGTTAACGTGACCATAGGCGAGGCCTCGACTTCAGAAGGGTATGGTAATTCACATGTTGTCTTTTCAGCTTGTCAATCCACTGATTGGTGGGTTGATACTGCAACTAATGTTCACGTATGTTCTGATATTTCCTTGTTTTCTTCTTATCAGGCAGCAGGGGCTTCCTCCGTCCTAGTGGGAAACAGGTCGCATGCTTCTGTTCTTGGTGTTGGCACGGTGGATCTGAAGCTTACTTCAGGGAAGATTATCCACTTGAAGAACGTGCAGCATGCTCCTACAATAAAGAAGAACCTCGCTAGTGGTTCTCCTTTGCAGGGACGGTTATAAGCTAGTTTTTGAGTCAAATAAAATTGTAATGTCTAAGTTCGGAAAATTTGTTGGGAAAGGCTATGAGAGCAGAGGCTTGTTTTGCCTAAGTATTTTAGAGTCTTGTTATAATCTGAATGTTGCAACTCGTTTAAATAAATGTGATGCAAATATTTGGCATTCTCGTTTCTGTCATATTGATTTTGATAGTATTGTTAGAATGTCTAGATTAGATTTAATTCCAAAATGTGAAATTGCCAAAGGATCAAAGTGCCAGTCATATGTGCAAGCAAAGTAACCTCGAAAACCCTTTAAGCGATTAGAGGATGAAAAGAACTTGGCACCTTTAAATCTTATTCATTTAGATTTGTGTGAAATGAATGGATTATTGACAAAAGGAGGCAAAAGATATTTTCTAACTTTTATTGATGATGCAACACGCTACTGCTACGTGTATTTGCTGAAAACTAAGGATGAAACTTTAAACTACTTTAAAACTTATAAGGCCGAGGTTGAGAACCAACTAGAAAAGAAAATAAAAAGATTGAGGTCTGATCGTGGAGGAGAGTACGTCTCTCATGAATTCTCCCAATTTTGTTCTGAGCATGGAATAGTCCATGAATTTACACCACCATATTCACCCCAATCAAACGGGGTAGCTGAGAAGAAAATCGGACACTAACAGATTTGGTTAATGCCATGTTAGAGAGTGTCGGTATGTCTAAGGCATGGTGGGGGGAAGCTATTCTAACAGTAACTTTCGTCCTAAACAGAGTGATTACTAAAAAGAGTGAGATTACTCCGTATGAGGGATGGAAGGGGAGAAAACCTAATGTTAATTTTCTGCGAACTTGGGGGTGTTTGGAAAAAGTCAACATACCATTGCAAAAAAAGAGAAAACTTGGACCAAAAACAGCCAATTCTATTTTTCTAGGATATGCTCAAAATAGCACGGCCTATAGATTTTTAGTAGTTAAATTAGAAACTCCTGAGATTATTGCTAATACAATAATGGAGTCTAGAAATGCTTCATTCTTTGAGAATATCTTTCCTATGAGAACAGCAGGCAGTACTTCACGAACAGAGAATGTTCAAACTGATAATATTGAAAGTGAGAATAATTAAACTTTTGAACATCCCACCATCTCTGACCCAATATGTGATATCCCCGAGGAGGATAAAAATCTAGTCGCAGAAGCTCCTCGCAGGAGCAAGAGACAAAGGGTTGAGAAAACCTTTAGTGACAACTTTATTGTATACCTCATGGATGATGTTCCAAAGACTCTTTCAGAAGCTTATGCATCTTCTGATGCTGAGTATTGGAAAGAGGCAGTCCATAGCGAGATGGACTCTATCATGGCTAATGGGACAAGAGATCACAGATCGTCCTATCGGGTGTAAACCTATAGGATGTAAGTGGATCTTTAAAAAGAAACTAAGGTCTGATAGAACTATTCAAAAGTACAAGGCAAGGCTTGTGGCCAAGGGTTACACCCAGAGAGAGGGAGAAGATTTCTTTGATACCTATTCTCCTGTCGCCAGACTAACTACCATCATAGTGCTCCTTGCGTTAGCATCTTCCTATGGTCTACATGTTCATCAAATGGACGTGAAGACAACTTTCCTTAATGGAGAGTTGGAAGAAGAAATCTATATAGATTAACCGGATGGTTTGGTGATTTCTGGACAGGAAAACAAAGTATGCAGATTATTGAAATCTTTGTATGGCTTAAAACAAGCACCAAAACAATGGCACGAAAAGTTTGACAAAACTTTAACATCTGTTGGCTTTGTTGTGAATGAAGCTGATAAATGTGTGTACTATCGTTATGGTGGGGGTCAAGGAGTGATCTTATGTTTGTCTGTAGATGACATACTTATATTTGGAACAAATGCTGCCGTAATTGACGAGGTCAAATCTTTCTTATCTCGGTATTTTGATATGAAAGACTTAGGAGAGGCAGATATCATTTTGAATATTAAATTGATCAAAAGCAAGGATGGGATTACTTTGAATCAATCCCATTATGCTGAGAAAATATTAAGCCGGTTTGGTTTTGAAAACTGTAAAGTTTCACCAACACCCTATGATGCGAGCATTATGCTTCGAAAGAACCAGGGGCCAGGAAAAGATCAATTAAGATATTCACAAATTATTGGGTCACTTATGTATTTAGCTGGTGCCACAAGACCTGACATTTCATTTGCTGTGAGCAAATTAAGTCGGTTTACGTCTAACCCAGGAGATGATCACTAGGAGGCACTTGAAAGAGTGTTGCACTATTTGAGAGGCACAACGTCTTTTGGAATACATTATACTGGACACCCTTCTGTATTAGAAGGATACAGTGACTCTAATTGGATCTCTGATGCGGATGATATCAAAGTTACAAGTGGTTATGTATTCACTTTACCTAGTGCTGCAGTTTCATGGAGGTCTTGCAAACAGACCATATTGACGAGGTCAACCATGGAAGCAGAACTTGTAGCACTTGACACAGCCACGCTTGAGGTGAATGGTGAGAGAGCTTCTACTGGACTTGCCATTGGTTGAGAAACCAATACCTGCAATCCTGATGTATTGTGATAATCAAACAGTGTTGGCCAAAGTCACAAGTACAAAGGATAATATGAAGTCCTCTAGACATGTGAAGCGTAGGCTTAAATCTGTCAGAAAACTGAGAAACTACGAAGTGATTGCTGTGAACTATATTCACACTGAGAAAAATCTGGCAGACCCTTTTACAAAGGGGTTAGCATGGAAAGCGATTTCTGTTGCGTCTATGGACATGGGAATGAGGCCCATTTAAGTTACATCACAACGGTAACCCATACCTTCTTGATCGGAGATCCCGTGACTTAGGCAATGGGAAAAACAAATTAGTGTTGTAACAAGAGAGTACATATTTATTGTACCTATGTCCTAAAAAACAATGTACTTTCAACTGGTTGGAAGGTTGATATAAAGCCTTAATATATTCTGTTGTCCAAATTAGGAAAAGGTATTAGCCTACAGGATACCTAGAAAGAACACACCTACTTGAGCTTAACTGTGTGGTCACAGTTCACGAGAACGGGCATTCTCTAGAAAGCTCATGAGCATATAAGGGAGCATGACTATAACGCTCCGTTTAGGCGTGGTTCATTGGCAGCCTAGTACTAGTTGAAATTTCAAGTGAAATCTGATCACGAAAAGCTGTGAATTCAAGGCATAGTCCATCCATTCATCAGTTGTGAGGAGATGAATCTTGTCATTCTAGGTGCAAGTTCAACCCGTACAGGACTTACACTAAAAGACTGGTATATTAACAGTACTTCAGCACAATATTTTTGTCATATGTTTACTTGTTGCTTTGGAATTGGTGGGGGATTGTTAGAAATTGGCCAATTTAATTATGGCCTATTTTCTTAATTCCAAAGCATGCATGGTTTAGTACCATATTGCTAAGGCAGGGTGAGGAAGACCGATTTATAAGGTGGAGTTCTCCCCACTCCTTGAATATGGAAAGAGATGGTATGAGGATGATTCTGTCTAGTCACACACACGCGCACGCATGCGCGCGCACATATTTGCGTATTTTCGCGTGAAAATCGCGTGACTTGTGACGCACGACCGTGCCGTGACATGGCGCGCCACTTGGCAGACCAAGTCTATCTTTATTTTGCTGAACCATGCACCTCACTCTCTCTGTTTGAATGACATTCAAATGTTTGAATTTGAGGCTTAATTGGGTTTTGATGACAGGCAGTTTTCAGTGCGTAAATAACTGGTTAAATGTTTTCAGTTACCTGTGAATAATTGAGCAGTTACCAGTGAATTATTTCAGTTCAATGGGGGCAGTTACTAGAGAGTAATTTGCATGTCTATATATACCTGGAGACGTCCAAGGTATAAAAGAGATAGAATCCCGCACTGCTTGGATCTCTAACTTCTGTCATCTTGTGCTGTTGTACTTCGCCGTCCGAACCTCGTCGACCTTTCTTCCCGGCGTGCACTGGAACGGGGCGGCAATAAGGTTTCTGGGCAGCGCATCTGCGCGACCGCTCACTGCACTGCGACATCTACGTTCTGCACTGCGTCAAGCCTGTACGGCTTCCTATTCTTCATCAGGCTAACAAGTAGGTCGTTCGTGCGCACGTTCGGCTTTGTTATTATAGTGTTTTTCTTGTGTATATTCTGAAGTATGATGAGTAGCTTGCTGTTAGTTGTGAGTTTTGCATCATTAGTTTATCGTTTTTGTCTCCTAATAAAACTTGGAATTAAAATATTGCCCACATTTGTAACAGTATATATTGTACTAAATTTAGTTATATCAATCAAAATCATACATAACTATTTTTCTCTATATATTATATATCATAAATAGATAAAATTTAAAAACATAAGCTAAAACCATTATACAAAAGAATTCAAATATGTTGTGCATGTAACCCTTGCTTAGAACGTGTATCGTCAGCATTAGGGGATGCACATCAGGTGCAGAGGTGCGTGCAGACCAAGGGTGGGATTGGGCTGTGCAGCGTTTGCCGCTTTGTATTTCGCCGACGCTGAATTGGATGGACGGTGGGTTTTCTAACCTGACTTGCGAGGCATCAGTTGTTTCAAACGGGGTGGAAGTTCTTGGGCTGCCTTCGGTTGTACTGTGAGCTGACTTTGATTTATATATATATATGTTATAGTATCTAGTTTTTAAATGATGTATTTTTAAGGTAAGATTAATAGAAATATTGTAGTAAAAATTATAATTCAGTTGTACCAGTCAAAATCACATGTGATTATTTTCACCTACATACTACCTCTCGCGAACCGCTAGAATTCAAAATTTTAAGACATAAATTCCAATCCAAAAGAAGCCACAAGAATCTCCTAATACTACAATGTGCTCGATGCTACCTATTTAGGCCCATTAGCAACACAGGACAGGAAATACGCCGGAAATTGTTACTACGCGCATACATAGTTTGCCCTTAGATTTTTTAACCTTTAAACCAGAGTAAATTGCATTCCATGTCTACTAATTTGTGAAGTGGGTGTAGCTAGATCCGTGAACTTGGAAAGTTATATTCACAGATTTGTAAAATTGAGTAAAGTCCAAACATGGTTCAGCCTTGCAGACCACACATCCATGTGGTAATAGATGTTTATGTGACATCAATAAGTCAGCCAGTCACCTTCGTCCTCTTTTCTGTGTCTCTTCTTATAGTCCTCTCTCTCTGCATTTGAATCTTCCTCAGTTTGTTAACAAGTTTGTAGACATACATGAATGCCCCAGTTTCCATGTCAATGGATCTAAATGCATTCACCCCATAAAGTTCATGGACTCACCGCTAGGGTAAAAGTGAATATGAATTATCCGTATTATCTGGTTGTTACTGTATTCGATAGGATATGAATATGATATAATTTTTTTTCATCCAATTAACATTTTCTATCATATTCGTATTTAAATTTGTATAAAAATATAGATGCGAATAAGGTATAGACTTTTATCATCTGAAATGTTATTTTATCTGAACTATCCATATCTGTGTATTCGTATTCGACAAAGCAATATATATATATATATATATATATATATATATATATATATATATATATATATATATATATATATATATATATATATATATATATATATATATATATATATATATATATAGATATATATAGGACGAGTGTTTCATGCACCCAGTGCCTAGGCACCCATATCAATACCCGTTGATTTGCTTTGAGATTATAACGTTTGATGTGGGTATCTTCATATACCCAATAAAAAGTATATTTGAGATGTCAAACTTCGAAAAAAAATTAAATTCAACTTCAGTTTAATTAGTTTGAACTATTTTTATGGTATATACTCACTGTATTCGCATTGAACTCAAAAGTAGTTCAAACTAGTTTGAACTAAGTTCAAAACTTACTTACCATAAATATATGAAAGGTATAAAACATTTTCATACCCAAACTCAAAAAAATTATCAATCATACACGTGTATCGGACGGTTCTTGATGTGGGTGCCTTATGTAATTTTCCTATATATATATATATATATATATATATATATATATATATATATATATATATATATATATATATATATATATATATATATATTCGTATAAAAATATAGATGCGAATAAGGTATAGACTTTTATCATCTGAAATGTTATTTTATCTGAACTATCCATATATGTGTATTTGTATTCGACAAAGCAATATATATATATATATATATATATATATATATGTATATATATATATAATTACAATACGAGTAATTAGTTGGACATGTTTTTTTAAAATTGAATGTGAATTTATGTTTGTTTAGGTGAAATAATGAAATAGAATGATTAAGCGTGATTGTACGAGGATAAAATATCATAATGTTTTCATACTACATAAGTTATGAGGATATCTGGATCCGACCGAATTGAGTAGATATTCGATTCGAATTCATATCCGATATTTGTCGGGTCCATATTCGCATCCGACGTTCGTTCAATTCGCATTCAAATCCGAGAAAAAATATGGATTCGAATATATTTTGAGCATTATCCGATCCATATTTGATCCGTTTTCATGCCTACTCGTCACTAGAATATGCAAATATTCCTAGGGTGATAATTAAAGAGTTTTAGTTCGGTCCATAGGGGGTGGGAGGTGCTGACAGTTCCACTACATTCCACCATCATCAAGTAGGGACATAACCGTACTTTGACTTCTTTTCTATTTTAGAGTACGCACCCACCCCATCATGATATCATCACTCGTGCCGTCGTGCGCTACCTCCCACCCCCGCGTACCAGCCCGACGCCCAGGACACCATCGCCAGCTTCCTCACCGTTGTTGCCATCGGTGCTGGTGAGCATCCTGGCCACCGCTACATGCCTCCTCTTCCTCCGTCGGCATTGATCGCCTCCTCTTCTTCGTCAAAGCCTTCTTTCCCGTCTTCAATGGCTATCATGGTTGGATCCGCCACCTCCACTACTGCCTCCTAATCGTTAGTCGATTCTCGTTACCACCGCTCATCGCCCTCCTCCAACTTGCTATCGGCGTTGCCACTGTTGCCGTGGCAGCAGAGGTAGGAGTCCAGATCGAGAGAGGGGGCGAACCGGAGGAGGAGGGGATGTGAAGTGGTTGTCTGGGTAGACGCTGGCGCATGGGCGTGGAGCCATG